>VZDJ01007755.1:54421043-54761191 GCA_008694505.1 Cyanoderma ruficeps | reverse complement strand
TTTTTTTTTTTTTTTTGTACTAGAGGGCAGCAACAGTGCCACAGTCACCTTGGAAACAACCATCACCCACTGTTTGCAGAACAAACAATGGTACCTTTTCAGCTAGCACAAGGCAGGCAGGGCAAGGGGCAGCCAAGCAATTCTGGGACTTACAGGAGTGTTAACATATTGCATTCATTCAGTGCGTCAAAAAATAGTTCAACACGAGGAGCAAGGCGCTCTCAAAGTGAGAGCCTTTGGCTGCAAACCACAGACAAGTGCACAGGGCTCAGAAGGTC
Organism: Cyanoderma ruficeps; assembly: GCA_008694505.1. Classification (NCBI taxonomy): domain Eukaryota; kingdom Metazoa; phylum Chordata; class Aves; order Passeriformes; family Timaliidae; genus Cyanoderma; species Cyanoderma ruficeps. The sequence continues at coordinate 54,760,913 of VZDJ01007755.1, read as the reverse complement.
AAACCAGTCTCCCCAGTCAGCAACGAGGTCTTTTCCTCTGATTTTTTTACTTGCCCTCCTGTTCCCCTCTCTCATACACACAGAAGGAAGAAAAACACACCTATTTAAACTGATCTTATCCACGAGAAGTCAAGTGTTCAGCTTCCAAGTAGCGCTCTCTGAAGTTTTCTCAGTGTGCCAAAATATTTTAAAGAACTGTTTACCCGCACTTGTAGTGCTTTGTACCCAATGCATCAAGAGCCGTTTCCAGAAGCGTTGCTTGTGAAGTTAGTGAGGATTGTGGTTATTCAGCATTTCAGACCGTATGCCTAAGCACTCAAACAGTTATATACCCCTCTCTTCTCAAAGTAATTCCATTTTCAGAGAGACAGTCTGCCTGCTTTAAAATACAGATGATGTACATCTGGCTCTACATTAACATCTCAATGTCTTCCTTCCCATCTCCTGGAGACTTTTTTCCCTGCTCAAAAAAAAGAAAAATCCAGCACCAAACAAGCCTTTTTTACCTGCAATAATCATGGGGAAAAGCTAAATATTTAAGGATTCAAGTTTTATCAATTTTAACACACCCTCACAAAGTGCTTTGCTCTTGTGGCCTATCACAAGCAGAGTGTCTAAAGCAGAATGGAGACTGAGGCATCACTCGGATACTTCAGTGCTTTACAGCCTTCCCACACCAGCTCACAGACACCCACACTGCTGAGAGCAAACTGACAGCAGTCCAGCTGCCCAGCTCGTCTGTATGGCCACTTGGCAAAGGACTGCAAGGCCCTACAAAACCACACTGCTGCTTAACTCGTGCATAAAAGGGCATCCAGGTGTGCTGTGAAGGAGTGCCAGGCACAACACACCCAGCTGAGAACTGCACTGAGGTGATGAGAGCTGTACAAAGGTACAACAAAGCAGCTCTTGGGCGAGATCTGTAGATTTCCACATCACAATATAAACACTTTTCTATAGCCTTCACTCATCTTTCACAGCACACTCGGCTTTGGCAAAATAAGAAGGGAGAAAAAAAAAAGGCAAATCACCTTTAGACTGTCAGAAACACTGACTGCCCTGCAAACTAAAAACCCTGCAAACTAAAGCCTCCAGCAAGCTTGTCCATCTGGGCTGGACAGGTTCACTCACGACCACAACCATGGCAGCTCAGTTGAGTCAGACTAACATTACTAAAATCCTACCTTAATATTCATTAAGATGCAGGTTAACACATTAACTGGTCTTGCACAGCCACAAACATGGCTTTGGACATGGTAGGCTGTACCTTAAGAAGCATCAAGAGAGCTTTTTTTTTTTTTTAATTGTGTTCGGCTAACTCAGTTGACCTCAAACAACTGAGACACACACCCTTTCTGCCTGTCAGGACAGGGTCCTTCTCTGTCTTGCACTGCTGGGACAGAAGTGAAATATGTATGGAGGTGATTCACATACAACCCATCCTTCACTTACTCCTAATAGGCGGTGGAGGGGAGGGAAGCATATGGGTGAAAAGCCGCAGCTGTTCCAAGGCTGTTCCAACTTCACAGCACACGATTTATGGAAAACAAAACAAGAGGGGCAGAAAACTAGGATTTGAACATTACCGACCTAAAAGGATCATTGTAAATACCTCCTGCTCTGTGCAAGGGCTACCCTGGGCTCCATCTGCCTTCAAGGCCGAGAAAGGAAACATTAAACTTGAACAGCAGCCAGGATTCAGTGTCTGCTTCCTAACATGCTTAGATGGGGCAGTCTCTACCTGTGGCAGAGCACAGGGAGGGCACTGCCCAAGCCTTCTTCCTGCTCTGCACTTGGCACCGTCACTGCGAGCGCCAGCCAGAGCCCGGCCAAGGGGCAAACACAGCCCTGCCCTGCAGGGCTGCCCTCTGCCCCGGCATCCGCAAACAGCTCTGAGCTGGGATGGGAGCGCGTTCCTCGCACCCAGCAACCGGCTCGGGCCATTTTGGCAGAGGCACGTGCTCCAGAGGGCTCTGTCACAGCCGGCCAGGGAGGTGCGGGTACCGGCGGGACAGGAACAGGTTCCTGGACACAGGACAGGTTCCAGCGGGCTGGGGCTGCTGCTCAAGGCGCCGCACCACTGCCCAGACAAACAGGGATGCAGGCACATCCCCTTCGCTCGGGCATCACCGCCAAAACTCCCCGCGGCCGTGCCCAGGGCACCCAGGCCTCCCCGCCACGAGGGCGAGGGAGCAGCAGCGGCTGCGGCAGGGCCGGCCCTTCCCTCCCTTCCCCCCGCGCAGCCGCCCCCGCCCTCCAGGAGCTCTATCGCAAATCCCCAGGCCGCGCCGACTGCCAGCTGACAGAACTGTTTAGTCAGCAACCAGTGAGAGAGGAGCGGCCGCCCCCCTCCATCCTTCCCGGCTCCTTCCCGTGGTACCTTCCCCGCCGCCAGCAGCGCCGGGGAAAGAAACACTCCCTCGCTCCCCAACCCCTCCCCAAAAGGGTGAATACGCGAAGTATTCACATTTCCGAAAAGTCTGTCGAGCTTTGCACGTAGCTGAAGGATCCGGGCTGTTGTTTTGCTTCTTTTTTTCCCACCCCCTCCCCTCGGTGCTTTGTATAACCCTCTTTCACCACCCTGCCCCATCCCCCAGGCGAGAGGAGATCCAGAAGCTCTGCTGCTGCTGCTGCTGGAGGAACTTCCTCCATTTGCTGTGAGAACATCACTCCGGTGGCCCCGCGCCCCGCGCCGCCCCGCAGAGGAAGTGCAACATAATAGCCAGGCCCCAGGTGCCAAGGTTAGCCTGTCCTTTTCCTCTCCCCGGGATGATTTCCACTCCTTTCAATACCAGCCTCCCCAACAGCAAGGCCTTTAAAGCTACGAGCAAGGCGTTAAAGTTACGAGCAACAGCAAAAACAACAGCAAAAAGAAAGCTGCAACCTGCTCAAGCACCACCACACGGCCTTTGCACACCAGATCTTACGTGATTCAGAAAGGCTGAACATTTTCTATGAAGCGAAAAGTCTGGTTTCATCCATGCACTAAAAAGTTGAACAACTTTAACCGTACTTTTCTAAGTCAGAGCAGCAGCCCAACCCGCGCCAGGGAGGCAGCAGTACCACCAGCGAATGGAACTGCCTGTGCTGGCGTTCTCCGCTTGCCCAGGGCAGATGTAACAACCACAGCAATACAAATGTCTCGGCACAAAGGAAAACCACATCTCAGGCCAGGCTGGAATAATGAAAAACCCTGGGCTAAAGGCATGGATTTAGTCTACAAGGAAGATGGAGATCAGCACCCAAACCCTGTTTCTCAAAGCAACACAGTTTCCATTCTCTATTCTGACAACACCTGCATAACTGAAGGCACAAAGTAATTTTTAAAAAAATAGGTTTTAATGGAAAGTCTCACAGTGTCTGACTACATGTATCCCTTTTCAGTTTGCTTGCTTGGTACAAAAGCGTGCATCTACTCCCTCCAAAATGCAAAAAACTCAGTGTTGGAGGGAAGCTCCTACACTGGCTCATTTCACAAAATCCTCTGCCTTTCCAGGTGGAACAAGGGGAGACTAAAAAGTGTAACTATGCCCTAGGTGTTATGATGTTATCCGTAATTTATGCAGAAACAAAATGTCCCATACTGACATCCCTGTAACAAAGCATTTATTTGGCTTATACAAAAGTGTTTCATGGCAAAAAAGTGAAGTCTCTCCTTTCCCCCCTCTCCTACCCATAACAAAATACATGCATGCATTCTTTTTTGCCTTTCCTCCCAGCTGGGTATCCATGCAACTGGTTCCAATTCATTTGATTACTAAACTGCAGAACTGAGGAAAGTGAAGAGTTAGCAACCTGTCTCAGTTTATCATACTGTGAATATAAGGAGTTACTGAAAGGAAAAAAAAACCAACCCTACAGTCTCCAAATAACTAAGCAATGGTGAGGACTGAAATTCTCTAGAAAAGAATGTTTTAACTTCAGAACTCAGTGCTAAAACCTCACATTCTACACAGGCTGCCTGCTGCCAAGAGATAGACAGCTGCAACACGTAGACACAAAAGGAGGTGTCTTTTGGCTGGAGTTTTAGATTTCTACATGCTGCCCTGTTTTACATGCTACTCCCCCAAACAGTTACAAAAAAATAACTGCAGGAACCTAAAAACAAGTGGGACTATTGCAACCGATGATAGCTACTGATAGAGCCTGTATTAAATGTGCAGATGCTATAAGGCCCTTTCACAGTCCATGTTCCTCTGCAACAAGACAATTTTCTCAGAAACGTGCTGTTGGAGTCTTTGTACTCACTTGGCTTTTAGCATATGTTTAGTTTCATATCTTACAATAGAAGCCTGGGCATTCCAACAAAACCTACATCAGTCTTCATTCTTATTTTCCTTAAGATGGTATTTCTGGGCTGTGATTGATACTCTGCCTGCCCCTGGCTACTCAAACCAACTTCTTCCACAGAAGACACACCAACAACGGCAAAGCTGCACCAGATCTGTACCAGTCCAGTCAGAACAAAACCTGGACCACAACCATACATGATGAAACATGATCTCCTTACACAATATCAAGCATGATTAAGAAAGATACTCTCTCAAGATGGAAAATAATTTGGAAATAGAACAGCTAAAGGAGACCTGATTTCCAGGATTTTTACACAGCTAATGCAGTAGCAAGATCTGCATCAAGAGAGAAAACAAAGAATGTGTGATAAGGTGGGAAGATGAGATTATCTTTGCAGCCAAAACTCTCAAGCTTCTTGATAAAAACAGCGTGTAATTTTGTGCTGCTTGCACTGAGGGTCAGGATCTCTCCAGAAGCTCTTCAGTTCCTTCAGCTGCTCATTCCCATGCAAAGGAAAGCCTATGATTTGCTTCCCCTTTATTGATCAAAACAAAAGTTGGTGAGGTATGATTGTTCCAAGACAAAAAATTAAAGAGGACTGGCTACTCAGAACGTTTTAGAGATAAGGCTTACAGTGAAACCCCACAAACTCTTGTATCAGCATCTCAGATTACAACAGCAGGAGTGAATTGCTGGAGGTGAGGGGGTAAACAAATTACAAAAAAAAACCCAAACAACCAAACCTCTTCAAGCTGGTTTTACTGCTTCTTCATCCTATGATGTCAAATGCCCATTTAGGTTGCCAAGGAAACCATTCTGAAGTCACTAATTCAGTGTCATTATGAATTTTTTTAGTTACCAAGGCAAAGACACACCAGAAAAGGGAAAACTGGGAGAAAGTACCTAAATATCAAAAGACTCTTAAAAAATGCATCTTCAAAGAGATAAAAAACATCAAGAACAGATCTCCACTGAGATTCTTCCCTTTGCATTGTTTGCAGTCACATACCTGGAAGAATACTTGCCTTGAAGTGGTAGAGGGAAGATGCTTGAATACAAGTGGTGTTAAACACAACCTTTAAAGGCAAACACCACAATGTACCTGAAAGACAGGGGCAAGTGGGAAAGGGAAAAGGGGAGGGACTGGGCAAAGTGGGTCTATTAACATAAGCCTGCCACTCTTAACAGTCACTGGAATCACAGCAGAGCTACCCAAGAACTGACAGTAGCCATGGAGGGGATGCTCATTCTCACCTTCAAGTAGGCTGGAAGCCAGAGGGCAGGTAAGAGCCTACACGTTAAAAATGAAGCATCTTAAAAAAAAAATGCAAAATGGTTGTGCTGGTTTTTCAACATCACTACTCCAAGACAGCAAAGAAGCTAAGCCAAACACACCCAGCAGTTCCTATATCCAAGGACAGATACAAACAGACATTGCTAATCACCCCCCACTCAAGCAGCAAGCTTGAGTTAGGCTTTGTCTACAGGAATTCATTAACCTAGCAGCACGGATTCCAGGATCAAGGATCCTTCCTAGCAGGCAACGCATCTTGTTGCATCCACGTTTGATTCGAGGACCTTGGAAAGATAAACTGGCAAAAAGGCATTCCACTTGATTCTTCCACTTTTCATCCTGGCCCTTGCTTCATTAGGAGGACATGATGGTTCTGATGGTTTGAGCAATGGTCTTTTTAGTAATGGTTGCCTGGGCTTTTAAAATCTGCTGTACCTGCATTGCAATCAGAAGTCCTGTCATCCTCTGTTCTTCTCCCACCTCCTTCCGCCAGCACAACTACATCAGCTGCACAGTAAGTCTGCTAAGAGAACTGACTGAGCCGAAACTGAACTTTCAAAAGACAGAGGGACAAATACAAAAAGTCCTTATCAGCTTTCTGGCCTAGCACTTTAAGGCATACCTTTGAGATATTTAAAATATTTATTATTTTGAATACGTACCCCAAGAAAACAAGCAGTCAAGAAAATACTTCTAATTAAAGCAACATAAACACGCCCTCCTGCTTACACATACACAATGACTTTATTTTATGTTTATTTTTAGGTTTTCCTGATCTAACACCCAAGAGCAGAGAGACACCTGCAAAGCATATGCCATTCTAAGGCTCCATTCCTTGCTCCCCACATGACCTTTATGATATTAAATTTAAATTTAAGCTACTAAATGCATAGAGCAGCAGCAGAGCAATACAAGAGGAGCTCTGAATTCAACAACCAGACCTATACCACAACTTGATAGTTTAAAAGAACAGCCCCTGCGCCCTTTCTCCAAACACATATGCTTGCTACTTTCAAATACTATATAATTCACAAAGCCTACAGAGTTCAATACTAAGTGCTGAACAACTCATTTAAAATGGTTTTACACACAGCAACCTTCAAAGATTATCATCATAAATCAGTACTACCCAATGAACAGGGCTTGTTTCTCCTAAGACCACTACATTTCATCAATCCTGAGAGGCTTAACACAGGGAGTAAGTAACCTAGATAAAACTGAGCTCTCACTGTGAAAGGCTTTCCTTACCAGAAGGTTTCAAATCACTAATGTCACCCTTTCAACTAAGTTCCCAGTTCAGGCAAGTTGGAATGAAGTTTTCAACAGCTAAACACAAATCAAGCAGTACACATCACTTGGTGGGCAGGTTAAGGTAGAGCTTTAAAAGGCAAGGTTCCTTTTCGGGCCATGTCAGCAGTGAAGAATGTGCAGCACACCGAGGAAGAAAAGGGTTAGCATGACCTGATCTAAACCTCTCCTTCCTCACTCTCCACAAGTGGCTGCATTTCGGCAGCCTTGTAAGCACTGGTTTGTAAAGCAATCTAACTAAGTAAATACTAGCACTATGGCTAGTACTGAAGCAAAGTTGTTTCAGTTGCAAAAAATAAAATCTCAAAGTCCACCAACATGGAGCAGTCAGTCCTACAGGTGGCCAAGTGGGTTCACAACTAGCAAATACAAAAAAAAGGGATGGAAACACAGTAGAATTACAAAATATGCTAATTTTACTTCAGTGAGCTCCAAACAATTCCTCTGATACCGGCCAAGAATAAACTGATGTATGAATCCTAGTCATCGTCCCAAATCAGGAGGGAAGCATAGGAAGTGGGCAAACTTTACTGTGGGTAGTTTCTCTCAGTTTAAGTGGAACCTGAAGAAACACCCAGAGCAATCAAGAACAAATGCCCCTTGTCTCTGGTAAGCTGTATCCATCAAGGTTTTAGATACACAGGCCATGCTTCAGGCTGCCATTTGTAGGGAGGAAGCATATTTGTAGGGGGCGCATATTAAGTGGGGGGATACAGGGACAATGCTCATGGAAGCCAGCAGTATATCTGGAAAGGAAAGCAGAAAGAAAAGCACCATTTTAACAGGCAGTTCTCAAGCAATGGGGATGGAAGTAACTGAGGCAGACCTACAAACAACCTCACCAATCACCATCTTCTGACTGCAACTTGCCAACATGGAGAAAGTTTCACAAAAAAGCTGCTGCAGAATCATGGCAGTACCTGGAAATCTTTAAAAGTCCAAGTATATGTCTTATAGCAATAAATATCTAGGCAAATAAAGTATTTCTGGCATGTGCCTGTGATAGATGTTAACAAGGCAAACCAAAGCTTTAAAAAGCATTGATGAACGTTGTAATCAGAAGTATGGAACAATTTTTGCATAATAACAGATACTCAGATTACAACTCCAACCTGGGAGGAAGGCCACAGAGGTGATACAGGAGAGGTCCAGAAAATCCTGAAAGTTGTGGAGAAGGTTAGTAGCAAATGAATATTTGCTATTTCCCTTAGTACAAGTCCTAAATGGTATTAAGTGAAAGCGTAAAATGAGAGGTTTACAAAATCAATTTTTCACCTCCTCTCCAAGACAACATACAGATAAACTGCAAAACTCACCATCACAACATACCAAGAGTCAGCAGAGGTTGAAAAAGCCACAGAACAAGCTCACAAAAAAAGGATTCTTGAACCTAAATACCGTAACTATGTAAATACCCCTTCGGTCAAGGAATTCCAGAAGCTGCATGTTGCTGGTAGACTACATTAGGAAAGCATCATTAATAGATGCCCACCTGCCATACTCTCTTTTGATAAATCCACATTGACCAGCATCTTGGGCATGACAATCTTTGGGTCCGACTCGATAGTTAGTCACAATCAGGACTCCCTCTGGTTTTCAGTTTGGCAGGCAAAAAATGCAGCAAAAAAACTTACTCCACAAAATTTAGCACAGAACTAAAGCATCTCCTCCAACAAATCCAGAGGCATTTCTGTCAGCTTGAGAAGGCATTCTCTGCTCTGAATCCAAGCTTCACTGGAGAAGCAGGTACCAGGAACTGCTCATTCCAGGACAGGGCAGTCCTGAGGAAATGTAGCCAGAGCCACAGCTTCAACGTGATTCAGATCAGGGTGATTTCAGAGGTTACTGTACCAGGGCTGTCATCCCTGTCTGACGGCCAGTGGCTACTGTGCTTGCAGCAGAGACACGTCCAACTCCAGAGATGGCCATAATTGAAGTTTTAACTACCACTCAATTCAATTCCAACACAGCAAACTCTGAAGTGCTCTGCTTGGGAGAAGACACATCCACCCTTCTGCCTCCTCTGCAACATAAACCAAGCCCTTCGTCCAGGGTTAGAGCAGGGCAGCAGGACAAGAAACCTTTGGAAAAAAAATTGAGGTTTTTCTGCATCAAACATCTGCCTGAGCTTCTCACCCAGCCAGTGAATACAGGCATGCTTACTTCCAGGCCTTTGAATAGGGACAGTGGTTAGAGGCTCGTTTGTGGACCAATTCCACCAGAGGAGCCCAGCACAGAGCCAGGCCTCTTGTTGGTACTGCCACAGGCCATATTAACTTGTCGCCTTCAATATGCACCCAGCAGAGTTCAGGTCATGGATTTGTTGGAAGTTCATCACTTATTCAGGCTTTTGTGTGAGAGGTCATTGCTGTCAAACTGTCTGCTTTCACAAGCACAAAAGCTCATGTTAAAATGTAAATACTTACAGGTGTTCCACCAGGCACTCAAGATGAAAGTCAGAGCAAATATATTAGTGCTAGCCATATTTTACAATGCTGGTAGCACTTGAATGTCATCTGTTTGTGAACCGAGGTTTTTATGTGGGCTCATCTGCCTAGACAGGAAGCATGATCTAATGGTGGAGACACAGGACTGGATTCAGTGCATTTGGGCTCTTTTTCTGCCTCTCTTACTGTCTCCCTCTGTGGCCTTCAGTAAAGAAATTCTTCATGCCACCGTCCCAGTTGAAAAGAATGTGACTTGAAGCCACGTATGAGGGCTGTGACCCTCTGTCATTTTTCCTAATTACTACGAGGAATTCTGGAATGATACAGGAAAAGTTAATCCAACTGGTAAGGTTAACCTGAGTTAACAAAAAGCAAGAACCTTATAAAAGAGCACTACACCCTCCTCTCCCAACGCCTGTGTTCCACTGTTTGTATTTCAGGACTTGGATTTCTGCAACTTATTATTACATCGCCCTTGATGGAGACAGCATTTTGCAAATTCAGCTTTGCAAGAAGCCCGGGTAGGCTGGCTCACCCCTGTTGCCCAGATTTGCGTGCTGCTTACCACTATGCAAGCAATTCAAGCACGACTTCTGTGTTGGGATAACACCACAAGACTAGCAGCAGGACTATGCTGGCACAGGCCTACTGGGAAAATCAACTCGCCAGCTGTGGGAAGAAGCAAAGCCGGCAGAGGCTGCAATCACCACGTCACCCTGGAATCCAGTTTCATGTCCAGTCCAACCTCGTTCTGTGATTGAGCTGCACAGTTCTGGAAAAGCTGGTATCCTCTTCCCTCAGCACTTCCAGCTACACATCAGATCCTCTTGTGACTTCTGGAAACTGCTATGTTAGCTATTAAACTGGAAAAAGACATCTTTGGCCTGAGAGGAACTCGCATTCACTCAGTTCAGTACCTATGACAGGGGTAATTCTGCACTTTACATCCTACATCATGGAAGTCATGAGACAGCCCTCCCCTCTGCCCTTAACCATGCAGAGGCATCTCCATCAGAGAGCCTGGTTATCAACATACCAGGAAAGGGAGCTCCAGTAAACCCCACGGGTGACACAAAGTGCCGTCTCTCTGGAGCAGCCAAGGGGAGTGGAAGGAAGCTGCGAACAACTGCGCTCTTGTGATGTGCATTCCCTTCCTCTGCTCAAGCACACGCAGGAGGCCAAGTCAGCACACATGACATGGTCCCTGCAGGATGCCACATCCTGCCGTATTTCACACAGCATCCCAAGGCAAGCCAGATACTTTTCAAACACAGTATGATCTTTGACAGTGATCTGTCACAGTGTGACAGGTTCTCAGAGACAACACAGGGGACAAAGGAGGGAACAGATTTATCCAACAGTGCAGAACTGTTCCTAGCCACACTTCTCTTAGAAGGAAAAAACCCAAGCAAACAGACACGCTGCAGCCAGATGCAAATTTTACAATGCATATTCTTTCTGCTCTTTGCTTTTTGCAACTTGTTTTAGTTTTAGGAATTTCTCATAACTCTCGCTCACCCAAACCCTTCCCATCCCTACAGAAAGCAGAGGTCTGTTTAGAAGGAGGGGGTTTTTAAAAAAAAAAACAACAAACCGTGGAGGTGGTTTTATGTACTGCTTATCCCCCTCAAGCTGCTCCCAGCCTTGCTCCCCCCGTCACCCCCCACACACGGTGCTGTGTTTTAAGGAGCGCTGGTATTGCTGACATCAGTGAGGCTCCGGGGGCCATCTAGGCAGCTGTTCCTGCTCCTGTGTGTGGCCACGAGCCAAATCACTCGGCCTTTTTGGTGATGTTCCCTCCTGCCGGCTACCCCCACTCCCGCCCACAAGTCTGCAGGGTGGGGCAAGGTGGCCACTGGCAGCTTCTCCAAAGGAACTTAAGTGGAAAAAAAGACTGGCAGCTTTCATTTCCAGCCTGTGGTCAGAAATCCTCAGTGATTTTTGACAGCGTGGTGTGGATTGAAAGCACTGCAGCTTCTCTTCCCGGAGAGCCAAAGACCAAGCTGCCCTTAGGACTTTGTCACCTAGAGGAAAAAGACACGTGCTCTGCCCTTCCTCTCCCCACATGCAGGGACAGCCCACCAGCATCGAAACCACTCCGTACAGCGGTTCCCGTTGTAAAGCAGACCCATCCATGGAGGCAGCTATTCTCCAGCCAGATGATGATGGCAGAGGAGCAGAAAGCTCGTCCAGATCAACCCAAGCACACAAGATGGGTGTAAGAGATCTTCCAGGCACAGGAAAGGGGAGGGCAGCCAGTGCAGCACTTTTTCTTCTCTCCACTGCTCCCCACAAGGGCAGGAAGCAATGTGAGGACAGGAGAGGTGTGCCAGGGCACCTCTCGGCACAGCCAGTCCCAGGCAGGCAGGTTTTGGGCAGCTGGCTCTCTGCAGCCAGTAATCCCAGCGGCGGGGTGCATCCCCGTGCTGAGCCGCAGCCAGATCCAGGGAGTGAAAAGGTGACAGCCAAGCCAACTTCACATACACCCTCAGAGCCTGCAGCTCAGACCCCATGTCAAGATTAGGAAAGTATGCGCACACAGAGAGCACATGAGCTGCTGGAGTACTTTCATTTAACTCTTGCACACACCGTGTATTGAAGAAGTTTAAGTTCACAGCCACGTTTCTGGCCACTTCTCTTCAAAACCAACTCTTCTCAGGCTGCGAGAGCTATGACAATTCCTTGGGCTGAGCAATGCCTCCTGAAGAAGTCCAAAAGTTGGCGAGATGAGTTTGGAGCCCCAGCTCACACGGGTTAAAGATTCTGGCTTGTGTCATGAATACTTTTTCTGAAAGTTAAAGGCAGGCCCCAATCCCGAAACACTTCCCTTAACTTTTGCCCATGCCATTATTTGACTTTAAAGGAACAACCTGCTCAAGTAGAATTATATCCATGTTTAAAGTGTCTGCAGGATCAGTGCTTGGTTCGAGCTTGACTTGCTGCTGACGTACGCACACACACCCCCCCGCCCCCAGCAAATTCAGAAAATATCTTGAGAGCTATCATGATAAGACAAAAAAATAAGGATAAAGATGGTAACCCCCACCAAGACACGTTTAAAAGTTACATGTGTGTATGTTGGAGGATGATTCACCAGGGCAGGAAAAAATAGAGATGCCTGAGGGCTACGGCTGGAAGCACAAGAAAGGCCCCTAATACTCAAGTTTATCTGGGCAAAGGGGAGTCCCAAAACCAAACAGGTTTGTACACTATCAGCACCAGAAACACTGATAATTCTGGGAGTCATGCATTTAGTTTTATCTATTCTAAAGAATAAGAATTGAGGTACTGTAATGTTAGCAACCATATAATGCAAAGAAACACTCCTTCAGCCACGAAACAAACTCGACTCCTTACTTCTCTGTACCGAGCACAAAAGCAGCACACAGAAACACGAGTTTCCCTGGAACAAACCAGTCAAATTCATTCAAATCTTCCCGAAGCACAACAGGGCAGAACCCATTCCTGTTCCCAGAGCTTATTACAGTAACATGACTAAACATGCTCAGCAGTCCAATGTGATAGGATGCATCCATTTGCTGATGCCAGAGGAAGATGCGTGTCTCTCCTACATGGCACTGCTCTCACAGGCTGCTTTTCAAAAGATGTTTTGAAAAGCGACCTGCTGCGTACATTCTTAACAAGTCATAGTATCACCGGCTGTACAAGTGTTTGACCTCTACTTGCTATGCACTGTGGACAAAAATCTGACATCAGCTTATTCCAACCTTAGTAACACCAAACTGCTTCTGCAAAGCTGGCTGGAACAGACTACAACAACCCACCGATAAACTCCCAGACGGACCCCTGGAGTGCTGAAAGTGCAACTAGTTTAGTACATGAGCCCATGTGTTTTAAATTTGGGTTGGTTTAATCCAAGTAAGTAACCTGATTAAAATGGGAGTCTTCTCTGGAGGTCTAATTTCTAGATGTTTCCATTACTCCATATGCTTTATAAACATAATGAATGATACATACATCACTTTTGGGATGATTTAAGAACTCAGTTTAAAACTACAACACAAGTCATTCAAGGCAACAGAATTAAATTAATTTGTGAATGGTAAGAGCTAACAACTGCACTTCATATTTCAGTCTTGGGAAGGTGACAAACTGGGGAGGGGGTGACATCTTTCTCTTTCCAGTTTCTTCTTCTAATTTCCTAATTACAGAACCCTGACATTTGTCCCTTTTACATACAGACCTAAAGCAAAAAGAAGAGAGAAGGATGTGATTTGATTGATGGTTTAGAACACATATTAAAGCTAAGAATGTATTTGCTTCTAAACCATACAACCAGAGGCAGACTCCTGAACATGTATATGCACTTGCACCTATACCACCTAGAAAAGAAATCAATAAATAATCTGTCCCTCACGTGCAAAGCAGGTATTTATGAGAGCTGCCCAAACGCTGCTTTGCAACCAAAGCTGTCTATTTATAAGGAGACACCTCAGCAGGAGCACTGCAGGTTCCCAGCATGCCTCTACCTTGGTATCTGGAAAGGCTCCACTATGGGGTAAGAAGATAGTTATAATTAAACATTTATACTGAGGTGGTGCTGTGCAGGTCGGTTCCACAGTGCGTTAGGTGGCTTTTCGAAACTCAGTAATTGAATGCTGATCCCTGCCCCTAAGAGTTTACAGAGTAGGAAATCAGAGCCTAACACTTGGCATCTGTATACCAGGAATTAAACAAAGACCACCACCAGTTCATTTCCTGGGTCTTTGGACGAGGCAGCTCACATAAACATCCATTACCAAAAATACTGGAAATTTTTAAATCAGCAGTCTGGACTTTCCTAATCCACATCTGTGCAGCTCTGTTTGAATTAGTAGCTGGGACAGTAACTACAGCATGCAATTTGCACATGCTGCTGGCATCTTCTTGTCCAGTGTAGATTATTTTTGGCCCAAATACTTTTTAGCAATCATTTTGAAAAGACAGCGAGCACACAAACGGAAACATTTACTGCAAGTCAGTCGATTCAGGCCGTGCAAGCACAAGAGAGGCTGCCAGTGCACGAGGTTGAAAGTCAGGCAACAGCAGATCCTTCTGTCCTGAACCTCCAGGACAATCCCAGGGAGGCATCAGCACATCCACAGTGCAGCAGTAGCACACGTCGGCTCTGGGGCAGACCATGGCCACATGCAAGCCTGTGGCCTATGTGGGGTTGCAAAGCCACTAACCCACATCTTTTCCTATGGAGATTGAGTTACGCAATGGTGCAAATAAAAACTCTGGCCCCAAACACACAGGGGCCATCTCTGTCCCAAATCCATCCTCGGGGAGAATTCTCTACATTCCCCTTTTCCTGCAGGGAAGGGCAGGCCTTGGAAGGACGAGTCCTCTTCCTAGTCACCAGACTGAATACACTCAACAAAGTAAAAGTACAACCTCGAGGATTTAAAAAAAGGACACAACAATTGCTACACTTGCAATAATGCTCAAAAGCTGGATGGAAGAATTTAGTCAAAATAGACTATTATATTGCAAATACCATTTGCTGTTTATCAAACAAGCTCCTAAAATAGATGCACTGACTTTGTAACTACACCTGTAGGAATTTCAAACACCAAAAAATACAAAGACACCATTAGTATTTCAGCTTTTTAAAGTTTCCTGGCGTCTTTCATGCTATGAATTCTCAAGAGCTTTCAGCTGTACATACCCCACATAAAATCTTAGTCCAGAGAAGCATGAAAGAATTTTCCTGTTGATTCAAATAAAAACACATTTTCCACTTTTACCTACTATTTACGTATCTATTGATTTTTTAAACATGGAACAGCAACTGCAGTGGGGCATGATCTGTGTTCACCTTGATCTACTTAATTGTTCTGTGAACACCTCAACTTTGTTGGCTTTTGACCATTTAAAATGAGTAACCTTACTATTTATTTCTAACTTTTTTTTTTTCTCTCAAGGGAAAAGGGAAGCATGGAAAATCCTCAGTCACTAGATTTAAAGAGCTTACAAGTTCCAAAAGCTTTGCAAGTAGACACTGGGAACTGCTTGAAACTGCAGTTACTGAGGCTGCAGAGTTTACAGAATCCACCAGATCCTCCCTGCAGAGTTTATAATCTGCATGGCTTCCTCCCAAGGTAACCAGCACCCATTCTGAGGAAAGGATCATTTCCCTCATCCCTAGAAATTCACCCCCTGCTTTGGCTGAACACAGTAGCCAGTGCATGCTCAGCAAAGAGACACTGCCATTTTGCAAAAAGGAGGAATGGAGACAAAGGATGGAGAATATTTCTCCCACAGAGTGCAGGCAACACTGATATGAAATAAAATTCTTCACTTTTTGAACAAAACCAGTTTCCAACAATAAAGCAAGTTTACACCAGGGAAACAGGGGCACTGTGATACAGCTCCCTTTACCCTTTTACATCATGGACAGTCAGGCTCCTGACAGTCCAGAGGGGGACAAGAGATCTTACCAAGCAGAAAAGACACCTATTTGCTGTAAAGGCTGGGAAGCTGCTCCAAGACTTCTTCCAGAAGCTGCCAATGACCACAGTCTTAAATCTTACTTGGAAATATAGTAGAATGTACTTAGCAACACCTGGCTGGGCCATCTGATAAGATAGAGAAGCAAGTGATCCCTGCAGTGGTTGGAAGAACAGACCAAATGAAATATACTTGACAACTAAATACAAGACATAAGTTACATCTCTGCAGAGAAGTACTTGTCACTGCACTCATAGTTCTTTCCCTGGAAAATACAGTCAAACCTCACAAAAGGAATCCCTTAGTAATCCAGCTACAGCTCTTCTACAGCTGGTTTCTATGGCACGTGCTTCCACTTCCTTGAACCTTCAGTGTCTTGCTTAGAAAGCAAGCCTCCTTCTGCAGCCCTTCTTCCTCCCACCCAAAAGCATAAGGATGTACACACAGCTAAGGATGTGAGTTGTGCTGCAAGTTATCCAGCTGAAAATCAATTCAGGATACCTCAGTGCTTTTGGGGAGGAGGGGATGAAGCAGGTGAGCACATGCACAAGACATCACAGCCACCTTGTGTGTTTCCTCAATACACTGGCAATTGCATCAACATCAGAAAAAAAAAAGCACACTTGAATGAGGAACAGCACACAGGTATTCATGACCTGGTTGCTCCTCATGTTCTCAAAACACAAAGAGCAATGAGATGTGATTATTTAATGAAGAAAATACAGTTTGTGTAGCAAAAAGAGGAACTTAAACTAGGGTCTTTCACCCACTCAAAACTGTGAGTGGTCCAAATTAACAAGGAAGTAGCGCTGCATATTGGTACGAAATCAAAGCAGTTCTCCCTTGTCCAGGCCCTCATGTTACCAGCGTGAAGCAGTCCAGCCTGAACATGGCAGTGGAATTTATTGCTGTGATGCAAGAGCTCTGAGCAAAGCACTCTCAGGTACCAATACACCTGAACACTGACATCACCTGCCGTATGAAACAGGACTAACAAGGGCTGCAGTTAAAGCCAGCTAATCACACACAATAAAAGCAAAGGCCAGCTACACTTCAATGCGAACATTTTGTTTCTCTCATCCTCAGACAGGAAGCACTACCTGAATTAACTAAAAAAAGTTTATCAACGGCTGATCATCCTCCATTTTCAAAGGACAGATGATGCAAGCCCCCATTCCTAAAACACCTACGAGTACATTTCTGCTGTTTCAAGAAAGCACATGCTAACACCTGTTGAAGTATCTACCAAGAGATGCCAAGTAGAAAAGTTCTACGTGCATGAGAGGCTGGCAATTCCACTACTAATTGTAAAATACCTTTCTCTTTTAGAACCAAATTAACAAGTCACTTAGGCACATCAGCACGGAAAATTTCCAAGAAGCTTAAAACATCTTTTATCCAGACTGACTTGAAAGTCTAAATTCCATTTTTCAAAGCTGACACTGGGAAGTCACTTGGCCATTGTGTGCAAGCACCTTTCCCACACTTTTTCAGAGCCCTACACAAATAACATCCCTTGTGCAAATGGATCTTCAAAGAAATTTCAGACAGCAGGATGTGGGGATGTCTTCTTCAAAAGGAAAAGGATCTCTCAAAATACTAAGGTTATGTAAGTAAATAAGATTAAACAAAAAACATTTTTACTCAGGAAAGTTAGAAGGAGGAAAACGAATTTGAAAGTTGCATTCCACATGCTTCTACAGAAAGACCTGCAAAGGAGACAGGAGAGGTCATCAAGGCCTGAAAAGCCTCCCTCTCTAATGGTCCTTGGAATACCTGTTTTAGCTCAGAAGCCTAACAATGCCCTGGGGGATTTTGACAGTTTTTCTTTTTCCTTGCTGTAACACCTCTGTGGGTAGCTGGGACTCTGCAGATGAATCCTGCTGTTGAAACAGCTGCCTCTGTCCACATCTTTAAAGAGGTATTCAGATTCCCTTAGCCTTACTTAGTTGAATCACTCTGAATAAACAGTCACCACCCATCAACTCCGTACTTTTGTAAAGCACCTAGGCAAAGGCAACCACCTTTATTGATTGCTAGGCTGGCCAACCCGAAGGCTGAAATGTTATTATTAGAAAAGGGGAAAAGAAAAAAAAAATAAAAAGAGCAGGATACACTTGAAGGCCTGTGTTGTTTCTAAAGGAAGCACAGGTCCAGGCGTTGCTCAGTGACATCAGGACAATTCCTCTCTGACTGCAGGAGGCTGCTCTAACAGGTTTCATACCAGCACAGCCACAAGCCAAGCATCCCACTGACTCTTCTCCCTTTTGTCCAGGCCCTTTTCCTGGTTCTGACCCTTTTCCACCACAACATGAACGAGCCACCCAACAGGAGCCCAGAGCATATGCCCCAGCTGGCAATTATTTCTACTTTCAACATTTCATAACAAAGCATTAGCACAAGCTCTAAATAAGTTCTGTCACCCTGCTCCAAGTAAAATGCTGAAGGAAGGAGGGTGAGATGCTGTGGTACTGCTGTCTCAGAAGTTTGTACTCTTTTAAGTCACTGGCCCTCAAATGTTGCTATTCAAAACAGAGTGGTACAGGGTGAGGTGCAGGGAACACCTTCAGGTGGGAAAAACATCACTGGCAGACATCAAAGATAAGCCATCATCAGATTTCTTGCACCAAAGAAGAACAAAGAGTCAATGCTCCTGAAATTCCTGTTCAGAAGTACCCCAGAACAGAGCCAGCACTTCCCACCTCAGCCAACCTCACCTATGTTCATTTGTAATCAAACGCTGATAACCAAACCCGGCCTGGCAAAGCTCTGCAAGCTTCAATCCTGTCCTGGCTCCACACAGATACCTTAACTTTCCAGTGTATCACCAGAGAGTGACATTCCCAAAAATACCCAAGTCCTGCCTTTGAAATCACTGCCTGTAAAGATTCTTCTAAATGTGCGTGGGGGAGAGGGGGAAGCCACAGCTCCCACAGGTGAGGGTATTAAAAAGGATATTATGTAGGATGTTAAAAAGAAAGCAACAAACAAGCAAACGAAATAAAACAATGCACACAGAGAAGGGATTCCTCATACCCCTCCACTAAGAAAATCTGCTTTAACTGCTGAACAACAACTAGTCAAGTCAAATCTCCCACCCCAAAGCAAAAAAAAAAAAAAAAAAAAGNNNNAAAAAAAAAAAAAAAAAAAAAGCTGTTGCACTCTCAGAAGGCAATTCCTTCTCACCCTCAAAGTTTACATCTGCTCCTTAAGAGACTTTCCAGCAAAGCTGCAAGGTACCTGAGCACTCCATCCATGATAAAGCTGTTCTCAAAAGAACACGAAGCAGTTTCTGGCCCTTTTCCAAGCTGTAGAATGCTGTTGAAAAGGCATATTTTAAAGCTGTAACCCTATGACTGTCCATCTTGCTTGAATTCAGAAAGGAGGTAGAAGACAGAGTGCAACCAGCATTCTCACTACCTTCAGGAGAAAAAAAAAGCAGCACTACCATCCTCCTCTACAGACAATTACCTCCCAAGAAAGAAGCTACCACATCAACAAGGCAGTCCTTGCAAACTGGTCTAGTAACACGGTCCAATAATACTCTCATTTCAAAACAACCTTTATCGTGCTGAAAGAGGAAGACATGATTTCACATGTTTTAAGAGTGTACACTTAAAACAGATTTCCAAACTCAGGCATCATTCATCAAAAAAGTTAAAAGGGGCTTTTTCCACACATGCATAGATTTCAGACTAACAGGATTTACTTGTTTTCTGCCTGTTCCTGGGGAACTTCTGCAGTTTCTTTTTTCCTAAGACTGTCCCTACAGGCTGCTATCCAACATACATCAGATGCTCCTGGAGCAACAGATAACTCTGGAAGGACATTTGCAAAGGGCACACATCGGGGGCCTGATGTCAGTAAAATTAAGGCATACTGGGGGAGGGTAGAACTACTCCCGTATGTCCATCATTCGAACATTTGACACAGTTCCCTGGAAAGCTTTACTTATGCATCTAAGCATTTTTTTCTGGATGTCTTACTAGCAAAAGGTGTATTTTAAGTCTATTAAAAATTATTGCAACTTAAAAAGTGAATCCTTTTCAAAAACACTCAGGTTAATTTTAGCATCCTTCTGTTTAGCTGCTTAGCAACACTTATCCTATGACCTTCTAAGCACCACCTACTTTTACAAGGGATAATGAATATAACCAAAGGGATTTATCTATATGTTTTCAATCTATACAGTGTAAGTGCATCACCAATTTTTATTTAAATGAGAAATCCAATCCAACTGAGAGCAATTCAAACTATTTCAGTTTAAGAAGAAAGTTTCACAGACTAAAGTCAAGCTACTGTTATGACTGTAGTGTTACTTCAGTATAGGCAAAGTGATAATATCCTTAAGGAGTGAGGAAAGCACTACACAGGTCAATGTTCGTACACTTTGGGAAACACTGCACTCATCTTTGGTACCAAAAGAGATCACACATACTACTGACAGGTAGAGAGGTAACTGAAGAGATTCAGTTTTCCAGGTTTTGAAACTTGAAGTTATTTCCAAATCCTCAATCAAAAAGAAAAGCTATTTTGTCAGAGGGCCACTGAATAACATAAAGAGTTAAGAATAGGATCACAACCTGGGTGAGCTAAGTCAGAATAAGATGCTTTTTTACACTGAAATCTGCAAGTGAAGCTTCAGACAACCAGGTCCAGGTGAGAAAAAAAAAACCAAACAACCAAAACCCCAGAAAACAGTCAACACCCTGCTGTATAAGCCAAATATATATATATGTGTGTGTATATATATATTCTTTAGCATTGTTAGTTCTCAAAAGAAATGTGTAGGAGTGGCTACATATAGTCACTTCTGATGGGCAAACAACAATTTAACAACTAGAAGCTGTCTGTGAAATGAAAGCAGAATAAAAGTTTACTTGATTGCACTTTAAGGGTGGTAGTTTTTCCAACTACATTATATGAATTCAGTTCCAAATACGGATGTCAGGAGGAGGAAGGTGAGGGAGCAAAAGAGGCCACACTCGGGAACAGCTGCCCGGCAGCATGAGAGGCTGGATTCGTCCCTGCCGGCAGGTGAGGGAGAGCCCTGGTACTCTGATTGATTGGATGATGGATTCATGCTGTTTCTGGGTTTCTAACAAACAAAAGGACCTATTCTTTCCTGAATGTACCCAACTCCGGTTAAGGCTAATCGGCATTATGCAGGCACACCAAGAAAGGACTATATACCCTTAAGTCTTCAAAGAGAAAATTAAAACCTAAAACAAATATGGCTGGCCTGACCCTGAGTCACTGCATCCCTTTCACGCACGCTGACCCTGTGGAAAACAGGAACTGCGGTAACAAAACTCAGTGCTTGTGTCAAAACGACCGACCTCAACGAAAAAACTTCAGCCATCATAACAGCTCTCTACTGTGCGCTGTAGGGGTGACAACACGGCGTTATTTAGCAACTGCTCCTGTTGCTAATAAGCAATTTCTTTTCCAAGGCATGGGGCTGGATGTTGGAATGGTAGGAAACATCCACTGCATTTGCCGTCCCTCCTAGACCACTGCCCCCAAATCACACTGAACTAGATGTTTACTCTCTCAAATAAGTAAATACACTTGATCTTATCTCCAAGAGAAAACAGGCCAAAGAAGGAGTTGGGATTAAAACTTAATGGTTGGTATCCCCCCTGCCTTCCCTCCAGCAATCAGCCCAGTGGCTCCCGGGCAGGATGCTGGCTCCTCGGCGAGCAGGACCAGAGCATCAGCTGCGGGCCGGACACCGCGGCGCGGCCGTGGGAGGGCGGCGGGGCACGGAGGCGCCCGGGCCTCCGCGGGGTGCGCAGCCGACCAGAGCGGCCCGGGCAGGGAAATGTGCTGAGCCAGGAGAAGCGCTCTCCTCCTTCTGCGCGAGGATGCCGAGCAGGCAAAGATATCGCAACCGAGAGGTGAAACGGGGAAAATTATTTAAAAACGAAAAAAGAAAAAATAAAATAAAATAAAAAAAAAAAACCCAAGCGTGCGTGCGGAGGGAGGCGGGGGAGAAGTGCAGGGAGAAGAAGCCAAAGGAAACTTATCTGCGACATGACAAAGTTCAATCCACCGCCCTCCCTCCTCTACTGAAAAAAAAAAAAAAAAAGTTGCAGCATCTCGGCGCGCCCCGCTCCCCGCCCGGCCCGGCTCGGCCCGCGACCCCTCACCCTGCGCGGATGGGGCGGGGGGGGGATGCCGAGCCCGTGTTACGAACCGGGCAGGAGGAGCTGCCTCGCATCCTCAGCGCGGCCCCCGCGGCGCCGCCGGGGGTGTCCGGCCCGTAGCAACGGCGATGGGGAGGGAGCGCAGTCGCCCAGAGACGGGGCTCGGCCGGCTCCCATCCGCACCGGGCACCGCGGCCGGGGGGGGAGGGAGGGGGGGGGCGGCAGCCGTGCCGCCCCAAACTTTGTTTTCACCTCAAACACCGCCACCTCCCTGCGGGAGGGGGGTCACCGCTACCTCGCCGCCTTCTCCCTCGCCCCCCGCCACGATGGGGCTGAAGGGGGCGACGGCCCGGACACCCCTCCTCAGCTTCGGATGCTTCCCGGCTCCTTCCTGTAGTGGTGACGCCGCCCAGGCGTCCCTGCCCGCCGCTGGCCTCGCCGCGTAGGGATGTGTTCCTGGCACCGCACAAAGGCAGCGGGACGGGGGGGACCCACGGGGGGCAGCGCCCCCCGCCCTCCCCGGGCACGGCTCT
The DNA here is from genome assembly GCA_008694505.1 of Cyanoderma ruficeps. Lineage (NCBI taxonomy): Eukaryota > Metazoa > Chordata > Aves > Passeriformes > Timaliidae > Cyanoderma > Cyanoderma ruficeps. The sequence goes on along the minus strand of VZDJ01007755.1, from coordinate 54,738,436 downwards.
CCCCCGCCCCCGCCGCGCAGGCCGGGAGGGGAAAGGACACGCACGTCCCTACCGGGACTGGGGGGAGGAAGGCGAGGGGGGGGCCGGGTGGAGAAAGTGAAGGAAAGGCGAAAAAAATCAAATAAAGTAAGGAAGAAGGGTACAGAAGTGAGGGGAGAAGTACCAGGGTACCGAGGAAAGGCAGGCGCGGCCGTCCGGCCCTGCCGGGGGAGCGGAAAGTCAGCGGAGAGATGCGCGGCGCAAGCCGGCTCTACCTGCGGAGAAGGGGCGCCTTCATCCCAACTTCCCAGCTCCGGCGCGGCCCTCCCAGCCGGGAACAGCGGGCAGGGGCCGCCGCGGGACCCGCCGCCACCGCCGGCAGGAAAATAAGCCCGAAGGAAAAGTTAAAAGGCAAGCTCGGGAGACGGGGGCGAGCCGGGCTAGAAGATGTTGCTTCCTCGCAGCCCCATCCAAATTGTGGCGGTGGCTGGTTAAANTATTTTTCCTCATCTTTCTTTCTGCCCCCCACCTTAAGAAAAGGAAAAGAAGAGGGAAAAAAAAAAAAAGAACTAGGTCCCTCCGGAGTTAAGGCACGCTCCTGCCCTTTGTGAGGGAGCGCGGTGGCCGGGCAGCCCCGCGGTACTTACGCCGGACTTTGCTGGGGCTGGGCTGCTTGCGCCGCGACATGCCGGGAGGATGGGCCGCCGGGGGGGCGCGGGGGCGCGCCGGGGGGAGCGCGCACGAGAGGGAGCCGCAAACTTGTTCCGGAAAAAGGAATCAAAATGGCGTTTCTGTGGATGTGCAAAGTTCATCAACTCCGCGCTAACTTCCCCTCCTCCGCGCCTCCCTGGAGGGGAGAGATGGGCACGGTTAGGGACCCCGCCGCGCCGCGCTCCGCGGGCGCCCCCGCCCCCTGCCCGCCCCCGCGCTGCCCCGCGCACCCTGATAAGGAGACACATCACGTGTCGCTCCGGCTCCTCTCCCGGGGACGCGCTACCGCGGCAGCCTGTTGCAAATAGCATCTCTAACTCGCCCTCGTCGCGGGGAGGGAGGGGCGCCTCCAAGGAGAGGAGTGAGCACAACTTTCCCCCCCCCCACCCTTCCTCCGTCCCTCCCTTCTCCGCCCGGCAGCGCAGCAGCGGGATGCCCGGGGCAGGCGCGGGGGGAGCGCGGGGGGGACGGCCAGGTGCCACGCGGCGCCCCGCGCCCTCCCGCTGCTCCGGCGGCCGCGCCCGCGGGGCTCTCCCGGGCGGGCCCGGCCGGCCGCGCTCCCGGCCCGGCGTGCGTGTCCCCCGGCAGCCGGCCGCTCTCCCCGATCGGGGCTGGAGCGCATCCGGAGCCGCCGGTGGCGGTGCCGCGCCGCCGGCTTTAAGGAATTCACCGCTGCCGTGGAAATGTCTGTGCATCCTCCTCCGCCTCCCAAGCCGGTGCCTCACCAGGTACAGCGGCCGCAGGCAGCAGCCCGCTGCTCCGCGGACAGGAGTCACCTTCTGGTGGTGCTTGTTTCCTCAGAAACTTTACGTCCTTGCGCGGTTTGGGTCCCCGCAGGGGTCAATCGTCCACCCAGACCTAAAGGACGCGTTAAGCTTAACAGGACCGTGAACATCAGCACAGGAACAGGAGGTGCAAATGCCGTGTCAAATCAAAGGCGAGATGCGGCCGCTTGCACGTACAGGTAGTTAGGCTGCACGGCACTGCACACACCATCCTTCCACTCACTTTCCCTGCAGCGGGAGTTCAAAGTTGTAGGAGACTCAACAAGTGATGGAGAGGTGTTCAGAGTGGTGAGGATTTCACTGTAAAGCCAGTGCCGGTTTAGAGTTGTGTGACAAATGACAATACATAAAAACATAACACCTGGCAATACTCCATTCTGAAAGCTCGATGGGAAAAAAAAGTAAACCAACAGTGCTGCTGTGGAGTGCCCAGTGAGTGTAGGAGGAACCAGTTTACCTTTAAGGAAATGGTTATTTACACTGCATCTAGAGCTACTAAAACTAAAACTAGGCCTTTTAAAGCTGTTATTGGGGAGGTGGAACATGGAATCTGCCTGTTTTTTAAAGAAATCAAGTCATGGCCTCTAGGCAAAAGGCCTGTGCCAGCTTACATGGTATCCTATCTCCTGATAGAAAAGGGGTTCGCATGGAAAAGAAGGCTAAATTCCAGGTAAGTGGTAGTAAGCCCTCAACTGACTCTTTTCACAGTCTCACATGTAAGATGTCATGCAAGTCAGGAATACACAAGTCCTGTCTCAAAGACATGAAGCTGGTGATTCATATCAGGAATAAACCTCTTCCCTTCTGGACCTCCCAAGTGAAACACCTGCAGGTCTGGTGAACTGGAACTTGGAAGTGCCACAACTGTGAAACCGAAAGGTAGCACACATGTATTCAGAACATGAAACTGCAGCTTTAACCTGTGTGTGTTTGTTGTGGTGGTTTCTGCAGGCTGAATTTTTGTCACCTGTGTTCTGTACTGAGTTCTGTGCAGTACTACCCAAGCAGAGTTGCTGACTGACAGAGGAGCAATATCATAGTTTACCCCACAATATTAGCAACAAACATGAGAAAGCACATTCTCATTGTTCTAAGGTTCCTATTTTACCAAAAAAACAGTAAAGGGAAGCCATTAAAAATAAACTGACAGCAAAGTGTCTTTAACCTTTTCATTGCTGTCCCATTGTACCTGCCAACCTGCAGTGGCAGAACTGCTGGTCAGTTCAACAGCTTTACAGCCAGCTTGCATCTTCAGAATCTCTTGTGGTCAGGCATCCAATTAATCAAAAACCTGAGCAGTTTATCCACCTCAGGCTCAGCCCTTGGAACACTCTATATTGGAAGACTGCTGTGATTTAAGCCTTCGTGGCACACACATACAAAGTCATGGAGGCTGGGCCTGGTTTGTACAGCCATTTATTTACACAAATGACTGCAATTGAAACTGGTGAAAATTCCTGTATGGGTAAGCGTATTTGGAGGTTAGCAGTGCGTGTCTCACTGACCTCTGCCTAATATTTCTAGAATAGTCTTGGAGGCATTTTGGACCACCTCAACATAAAGATTCCCATCCCCAATTTTTTAACCTTGGAGGTGCTTAAGAGCCCTTTGATGTGGGAAGTTTAGCAAGCAGATAGATGGAATAGAAGAACAAGTGTTTCTCAATTCAACATCTGAAATCTGCTCTAGAAAGATGGACATGTAAAACTCAAAATTGGGAAAAAATCATGATCTTAGTGTTTGCAGAAAATATGTAGATAGCTTTTTATAGCATTTATCCCTATTCTTTCAAAAGATGGAATGAAGGATGAACCAGTACATACGGTGTTACATTAATACTAAAAATAAAAAAAACCCCAACAAAAACTGAAAAAAAGTCATCACATAACTTAAAAACCCCATTAATGACTAGGGTTTATAAAATAGTAAAAAAGTCTTTTAACAGTTAAGGAATTAATTATAATTCTGGGCTATTGGTGGGCAAGAGAAATGAAATAATTCAGTTTTTAGCCTTCTGTAATTTGAACTTTTATAGTGCATCAGGTAAAAAAGCACTGTGGTCTAGTACTGAATGTGAAGTTTTGAGCAAATGGTTCCTTTTTTTTATTACTTATTACAATGGAAGAGAAGGTAGAGGTAATTTCTGTCTAATAAACCCCACTTTTACGAATGACTCTCTCAAAATGTTACTACATGACTTCTGTGATACAGCTATCCTCTTCACTCTGCACTTTTTACCTTTTGCATTACTGTGGTTTATCCTATGTCCTTTGACCACTCTATGACAAGGTAAGTACTAAGTCTTCTTTTTCCTAGGACTATTCATATTTTCTGTACTTTTGGGATATTGGGACATGAATACCCACAGTAATCACAAACATACTAAGGGGCAAAAAGATTTTTCTCTAGCTTGTATGTAATTCTCACACACCTCTCTCATCCTTCACAGTGATGTTAAATACAATGAACAAGAGTAGAAATAAAACCAGTTTCGTGAAGGTGCTTAGTGTGTTATCAAATTCATTGACACCACTGGTGACAACAATGTTGGTGACAAAAGCCACCTGCTGTGGTCCCTAGAAAAGGACAACTCGGCCCCCACCCACAATTCAAATATCAGAGATGCTGATTAAAGGTATTCAAGGAGAGAGGAAAAACAGGATGTATAGCTTATATGAAGGCCACAGCTTGAGGATGTCTTAAAGCACAGAGACTAAAGCTAACGCTAGCATTAAGAGAGAAGTTAAAGGTTAGCTAGAAAATCTTTTTTTGCCCCATCTTACAAGACATTATCAAATTTAGACATCCCTTTCAGCCAAAGCAGCTTGGACTAACCAGGAGTATTTTATATGCTAAGAGTCAGGGCTGGGCCCTGACTTTACAACACCTCACAACTGCCGGGCGAGGGCAGCTGCCAAGGCCCAGCTCCCTCATCCTGACGTGTGGCTGTCCAGCCACAGGATGTCAGAGGCATCTGAGGCTCCATGCCCTGCTGGAGCCTGTGCCTGCTCAGCATCAAGGGTCCTCTTGGTGCCATCCTTTTCCTGATGTCCTTACTCATGCCAAGAGGGAGAACTCAGCTGGCATGCTAACACAGGGAAAAGCCTGCTTGGAGGATCAGAGAATACAGCCCTGAGGGCTTTGAGAAATAAGTATTTATAAAACCTAAAACGAAAAGAAATGCTTGCATTTCCTTTATGTTTCAACCAGTTATTTCTTTAAATAAACAAACATGTCATTGCTGAGTCCTCTCATAGGTTGAGGGGTTTTTTTGCTTAGAGGGTTTTTTTTCTCCAACTGAGACACAGGTTTCTTGGGTCAAAAATCCTTTAAGAACTAATGCAGAACTGACAAATGTGATCACCATAGAGGCAGGGTATTTATACAAAATAAAATGGGGAAAGTTCAACTAAATGTATTTCCTATTAATTGTTTGGAAAATTTCATGAATTTGTGCACTGGAAAACCACACAGAAGAGCATAATACATGAGCTGTAAACTCTCTCAGACCATTTGTCTGAAGACACAGCATCCTACAGTGTTCCCATTTTCCCCATGCAAGGAAATGTGATGAAGCACCATGTTCAGCCACCCTGGCCTCTGGAAATTGAGCAGTTGGGGAACAAGGGAACTTGCTCCTGCAACAACCCCACTCACTCTATTGAAGGGCAGCTTTGGATGAGCTAGACCAAAGCTTTAGTCCAAACTTATCTTAACATTAACCTTTACAGAGTGAAGAGCTGATGTATCCCAGCATGCTTAAGCACTTTTCCTCACCTCCCAACAGGCTGGCAGGCTGGAATTAAAACCAGTATTTCCCCCCAAATCCCAGTGTAGTTCTCCAGGCACAAAGCCATCCACTCTGCTGGGTGACTCTTCTCAGCAGACAGTATGTAGTGACAACAGACAGCAAACCTAAAAGATTGAGTGCAAGTGTTCACTCCCTGTTTGCTCTGAGACATTTCAGCAGCACAAAACAGTCCTTGAGCTGACTCACCTAGCCAGCCAAGACTACCTCTTGGCTAAGGATTCATATGGAAATATGAAGATAGTGTTTCTGAAACCCACACCACTTTTTCCCCCTCCTCCATAGATCACAGCCTGCAGGGCATATTGCAGGACTGCTTGAAGTTTCTGGCTGCAATAATTGCGGGTCCCATCTCTTTCTCTCTTTTCACTGTGGGAGTCTCCAGCAGATGGATGCAATGCAGAGCTGCTGGGACTGGACCAGCTTGATGAACTAGTCCCTCTCCCCAGCTCTAATTTTCAGGATGTAAAAAGTAGCATAAACTGTTCACCTAAATTATTGTAACAATAACCAGCGTTTCTAAATCCTTTCAGGGGAAGTTCACCAACCTAAACCTATTCTTACAGTCCTAACTATAGAGAATGGGTAAAAGGATAATCAACTGACATATCTTTCAGCCTTATAAGCAAAACAAACAGAGGCACAAGAGTGTTATTACAGTTTTAGTAGCAAAAGTTCTTCAAAGAGGAGTATTTAAAAGAGTATGTTTTAAATGAATAAAACTAAGTAAGATTCCTTCCTGCATATTTAATTATTTAGCAAATTTTGGGGCAACACGGTCTAGTTCTTCCTCAATAGGCTGTTTTAAAACAGCATGAAAAAAATAGTGGGCAGATGTTTGACATTTACATTCTCAAGCAGTTCTCTGGTCACTAATGTAGAGCCTCAAACAGGTTGTATAATCCATGTGTGTCTGTGCAGAGACGGAGCAGGTAAAAGAACAATGAGCAAAACCACTGCAATACTTTCATTTGTTTTAAAACTCTGTATTGTTGCCCAGAAACTTTTGTTGCCTGGCAATGCAAAAAAACCACACAGGTGTGCAAAAAGAAGTCAGTGTTTAATGCCCAGCTTGTGATTTGATACTGACATTTCATTCTCATTGACCACCCAGCCTCTCACACCTAATTGCCTGTTAGCTTAAATGTGATTATTTTCCCTCCTGAAGGCAAGTAGTAAGCCAGCCATGTGTTTCCTTGTGTCTCATTTGCTAGGGAGAGTGGATTCTGAAACCTCTCACAATCAAAATAAATGCTTATGTTAACAGCAACTTCATGTTCAGTTGTTCAAAGGGCTGCAGTAGCACCAGAGGATTCAGTAGCAGCTAAAGGAAGGTAGCAATATCCAGCATCTTTTGGTATCATGGACTAGAGATGAGAAACACCTGCTATCCATTCTCTGAGGCTGCCACAGTATTTCTCTGTGCAGTGCACTTTTCAGTACTGTCTTGGTTTAGCTTTAAGTATCCTCAGTTATGGAGGATTCAACAGTTTTTGTTGGGAGCTTGGGCAGTACCCTTGCTGATTTTGCTGTTAGGATGTTTCTCTTGATTTTTCTAGCCTGCATTTTTATTTTCTGAACTTCAGGCCACAGCTAATTATAGCTTACAGAGTGCAAATAGAAAAGGGGATGGGGAAGAAGGAAACCCCCCCATCCCAGGGAGAAGATGGTAGGCAGTGCTTTGAGATGCACCCACAAAGCAGCAGAGAGGGCCAGCAAGCAGCAGAGAAGTGAAGAAATAGGAAGTGAGGCAGCAGTCATGAAGAAAGTACACAAGGAAGCAGTTACTCTGAAAGGAAGGAAAAAGCAGGACATATTTCAAGGGCAGAGATTAATGTAACTTGGGGGAGGCTGCAGTGACAGGATTTGGAGAAGAAGAGAGAAGAGCCAAATTACCAGGGGAAAAAATGGCCAATGGATGTAGTGGGCAAAGAATTGAGGAGGCAGAAGAAAATGGTGAGGCTCAGGTAAATGAGCGTGAAAAGAGTTATTATTCTTTTGTACCTATCAAATTGTGCTTTTGTGCCTCCTTAAACCAGAAGCAAAATTGCACTGGGTCAAGTCTATGCCATAAAGTTCTGCAGGCATATTTAGGCTGGTCAGATGTGCAAAGGGATATGGTTTGCAACTGAGGGTAAAACCGAGCTGCGCTACCAAAAGCAGTGAATATTCAAAGTTATGCAGTCAGAACCACACTTTCACCAGCGCAGCTTGTGTCATTCAGACACAATGATAAGATAAGCCATGCTGGCAAAAGCACAATTTTGCTGTTGTAAATTGTATTGGGGGTAGTTATACCCCTGTTGCAGCGTGAAGGGCTGTAACTACACCAGGAGAACTTTTTGCTTCTCAAAACAGCCACGCTCAATTAACAGATTGTCCATAATGGACACATGATTAAGAGAGGTAGAAGGAATTCTTCTACTGACATGACTTCCACAACCACAGCAAAAACTGTCAGCACAAGGTTTTTCCTGGCAGAAGAAGACAGCTGTTTAGACCAGAGTGGTGTAAGATACAGACATATTTTAGATAACTTCTGAAGCTTTCATACAGGAAAGCATTTGCTTCAACAAAAAGAAAAAAACTCAGTAATTCCAAAGTGTCTGAATTTAGGGCAATGTGGATAAGAGCATTTAAGTCATTTTACCTTTATTTGTCATTCAACCTTAACTTGGTTTTAAATAAGGGATTTTTGACAAGAAAGTATTCTCAATACATTTTTTCTGCATTCCTGTCTTCAACTTGAGTAACAGATAATATGCTCCATAATCTTCTTTCCTTCTGTGCAATACAAAGAAGGTGAAACTTCTCTTAATGAGCATATAGGGAGGAAAGATTTGGTAGATGGACAAACTTCTTTTTTTCTTTTTTTTTTTCTCAATTACTTTGGTGGTCAGGAGGGACTGTACTCTTACTGAAATGAAACTTGAAAAGGAAAAAACCCAAAACCACTATTATCAAAATGGGCCCAAGAGAGTTGTTACCTGAAACGATTCACTGTATGGAAATCTCAACTCCTGAAACAAATGATCTCTAAGAACAGGGCACAGACATCAGCCTCTTCCTCAAAAGAACTCCAAGTAGCTAGAAAGGGCAGAAGACGTTTAAACTCACAATTTTCAGCTTGCAGTGTTCACAGCAAAGAATTAAATCTTTTCGGATCAATGTCTATGGAAATATCCTGAAATCCTAACAGTCATGCAAAATTTTTCCTGCAACCTCTTGTGAAGTGGTAATAGACTGCTGTGGCTCTCTAAACTCAGCAGAGAAATAATTTTCTGAGCTATAAATTTTGATTAAATGGCAACTACAAATAAGATTTTCTCTAATAATTTAATGAACAATCTTACGTACTCATTTCACATACAACTTCTGAGCTTGTTTCATTATGCTGTTTTCCTCTATGTCCTTTCCCTTGCAGAAGTGGCTGAAGGTAACTCTTAGAGTGCAGATGAGCAGCCTGAAAAATCCAGAAAAATAATTTTTTAAATTATTAAATGCAAAGAAACAATGACAACAACAACAACAAAAAAACAAAAACAAAACCCCCCAAAAAACAGCAAGAAAAGCCCTGAGGGTAGAGCGTAATGTCTAGAATAAGAGTTATACAGCAGACAATCCAAGAGGAGGCTGAGGAGAACACTGCTAAGGTGTTCAGTGGCACAGTTGGTTGGAGCACTGTATTCTTACCTCTTGAGATTTGGATGAAAAACCTGATTTCAAAAACACATAAAAATGAACGTGATCAATTCATCTTGGAGGCTTCAGAACAGTGGTCCTCATGTAAAAATGAGGACCTTCTGCTGAAGGACACTAACGCCCTCCAAAATTGTTTATCCCCCTACACACACACAGACACGTGCTAAATAAGGCTAGAAAGCTGCATGAGAGTTCTGACTGAGAAGTAAGATTGCTTTTGTTTCCTGTTTATTTTTATCTGGTATTTATAGAGTCTTGCTATGGTTATATGCAATAAAGAACTGCATAGTCGATATGCTCCTACATGACTTGAGATTTAGAACTGTGGTTTCTGATGTAAATGGGAGTGATTCACCTCAGAAGAACTAGTCTTTTGTTCTCTAGGCACAGACTTAATCAGTAAACTCTAGCCTGATGTTTTTCTGTCGATCCCTGGCCCACCAGCCAATGGACAGAATTCACCACAGTCCATAGAGTTTTTCTGGGATGATCTCAAAGACAGATCCGCAGATGATGTTCCTGGTCTAGACTCCAGGTTACTGACACTGCAAAACACAGGAAATACTCCCTGTGCTAGCTTGAATGTGGTGATTCAGTAGAGCTGGTATCATTAGTCCTGTCCTATGATGAACACCACATTACCCAACCACACTGGAAAAGAATGAGCAGGCTCAGATTTCCTATCTGGAAACTGACAGCTGTTGCAAAACTTGCTACTTGGATAAAATAGGAACATGTATGTTGCATGTAAATAGGAAAAACAGCAAAATCTCGTGGCAGTAAATTGATGTTACACTGGCATAAAAGCGGTGAGTTTTGGAGATCCAGGACAACAGTGGAATGAAGAGAAAGTAAGATGGGAGTGGTGTACCATAGTTCAGTATACAAAAGTTTGGTAGCATGGAAATTAATACAGACAGTTCCTGGCATGATTTTGGGCTAGTGCTGACTGCAGAGGGCTGCTGTACAGCTGGGGTACTTGTGTGAAAATGTTAGCAGCATATGTAATAAAAACCACTGAACTGGAATTATACAGAAATAAGTTATTATTGAAACACAGCTGTACTTTGAACAAAGCATTGAGGAATTTATAAGACAATGATTTGCCAAAGGGAACAGCATAAACTTATCTCAGCCAGAGAGCCACAACCAGTTCCTGTGGCTGCTCCCCACCACCGAGCACAAACCCCACTTCCCTCCAGCAATGAAATGGGGACCAAAAGCTTTAATTGCATGGTGTGCTCCACATCAATCCCTATAAATTGATGTCCTCATTTCATATGAACTAAAAACACATGTCAAGTGTCTTGCAACGTTTTCATCCTCATTATCATTGCTATCACTCTTACCATATGAAAGTCGATCACAAGTGAATTGTAATTATTCAGCTAGCAGCTAAGTGGTGAGAAGATCAAAGCACAAGTATGTTTATAGGGTTAATGCATGATTATTTTAGCATCCCAAAGGTTTTGGAATGCCATACCATCCAATTATCCCAGGGCTATGTGAGAAGAGCGAACTTCATGTAATTAGGAGGGCCTAAACTAAGCTTTCAGGATCAGTAAAATACATCATGTCACAGTTGCCACTGCCAGCTGTTTCTCCCCAAATTTTACAGAACATAATACTACATTTTTTAGAATTTAAAAAGTGGAAAAACCATGTAAAATCAGGATTAGTAATTACATCTTAGTTTTTAATGGAAAAATCACTACGTTGCCAAACATTACAAATAAGCATATCAGATCTGCCACTTCTGAATGAACATGAGATCCATTAAGTCATATGCTCTGTTTCTGCTAGGAACCAATCTTCACCCATATTCAATAACATTTTTTAAAAGGTAATTTTTTTTTTTTCTAATTAGGATGCCCCTAGTCAGATACTTGATTCTGTATTTTCTAGGCACCTACATAGCCTGATTTTCAGAGATGTTCAGCACATTCATTACTTCTATGGCTGCTGAGCAACCCTGAAACTTAAGCATGTGAGTACAAATTAGATGCCAAACTACAGCCATCCCATTTTAAAAATTAATAGCATGATGAATATAACCTGTTCAGTGATCTCTGATGAAAATGGGATGAAGATACATGGAAATATTTTCCTGCATCTTGGGATTACTTTGAAAGTGAAACTTGGTGAGAAATATTCATTTAGAAGCCTCTACAGTTTGTGAAATACGCTGCAGCATGTTGAAGCACTTGGAAAACTATTACTAAGAAAACAAGTTAGATTCTTCCCAATCAATTCTAAACAGTTGGGAAAAGTGGTGGAGACCACCGTGATTAAAGGGAGCTAGGAAGATTGCTGTGAACACAAAAGAAATGGCTTTCAGGAATACAAATAATATAATGAAGAAATGTGTTGAACTTGGAGTGACATAAGTAAAGAGGTGTTTATATAGATAATTTGAAAAAGCATATGTTTAGTAAGGTTTTCTTTCATTATCGAACCCCAATAATTATTGGTACACAGAATGACAAAATGAACTCCTAAAGAGGTATTCTGCTATAGCCTGTATGCATGAAAAATTAGAGGATGGAGTCAGCTATCTAAGAACAGAATAGTTTCCTGGTACAGTGGGAACTGGCTAATGTGCACGTAACAGTAAAGAGAACTGTTAATAATATTGCATAACACACATCCCCTTGTAAATGTGACCTGCAAACACCTTTAAACAGTCCAGTAATATTAGATGTTTGCCAAATGCTTCTGAATATCACAAGGCTCCATGAGTTATTAACTCAAGCATTGAATAGCCCTGCTCTTTGTGACTTCGCACGATTCTGGTGATGTGCTCAAAGTGATGATGCTGCATGCTCTCTGCTGGCTGTGTCTCATCCTTAAACCCTTCCAGCAAACCTCACAGCACCTGCAGTTAGAAATATAAATGCTGACTTATTACAATGCTTTCCATTCTTTGGGGCCTACTTTTCATTTCAGCGTTTTATTTATCATTTGGCATTACCATTCAGTCTCCAAAGCAAAATTCCTGACCTCATTACACAGACACGTTAGCCCACTGTAGGAATATACAGAATTATAAAATCACCTGCACAGTGCTTCCTGGGACATTCTTTGGAAAACGTGTGTCTGACCCAGACAGAACCTGGAGGTAAAATGGTGTGAGGATGAAAAGGCTCAGCTTCAGATTAGTAAAATGTACAACACCTACAACTGTTGTGCACCTTACATAGACTGCTGCTTTGGTGGAAAATTATATTTCAGGGGGTGACTTGGAGAGGAGTGAAAATGCAATGTAATTACTTTCCTCCCTTATCCAGAACCCTAATTCTGCATGTGCATTTCAGTTGCTTTAAAAACGAAACTGAAAATATTAACTAATAAATTCAGATATCAGATTAAGGAACAGTGCCTCTGGTATCAAAGTTGTTGACATGATTCACTGCAAAGAATTACTATTATTTTTTTTAATTGGGAAGATTTTAATTCCAAGTTACTTTGTGTTTCTCATAAAAAAAACCTCAGTGTCTTGCTGGGCACATTCAACAGCAAGAAAATAAGGCAGTGCATCTAACAGGTCTAAATGCTTATAAAACTGTTCCTGAATTATCCAACTTTTGTTACATCCTACAAGACTAATTCCTGAGACCTGTTCCAAGAAATGATAAAGTTAGAGAAATAGCTGTAAGGAATTCCAAAACCATGTAGTTCAACTACTATCAGTTTTCTGTACCATATTAAGCGATATACAGTAGCACTTAGTAATAAAATAATAATAACTGAAATTACTAGAGACCATCCTGATTTCAGAGAATGAAGGAAGAGATGCTCTTTGCACGACATTTATTACCTCCTTGTAAGTATAGACTATCTCGAGGTTAATAACTGGTTAAAAGAGAAACAGCTTTTTTTTTTTTCCTTATTGCAAATATTTCTGCCAGGATCTTGACAAGATCTGAAGCAGACCACACTAATGATATCACGCTGCACAAATATTTTCTTATCTAAGATGCTATTCTACCACAGACAAGCTTAAGAGTAGAAGATGCTAACCTTGAATAAACTCTTGGTGTTTTGTGTGTACTAATTAAGGTGCTGGAGAACTCTCCATGCACTGATACTCCTATGGAATACTTCTGCAACAGCTCTGGCTGCCTGATTTCATCCCGTGTTCTTCACCAAGAATCTTAACTCACTTTATAACAAAGCAAACACTTTTGGGAGTACCATTGCACAGCTGAAGGAACAGAGGACAGCTAATCAGCAAGATATAGAAAGGCCAGGAATAGGAGCCCCCTCTCCTAGCTCTGGGCCTGCTTGTATCAAAAGTGTGCACTTCAGTGCATGAAAGAGAGCAGGCTCCAATTAAACAAGGATGAGAGGTATGAGCTGTACAACCATGTTTAAAGAAAAATGTTTAGAAATTGCAGAAATCCCATCACTGACTGGTACACTTCTACTTTTACAGCTTCTGAATGCAAACCAGCCTGTGGCTGGATCTCTGCTCTACACACAGTGGTAGTAAAAAAAAGAATCTGCTGGTCCTTGACAACTCAGGAACAGACATAAAAATAAATATAGGGAATGATGGATTGATGCTTCTAGGAAGGCAAGCTGGGGTTGAATAATAAAGGGGGAAAAAAACAGAGAACACAGAGTAGAAGGCAAAAGGAAGAAAGTTTTAGGGGAAGGATTTTGCCTTATCTAGTGCTTTTTTTGTGTGGTTCACTCCTGACCTTAACTTTGAGGGTGAAAAGGCCTTGTGACACAGAAGAGCTGGTGTGCATTTGTCACATAGAGAAATAATTTGAGGAGAGTGTACAGGTGTTTCCTGTGCTGCAGAAATCATCTCTACAGAGACTCTTGTTTGCGATTACCCAAGACTTCAAAGAAAATACCAAGATGGATGTGTAAAAGGTCCTGCCAATGGCAGAATTCACCATCTATTTCCTAGTTACTAAAACAGACACAGCTCCCAGGAATGCCTAGGAGGAAGCTCCATCAACAGCAGCTCTTCAAAACAGCCCTAGATGTAAAGATGATTCTTCCTTTATCATTCCCTGCTGGGCAGCATCTCTAGTGAACATTTCTAGAGTTGGGCCCTACCTTTTTGTAACACATTTCTCTCAATATCCTGATTTTTCTTAAATTGTTCTGCTGCTGACCAGCTGTACTGGAAGGCTCTTACCCTCTAGATGAATTTCATGTTTAGTCTTAGCTGGTATGCTTCAAACGCAGCATGATGCTACTATTTGTTTGCATCAGCTTTTGTATCAGGAACATCTCCTGCAAAATGACATTTACAATTTCCTCTACATCTTTTTTTTTTTTTTTNTTTTTTTTTTTTTTTTTTGGTTTTGTGGCACTCTGTTTACGTTTTTCAGGGCAAGCTGTATACAGTAAGACTGTACTTTTCAGAGGTGCGGAATAACCATTCTGACCTGAAACGCTTTGCTACACATCAAAAAAATGGGGTGCTGAGAAGTACTGAGAAATCCATGGTTGGAAAACAAGGAATCAGGAAGCTGGTGTGCTTTGCAAATTCCATATCCGTGTCTTCCCTCCTCAGCCCTTCAGTGCAGAACAGGCACTGCCAGGTGGCTGCAGAGGAGCTGATCTGTCAGGCAGGCGCTCTCACTGTGCCCTGGGCTTGGGAGGGAGGACCCGTGCACAGACCTGTGACCTGAAGCACAGCCCTTTTGCAGGAGAGAAAAGAGTACAGCCTTGGGCAATGAAACCTAATTTCACTTCAAGGAGTGTTAGTTAATAGGAACTCAGGAGAAAGCAGGATTATACCACAGTGAGTGTTTCCAGTGAAGTAGTACGAAATGTCTGCATCTCTCATGGTCCAGTCACTGCAGAGCCTCTCCCGTGGGTGTTGGCTGACTTACAGTGAATTAAGATAAGGGGAGCTGGGTGGGTAATTAAGGCTTTTATATGCATGTTTTGAAACAAGATCCAGTAAATTCACAGCTAAAATTTGGAAAAAAAGCAGAGTAGGCTAAGTATTTTAAGTTCATCGTGTTCTTACTTGCAAGATGCAAATCTTCCGAGCTCTTGCTGCAGCATCGCACTGGAAAAGGGGCTATAAATTGTAAAATATTTTACTTTTGTTGTTTGGGACAGTACAAAAACCAGGGAAATATGTTTAATGAACATTCTTCTTGTTCAAAGCGTTTCAGTAGCTCAGCTCCGATATTGTTTCAAAACTGTTTTCTCAAGGCCCTCCAGCACATGGCGTTACGAAAAAAAAAGTTGTCAGACTGGTTTTAACACATCTTTTCAATACTGATAAGCAAAAGTTCGCTGAAATAATTCCCAATAAGATACATGTGGGGATATACCTTTCTTAAGGCTTTCTTGTTGGATTCAAGCTTTAGGGAGACCTGCTGCATTCCAAACTTCAGCAGCCTTTTTCAAAGTTATTAGAAAAGTGCAGGGATGCGTCAGATGCTGTGCTGAGGAGAGCCTATGTCACATCCTGTTACCCGTGTCTGCTTCTAAACCTGTTTCGTAAGTGCAGTGAGTGACTGACAGTCCTCAGCTGCAAACAGCTTTGAAACTACATGAGCTGAGTTCCAAAAGAAAACGCTGCTTGCATTTTGGTTGCTGGAGGTAAAACACTCGATAAATAGCTAGTTTTTCTTAATTAAGTAAACGATTTAATCTTGAAGCTACTTTGCTTAACAATGTCATCATTAAAATGGTAATGGGCTTTGAGATCCTTATTCAGCTTGGTATAGCATCCTACCTTTGCTGCTATTGTTTCATCCTGTTCACACAGAAGTTTCTGCAATTCAGCCTGGTAAGAGCAAGATACTAACCAAGGAGCTAAAGCTCAAAAATAGTGTGTGGCCAAATCTTTGACTCTATCTTAATACAGTCCAATCTATCTTCCCCTTGAAGCCACACAGGCGGTTCAGTAGGATGCAAAATGGTTCCTCTGCTAGGTACAAGCAAGATCAGCGAATATATTTTTAAATATTATTATCATCTATATTTGGAAATGATGCTTTTAAAAGCCAGAACATGCTAAAATTACTTAGAAAATAAGTATTTTACTAAACCATGCACACTAGCTTGCTAACATGATTTTGGTAAAAATTAATACATCTTTTTTTCTGCCTCATAGCCATGGGATTCAGCCGAACACAGCTAGAAAAAGCTCTGTTTAAATAGTGGGGGTTTTCCCCCTCCTGATTTTCCGGTGTACAAGTTAAAGCACAAACAAAGCAAAAAATACTTTGGCAGATGGACTCAGCTATCAAACCTGGAACTTTCCCATGCTTCTTTTTCCACACTTGTGCATGAACCACCGCCTCTCACTGCAGACTAAGCCCAGGCCCAGATCTTGGCAATTGAGGTCTAGTCTGAGATGCTGTTCAAAGCAGTCACAGGTCAAGGTCAAATTCTCTGTTATACCTAAGTTGTGCTTCATGCTTTGTCACATTATCTGGTCCTTCTGGGGACCTCTAAGACATCCCTGCAGATTTAGAGTGGTGTCAAGGTCCCTGTCATTTACCCTTGAATGGAAAGGCCTTTGCCAGAGCCAAGAAAAACTAGAAAGCAGCAACTTTCTGGCCACACCTCCTTCCTCACATCGTCCCTACAGAAAGGGGCGGGGGGGAATAGATAGGAAACACCACTCTCCTGCACAGAGCACGGGAGGATTTTCCCGGGACTGTTTCCATGAGGCTTAGCCTGCCCTTTGCTTGGCCAGAGGGGCATAAACAGGGCCCCAGACTAACAACAAAACCAGACCCTTCCTGCCAGTAAGGGAAGGAATGGTTGGTAGCACAAGTGCTTCTTCTGTAATGTTTAATCTTCCCAGATCAGTGGGTTGTCTCAACACACAGCAAAAATATGCTGGTAATAGGTGGGACCATCAAAACTTTCTATGGGAGTCTCCAAAGAGGAAGTTTCTAACCTGGCATTTTCACTGGCAATGACAGAGACTTGTGGGATCCCCTGCCCTAATCTGCAAGACACCTCAGTGGCAGAGGCCCTGGCAAGCAGGTGACAAGAAAGACTGTCCACTGACTGCTCTGCATTGCTAGGAAAGTTGACAAAACTAAGTAATATTGTTCCACCAAAAAAACCCAAAACAAACAAACAAACAAACAAACAAAACAAAAAACCCCCCCCACATGACATACCTAAGCCATTGTAGATCTTAAAGCTGTGGATGAAGACTGTCTAAATATTTTCCTTTACTGGAGGCAATTGGCTACATTCGTCTATAAGGTATCACCAAGGCCCTCACTGAGTTCTGTTAAAGAAAAGCTTTGTGGTCCATAGCACTTAAACCATTATTGGTTTCTACTTTTTCTGTTTTTTAATAAAACAGGAGTAATTTGCTTATATCCATGTATCTTTTCAAATTAAATTCATCTTTGAGTAGAAAATGATAGGGAAAATCAACTGGAAAATTATCTCATGGAAAAAGTAGAAAGAGTAACATTCATTATGCATCCTTGAATGTCCTTGAATTAAAGGGCATGTCTGCTTTTAAACACTGAGTAGCTTTCAGAGCTACAGAAATAAGCTAAAGGGATGTTTATCTACAGCAATACCTCCTTGACAAATATTCAAATGAGTAAAAGCAATAGCAGCAGAGTTTGTTCCAGTGACTTTTGTTCCCTTAATGAAATGTACACAAATACCCCCATCCATCGACTGGGTGTACCCCTATCTGCTGTGTGGCCGGTGCTGGCAGCCCGTGTGTCCCCTCACTCCTGATGAATCTCTAAGCTTGACAGCTCAGGTCTCCTCTGTGGGTCCTCAGGCTGGGAGCAGAATCAGTCTCATGGCACAGCAACCCATTCTTTCTTTAGAATACCAGTGTATTTAGAAAAGACACAACTCTGGAAGAAAACCAAAGAAGAAAGGGATATATCACAGTATATCTATTCTGTGATTCCTTTCAGTTCTCCATTCCAACTCTGAGAAGTGATCTCCCACTCTTGTGAATGAAAGTGTTTCTCTATTAGAGGAAGATAGAAATCAGATGAAAAAAACTGAAGGGAATAGGGAGAAATTAGGCATAATGGGGCCTCAAGTTAAATTTATTTGCTTGTTATTTTAGTTTCCACTTTGAAAATAGTTTATGGATTTCCTTTAGAAGCAGGGTTGATGTGTTCTCTTTTCATCTAAGTAATAATATTGAAAATTGTTAGTCTAAAGTAAGAATGCTAAAAAGAAGATGGATGAAACCTTAAGGTGTTGAACCAGCCTTCACCTTCTTTCACACTCCTTAACTTTCAAAAATTCAGGCCATCAAACAAAAATCTTTTTTGCATTGAAAAGGGCTGCTCAGGGCTACTGCAGAGTTGTGGGAGAGCTCTGTACCTCATGCTACATCACTAAGGCAGTTTACTTCTATCTCTGTTTTCTTTGTAGTTTACAATAAATAGGTGATAAATTCTGAGAGTTTTATTGCATGAGAAAATGTAAAAGTCGTGTATTTAATTAATACAGTTTGTTGGGATTTTTTTAAACATTTCCCGACCCGACTGCAAGAGCTATCCAGCCTGTACAGTTCCAGCTTCCTCCTCCTCCTCCTCCATTTAGCAAGGCTCACCTATGCTATTTACTGCATCATTGCATCCAAGCCAAACTTGGTTACTGCGGCAACTAAGTTTTTCTTCTCAAAGGGTCACAGGGAAACACATCCCTCAGGATCCCCTAGTAACCGTCAGCCGCCAGGACTGGGGAACATCAACACTGAAATGCCTGCTTTCCATCGCTAAGGCAGCGCCGCCTGCGCCTGCAACAAGGGGGGCAGAGTCTAGTTACATTCCTGACCCACTTTCACATCCCTCCCTCCTCCTCCTCCTCCTCCTTCTCCTCCTCCTCCCTTCTCCTGCTCCCTCTCCGAGCACAGCAGCAACCAGCAGGGCAGCAGAGGCTCCATTTAGCCAGCTTCGCAGCCCCCGAGCTGTCTCCTAGCAGGCAGCGGCAGTGCAGGTTTCCTCAGCAGCCTCGGGGAAGGGGAGGGGGGGACTGCGGAGCCCCGGGAAAGGAGGGAATTCCCTCTCGCCGCCCTGTCTGTGCGGCGGTGCTGCTCCTGCCCTTTGTCCAGCCCTTTCACGACCCGCATCGATGCCTGCACTCACACACCTGGGGCTGTGCCCCTTCCCTCCGCTTTCCCAGCCCCTCTGGGACGAGTGTTCGGCTTCCTCTGCCAGCGCCCCTTCCGCCATTCCCTGGTCCCCGGATCGGCCTGGATGCGCACACCTGACTGTCCCGCTCCCCTTCTCGCCCACCTCCTTTACGTAACCCCGCCATCCCTGTCCCACTCTCAGCTCCTGGGGCTCGTCCCTTTCCCCAGATAATTGCAACACCTCCCCCCGCCTCCCCAAGTGGCGGGCGGGCAGGTGAGTAAGAGGAGGGCGCTCCGTCTGTTCCCCTGGGAGGGACACTCCTTTTCCCTCCGGGCACCCGAGAGGGATTTCGCCCCACCTCAGCGCGCCAGCGGGGCTGCCCGCTTATCCTCGGCCTTGTGCTGTGGGCAGCCGAGGCCTCTCCAGGCCGTGGGAGGGCCCTGATGTTTGGGAAGGGGTGTAGACAAGCCGGGGGCAGGAGCCACCCCGAGGGAACCAGCGTTTGGAATGGGGCTGGGGTTCACGAGGTCCAGGACGGGGCCTGCCATCTCGGCTCCCGGGCTCCGCCTTTCCTGGCTCCCTTCAGGGAACAGAGCCGTGCCTGAGGCAAGGAGAGAGGAGGGTGGCCCCCAGGACCGCCGGGTCCCTGAGCAGGTGCTGGGTTTGGGAGCTCACCGGGACCTGGAAGGGGCAGCTCCCCGAGGATGCAGATGTGCCGGCCCGAGGGCACAGCGCTGGGAACACTCCCGGGGTCACAGGGGAGCCCAGCTGCTGGGACACGTATCAGCCCACCCACGGTGGCCACGAGACAAAGCTTTTCTTTTCTTTTCTTTTTTGATGTTTATTTTTCAGTTCTGTTATTGCAAAATACCAGCTATGATCAGCTCCTTGCTGTGGAGCCCAGCCTGCAGGAGTGCCCTGGTTTGTGCTAAGGAAAGGCTTCTGTCCCACAGCTTCACACACCTGCTGGTCTGGGGACCTGGGCTGGTGCTGGACAGGGAGCCCCATGTGAATAAAAAACAAAAACAACAAAAAAAAAGTGATTTCCCACCTCCTCCGTGGTGAAAAGGCACCTCAATTCTAAAATTATGACTTAGATTTCATGTGTTTTTCTCTCAACCCCTTTTTTGGGGCTCTTTTTTTGGGTGGTGGAGATGCGAATAAAAAGAGCCATTTAATTTCCAAATGCTAGAAGCGTCTGCTTAAAAATTGGTTCACTGTTCTTTGTCCTTGTATAACTTAAACCCACCTGTTTTCAAGTTTGGGCTTGATACATATTTCTGCTCCATTCCTGTAAGCACTTCAGCACATGTTACACATATGCTTACATCTGCGGAGTCCAGGGCCAGAATCTTCAATGTCACCCTAAATGTTTAGTGCTGTACCACATTTACAAACTTGGCTGAGTAATAGATTAATAATGGCTCAAAATAACATGACACATAAACAGTACATTATTTCCATCACAGCGGAAACAGTGGCTTTCCAGATACTCTCTCTTTCTCTCTATGTTAATGTGCGTGTAGCAGAGGTCTAGGTACTCAGTATGAAGTACATTCGTGTTTTTAATTATTAAATTTGAACTAAACATTCATACTTCTCAATTACCTAACACTTTGCACATAAAAGGGCCACAGAACATATCTATTGTTTACGTAGGTTTTAAAATAACATGCACTGTCCTGTGTGCTGTGAGCACTAAGCTGGTAGCAGTACCTCAAGCATCTTTAAACTTTCCTCTGCACTAAGGAAGAGTTACACACCTGCAGGGAGGTTTGTAAGGGCACAAGATTGCACACAGATTATTTCACTCCCTGAAAATGTTTTTTAGCCTGAGTGATTACACTGGGCTTCCCTGCATCTGTTGTGACCACGAATGACAGTGACTGCATGCTGTGAAGTGCTTTTGTCAGTGGCAGATGTTTAACTGGAAATGAGAAAAGAAAAAATAGAAAAAAAAAAACCTGGCAGGAACCACTCAGAAAATAATAAATGCAGAATGTCAACAGTGATAGATACAAAAACTACTAAACTAATTTTTAGTGCAGTATTTTTCACTGAGATAAACAAATCTTGAGGTTGAAATAGTACTGAATATACACATATGAATAAGCAGCAGTAGCTGTGCTGCAAATGCATTTTCCACCTTTTCAGAGCTTTTCAAGAAATTAAAATGCAGTGACTATTTGCAAAACAGTTTGATAGCTTATTATTAAAATAGTAGCATCCTCATTCCCAATGCCAGAAGACACTATTGAAACAAACTGCTAGGCTGTTTAATGAATGCTCGACCATGAGCAGCGCATGCCTTTTTCAATAAAAGATTTTTATTCTTAATAGGCTTCCAGAATTCTATCTAAATCACAAGCTGCAAGATATTTTCAAGAAGACATGTAGAAAAGAATGTTTTGTCTGGATTTGTTGCATATAATGTTGCTTTTTAGTATTGTCTAGTGAAGATTTATTAATTAAAAAGCTTGCTTGGGGAGCTTTTTTGATAGTTCCTAGAGGTAGCAGAGAAAGGCAGGTGAAAGTGTGTGAAGCAAGTTGGCACAGCCCGTAAGCCTGGCTGCACTTGCTCAAATTTAAAGGTGCTTTGTAAGGATGTATTTTCTGAACTGCAAGGCAAGTTTTAAGGTTAAATCTTTACCATATCTGCAGCAGCAAAGATGACAACCAAGTAGTTGTAATATCCTGGTCAAGCACTCTTCTGTGGTGAGTCCAGGTTATAGGTTGAGTGGTTTGCTACAGAACAGATCCTGAAATCTTGTTAGCAAAGTGATAAAGCAGACACACACATAGGAGGCTTTGGGAGGCACAGAACGGGGAGGGGAGGCTGTCCCGGGGTGGTGGGATGGCACAAGGGAGCACGCAGCCCAAGACAGTTACTTAAGGTGGCTTTTATTCAGGCATCTACTGCAGCCATAAAAATAGGTGTGCGAGGGAATGTCTCGGGAGAGCCTTTCCCAATCAGCAAGGCGTGCCTCCAGGCACTCCGTCATGAAGGGTGAGGTGCAGAGGGGCCCTGCTGTAACGAGAGGCGTGTGGAGGATCCTGAGGACAGCACGGAGCAGGAGGTGCCAGGCTGCAATGGAAATGGCTCTCCTTGTCTCTCCCCACTTCTCTGCAGCTTCCAGCCATGCTGCCAGCCACAGGGCAAAGGCATGAGGGTTGGGGAGAGAGAGCCTGACAGATGTGGCAATCTGATGTGGCAAACAGATGTTGGGGGTGTGGAAGGGAGAAGGACAACAAGGGAAAAATAAGCCAAAACAACCCCTTTTTCATACTCTCTTTTTCGAAACAGACATTAGGGCCTGTCTTTCCTGTACTCAAGAATTTTTTCTTTTTTTTTTTAAACCCTTCTGTAACTGCTGCTGATGTAGGCAAGTCCAGCAGCAGCCTCCACTTGACCTTGCCTGGTTTGCCTTGCAGTGAGGCTGAAGCTCAGCTTGTCTTCACTGCCTTTTTACCTTGGGACTGGTCAGAAACACTAGCTTGAGGTAAAAAAAAACTGCACCTCTTTGCAAAGCAAAGGCAAGGCCTCACTCTGCTTCAGCCCTCTCTCGCAGTAATTGGAATTTCAGCAAGTACCTGCCCCTAAGATGAATGTTGTGCAGCATTCCCAGGCACGCCCCACCTCAAATGCCAGCCCAATCTTCCTCCGGGCCCCAACACAGCATCAACAGCCTTCTCCCTCCCGCAGCAATGCAGGAGCTACTGATTCATGCCGCTCTCCCATCAGCAAGCAGGGAGATGTCTGCGCCATCTCCAGCACCTGGGTTCGAGTAGTTACCCAGGCAAAGTTCTTGCTTGGAAAGAAGGTCTTTTCCTCTCTCTGCTGGCTCCATTTCCCAAGATTTATATGACCAGCTTCTAAACTCTTCTTAATTGTAGAGATAAGGCATTTAAAACACATGTGCTTCCCGTAACGCTGTGTGCACTTCAAGTGCTGTCTGCCTCTTGCCGTGTCTTCCTTCACAGAAGGTGCTCATTCATATGGAAACAATCAGGCTACCCAAAAGACAACACACTTGATACTGCTAATTACACGGAGTAAACACCACTGGGACTATAACTGGTCTCTAGATCTGAGTCAGTGTTTTGCTGCTGAGCTAAAGAAGAAAGTCTATTATGTGCATTCATATTATAGCCAGAGAAGTCCCTGCTGCACATATTGCTGATTTCTCTACATGCTATATGGCGCAGAGCCAAGGAATTGTAGTGCAAACAGGATTTTATAACCAGCATTATTTAAGGATGGGCAAACTGTGAAGCTCCAAAAGTTAATGATTGTAGCGCATTTTCAATTAATTTTTACTGCCAAGCCGTTTTTCAGGGCACTAAAGAGCTCTTGCGATGACAAGCAGGAGTGTGTGGGAGCAGGCAGGAATACAGTATGCATTGTTATTCTCTCTGATTTATAGATCACAGAATAACCTATCTGGCTGACAAGTTACCTTTTTCCTCTCATGTTAGATGAAATTCATCTCTGTGTTGAGCTACCCCAGAAAATGCATTTTAGCAGTATAAATACAGCATCAGTCATCATATTTCACAAATAGTACACATAAGCCCCTGCATAGAAGCAAATACCACCTCTTTTCACCAAGGATATCTGTACTACTTTTGTTGTTAAAACAATCTATCTTACAATAGCCCCATGCAGAAGTCACTGAATAGATTTAAAAGTACTAACTACCTTTTAATGACTTAGAGAAAGACCTTCTGACAGGATGCTTTATTTTGAAACACAAGTATACACTGAAGTCTACAGGCCATAAGGTTCAAAGTCTGGATAAAGGCAGGCTGTGCATGAGCAATTACAGTGACAAAGCCCGGCCTTGTATGATGAGCATCAAATTCACCACTTCAGCTCCCACCCCATCCCTCTGAAGCCATAAGCCAGAGCTGTGTGTCAGCTAAAGAGCAGCATTGGGTAGCAGCTGAGTTTTGCCTGCTTTTCCCCTTGCAAAGGACACAAGTTTGGGCCTCTACCCAGACACTGATAGATTTAGAAGGTCATGCTATGTTTGAAACTCTTTCAGATTTGACTGAGAATGAGACAGCAGACTTGAAACAGATTACAAGAAAACTGTCGGAAAGAACAATTGCATAAGTTTAACTAGGAAATGTAAGGAAAAAAATACCCATCAGAAAACAAATCCAAACCAAAACAGACATTTTGGAAAGTATAGGTAGAGCTGGGTCACAGACAGGTGTCCAGCCTGAGCTTGCAGCTGAGGGAGGTGGCTGCTCTGGCTGGTTCCTTCTCCACTGCCCCAGGTTACTGCTTCAGTGGCTGTGCTGATACAGCTGTTTGTCTAGCTGCCCTTTAAGCCAGTCCTGTGAAATGATCCACTTCAAAGAAAAGACATGCATTTCAGGGAGAATGCATGGTGGGGTTTTTTTAACCCAAAGGTCCTTAAAAAAAGTCTTTGGAGCTCAGCTACACAAACAGTTGACCTGATGTTGTGGGACAGCAGGTGTAAGTCTCTCTGTGCGTTTGTGAAGAATAAGGGGGAGCTACACCAAAGGGCTCTGCTACAGTCCAAACAGTTGTATGTCTGCAATCTGAAGTGTTCCTCTTCTTCTCAAGTCCACCAAGACCATAAAGTGACCTCAGAGTTGCCTGTGTGGTGCATGCACCCACTGGGTGGTCACTCTGTGGCTGGCTGCCATCCTCACCACATGGTACTGCAGCACTTCCTTTGCACCCACCAGTTTTGGCAGATCTAGTCTACACTGATCTTTGCCTGTTAAGCTATATCATGCCAATTTCAAAATTTAAATAATGGCAGTGCTATGTCCACACCATTTTGAATGTTAGCCAGGACTTAATGCATTAGCACCAGGCTCGTTTCCATGTGAAAGCTGGCATGTGACAAGCCAGAGGATGAACTTCTGGACAGCGTTACTCTGCACTTAGGCCACAGACATTCACGTAGGCTGTGGCAGAAGTTTCTGTCTCCAGCTTTCCTCTGGTGCCAGAGGTTCCTGCTGCTTCAGATCCTGGGAGTAAGCTGTGGGCTGACCACTTCCTGTCATTTGGTGGCAGCTTGTAATGTTGAAATTCTAGGCGCCCCCTCTAACCTACCTCATTCAGCCTGAAAAATTGTAGAAAGCATTTAAGCATAGTTGAGCAGAGCAGGCCTGAAGGGATGGTAGCCACAGGCTGGGCTGATAGACTTCTCCAGCAGCACCTCAGCTTGGGAGGATGTAGCCCAGTCCCCTGTGCAGACATTGTTAAATTATCTTTAGAGCATTTGCTGCAGAGACAAATGTTGCTTAGTACTAGCATGAAACCGCACAGCTCCTCCTTTGGGCTGGCATTGTCCTCCAGCTAATGTGGGCAGCTATTCAGATCCTCCGTATGTCTGCTTAAAATGGGTACACACAACCTTGAGTGTGCAGAGTGGGAGGTTGCTCACCCATCTTTGAAACACAGGTAAGCTGCTTCAGTGCTGATTGCAAACCAAAACATCTTCACGGGGAAGCTTTCTGCTGAAACCAAAGTGAAACTTTACCCTTGGCTTTCTTATTGCTGCCTCTGGAGTCACCACATCCTTCTCTTGCCACGAGCACCTCTCAGTTTAGAAAGTGGCAACAAGTGACGGTGTTGAGCACTGAGAAGTGGGTCTCTCTGTGTTTGTGGGGGAAGGGATGAATTTATGGAGGAGTTAAAATTTGCTCTTTGAAAGCAGTGAACACCAAAGCAGGTCCACCTGGGGAGAACGTTCCTGGCGTGCTGCAATTTTGTGTTGCTTCTCTACGTTTCTTGTGGAGACAAGCCCTGAGGAATCTAAAGTCTTGGCTTATTTTCCTGATCCTGCAACGGATTCCCTGCTTTGCCCAGCCAAGGGCAAGTCATTTAGGATCACATTTTCAAGCATGGGCTTTAATTTTAGCCCTGTAGCTCGAGAGATCCAGAATCTGTCTTACACGTGTATTAATCACTTACACTTCTAGCCAAAATTAACAGAAGCTGCCTGTACACAGAAGTGCACTGAAAATTAGATGTTACTTAGAAAAACAGGGCCAGGTCTGTCTTACTCAGCTTGCTCATATGTTCACTGGAGGTAGTAACACCTGTCCAGCTGGGGAGACATCAAGATAAATCAATTTTTATAAAGCATGTGGAATGATTAATTCTTTTTTTTAAAGCATTATTTGCAAATGTAACGGAGAAAAGGTCTTGGAGCATTGTTTCTCTTGTTTGGATGTTTTTATTGTATTCAAATAAGGATAAGCATTACCTCCTTCATCAGCAGGCTCGCTGACCATAAAGAATTTGGTTTTGCTTTGAGGGATTAGGGCATGAGATTTTGGTTCCTCTCACTTGTTTATGGCATGAATTTGCTACACATAAATCACTGCAGGTCAGAACATTGCTGTTCTCTTAGCACAAGGTAAGAGAGCACACAGAATCACTCTTTAATGTTGTGCAATTGGACAGGATTTGGCTTGTCCCGATTTTGTGTTTGGAGAAGTCAGGCTGCCCTTTGTGCTTGATGTTTTACCTCTTTTCTCTTGAAGGTCCAGTGGAGAGATCTGACTAGGTGCATTTGCATCACTCACTCACTGCCTGATCTTTGTTTTGCTGAAATTAAAGTACAGCTTCCTAGTCTGTGGCTCACTGTGGGATTTCCCAGTGTTTCACCAGGCTGCAGTCTGATGTACTCTTCAAATACTGAAAAAAGCAGTTTCATTATCTTTACGCCTGGTCCAAAGTGCATGTGGCTGTAAGGTGGACCAGTTCAGGGCAGAAATCTGGCTCAGAAAATGACAGTTTCTGGTTTTTAGTCAATTTACTTTTGTCTGGTTCGGTTTGGTAGTAGAGCTGAGCAACAAGGGCAGGAGCAGGAGATGCAGAGAGAGGGAGTCATAGCCCCAGTCCTTCGGGTCACCTTTTGCAGTGGTGTTTGCAGAAACTTAGGCAGTCTTACGGCCCTCTGTCTCTTCATCTCTCTTGCCACTATCTCTGGGGGGGTGGGTGGGTGCGGTGGCAATAAGTTAATGTTACTCAGTAGCCAGCAAGCAGTGGGGATAAAGATCCATATTGTGCCTTTCTGATCCCAAGGCTATCCCCCTCCCCCCTTCCATTCTTTGGTTTACTCTGTAGAGCTACCCGGATTCACATAAGCTAACAATCTGTTTGAGAAGAAACAATTAGGCCCATAGAAGTTGTTGACATCTTATTTTCATTTTTTTCAATGGCATAATGGGTGCTCCAGTCCAGCTTGTCCTTTTGTGTTCTCCATCCCAGGCATTCCTCCCAGATGCAAAGTCCCTGTGAGGTTGGGGACAGAACAGTGGCTCTCCCAAATGTTTTGGACCAAGAGACTGCTAGTGACACATAGCATTTCCTCACAGAACACGATGTGGCTGCTGAGCAGGCTATTAATTGGAAACACTGCTCAAACCAGGCAGGCTCCCCAGGCCAGCTGCGGGCCACTTCCCATGCCTTCAGAGCCCGTAGTGCTGGCAGTTGCTTGGACCAGCTGTAGGGGCCTGGAAGGATGGAGTGTGGTTGCAGGAGGCTACAAGAACAGCTCGGGTGTCTTTTCCAGGAAGTTGGGTGCACACTCCCTGCTTCTTCTTTCTCTGTGGTCTTTTGGAGTTCAGCTTAAATCAGATCTGAAAAAACAGCATCCTGCTGCAGAAGAGCCAATGGTCCTAGAAACAGGCTCCTTCTATACAAAATCTTACAGGAGCCAGATGCCCCCGACCCTGACAGAGATTGATCAAGTGGCTGGTGGTATCACCTTTCACTTTGCTTTGGCAAGGGGGGAAGCACGGAATGATGGAAGGTTTTCAGGTGGTACTTTCATAAAGTATTTAAGGGTTGTTGTTGTTGTGGTGTTGTTGTTGTTTTTTATTTAAGTGCTGCAAACAGGAAGGAGTCATTCTACACCACACAGTGCAAGCACAGAGACAGAAAGAGGGGAGGACGGTGGGTAGCAAGGAGCAGTCAGTCACTCCTGAGCAGCAGCCAGCCCTTCCTGACTGCAGCACGCTGCAGATGTGTGCTCTGTCAGAGGCTGGGTAAGTTCATCGCCATGGAAAGGAAATCTATTAAACGTGCCTCCTGGGAATATGGGAAGCTCTGTGAACAAGCCTCCCGGCACAGGGGGAATCTTTGGCCAGAAAACCGCTCTGGAGCAAACAGAGATGCTGGGGTGTGCCACCACCAGCCTTTGCAGAAGCGGCGCCCAAGCCTTCCCGCGGGGTGTTTCTGCAGCGGAGGAGGCGTCCCGCCCGTCGGTAAGTGCGGGGCTGTCCCTGGAAGCGGGGCGCGGGGCAGGGATCCACAGCAGGACCGGCCCCGGCGCTCCCGGCAGGTGCCGCCCGCGCCGCCCCCGCGCGCCGCCAGAGGGCGCTGCGCCGTGCGCGCCTCCGCGCTGGCGGGGCCGCGCCCGGGCCGCCCCCGCCCCGCGGGCACCGAGCGGCGGGAGGGGACGGAGACGGCGGCGGGGACGCGGAGCATCGCTCTGGGCACCCGCTGCCCCCGAGGCTGCACGCCCTGGGCGTGCCCGCTGGCCCGGCCTGCGCCGAGCATCCCTTTTAAAGACATCGCTGGGCACAAAGGCGGTCCCCGAGAGCAGGATCCTGGGTGGAAACGAAACTTTCTTGGAATCAGTAAATAGCAAGGGTTTATAGCCTGTTATGCTAGCAGAGCGTTTGCTCATCTTGCTGGAGTTTGCAGTGTGTGACCAGATACGGGTGGATACTTCTTGTCTTCCTTCCTCTTTATATTTCGAGTCTGGGAAACAGCAAAAACTTAGTGAAAAAAGTAACAGCATCAGAGAGACAGAGAGAGGAAAAAAAAAACCCAACCCGATGAGGCAGGCCGGCCCAGCAGCCAGCCTCAGGAGATGGTGAGACAGAAGAGCTATTCATTCTGAGAGCCAGTTGCTCTTCGCCCTGCTAGATTATAAATTGGACACCTTATTAAGTGCTGATCCTCCAGCAGCCCCACCCAGGGCTGTGCTCATGCGCTTAACCAGTGGAACATAATCCCATTTCACTAGTGATGCCTGTTACTGGATAAGCACATGTGCAAGCGTGGCAGAGGATACAAGGCAGAAAGAAGCAGCACTCTGGCTGTTTTCTGAATTGTCAGTTTAAGAAAAGAAGATAAAAGTTTTGGGAGAGAATGGGGAGGAGGATGGTTTGCACTAAAATTGGGACCCTTTCATGATGATGCTGGCTGCCTTACCAAATGATTAAACTGGCATAAGTTTTGTTTTTATTTCTTTGCTTGTTTCCTCAAGTTGTAACTCAAAAATGTGGTCTCTCTGGCATGATGTGCCAGCTGCTGGAATCAGGCACTGGAAGAGCCTGAGAGGATATAACCCCCAGGCAGAGGCTTGGCGTGGGCCTCTGTGGTGATTCCAAGTTTCAGTTCTGATGGTTTGCTTGGCCTCTTACTTCTTGTCAGATTAGCCCAAAGGCCTGAACAAATGTAGGCAGATTTCAAGTTGAGTGGTCGTTGCAGTGAAAATTTCATGGAAACTTTTGTTTAACATTTCAGCGAAGTTTTATCAACTTTGGCAAGACTTCCAAGCTTTTCAACCTTCACACACCTTTTCACCATT
Organism: Cyanoderma ruficeps; assembly: GCA_008694505.1. NCBI lineage: Eukaryota > Metazoa > Chordata > Aves > Passeriformes > Timaliidae > Cyanoderma > Cyanoderma ruficeps. The sequence goes on along the minus strand of VZDJ01007755.1, from coordinate 54,708,786 downwards.
TGAAAAGTTGTCTGCCTGGCATTTGAAATGTACAAAGTTACTGCCAGTTGTTGTCAGGAAAAAAAGCCTGATATGGGCTTATTTTTGTGCTGAAGAAAACAGGATGACTTATTATGAACCTGTTTTAGTGTCTCTGAATGGGATCCCTGCTCATACATGCACATTTTTTCCTCCCAGGCAAGACCAGCTGGAGGCTTCATGGAATGCTAGATGCATCATGAAAATTCTGCAATGTCAGGTCATTTATTCTGAACAGTGTATAGATACATGTGTGGTTGGTTTCCCTATTGGGACACCCTCTCTTTACTTTCCTTGGCAGGCAATTTAAACATAGTTAGATGCATTGCAACTGAGCAGTGGTCAGGAAATGAAAAAGTAGCATGGGAGTGCAACCTTAAAAAAAGTCCCTTCCCTGTGCAGCAGTGAGTTATGGACATAGATTCAGCTGTATTTCAGTGGCATCTCAACTTTTTGCCTTGTTTTGCATCTCATATAATTGAAAAGCAGTCTTTGGATTTGTTTTAGGAGAAAATAAATTTCTCTCAGATCTAATTATCATTAGTGACTCATCTGTCATTTGGAAATGTTTGTGTGATTCTCTCCAGGTTCCGAGTTGCTGGCTGTTACTGGTGTGTTGGAAAGCAATGGCTCCTCAGATGTTCCTGTATACCTTTATCTATCTGCCTCCAATCATTTTATGAGCTCATGAGAATGAACACAAGACATCTTTGACATTCTTCTTTCTCATTTCCTCTCCTATTTTTTACATAGGGTGCTTTTGCCAATAACACTTTCCTGTTAAAACACACATCTGAGTTCATGCTATGTGTGTAAGTCTGTCTGTATACATGATTCCATGTGCCTTCCCTTCTCATCTCCCCAAAAGTTTGAGCCTGTTGACAAAAGAATACAGATCTGAAAGTGAAGTTCTTGTGAGTTTGAAAGAGAGGGGCAGATGGGTACATGAAAGAGCTTGTTTGTGTTGAAGCATCAACATGCAACCAGCTCAGGTCACCTTTCGTCAGAACCAGGGAACTCCCAGTGGAGTCTCCTGGAAGTCAGACTTCCTCCAGTCTCTCACTCATGGACTCCTTGTTCATGCTGGTGGTTTTGGTACAGCTGGAACAGAGAAAGGAAGGCTGGGTTGAAAAACTGGACTTTCTCTCTTGTTCTGCACTTCCTGAGTTTTTTGGGTGTCTCTTGCAGGTTGTGCCCTAGCAGGGAATCTCTGTCCCTGGTGCACACACCCTCCAAAGTGGGTATTTATTTTGTTACAGAGCAATATAACTGTCAGGTTTCAGCAGTGGCATGTTTCAGAGTATGCCCTTAAATCGATTTTCACTAAAGCCATGAAGGCTTTGAAAATAAGACCAAAGCCTTGAATTTAAGCTGGGACTGAGTAGTCAGCAGAGCAAAGAATAGCTTAAGTTTGTTTGGTGGTCTTGTGCTGCTGAGTAAATGGTCAGAAGCATTCTTGCATGAGTTGTCTTGCATTAGGTTGTAGAAATCAAGTATAAGGGCCAATCTTTTCAGTTATCTGACTGGAAATTGTGCTGAAGGATTGAGGCCTTTGCAGCAACAGTTACAGGGTTTTCAGGATGATGGAATTCAGATTAACACTAAATCTTCAGTTAGTCTTAATGCCAGCAATGGCCATTATCAAAGCATAGAATACTTTCTTATACCATTGTCAGCCCAGGCTCTTGCAACAATTCAGCTTCTGCCAACTTTATTCATTTGCTGATCTTAGTCAAGCCCTTGAAGAGTTGAGTAATGGTGTTATTTGCATGGGAGGTGAAGATAATGTAGAGATGGGTGTCATATGTGTACTGCTGACAAGTCAGTCTGTGGTGCCACCGAATCTTCTCCAGAGGCTTTATATAGATATTGAACAGGCTGGGTGAGAGGAAAGACTCTTGAGTTATTCAGCAGGTGGAAAAGGTTTTGGAGGTTAAGGAAAGAGCAAGTGTTTATCATAAATCTCTTGAGTGTACAAGAGATTTATGTAAGGGATGTCTGAAGATGTACCAGCTCAGTTCCATAAGGCTGTGGATGGCATTTATTTTCAAACAGCTGAGCTGGTTGGAAATTTTACAGCCATTCCAGATGCTTGCTACCAATCCTCTGCTGATGGCACCTATATCCCTTGCACTGCTGTTAGAAAAGGTTGTCCAAGGTCTTCCTATCCTGTCATGTGAAGCCTTTCAGATAGTTCTAAGCGCAGGCAAAGGTGGTGCTTTTTAACCCAGCTGACATTCCTTGTGTTTAAGACAGAGCACTTTTACTAGCACTGCTTTACCCTGAGTTTGAGAAAGGAGGGAGGGGAGAGAAGGCAGCTCAATTCTTTCCCACAAAACAACACAAGTTCCTGCATTGCCTCCTACATGTGGGACTGGATGCATCTACTGGAATAGACTATTTTACTCCTGTTTCATGTGCATGTGCACTTCTGCATTTTGTGACAAGTATGTTTGTAAAATACGTATGAAGTATTTATTTGTTACATGAGCAACTAAATGCTGTATTTGGAACTGTGTCAGCCTCCTGTGTAAACAAAGGCTCTAGGATGGGTACACAGAGGGGTAGAAGCCCAGGTAACTAAGAGATCATTATTTTCCAGATTTACTAACAGAGCATTTACAAGAAATTGATATTAATTATTACGTTACTACCACTATGGTTAAAGCTGAGTCAGCTAGTTATGATAAAATCTTTAAGAATATCCAGTTGGGGCAATGAAGAAAGCTCCTGTACTCAAGGGATCATTGATAAATGGGAGGAAGAAGGAAGAAAATGGGCAGTTGGTTTTTAAAAGATCCTGTAGTTCCTACAGGGTTTCCACATCCCAAAATATAGAAAAATGTCAAGGAGTCCTTGGTGGATGCAAAACAGAGCAAGCTATAATACTGTGTGTGGCCTAATGGTAAATGTGTGTGTGTGCTGATAGTGCTTTAACACAGAGAGAGCTGTTAGTACTCACTACTACGATTTTCAGCTAGTGAAATGTGCTCTCCTTTATCAAATGGTAACCTCTGAGGACTGGTGAGACTCAGAAGTCTTCCCAGCATCCATGAAACAACTTCCAGCCTTTCTGAAATGTGGAAATGGGGACACAGTTTCTAAATTCCTCCCTTCTTGAGGAAAACCCTCCTACTTTTCATGTAGAATTGCTCATCTATTGTATCACACAAACCTGTAAAAATGAACCACCCCTAATGTCTGAGCCTGACTCCAAATGAGATTCCTAATTTACTGGTCATCCTGTTTTCGAACTGGGCCAGAATGGAGCATCCTACCTTAACAACAGCCTGAAACTCTAGCGGAATTTGGACTCTGATCCAAACTCAAGGCACAGGCTCTTCTCTGAATAAAAATAACTAGATCACAAGCTATTCTGGGGTGGTGACTTTTAGACAAGAAACGTAGGGCTTACATAGGTTTTTACTCCTGTCAAATACATCTGGATGCTGCCTTCCCTTCAGCTGATATTCCCAAAGTGCTTTCATTAGCTCAGAGCCAAATAACCCTAACTGGAAGTTGGAAACTGTAGAACAACTGCCATTATTCATGGTAAATACTGGTGGTTTTCTTGGTTGGGTTTTTTTTGTGCAGAATATTCTGCTACTCCGGTTGCTGCTGATGCTGATATAATTTCTCTCGTGGCCTGTGATGAATACCATGTACAATGCTGGGCTGAGATAAGAGCCAACAGTGTGTTGGAAAGCCTCCTCTAAATATGAATCCCTGTGGTTCTGACTTTCTTGACAGTGAGGTGGTTAAATTGCTGTGCTTGGTACCATTTACACACCTGCCAAGGCTGCTGATCACCATCACCTTCTCCCCTCCCATAGCACCTGCTGGCAATCAAATCTTCTGGGTTTTTTCCTGTTTACTTGGCTATTTCTAGTATAGTGATATGAATAGTTTCCATTCATGAAGAATGTGGTGGGATAGAGATGGTTATGAGGGATAGGAAGCGGTGTGCTGGGACTAAGTAGCAAGCACTAAAATATGTTTCACATCACTGGGAGCTGGCTGTGTGTGGTACCCCACCGAGAGCATTCCCACTGTGCTCAGCAGATGGATGATGGGAGGGTTTTGTTGCTATGTTTTAAGGTAAGAGCACTTTTCTCCTTGGGAGCTGCAAGCAATCTGTGCACTGCAGTTAGTGGGAATCTCTGGACTGTGTAAATTATTATCCTGTTGGATGGAGGAGCAAACTAGTTTGCTTAAGATGTCACAGGAAGCTTTCAGCTTTGTCAAGAGTATAAACTAGATCTTCTGACTTGTAGATCTGGGCTATAATTGAAGCACTTCTTCTCTTAACATATCTGCCCTACCTTCTCTTTGATATTATCCCAACTTTCCCTGATCACTGGGTGACATCTGATCTTTGTGACTTTTGTACAGGATCCAAGACCTATTGTACTTGGTCCAAGATCTCACCTTTCATTTCTGGCTCGTCTAATTTTGTTTCAGGCCTTGGCAAATTCGAGAGGCTCATCCGAAGTCCAGCTGCTGAGCCCTTGGAAAGCAGGGATGCATCTTGGCAGTGTATCTGGCCACGGCATGGATATTTTCCTGGACCAGCCACAGGAATGGTCACAGTGTCCTCCACTAAACTCTAGTGTGGAGGATGGCTATTGCCACCCACACACTTCCTGCAATTTCTGCTTAAACACAGTGGTCTTTACTTGCTGCCTGTGGTTGGTATGTAAAGCTGCTTTCTGTAGGTTTGAAGCTGCTGCCCACTCCAAACTGGCTTTTATTTTAGTGTTCAGTTCAGTGATTTCAACAGAGAACTTACTAGCCAATGTCTAAGGTTTTATTAAGGGTCAAGCTAACATATAGCATTGCTTTTATTTTTCTTTTGTCTCTAATCTCACAAATTGTTTTAAAGCAGTTGCCTCTTTTCTTCCCCCTGCTCCTTTAAGGATTTGCAGTCGCTCTTTTGGGCTGTGGATGTCATGAGCCAAATCCTGCCCTAATTTACACCTGTGAGACCAATGGGACTGCATACTTGCACATGAGAACACAGTGAACAGGATGCTGAAGTTTTTTGCCTGTTTTGAAAAGTCGTGTGGAGGACGAGTGCTGAGAAATGTCACTTAGGATTATGTAATTCCTAAAACTGTAAATAATGATGTATAGATAGTTTCTCTCCTAGCTGCATACTTTTATTGGTGGTAGAATATATGTATGTTTTCAAAAAATTTAGTTGCTGTACTTGCTGTAGAACCCCCTACTGGAGTTGCAATAATTTTATAGCAGCTTTTCACACTGTACAGCAGTTTTATCATCCTACCTAGTACTAAAGGCTTATCTACACCAGGGGATTTCACAGATTGAGAAATGTATTCAAATAATGTTCAGTATTTATACATAGAGTGAAATTTGATATTTAGGTTTGGTTTTCTAGAGGATTTTTACTGTTCAGATTTTGATGTGGCAAATTTTAAAATCTTCAGTTTTCTACTTGCAACTCTTTTTTTTTTAATAACTGGAAGCTTTGGTTTGAGTTTTGCAGCTTACCTAATGCAACATAAGGAGACAAAATTAAAACTAAAGTAGCTTCAAAATAGGAATAAAAAAGCAGCTAAACTGCATTTAAAGATGCTGTAAAATGTTTCAATGCACTCTGTCAGGAACTCCTTGTTTTTCTGATTTTCTTCGTAAGGAAAATCCTGTCAAAGTCAGCTGGATTTTGTGATGTGTTTTGATTCCAGCAGAACAGTATTCCAGCAGAGATTTCTCTTCCTGGTGGATTGAGGAGTGCAGGACCAGCAGAGCTGCCTATGCAGAGGGTGTTATTTCAGAAGAAGAGCACTCCCTTACTCACAAAGACGAGTGATCCCATATGCCTTCCGTCCGGGGGCAGGAGTGGGAAGGAGGGAGGAGAGGGGGAAAAAGGATGCTTCCTTCCCAGAGCTCAGGGCTGCTGGCCAAGAATGTATGTCTAAATTCAAGCCCAGCGAGTGCTGTGCCAGATCCAGAGAGTTTGGAGTCCCTTTGTCCAGAAGCTTGCAACACGTGAGGGAGTTGCCAAATGGGATGTGTGGCATCCATGTAATATATCTGATGCCTGAAAACTGGTTCCTACTGAGCTTACTGTATTGCCTGGGGCAAAAGTACTTCTGATTCCCTACATGATGCAGCGATCAGCAGGCCACTGCTGTTCTCTGTGAACCCGGCTCCGATGGCAGCTCAGGACAACTCCCGCCTCCCTCGGGTCAGGCTGAGGCAGGCGGAGTATGCAGGGAGAGGAAAGGTGGTGCTGCTGCGTTTGACCCTGCTCTCCCTCTCTGGGAAGGGAGGACCTGGTGCCGTTTGCATTTCTCCCCGGGCTGAACCATTAAGTCTGATGACAGAAATGAACCTTTCCCCCTGGACTTGGGCCAAAAGGATTTTTTTTTTCTTTCCCTTCCCCTGTTGTCTCTTTCATAACCGTCATTTTCCCATATCTCTGGAACATATCACGCACTACTGTCATGTGCTGTAGGTGCGCTCCCCATTTTTTCTTCAGCTATGTCCTGCCTCCCATCTGTTTGATAAAGGCCTCTCCTTGTCTGGCTGATGCCTTTTTGCCACAGATGACAGGGTGGACCAAAGCCATTGCTGCTGCCCCAAGGGAGAGCCTCCACATTGAGGAGAGAGGAGAAACACCACCTACAAGCCTCCATGTCAACAGGAGGCAATTCCTGTGGGATGAGAGTGCCTGTGTTCCCATGTCTCAGTGGAAAGTTCAGCCAGTTGTGCTTGTGCAAACCTCTGGAGGATTTCTAAGGTTGAGCAGGTGTCAGTGAGGACACAGCCTGGGTTGCAGAACTCCTGTGACAAGTTGTGCTGGACAGAGAGGGAACTCGCCTTAGTAACAATTGTTTTTGTGTTTTATATGCTTGCCAGTGGAGGACACTAGGCAGGGGGAACCGTGTTTGATGATACTTCCCAAGCCAGTAGTACTCAGTTTGGGTTTCTCATTTTTATACTAACAGGTTCACATCAAATGCCAAGGTTGCTGTGGGCTGCCCATGGAGCAACTCTGATGCAGGACATGCCAGAGTGGAGCCCAGTGCAAGGGCATTGGTTCAGCCAGTGTCTAGGCAGAGGTGCAGCAGAAGTAATGTGGTTTGATGCACGTGGTTCTCTTGGGCTCGAGTTCCCACTAATGCAGTTCTGAAAAGGCCCACCAGGATGTGTGGCAATAGGTTTATAGCCCAAGTCCATGCCTAGATCCAGGCCATTGCTAGAGGGACTAAAGGAGATGTGATCCCTTCATCCTTCATCCTCCTAACATCAGTCATGATCCCAGCACACATTTCAAGAAGCTTTCTGGGGCTTCTTGTCAAAGCCATGCTCCTGCACTGACAGCAAGCGCTCTGGACCAGAAAACAAGAGCTAAAGCTTTTTCCTGGGGCTGCCTGTGAGCAGCTGTGCTGTCTCCTGGGCTGCAGCTCAGCTGCTCTGGCTCCACAGGCAGCAGCCCTGCTGGTCCCCGCAGCGTGTGCCAGGAGGCGGGTTTCAGCTGTGAAACAGAGCATGGTCTATCCTGTCCTTCCTGGGTCAGGGTCCAGAGAGCATGCCCTTTCTCTGCATCTCACCAGCATGGGAGATAACCCTTCCCCTGCACCTCGCTGGTGTCTTCATCTTTGTTAACATCAGGGCTGCTTTTTCCCTGAACACAGCAAACAGTTCCCTGCCTTTCTGTCCCGTGCTGGCCTGGAGCAAAGCTTTCTGTATGAGGCTCCCAGGCAGTGTGACTTGTTCCTAGCATGCTACAGGGAGGCCTCTGTTCAGATGAATGTCCCTGTTAAATATGTATGAATCTGATTGACTACGACTTCCTAGTTGTCCAGGTTTTATTCCTTTTTATTAATATGTAGATGCCTTCTGCTAAACAGGGAGTTGTAAGCATGTCTCAGTGAGTTTTCACTCATTTGAGGGGCGTCCCTTAAATGCCTGTCTTTAAAGCTTCTCCTCCTCCTCCACTCCATCCCCCTCTGGCTTGTTTCCCCCCCTCCTCTCTCTCTGCAGCTGCTGGACAGCTTTGTGACCACCAGTTCGGATGGCTGTTTGCCACTCTCCCGTGATTGCTGCCATGTGCTCTTTCCCTTATGCCTGTTGTGCAGTCAGAGGGGAATTCTCCTCCGCAGAGAGAGAAGCAGGCGCAGTTGTCTCTGGGCTGAGGCGGGAGCTCGTGCTTAGCTCTCACTCCATGAAAAGCCTGGAAATATTTTTTTTTATAGCGACCATGCAGACTTGGCAAGCAGCAGCAGCAGCTTTCTCAGCCCAGCTGTTGGTGCCTCTCTGCCGCAGGTTCCCAGCCGTCAAAACGCGCTCGCACCTTGGCCGTGGCCACGCGGAGCCTGGCGGCTTCCCAAGAGCCACCCATGCCACAAATGCTGCAGGAGGATGGTCGGTGGAGCACCGGGAGATGCTTTGGGGTGGGCAGGATTTTGTCCTGCTGGCTCCTGTCAGAAGATGGGATGAGTGACAAGGGGCAGCCTTGCAGCTGCGAGGGCTTGTCGCTGCAACAAGTGGTGAAGCTGGAACAGGAAGCTGGGGCTTTACAAACAGACTTATTGTTGTGAGTGGGGCAAAAGTCCCAGGGACAGCGGTGCCTGTGTGTGGGCAGGTTTAACTAGTATAACCTGCCTTTGCTGGGACTTTGGATGGCAGTGGCTCTGAAGGAACTTCTGTGCCTGAATGCTGCTGTGACTTTGCCTTTTAAGCTTAATGTTACTGTTTCCCTTCCTCCTCAGCCCTCAGGGAGCCCTCCCAGGCAGGCCATGCTTGCAGGGATGTGAAAAAAGGGCAGGTTTTGGCGGAGACACCTCCAAATGCACATGCTGGCACACGGGCTAGAATGCCACCTGCTGAAGTGGTGGCTGGTCAGAAACAACACCAAGGCTCAGATGAAATCAAGGACTTGGAGATTTTGCATCCTGCCCCTGCTGCATGTGTCCTACCAGTGTGTTTTGGGGAAGCTGGGGAGCCAGCCAAGGCCCTGGACATAGGAAAGAGGACATCTCCAGTGCCCAATTATGTTCCCTGAAGATTTTGTTCTGGGTGGCAGTCCCCCCACAGGGATATGCACAGGCCACCTGAATGGGCAGGTGATGTCAAATGTCCTTGTCCTGCCTAATTCAGGAGGGCATGTGCTGAAAAAGGAAGTGTTTTTCCCTCCTGTGTTTTCCTGGGAGCAGTAGTGGCACTAGCTCTGCCAGGGAGCTTGCTGTGGCCTTCAAGCTGCTCCAGCCTCTGACAGGGGTGTTGATTTCCTGTTGACTCCCTGCCAGAGCCACCTCTGAAATGGTGGTATGGGTCAGGCTGAGCTGGGTCCAAGGAGCCCAGGGAGAGTGGAGGCCCCTTTGTCACCGGCCTGGTCATGGGGCAGCTTCCTTGGCACTGTGGGTGGAGGTCAGCTCCTCTGCTGTCCACAGAAGTCTCCTGCTGTGGAATCTGTTCACTGAGTGATGTTCCTCCAGGGAAAAAGCCCTGTGAGGCCCACTCTTGTTCTCCCATGAGCTAGGAGAGGACTGTGCTGCTGAGGCAGGAGCCAGTAAGCAAGTGGCTACTTCTACTTCCCCTTTACTTTTTATGTTTTTCTTTTTTTACTTTGCTCCATTTATTTTCACTTTCTTCTTTTTGTTATTTACTTGGCTCAGCTCCATCATTTTTCCTGTGCGCTCTTCAGACTGACAGTTCCTTTCAACCTGCTCCCTGCATCTCCCTCCCTGCTTGGTGGGAAGGTTTTTCCTTGGGTGCTGGAGTTCATTCCTGCATGTAGAACACTGTTCAGCAGAGGAAGCTGTGGGAGGCCCATCCTGCTGCCCCAGCTGGGTGAGTGCCTGTGCCAGGCTGGTCTTACCACATGTGACTCAGGTGTCCCTCACTCCTGCTCCCACACTGATGTTTTCCTGCCAGTTCTGAGATGGGGCCACAGGCCACCTCTCACACAGCCTGTTCCCCTTTAAAGATACGAGAGAATTCCTTTATCTGCCAGTGCCAGGCAAGCCTGGGATGCTCAGAGGAGCAGATAACATTGCTGCTCTGCGTACCAGGGGCTGGGCAAGTGAGTGGGGAACCCTTAGCCCTCAGCAGCACAGCCTGATCATATCCCTGCCCCTGCTTTTACTTCTGAGGGATCCAGCTTCTCTTTCCAACCCATTAGCAAATCACAGTGCAGCCCTTCCAGGTCCTGGTGACCAGGCTGGCTGTGCAAAGTCCTTGAGGAAGGGGCAGCAGCCGAAGCCAGTGGGTACCAGAAGCTGCAGGGCTCTGGAGCAGGGGTGGCCTGGAAGGATGGCTGGGTTCAGGCTGTGGTGCAAAAGCTGGTGGAGAAGCCAGGAGGTGCATGAAAATGTAGTTCATGGCCTGCCAAAGGAGATAAGGAGAAACTTGATCCCTGCCTAAACATCCAGGGTTCTTGTTCCTTCAGGTCTGCTTGTCCAAGGGCATAGTGCAAATGTAAATGTCCAGGTTTTATGTGCTCTGGCATAAATTCAGAACTGCTTTAGGTACAATCACAGAAGAAAGAGCAAAATCATAGTCACCATTAGCACAGAATACCTGTGATGCTTCCATTTTATACCCCAGTGCATTTTTCTGTGATATTTTACAGTGACAACATAAAGCCTGGCATCTTTCAATTTTATGACTGAAAGATGTTTACAACAACAACAATATGTGGGAATTCAGTATTTTCCATATCATCGGATTAAAAGCCTGTCTCTCAACTTATTTACTGCTCCACCTAAGGCTTTTACTGCACCTGTCTTCACAAGCATCGGAGTACTCGTGTTTCGTCTCTCTTTTTGTGGCCAGATGAAGTCATCTTGGAGCATGGGTGCGGTGGTGAAAGACACACACACAGTGAATTTACATCTCTTGGATAAAGGGAGAAACCAAAGAAAGATTTCCCCTGTGAGCTGGCTTTTATCGTCAGTGCGAACACCTTAGTCAGCACAAGCTCAGACTTCTAAAATTGTGCAGCCGTGTGCTGTGAGAGGTACAGCCTCTGCAGCTTCCAACTTCCCTGGATCAGCCAAGGATGAAGGCTGCAGGATCTGGTGCTTCTCTGGCAGGAATTGCTGGGCCCAGGTCAGGTGAGTGGCAGGCTCTGAAACTTTGTGTGTGACCCTGCTCCTCTGGAATGTGGGAAAACACCCTCCCATTTGATTTTCACAAATCACCTCCAGCTGGATCCTGCAGCATGTTGAGCATCAGTGGATACTGACTAGAATAGAATTAGCTGGGAGAATCCCAATGGTTTGTGAAATGATTTCATGACACAGACGTGATACCAGAGCGGGATGTTGCACATTTAAGTACTCAAGACTCCAGGAAGCAAGAATGTGCAGATACTCTGACTCACTAGAAGAAAAACTACTTGTAGTGACTCAAACACTTGGATGCTGGGGTTTCCTGATTAATCACTGTGCTCCACCATGGGTCCAAAATCCTCCTTTCAGGACCAGAGAATGTCTATGGCATTGAGGATTCCTGCTCTGGTGCAGCTGTCTAGGTGGACAGATTAACCTCTTGCTGCCTGTCAGTACAGTCTGCAGACCTAATTAATTTCTGGGCTGTTAGCACAAATGACCTGGTAGGCTGTGAAAGCTTGATGATGGTTTTTCCTAAAAGACGGAGTTAGCAGGGAACACTTTGTTGGGGTGACCATGTGACTTGAGGAATCCCCAGGAAGGTCTGCTGCATGTTTGGCAGCAATCTCACTGTCAAGGGGGTGCAGACTCAGACATTTCCGGGAAGAGAGGATTCAGTGGTGTGTTAGAGCTGGGAAACCCCGGGGAACCCTGCCCTTCTTTTGCATGAGAACAGTACGAGATGCCTCCCTTTGCCTTGACGTGCCTGGTTGGCTGGGAAGCTGTTCCCATTGGGCAAAAGGTGAAATTTATGTCTTTCATAACTTTGTGTTTGGATTTTGTGCTGTGCTTATTTTGCACAACGCGGTACAGAACACGAGTATTATGCATTGAGATAGCTCATCTCCTCTGCCCTAAGCCCAAAGTGCATGTTACTGTCACCACAGGAAAATAGTGTGACCACGGATGGAAGCAAAGAATGTTTCTTTTCAAAGTTTGTGCTAATTTTGCACTTAATTGGTATGTTACAAACCTAGCCAATCATAAATAAAACCTGAGTTTTCCTTTTTCTAAAACTAGGTCACAAAATGTAGCTTGCCTTAGATTTGAGATGAAAAGGCAAGCTTTTGAAAGAGATGAAGCATGCCCTCATGTGGCAATATTTTTTCCTTATAATACCTGTTTGTTTTGGTTTTAATCCCCAAATAATCTATTACAATGAGTTATGTCATGACATCAGAACTGGCATACAGCGTGGGTGTTGTGATACAAAGCTGGCATACACACAAAATGTTTAGAAATAATTATGTGGGTTCTAACTCTCTTGTTACTTGAGTCCTTGCATGAGTGCTTTTATTCTAAAATAAAACCAGCTCCACACAGGAGCTCACAAATAAACAAAGGTGTGAATTAAAACTTGTCCTGTCCTCTGCTCTGTAAGAAAGTTGCTTTCCACAACTGAGAGCAAAGTTTAAAATTGTTATAAAGTGGACGACTTGGTTTGAAACCAGAATAATTGATTTCGAAGTCAATTTTAATCTAAACTAAAATAAACCAAAAATTAAATACACATCCACAGACCTGGCCTGAATAAATCACTCTAAAAATTATGTTATTTGTTGAGCTGGTAGAACTTCCTCATGTCTATACAAGGCTTGCAACTGTGTAGATAAACTTTCGGAAGCCTGGCTCTGCTGTGAATTGTACATTTTTGACACATAAAGGTTGGGTTTTAAAACCCCAGCTGACATTTCCCAGCTTGATAAATAGGGAAGTTCTACTCTTTCCTGACACAGCATTGTCTGCTTTTACTGTAGATCAATTTCCTGTTTTTTTCTTTCCTGAACTTAAACAGTAAATGTAATTCATAGAAATTACTTGTTCCCAACAGCTTGTTGGGACTTTTTTACAGCATTCTTCTTCTGTGATCACAGATCACAGATCATCCAGAGCACCACAGAGAGTAAAGAAAAAATGTATGGTGATCATGGGAAGTCTGACTGGGAAGCGTGTGATGGAGGCCATCAAGTTTTAAACTTCAAGGAAGCATTTGAAATCCCAGGGTTTCCAGTGTGCTGCCTGGTCACTGTTTCCATCAGTTGGGCCTTCACCAGATGTCACGTGGGAGTCACATTCACCACAGGTTCCCCGAGGTTCATGCTCTTCCTTGCAGAGCCTTGCAAAGCTTGCAGGATGGTTGGGTTGGCTGAAGAGCAGCAGGAGTTGGTTTCTCCTCATCTTCCTCTCCAGGCTACATTCCCTGCTAATACAGGCAGCTCCCTCCTCTGCTGAGGGTAGTTTCCATGGAGTCAGGAAATATGAGAAGCAGAGAAGTGGGAAACTCTGGATCCAGTAGGCAAGCCTTGACTCTCCTGGGGGGCCTGAATGTGTGTGAAAGCTGTGGGTGGTCTGAATTTTGGGTGCTTGAGCAGGAGGCTTTGGATATCAGTGTGGATATCCAAGTTGCTTTGGGAAGACTTCGGGTTGAATGAGAAGTGAATTCCCTAAATCTCTCCCCTAGGGTCTCATTGACTTTCAGCAAAATTGTCCCTCAGAGGCAACACAGCAGTCTTCATTCATGGAGTTCTCAGCGATGCTCTGCTATCGAGTTCCCTTTGAAAAGGTTTTTATGCTGTAATCTGCTGCCCGGTTACTTAACTGGTGCAGCTTACAAACCTCTGCTGGTGGTTGCATGTCTTTTAATTTTTAAGGGTTTATTTCAGCTCCTTTGTGAAGCGTAAGGAAATGGATGATTAGCAAAATTCTTCCCAGTATTTTAGAAGCATTAGTAAATGTTGAATAAAGGGCAATCACACCGTTGTTTTCATGGGAACTGTGAAAGAAAGACTGCTAGATTAGGTGTAATCCTGATCTGAAAGTCACAATTCTTACACAATGTTTTTTGCACTCTGGTGCAAAAACTTGTGTGTGAGAATGTGTGCTTGCAATGAGCCAAGGAATTCAGCACTGCAGGAATCCCACCAACTTCATCTCCAAGCTGGTAATGAACACGGGCCTGGACACGTCCAACTGATGTGTTTGCCTGCAGAAATTATCTACGTACAGTCAATGACAGCAGTGTCCTTCAGATGTTTGGTTTGATGCCATAAGCATATGTGACTCTTCTGCTTTGCTTCCTCTTCTTGCTGTGCCCTGGACTGTTCCTAGTTGTGCTCTGCTTTCTGTAATGTAGCCTGAGACACCCTGTGCCTGGGAAAAGGCACCTTGTGCCTGGAAAAAGGTGAGCTGGGCAGCTGTGTTGGAGAACTTGTGTCAGCCTCCAGTAGCTAGTTGATCCCTTGTGCCTTGCTGCTCTTTTGCACAGCTTCAGTACCTGAGCCAGTCCATTTCTAGCTGGCTGTGGTGTGCCTGAGCAGTGCTGAACAGCAGCTGCTTGGAGGATCAGAGTGGTGTGGAGGATCAGAGTGGTGGATCAGAGTGGTTGGAGCAGAGGTGCTTGCTGACGTAGCTGACTAGGTGAACTGGTTGACTGGTTAAATATTGGTGGCAAAAGAACTTGCAAAGCTGCTTTGCATAAGTGGGTGGGTCTCAGCCACATCCTCACTGGCTTTGGTATTTGTCCTCAAGCCTGATTTCCATTTTCTGTTCACTTTTTGCTTTCTGCTCTCCTTCTTTTTTGGCAGGAGATGTCGGCCAGGCAGTCTGTCAGAAGGGACTGGAGATCTTTGTTGGATGAACAAAGCCTATCCACTCTCCGTCCAGCCTGAAAACACCACAGAAGGCAGGGGGCACACAGTCACAGTCCTGTTGCTCATCTTTCAAACTGCAGGAGATGAATGGCAATGTCACCCCAGGACACACCACCCTGGAGGCATTGCCATGAGCGTCATGGCAACATCTCAGCAGGTGGTTTTCAGGTGAAGAGCACTTCAGGCCATGGATGTGAATGTTCTCTCCTTTCCCAGGCCCTTCAGCGATTTATAATGCTTTCTGTTCAGGTGCATCTGAAACAGGTATTACAAGGTACAAGGCTCCTGCCACTCCCTCCTGCAAGGCTGAGGTGCAGGGCAGGTAGTCCCCTCCTCCCTTGGGGGCTTCACCCATGTGTTCTTCCTGTGCTGTGGGGCTCCAGGCTGTTTGCAGAGATGGCACATTGACCATTTTTGCTTCTTGCTGTACACCAGTGACCCCTGGCTGCTCTCCCACTGAGGTAGCTCACCACACCAGTGGGACGTCGAGGTGGCAGGGGGAGAGCAGCTGCTGGGGATGTGGTGGGGAACAGCCGGCTGCTGCCTCAGCCCTGCTGCCTGGGGGGATGCTGGCTGGAGACGTGGGGGGTGGGAGGGGAGAAATGCCTCCAAGAAGGAGCTGGGCCACCATGCTCACCTTCCTCCAAGCCCATCTGCCCCTGCTTGTCTGCATATCTGCCCAAGGCTTTGATGCACGTAGACAAATGCCAGGGAGGTTTAATCCAGCTGGCTTGGGTGCTGTTAGGCAGGGAATTGCCACCCCAACCTTTAATCACCTGAGCAAATACCAGGTGAGCCTGAAAAGCTCAGGCTGAAAATGATGGCTTTGTAGAGAAAGGCAGAGGTTTTGTCTAGCACTGATCCTGGCTAGCTGCTCCCTTGTGAGGATGGGCTGTGCAGCAGGTGATCCTTCAGTCTGCTCCGGCCACTTCTGAGGTGCTGGTCTCAGAGGGGCTCCATCCCTGGCTTGCAGGAAGAGGAGCTCTTATCTGGGCCAGGGGAAATCCTGAGGGCCCTGAAGCATGTGGCCAGGTCTGCTTATCTTCCACAATGTCCTACAACAGCAGGAATATTGTACAAGGAGGTGACTTACGCAGTAATGTGGGTTTTCACAGCACATGGCACACCCTCAACTGAAAAATTTGCATAAATACCTTTCCAAGTAACAAGTATTTTCTAAATAGACCAAAATCACATGAGAGGCAGGGAGGGGCATTTATGGGAAAGGCAGGTTTGCTACATTTGGATCTCATGCAAGAAATGGGATTAGTACTGCCCACGAAAATTTGTAATTTGTAAGGGTCGGGTTGAGGGAGTTCCTTAGCACAGATGGAATGACCTTAATGCTTTTGACCTGACAAAGCCACTTAATGCCAAGGAGCAGCTTTTGTGTCCATGGCAGGGAGAAGAGACCATTAGTCCCCATGACAGGTCTTCAGGACACCTTCATGTGAACTCAATGTACCAGAGAGATCTCCACATGGTATAGAGATATGAAGATGTAAAGAGCTGTTGAAGACTGCAACCCCAAAACCCAAGACCCACCCTCTTTTTGAGAAAGTTTGAGAGGCAGAGAGGAGGCAGGGGAGAAGTGAGTTTATTCAGAATTATCCACTTAAGGTCTTCTTCCCTAGCTGCTCTCAGAGCATTTTCCAGAAGACACTGCTATTCTTACCCCGGCTTATCCCATGGGGAAAATGAGGTACACAGGAGTAAGGTGGCTGAGTTGTGGTCAGTGCAAAGCCTGGAGGAGGCCCTTGCTCTCTGGGATTTCAGCTAGGTGGTTGCTAGCAATTAAGTGATATAAAAATATCTGTTCTGCTCTCTTTATTTAGAAATCACCATTTCCAGTGAGAAGCAGGTAGAGGGAGAGTCAGTAACCCCTGCTGCTTCCATTTCTTTTCCTTACTAGTCTGCCTGTCAATTCGCTTTTACCACTTTACATGTGGTTACTTGATACCAGCAGCTGTTCTGGGACATCTCTATCTGTCACATCCTTCTTTTTATTTCAGTGTCCAAAAGTTTGAGTGCACCACAAAAAGCAAAACAAAACAAAACAAAAAAACACCCCACATTAACAAAATGTGGGTTTCCTCCCAGGTTCACTTCTAAACACGTCACTTTAATGATGTATGAACTACACAGCACTTGATGAGCAAAACATTACTATCTTCTAGCCACATTTGTTTTCCCTGTCTCTCAGAGCATTATAGTCACCCAGGGAGAACTGTGTGTTCTACTTCGCTGCTGTAAAGCTATTATGGGTATGAAAAGTTCCCATTAATCTGCTCCACACATGGATGTTTCTGGATAAAGTTCAGTAGCCAGATCCCTCTTTCTTTGTGTGCATCAAACGAAGCAGAAAAACGCCTCCAATTTAAAGACACCAAATGAATAACCAAATAGATGAGATTAATTTTTGTTTAATCCACGTGGGCAGTGAAGCCAATGGCCAATGTTTGTGGACTTCTCCCGGGAGTTCATTACTAGCCAAGTCTGTAATAAGTTAATGCAGAGATTCCATGGAAATTGGGGGTTAATTATATGCAGAGGATGTTGGCCAATGTACAGCTTTGAACTACAAAAATAGCCCAAGTCTTCTGTTTTGGATGTGGAATCAATTAACGAGGTCTATGGCATGTACCAGAATTTGTTAAGATAGTTGTACTATAAGGATACTTATTTCTTTTTTTTTCCTTTTTCTTTTTTTCTTTCTTTTAATAAAAAGCTAAAGAAAATAAGTGGGTAATGGAAGGCAAGGGAGAGAAAGACATGAGACTGGTAATAAAACACTGGACTTTGGCCTGGGGCCAAGGCAGGCTTTTCAATGGGACTGAAGTTTGGACGGCAGCACAGTTTGAACCAGTTTTCACTAACTGTCCAAAAGGTTACACCGTAATAGACAGAGAGAAGAGGTTGATTTTAGTTTACCAACTCCCTTCTCTCTGCTGGCAGGAGTGTTATGCTGCTGAGACGCCGCAGTCATTACGCTGACGGATATCAGCATGTGGCGCGGCGTGCTGCAGATTCAGCTCCGAAGCTGAAACATAAAAAATTCTCCTCAATGCCGGTTGGCACAAACCTAATTTTTTCCCCTCTTTCCACAGCTGGTTTTAATATAAAATGTGTCTTTCTGCACTTTTTTTTTCCCCTTGCCACATCTTTAGAAATGGTTTCTTCGGAAAAAAAAAGAGTGTACAGAGTGTCACTCCTCTTTCCCTATATTCCTAGGTTTTAGAATTAATTGTATGTATGTGTGGTAGTTCAGAAGTGCAGCTTGGGAGCTGAATAGAGCACACCATATACCTTTGTAAAGGGATGCTTCACAAAAAAAACCAAAAAACAGAGGAAGACCAGGTTACTTTTACTTCAGAGCAGTGAAACACACTTTTGGCTGTTATAAGTTTTCAAGGAGCCACTTAAAAAAGGTAGAACACAAAATTGAAAGAAAAATATCTGACCCATTTTCACCCTGTTTCACTTTAGGACAAGCTCTGAGCATGTTCCAGGCATTTCTAAAGTCCCTCACTGCTTTGTTTTCTCACCCCCTTCTTCCAACTTGGTCCCTAAACACATTGATTTGTTCCTAGAAAATATCTACTTGTTTGTTGCATTTTGGGGTTTTTTTTGTTTGTTTGTTTGTTTTGCACACAGAAATCCTCAGACCAAAGCAAACTGCCACGGAAAAATGTTGCAATTCAAGGCAGTTTTGAGGGAAGTGTCCCTGATAACTTCTCAACTCCAAATAGAAGCAATGGAGGCTGGGGCCACCGAGTCTCCATGGAAATCACAGAGGGTAAGCCTTGTTCAACAATCAGTGGTAATCCTGAATAACTCTGTGGGCTTTGATTTGTGGGGTTTCCACCAGGTTCTATGTTCAGCTCCTCACAAAGTGCCCGGATCCCTGGGTTTTGTCACAGATGGACTCCTGGAGACTGGCATGGTCTGGAGATCTGAGGGGCCACCTAAGGCCACACAGGGACATGGCATGAGGTCAAGTGCCCTCCCGTCCTCTGCATCTGGTGGTGGGCAAGCATCATGCCTGGCTGTTGTCCCAAGGGTACTTTTGGGGATCCAGAATGCAGGCTAGGACATGAGCAGGATAGACACCCTTGTCCATCCAATCTGAGGAGGCTGACTTCATGTGCCAGCAGGGAAATGGACTCTGTCAGCAGGGGCAATGCGGGGACCACCGTGACCTTTCACCTGCTTGCCTGGCTGCTTAGAGTTAAACTGTTACCAGGGAAGGTGGCTGCAGCCTCCATGCAGAAGATCTGGTGTGACCGTCGCCTCCCAGGGGCACCTGGGGACAAGGTTGGAGCAGTGGGAAGGGAAGGCTGTTTCTGTGGCAGCTCATCAGACAGACAGGAAAGGCAGAGGCAGGGGAGGCCAGGCAGGAGGAGGATGTGATAGCAGGGCTGGGGTAACCAACCTCGGGCCATCAGGGCCATGAGGAGGCACAAAGCTGTGGGGCTTGTTAGTCAGGGCCCCAGCCTGCCCGAGGAGCCCACAGGGCCCCAGCCTGCCAAGGGAGTCCACAGTAAGGAGCAGGTTTCTCAGCCAGTGTGTGGGAAAGGGCAGTGCCTTTATTTTGCCTGTAATGCCAGGGGCAGCTTCGGGCACTGTTACAGGTGTACTAAGACTGAATGCCAGCATTCAGCTCCCCCAGGAGCCCCCAGAATCTGTCAGGTGTTAGAGCAGCAGCAGGCTACATCTGCTCTCTGGCCAGCCACAATTCTAAGTGGAAAAGGTTCTTCCCAAGTACCAGAGCACCACTCCCTCATTTATATCCTGGAACTGGTCCAATTAGGGTCATAACCAAGTGAAATGGGAACATCCAGCTCCATTCATGCTGTAAGAAAACAACACCTTTCTTTTGCTTTCTGAACTATCTGAAGAGTGCCATAAGAGATGGGGGTCTCTACTGTCTGGATATTTTTAGTTTTTAATTCTTCCTTGTTTGGGAGTGCTTTAGGATGGGATGACCTGCTGCTGACACAGTTGAGCAGTGCCATGTCCCATGCCTTTAACACAGCTGAAACTCTTCACAGAGCAAGAATGGGTGATGACTGCCTAATTCCTCTGTAACCAACCTGAGCAAGGAAGTATAATTATGATAGTTATCACTGGGGGATGTTTCAAAGGGAAAGCATGCTAGATATTTTGACTAAGCACTTAATTTTTTTTTTTCTATCAAATTACTTCCAGCCCACCAGCTAGCTCTCTGTACATAATAGCTCTGCTGGCTTCAATGAGGTCCTTCACTTAAGGTCAGCTAAATATCTGCCCCACGACAGCAGGCCACAGACCAGATGCGAGATGCCATGGTGTCACCCCATCCACTCCTTTCCTCTTCTGCTGCAGACCCCTCCACCCCACTACCTAATTTTCAGCATTTGGCTTTGTATAGTTTTAAATTAATCAAGCTCCATCGGACTTTACTATTAAACCACTTGTTCATTTCCCTTTTAAAATCCAGATTTTTGTTCACACTCAAATAAGAACACATACCAGTATTTTATCTTTTCTGCAGTGTATCCCCAGGCAGAATTTACACTGTAATAATGAATTGACTAGCTTGTTTTAACAGTTCCTGGCTTTTGGCTTTATGCAACACTGCAGGTGTGATTCTAGTAGCAATACCGTAGGTGTGAATTATTATGTTAGTGTAATAGGCTGTACTTTATTGTACTTTATTGCTTAATTGGCTTCTTCCATAAGGATTCTGCAGTTGCTACTGGGAACTAATGCCAAGCTTTTCTATGAAAAGAGTGATACTTTTTTTTTAGGGTTTACTAAGGTCAGTAATTTCAGTGGGTGACTGGCTTTGGGAAATAAAGGAAAGATGTCACTAAATGAATTAAGAAAGTGCTTACTAAGTCCTTAATAAAAAGCAGAGCAGGCTAAAGATGCTCCTTGTTATGCGTAGATACTTGTAACCCCAAAAAGCCCTTTGGGAAAACAGCTGGCTGAGCTTTCTGGCAAAGGAAGCTCTCTCCCATGTTCGGGGGATTCCCAGGTGGTGGGCAATATCTCTGGGTGGTTATGTGCTCTGTGACCTCCTCTCCCCTCTCTATCCTTCCCACCACTTTACTTTTTTCAGACGATGGAAGATCAAAGTTTTGTCTTTACAGCAATACAAAGGCTGATCCCCTTGCCAGCGTACCCCTACAGGAGTGCACCCCAAGCAGGGGGCTGCCTTCCCCCACCATACAGATTGCCTGAAACATCAGGAATGTGGGCAGCCCTCCAGAGCATGTGCAGATTCGCCACTCTGCCTGGGAATCAAGGGGCAGGGAGGAGTCCCAAGGGTACCAGATGCCCCACGGATGCCTCCACCACTTGAAACCTGAGAAGACTTCAATACGTGCAGCCGCACCCTGGTGTGGAGACCAAGGGTGTTTTTCAATGGTTTGAAATAATGAAAGCTGCTGCTCCTGTGAGTCACTCAAATTCCCACCATGTACTGTAAATGATTTCACCTCTGCTTTCCTGTGCTCCCCAGGACTGTGCCTACCCCTGCTGCTGAAGTTCATTTTTGGTCTCACACCTTCATTTAAGCCTTTTTCTGTTTGTCTAGAGCTGCAGGTTTAGCAGAAGGATCTGTATTTACTTTCAGTGTGGTGAAATATTTATGCCTGGCATCTTGTTTGCAGGAGTAGTAGGGTACGTGATTTCCCAAGCGGGATCTTCATCATACAGAGTAAGATTTTGATTTTCCCTTCTTCTTGTAATGGTGTCTTCCAAAACTCTTAATGCAAAGCAGAGCTGGGCAGTAGCTACAAAACATGGATGCAGATCTAGATTCTGAAGTCACAGGGTTTTGCCTGGTTCCCCCAGAACACTGAGGCCATATATGTGGTGGATGCTACCTTGCCTTACTGGGGATCAAACTGAAAATATGCAGAGCTGAAAGCCCAGTGTATGGACCATTAATGGTTGGGTTAATAGGTGTTAGCCATGCAGATTGTTCTTTTCTATGGCTGAGGCACAAAAAGCTGTAGTGCTCATTTTTTCCTTTTTCCAGGTCTCACCAGGTCCCAGCCGAAGGAGATGAGCGTGTTTGAGCTGTGTTTGCACTGTGTGGCCAGGAAGAGAGGACTCATCTCTGCCACAAAGGTCCCAGTGTGGTTTGTGCCAAAGTGGGATCCCACATCTGGGATCTACCCAAGAGCTACATCATACTGTCTTAGAGATAGGAAAGCTTCATGAAGGGAAGACTTTGAATCAGGAGTTCGCTGTGCATTGCAGCATTTATCGCCGTGATTCACGTACCTCCAGTGTTACTGCAAATCCGGGCAAAGTGTGAAATGATTCTCTCTCTTATCTTTGAGGAAATGCAACGTGCTCCAACCAGGCTGACTCTGAAAGCCAGCTCTACCCTGCTTTGGGCCACAGAAGTTGTCAGGATTTTTGAAAAAGCTCAACACCACAATCTAGCCAATTAATTTTGAAGTGCTGTGGGAACAATTCAGGGTTTTTTCTTTTCACCTTATGCAGCTCCATAGAAACCCTTGGAGTTCTGCAGGTGCATACCAAGTCACGAAGGAGCTGGAGGCACTAAGAGAGCTTGAACATGATTAATAGCTGTCAAATTACAGGGAACACTTTAAAATCCCTTAAACCTCTCCCCTCCCCTACTTCATCCTGGCAACTAGGACATGAGCCTTTAGCTAGGCTGTCTTTCCCTAAGGCAGGCCCTTTACTTGAGGCAGGAGATGATCTGAAGCTACAGGCAAGGGGTTCAGAAACTTTATGATGAAATTGTGACATGGAAAAAAAAAGAAGAGAGACTGGGTGAGCTGCAGGACAGGGGATCACAGGA
The DNA here is from genome assembly GCA_008694505.1 of Cyanoderma ruficeps. NCBI lineage: Eukaryota > Metazoa > Chordata > Aves > Passeriformes > Timaliidae > Cyanoderma > Cyanoderma ruficeps. Next base: position 54,686,149 of record VZDJ01007755.1, on the reverse strand, counting down.
GGGAGTAGCTGGCATGTGTATGCCAGTGCCAGAGTCCTCAGACTTTCATCATGGGAACTACAGCTTGACTGCCAGATAAACCACCTCCTTTTGTATTCAAAATTGCAAAATGTCTCTGCAGCAGCTCCTAGCAATTGCTCAGAGAGGAAAGAAATAGGAAAACTTTTCTTGCATCCTTAGCATAGCAGGTGTCTTTACAAATTAAAGAAAAAAAGAGATTAATTCTGCATTTGAGTTTGGCCCTTTGCTATATCCCTCCTCTGTGTCTGAAAAGTTTTCTTCACCAAAGAGACAAGCAGAGGCAGTCAACTCTTTACAGACAAGTGTTTTTAGGTTTATCAATGTCAAGGTTGTTTTCTTGCACACATTCCAGTACTGTTTTTTGGTTTAGATAGCATGGGGTAACTGTATTTACTTTGTTGCTCTGCGGTCTGTAGCAGAAAAACTTAAGAAGTCTGTTTCTCACTCCTGTTTGCCATGGAGGCTCAATCTCAGAGAAAACTGTAGAAGAAACTCAGTTAATCGAAGGTTAAACAAAATGAATGAAGTTTGTAAGGTGCCCTGAAGGTTATTAGACTCAAGGTCTGAGCAGCTGCCAAGGGGAGCGAGTTCCAGGGCAGGAGCATTCGTCTGAGAAATCCCAGTTGCTGGACGTGGAGGGGTTGAACCTGGGAGCTGCAGGCGCCTCCCAGCTGAGCTCGGCTGCCATGGCTGCATGTGGGGTGGCCCCCCTGTCCCTTCCCACACTCCTGGTCCGCGAGCAAATGGATGGGAGGGCACACCCCACTCCATGGGAGGGCAACAGGGACTTGCCAATTGTTCCAGATGCCTGGCTGCTTCCATTACCAGCTGTGGAGGGAGCAGGGAGCACTAAAATCACAAAGACAGGCAATTGCTGGGAGTTAAGGCTGACAAAAAATTTCAAGGAGCCTGGTACAAGGCAAGTCTGGACGTGGCACAGAATCAAGGGGTGCAGGAAGCAATGCAGCATGACCAGTGGTGAGCCTTGTGTCCTCTGAGCTGCTCTCCATCCACATGTCTTTGTCTCCCTGTCAGAGTGATGCTCTGGAGTGGTGCCTAGTTTATCTTCCATTTCAGTCCAACTTGAGGGTGGAATCGTACTCACAGGGTATGGATGCAAGATGGAAACACACAGGCAGAGTGTTTGTGATGTCCTTTCAACTTCCAAGCATCTTCCAAGTGCCTCTTCCTATGATATTGAAGAATTTTGACTAAATAAAGTCATTAAGTGAAAACTGTAAGAGCAAAGATAGAGTTGTACCTGGGTACACCTGCACTCTTATTCGTGACTGTTAAGCAGCATGTTAAACCTTCCTATACATCAGATTGTGTATCTGCACAGCAGTCTTGATATTTTATTCCTCATTTGTGCCATAATTGCAGAAGTCCTTTATGCCAATGTAGACACTGATCTCACTGCATGTCAGAATTACAAAATATATGAGAGAGTTGGAATAACAAGAATGTGTGTTTTCTGAAAAAGTAGAAGGTTTCTGGAGGAGGAGTTTTCCCAAAGGGAGCTAAGTTTACAGATCTAACTCATTCAGGCCTTTTTCCTTCTGAAGTTGACGCACACATGCACAAACACACAGGCTCCAGTATCTATTTCATAGACACATTCTTCCCATCTCACTGTGTAAAGGTCTTGAAAGCAATAGCTACTGGCAGTACCCCAATTCAACATATCTAATAGGTCCTTCCCAGTTTCAAAATCACTAAGGACACACATGGCCAAATGAAAGCAGGGCTTAAACTACCTTGCTGTCAGAAGCAATGAAACTGGCTGCCTGTCCTTGTGAGCTTGATTTGTGGGTTCTTTGTTTTTGTAGTCTTGGTTTGCTGACTGCATCTCAAGAACTGTGTTGCTAGAGCAACTTTGTTAATCTAACTCCTGCAAGTAACTCCAGCTCCAACTGTTGAATCCAGGACTTGTCAAAAATCTAATAATACACTGCACTGGGTTTTCATTATTTCCCAAATTTTATGGATAATAGGCTGATTATTTGTAAACAACTCCGACTCAGTGGATCTGCTCAGATTTAGGAGGGCATGGCCTGCCTACATACTTAGAGAAGACATTTTGGATCAGCATTAAATGGCCTAACTCTCCTGACTTAAAGACAGCATTTCCAATTTACATCACCTCAGTGTTTGAACCTGATGTTACGTGTGCAGACATTTAACCAGAGAAGGGACACTGCCTCTCTTCAGCTCTACGTCTGATCTTCTCTGTGTTTGCATGTGATTGTGTGTGTACAGAGATATGGAAGAACATGTATGATCATAAAATATCTGTACTTTGCCATGTTTTCCTGTATGCTTAGGTGGGAAATCTTAGCTCCAGCAACTATCAGAGAAAACTTTTTGATGCAAATTACCTCTGGAGGAAACAAATTCCCCCAAAAGTGGTCCTTGTGGTTTGCACCTGGTCAGGACACTGTGAATCTCCAGACTAAGGGGAACAGAGTTCCTTACTGGCTGACATGCATTTCCCAGGCCTAAATTTCTGCTAGGAGATTTTTTTTGTTTTGTTTTGTTGGTATTTTTTTTTTATGCTGCAGTCTCTCCTTGCAATTGTCACGCTGCTGTTTGTACTTCCCAGCCTAGAGGAACTCTGTCCAGGCTTTATCTTAGTGGTTTGTATTCCTATGGTCACCACAACAGTTCAGGCTTATTCTTTTCAACAAAATTAATTACTGTTAGGTTATCTGGGAGTTTGACTCAGAGACTGTATTCCACTAATAAGCATAATTTTGAAGAGCTTGTGTTTAAAAAGAATTGTTATCTACTGCTTACTGGCAGGTTTTGAATCTTACATCCCTGTTGAGATTGATTTCCTTTACATGCCTAATTACTGATGACACAGTTAGATATAAGCTAAAGAGATATCTTGCAACTGGAAAAAAAAGGGGAAAAAAGGCTTTAAGCCAAGTTCCCTTTGACTTAAACAGAAGGAGGCTTCATTTTATTTCATTTAGTAAAGTCACCATGGAAGGATCCTCCTCCAAGAACTTGCAGCAATATGAGGAGTGTGTACAAAACATGTCCAGACATCAAACAGGGCAACTCCCAAAATGTCTGTGCATCTGTAAACATGCATCACATCTGCTCAGCTTGGCTGTAAGCGTGAAACATAAAACTTGGGATATCTGTCTTATTAATTTAAATGGATGCTAATTCAGGCTGTGGCTTAAGGAGATGGAGGATGCAGCTGCAGCTGGCTCAAAAAAATGTTTCAAGAAAAAAAAAGACACACTGAAAAATTAAATATGTTTTTATTAAAAAAAAAAAAAAGGGATCAGTTGCCTGATCTGATTTGTAGTGCACCCCTAGGTAGGCCATTTGGAGCAACTGCCTAAGCAGTGCCAGCACTGTTAACCTTTTCCTGGGATCAAACAACAATCTTTGATCCAAAGGATGTTCACCGATGGTGAAAACATGCAGTGAGGGAGAAAAGCTTCTGTGGCATTGAGAGATGTTTCTTTTATTCCACAGTATGTGTGAAAATGGCTGGGGAGCCTTTGTTGGGAGGTATATTGAAGCTTTATAACCACCACAGTCACGGACTGGGCTGCTTTTGGAAAAAGCAGCTGCACTTTTCCAAACACCAGTAGAAAACCTTGCGGTGAGAATGGGCACATAGTAGTTTGTATGGATGTAGAGTGGCACGGCTTATCCCTAAGCTAGAAATATTTATGTATGTATAAATAAATATTTTTTTTTAAAAATCCATAAATAAATATATTATAGGAATATATTTTACTTAGTCAGTAAAGAGAGGTTTTATACCAACATAGGTGCCTGCACAACAGGGATAGTACTGAGACTGCATAAACTAAACCAGTATATATTTGATACTTACATATGCGTAACTATATTTGATACATAACTATAACATGGAGACCGTGTGGAGATCAGGTCTGAGATGTGGTGTAAAGTGAGTGGCCCAAGGTGACCTTCATTCATGGCCAGGCACTACATGAGGCTCTTGGTTTAAATATTTAAATAATATTGTAGTCACTACACCCCTGGTTGATACACCTTTAGTTACTGGAAGAATGTGTTGCCCTGTCCTACCTTTGCAAGTTACATCTGTAAGATTTTACTGGCAGAGCTGCTGATCTGACTTGTCTCATGCAGTTCTGTCAAAACACTTACCTGCACATCTGATTGTGAAGACGGTCTGTCCATAGCCAGGGGCTTTTGATTTGAAGCAAAGCACATCGGGAATGACCTGATCAAGACCGCTCTGGACTTTCAAGAGTTTGGGGATCTGAAATTAAAAAAGCAGGCTCTTAGAGTTTTACATCTAGTTGAATCCATAAATACAAGCACAATTATCATGCCATTACTGGACTACTTTCACACACTGGTTAATGTAAGTATTGTCTCTCTCCCCTCGTGTCAATATCTAGTCAGATGCACCAGCCAGGCACACTCTTTTCCATGCAAAATGGTCTTCTTTGTGGAAAGAATTTACACAATTTTCGATGGAGAGACAGCAAATCTGTCACTAGTTACATGGAAAACACAGTTTTAGCAGTGCTACAATCTCCTGGAAGATGTCGGGCTTCATCCTGCAGATATTAAATACCATGTAGTGAGAACTCCATGTGGATTTTGGTGAGGCAGAAAGGGGAAAGTAAGGCACGTCCTAACACAGAAGGTGAGGTCTGCTTCTGAAGGGTGCAAAAATGCCTTGACCTTTTGCCTTTGGCAAAACCTCACTTTATACGTGTTCTGTGGCTTGTGTCACTTGGCTGCATCCCAAACTCACCTCTAACATGGCTCCATTTCAGCAATGTGGTGTGTGCAAGTGTCGTGGATGATTATCTATGTGACAGCAGTACCCAGTAGTACACTGGCAGTCTCACTCTGAACATCTCCTGATCTAGAAAGACCACAAAAGAGGAGGGGAGGAAAGGAAAGAGAAGCAGCAGGAAAAAAATCCTCCAGGGTTGCACAGCATGGAAATGAGGCAGCAGAGGTTCCTGCTAATGGGTGGTGGCTGTTTTCTTGCCTTCCCAGCAGCCAGTGTTGTGTCACTTAAAGCTGCAGAAGGTAACTTTGGGGTCATGTCTAGGCACAGGGCTTTTGCAGGGCAGCTCTGCTGCCTTTCTGTGCTGTGCCAACCTAAGAGCATTTCTCATCCTGTATGACTCCTGTGCCCCGCTGCCAGAGTGACTGTCCTAATGCCTGAGTGACAAACAGGTACACGTGCCCATGTTGAGGTTTTTCTAGGGCAAAGTTCAGCCTCTGAGTTTCAAACTGCTTGTATACAGCAGATCATTGCTACTGCTGGAGTGGGGCCTCGAGCACCTGGACCTCTGATGCCACAGTCTCTATCTTACACTTTGGGCTGAAAAGTGCTCTGCAAAGGATACATCATGTTGTTACCACAGCTGATTTCCCAAGGGGCCTGTGTGCAACAGGTTATTTTTGTTCTTTAATTTTTCCCTAATTCACAGAAATGTCTGATGTTCTCCAGAGTACAACAGGCTTTATCCAGGCTGCTAATGATTATTTCTATTCAATCTCCTTGATAGGACTGAGGGAGGAGTAACTGGTCACCCCTCTGCAATGTCACTCATGATCACTTCTTGCTCTTCATAATGTAAAAAACCCCAGGACTAACTCATTCTTCAAGCTCCTCAGTGACTAACAGTTGTTTTATCATCCTTTCATTTAGAAAGCATTTATCAGCAATCTTTGCTAGCTCACTGCATGAATTGACCTGTCATTCACTGTCTCAGCCCTTGGAACTGGTAATTAAGTTTAGCAATCTGCCTCAGCAGCTCCAGCTGAGATACATGGTATGTGAGTTGGCAGACACTTTGGGGTTTCCTTCCCAATGGGAAAGGGCTTTGAGAAAAGTGAAGAAGGGTCCCAGGAGATGCCCTGTGTCAGGAACCTGCAACTCTGAAAGCCTCACAAGCAGAGCACAGTGAGTGGCACAGAGCGGCTCCACCGTGGCTGGAGGTGGGCTGCAGAAGGGTGTCAGTGGGGCCAACTTGACTACCTATGGCCCAGGGAGAAGAGCAGCTTTGTTTGGAGTTTGTGTGCTCACTAGCTGAGCACCTGCTTCATCCCTAAACTTTCCAAACGGCATGCTTTTGGAAGAGGAAAAGGAGATTTTGCACTTCATTCTTGATGTTGAGGAATGTCAGCCTTGAGTTTGGGCACAGATACAAAGTTCTGAAGTCTGGGTACCTCTTTGTTGTTGAGCAAGGGGTAAAGCAAAGCAGTTGCAGTGAAGCATGCTGTGTATGATGAAATCCAGGGATCAAGTACACTGACACAGGTCCTACATCTTCTCCGGCACAGTTCTCCTCAGTGCCAACAGAGGACATGTCCTATTGACAGTATAAACAACAACAACAAAAAATGCAAGTCAGCCTCCTGCTGAAGGAAGTTTATTAAAGGGGCTGACCCTATGGAAAAGTGACTGAACTGCAATGGCACGGTGTGATTTGCCATGCTAACCAGAGGGTAATGCTAGCAATGTTGTAGGTATTGCTGACATTGAGGCTGCATGCCTATTGTTATCTCCTGGCCTGTCCAGGTATCATTTTCTTTTTCAGATAAGAGGAAATTTGCAGACTGCTTACACTAAAGTCATACTGCTGATAAGGCAGCTTTGCCCCTCATCTGGATCTGTGGCTGACAATAGTTGATAGGGGCTGACTTTCAGTAGCTAGTCCACTGTTTTTTTAAGCAAACTTTACTCTGAAAAAACAGACATCTTAAAAAAACCCACACAACCCTCTTCACAACGGCCAAGGGGTACAGAAATGCCAGGGTCCCCATTAATCACTCCAAAATCAGGTTCAAGTTGCCTGGCTTGGGGTTTTGGAGGAAACACACAATTTGCAGAGTTCACTGAACCCCACAGAAGATTTGGATTTCAATTTTTCTGGAGCTGCCCTAAAATATTTCTTACTGTTTCTGAAAATATTCCTCACTTTGTTTTACCACAAGAAACATCCTAAGGGGATTTTTCTGCTTCTTCTTTTTCCCCTCCTTTCACTACATCAGGTTCGTCTCCCTGCTGCCTTAAGGAGACCACCTACAACTTAAGGAAATAAAGACCTCTGTGAAAAAATACAGGCAAACCCAATATTTAAGGGTCAGCTCCCCACAATATTTATCTAGTTGTTTGAGCTGGTCCAACCACAAAACGGGGAAGAAAAAAAAAATCACTATCATGTGGTGGCTGGGAGGGTAACCTCTGTTAAAAAACAACAACAAAAACAAAACACAGCAGCGTAAGATTGATGGGAAAAGTGCCAAGTAGAGGAAAGGAAAAGGACTCTGATATTTACGAGGTATAGTAAATAATAACACTAGGAAGTAGTGCTTGGTGAGGATAATGCAGCAGACATCTTTAATTTTGGAGCAGAGACCTGGGTTTTTTTCTAGTATAATTTATGTAAGAGGTTTCTCTGTGTTTATAGGGGAAAAAAGTGGTACTGGATATGAATTTAAAAAAAAAAGAAAAAAGAATGGGCAAAATATTACACTTTCTTCCCTGAAACCACCCAGAGGTTCTTTACAGCATTCTACACCCTGAAAATCATGTGCCTTAACTTCAGACCTAAAAAGTGGAGTAGGAAAGAAACACACAATCGCCTTTCCTCACCCAGGCACTAAGCAGGGATGTAAATTACAGGGTATCTGTTTCAGGCCCCTTTCAGTATACGGCTCCTGTAAGAGCTCCCAGAGTAAGATAATCCTCTGGAGATCAGAGGCAGCGTGTTATTATCAGGAGCTCATAGGTTACATTTAGTGGTGCCTGGGGTACCTTTATGCTGAAGTGTTAGTGTCAGCCCGAAAGCACATAATCTTTCTCTTGAGTCTAATTATACATTCATTGCCCATGCAACAGAATATTCGAATGTGTTTAATTAGTCGAAAGATTGTGCTTTAAACACACAAAAGCAAGGCAGGAAGGAATAAGGATGAAAAGTCAAATAGCCTCTTTTATCTAATTGCATCTCTGACTACCTGGGAATTCCCAAGCACCAATGTGAAAGATACTGTAAAAAAAATTAAATTTAAAGCCATAGCTTAATATGCTATAGCATATTAAATTATTATAATATACAGCAAACCTCTGTGTTTCTCTTATGCTTAATGACCAGTTGAATCATTCCTGATTTACACAAGTTCATACAGAAAGGGAAAAGTGTAAAGTTCGTGTCCACTTGGCTCTTAGTTGGGTCACCTATAACATTTGTGGTGTGGGCAAAATACCTTCTGTTGTTTGCAAAAGAAGTTTGTTACCTGCTTTAAAAATGTCTTATTTACATTTTACCATTAAAGAGTATTAAGTAAAGTTCTCAAGGATTCCCGTTAAAGTTTGGTTAATAGCGCAAATAGAAGGTTATATTTAATTATAAACCGTAAAGGCTACACTCTTGAAAACAATGTCATTGTTTTATCTTTGCATCTGAGGTACCTTGTTTTTCTTGTTTTTCGGTGTGGTAAGTTAACTGGATTCTGCAGGTGCTGTCTGAAATCTAATGGCGACACAATTGCTATATAAAGTTGCAGCAGTGATCAGCCTCCAGCACTAACACAGCAGATAAGTTTTTACTATGGGGCCTGTGGCTAAAGAAAAGACTCAGCAAGAAGGAGAATGAAGGCCTGTGCTTCTGCCAGTTCACTCACTACTTAGCCCTGGGTGAGCACTCTTGGCTCAGATGTTCAGGAGGGGTCACTCTGTCCTCAAGCCTATTAATGTGACATTATTTTATACTCATCTGCTGAGTAGCAACAGCCCCAAAGGAGACCATCTCTGGACAGGCATTGGCCCCCAGCCAGGCATCTCCAGGCTCTTCCCAGGGGAGCCGAGTGCCCTGGCCATGCTCTAGGTCAGCCCAGCTTCACGCAGCTTCGACTCTGCTTATCCCCACTCAAGTAGTATAATGCCTTCATCTCAGAGACATTTTGGGTGGAAACGACACCTTCAAAGTAGGGTCATCTTCCATGTAAAATCAGCTTTTTCCTGGGCCAGGACAAGGGCCTGAAGATACGAGTTTTCCCAAGGTGTGGTCTGTGGTAGGGGATTTAGTGCAAAGACAGTACAAGAGTGAAAGAAAAACCATGAAGTGAGATGAAAATCCAGCTCCTAGAATTAGAGGAGTTAAAGGTACTTGGTCCTGTCTTAACAGAAATCAGACAATTAAAATAAGCCATTACGACTGAGGATTAATTAGCTCAGTTGAGATGGGTGATAAGGAATGCCCTTCAGTGGGCTGTGACCATGAAGATGCTGTATCCATGGCACATCTTTGAGAAGCTGCAGACTATCCCCAGAGAATGGGTGCCAGAATAAATCCGCTCACTATTCCCAAATATGAAGGTTTCATCCAGAAAAGATAGGACCTTAGTGAAAGCAGAGTAGAAAACAGCCACTTCATTCGTTCATTTCTTCTCTGAAACCCGTATCATACAAGATAGTCAATGTTTTATCTCCTTCTAGGCTGGAAGCATGGTGCCACATGCAGAGCGTGAAGCAGGATACAGTGAATGTATTCCTTTAGCACTCTTGAAAACCACCGTGTGTGCATGCAGCATGTGGAATTTGTCATGCAAACACCTATGTTGTTTTAGACACCCTTAAATATGCTTTGAACGGGATCTCAAAGAACACAAGATATTGAGGGACTGATTGACACCTTCTATGTACAGCACAGGACCATGAGACACAGCTCCTGAACTGCAAGCACTTGCTCTTGCCACAGGCACTAACTGAGGGAAGCCTAGGTGGCTGTACCTCCCTCCTCTCCTCCCAGCTCTGCAAATAAACGCCAGGTAGGTTTTGGCAGTCGTTGGTGCAAGTAAATCTCCTCCTGTGCTGACTCTTTCATAGAGGAGATGTGTTTGAGCCACATTTTCTCCCTTCTTTCCCCTCTGCAGCTCCTGTCATTTGGAGGTAGCAGCTGGGGAACAGAGTTCATGCCAGTGTGTCTTCTGAGGAGCAGGTTGGCCTGTTTGGATTTTTTTTTCCCTGAGGCTGCAATGACCAGGCTGTGGAAAAGGTGTTCAGAGGGCTGGAGCCATTGTGGCATGGTTAGTAGGAATACTGAGAAGGAGGTAGTGAGGTTGCAGTTGTAAATGTAAGCACAACCTCTGGCCATAAATTTGATATTTTCTCCTCCTAAAACACCATCCGCTTGCTACTGTTTATATTCCATGCCAACCCTGACACATTCAGGCAAGTCTGTGCTACAGGGACACCTGTGGTCACAGCTCCTCCCTGAAGTCATCTTTGCAGCTTGGGAGGAAGGTGACCTCCCTTTTCAGAGTACTTCAGCCTGAATTAACAGAAAACTGCCTGTGGTTGTGGGCACATTACTTTGAGTGTTTATGCCACTTATCTGTTACTTAAAGATGGAGGTTTTGAAGACATTTTAAGTGATTTTTTTTTTCTTTCTGCTCCTAATCTTACAGTGTCAGGAGCCTGCACTCATGGGAAAGTTGCACCAACTTACCTCAAGGGGCTTTAGGTTTAGTTAGAGTGACATGGGACGAGTTATGCATATGAAGGATAGGAAGGCTCTGCAGAAGGATCTGGACATCACTAGAAGCAAAGTGTGACCTTCCAGCTTCCCACTGTGCTCTTTCACTTCACTTTTCTGGTCAGTCACGAGAGCTCAAGCAGAAGGCAGACAACTCTCCCCATCTCCCATCACCCTTGCAGGGCTACTGCTGTGTATTTCACTGCAGGGCAGTCGTCCCTGGCACGAGGTTTGCTCCCCGACAGGCTCATCCGAGGACAGGTGGGACTCCAGACTGTGGAGTAGGTGGATCTCCTACTGCATGGGCTAGGTGGATGACTCACAAAAGCTGGGATTGTGCCCTGCCAGCAAAAGCAGCAAAGTGGGCAGTGATGCTGCCAGTCCTCTGCAGGGTGAAGTGAACCTCCCCTTTGTCCCTTGGAGGGAGGATGAGGAGGAGGTGTAAATCACAGCTGGGTTTCCACACTGTAACCTGAAGGCCTTTACCTCTGCACAGTGTTTCACAAACAGCACGACAGGCCAAGAGATGACTTCTGTGCTTGTTCTAGTTTTCCCACCCAGTGTGGCTCAGTCCCTAATGAAAACCAGCAGGCAGCAGGTTTCTTGGGTAACCACTGCTCCATGAGACAAAGTGAGAGAAAAAACAAACTGGGAAATATGGACTGTTGGGTTTTGCCTTGCTCATCCTTAAGGTCTGTGTGCAGATGAGAAGTGTCAAAGGTCAAAAGGCCATTGACTTCATCTTCTTCCCCTTAATTTGTATGTCCACTGTTACTAGATGGCATGGGTCCAGCTTGTGGATGCCTGTATCCCACTTCTCTTTTCAGGATGCCTCCCCGTGTTTTTGGACCAAGGTGAGGACAGGGGCTTCCTATGGGAAGTCAGCCCATGGGGCCTCTGGCACCACTAGTGTGCTGAGGGATGAGCGAGGAGGCTCTTGCAAGGAGAAGCACTCAAAGCTTGCAACTGCAAAAATCCAAAAGCAAAACAGTGGAAAACTGGCTGGATAAATGTGGAAAGCTCTTGGAAATAAACAGCCCACAGAGGCACAGCCAACCTTTTTGAAACTGGTTTAAAGTGATGGGTTACTGAGTCCTCCTCCATGTGGGTTGAGCCTGAGGGGAAGGCTGGCACTCCCTGTGAGGTGCACAGTGTGCATAGCGGGTCCCTCTCCCAGCCTCCTGGGACTAGAACATGGAGACGAGAAGCCAGCTGGCAGTGTTGGAGGCCAAAAGCCTCCCTTCCCAGGGGCTGGAGCAAAGTTGAGGGCGTTGAGCAAGATGGGAGGCTGAGTCTGGTGTCCCCGGATGGTGGCAAAGCAGGGCGGGGGCATGGCAGGGCTGTGGGAGTTGTTGTCGCCCTGCATCCATCTTGCCCCGCAACACTTTTAAAGTGCTAACATGTTTTATAACACCATGCAAGTGAAATGAAATAGTGGCTCCTGGCTCCTCGTAACTTGTGTAAATTCCAGATGTGACAATCCTTTTGCTGGCAAATGGAGATGTTTATCCCTGTGCTCTCCTCGACTTGAATTAGCTCCCACTAGGAAGAGCTTGCTGAAAATGTGCCTGCCTGGCTACTAAACGGCCGCATAATTGTCCCTCTGCCCCTTCCCGGAGCTGCACATAAAAAGTGCAATCCGAATTCCTGGGCAAACCAGGCAGGGCCCTGGAGAGCACTTCCCACCCCCCTTCAGGAATTGAACGTCATGCCTAAAGGATAATGAAGGATTAGGGCAAGGGGAAAATGAGTGGCTTAAACAGATCCCAACTGCAGTGAGGCTCAGCAAAATGCGTCCTTATTCCCAGCCACAGCCCTCTCTCTCTCTCTCTCTCTCTCTCTCTCCCCCTTTTTTTTAAAAATAAGATTTTTTATTACTGCAAGGGGAAGGAGGAAAAGGCCTCCAGATTGTGAAACAGGCAGAAGAGGAACAGTGTTAGTTCCCTGAGAGCCCCTAGCCCAGGCCACAAGGCCGCCCTGCCCTCTGCCACACGGCGGCCGACACGGGAAACCCTTCCCGGCCCTTCCCTGCCTGTCCTCCCCCACCTCCTCCTCCTCCTCTCCCGGAACACACAGGCACTAGTTATTAGGGATTAGGTAGAACAGATGCAAGTAAGATGCTTACTGCCTTTTCCAGACACAAGGCCACTTTCCAATCAGCTCAGAGGAAACAGGGTAATTAGATGGAGTTGTGGTCGGGGAGTGGGGGGGAATTAGCCTCTTACTCAACCAGAGCCTGCAAGGCCACCTCTTCCCCCCACACACACTCCCTCCTTTCCCCTCCTCCCCATTCCTCTGCCCACTCTGCCCTTTCAAAGCTTTTTATATTTTCTTTCCCTTTTCCAGGAGGCAGCTAACGCCGGCCGGCTGGCTGCCAAGCAGGTCAGGCCTCCGCAGCTGAAACTGCCCGAGATTCCTAAGCGGGATGATGAATCAGCTGTGTCCTTTAGGACACATCCTCTCTCGGACATGCTGCTGGGATGTCGTGTCTCTCCGCCGCTTCCCCGTGCAGAGTGTGCTCAGAGCTGCTGGCTGATGACACTGGGTGGGTTGATGAGTTTGGTTTAACTCTTCCTCCTCCCCCTCATAAACCAGCTTCACCTCCCGGTGAAGTTATTGCCCCTTAAGCTGACGACAGCAGCTCTAGATGTCTCAGTGGAGGAGGAGTGCCGGGCTTTGAAGGAAATGATGCCATGCTTGTCATTTCCCTGCTTTTAAAAGCATATTAAGACAGCTTTGGCTTGAGTGCCCTGCAGGCAGGAATTCTGAGTGAGGACAGGCTGTTTTTTCACTGTGTCCATCCCTGCTCCCAAAAAAAAGCCTTGACTGTAAGGGTTGCTGAGTGCAACTGCTGCAGACTGGAGGCTGCTATACCCAGGCTGCCTCATGCCTGATGACTCTCACAGGACAAAAGATTTTTCTTTTCCAACCTTTAGAAGTTCTCGGGTGTGTTTACACTTCAGAGCTTGTTCATCCCTGAGTAGATTTTGCCGGGTAAAGTCCTCCAAATGTGGAGGGCTGTCCTGTCACTGTTATGCACAGGGCAGCTGAAACACGGCAATGGTTATCGGGCACTGGGGATGGTGATTAAGAAGCTGACTATTGTATTTATTACCATCTCCTCCCACAAGCTCCTGCCTTGCTTGTTTGCCTTCTGAGGCCTGACTGTACTGCTGTTTATTGGGACAGCACTGCTCTTTTCCAAGACGTTTGGTTTTAAAACCATCAGAATGTCCCCAAGGTCTTTGAAAGGGGATGTGCTGTGTCACGAAAGACTGTTCCCCAAGGAAGGATTTTTTTCCAAGTGACAGGTCAGTTGGGCAGCAAACATGCAAAGGAGGACCACCATTACAAATATAAGAGAGCAGAGAAGAGCTGACCCCAACTCTAAGGCAAAGAAACGAGAGAGTGTCTGGGCTTCCCCAAATGCAGATGCTGCTCCTCACTGTTGATACCCTTTTGAACATCATGTAGATAATTTTCTGGGATTGACATTAACCTCTTTTCATAAGTGTGCACAAACACCAAATGTTGAAATCCACTTCACGGCTGGATGGAAAATTTCTGACTATGGTTTGCTGTCAGGAAATGCTGGTTCAGCAAGAGGAAAAAGATGTCAACTTCAACAGTAAAAAAAAGGATCAGAAAGAAACAGAAAAAATATGATACCATTGAAGGTACTCTCCTGGGGGCTTTTTGAAACAGTGAGGTTTATTTTTCAGTGCCCTGTTTTTATTGTTCACTGATACATAGGATAAACACAGCCAGAGCAGAGGCTGCACCATCTTTTTCCCTGTGGTGTTGCTCAGTATATTGTAGGTAACAGCTTCTGCATACCCAGCCCATCCTTCCCAGTGCCTACCTGCAATAACACAGGTGCTAACAGTGCAGGTAAAGCGGGAGGAATTTTTTCCGATGTACGATCTTTCTTAAAGGAGAGCAAAGTGCCTCTGTGAAGCACAAAACTCCCATGGAGGCATGCTGGAATCTGTCTTGGAGGTGGATTATCTCCTTCACTGACACCCTGCACTCCTGGCCATGTGGGTTAACTGATGACCTAGTAAAACTGTTGGCTCCCCTCAGGTCTTGACATACTCCTCATTTATGTAGCTGCAGCTGCTTAGGTCTGGTAATTCTAAAAATGGCATTCTTCCTGAGCACCCAAATCCTCACAGGAGTACAAAATTAAATATGCAGGGCAGAAACAAGACAGGGAAGAATAACCCTGTGTTGCATGGGAAGTGTGTGTAATTTTGGTTACTGCTCCGCATTTTTTTATGTCTGCCAAATACATGAGATTGACAAGTAAATAGACAAAAATATATATGTTGAAGCAAAAAAAAGCTAAGAAAAACAGTATTCTAGTGAAGTTCTGAAAACAGCTAACCAAATAAATCTCCCCAAATACACAGCTTTGCTATCCAGGGTGGCTGTTTGGTTCAGGACCTTCCCAATTAGCATTATAAACATACCAAAGTGCTATGCATGTTTTAGGGTAAATCTCCTAAATAGATTATTACTGTTGGATAGCAATTAAAATGATTGAGTAGTCTAATCTATGTTCTGCTGTAGTGCCAAGTATCAGAGCTCTGATTTATGCATTTCCCCCTCCTCCCCATGCTGCTTCTGAAATGGGACAGCGTGGGAAGCCTGGCAGCACATGGGGCAGAACTCCTCTCAGCACTATCAGGCCACTTGTTCCTTGAATTCTCCTCCAGGAAGTGGGATGGTGAGAGGAGAAGAGACTTGGCGCTTCCCATCCCTGCTGATGAATGGGGCCAGGCTTTCTTTGGACTGCAAGTGAATTCACCAGGCCAGATGCTCAGGCCAAGCCTCAGGGCTGCTTGTTCCTAGGAGAGAAAGATAGAAGATTCCTGAGGTACATTTTTTAAAATTTCTTTGTGTCATAGTGAAGTTCCTGTCTCAGAAGTGATGCTTGTATTTTAGTCTCCTTTTTCAGTGCTGCCCCCTAAGGCAGAGGACACAAGAGGGGACCATCATTTTTATGACAACAAGGATGCATCCTTTGCAATTGTGACCCTTTTTAGCCGGGATGTGGGAGGCTGTGTCCGGCCTGCTGTGTTTTCTGTCTTTCTCTGGAACAGCTGAAGTGAGTACCACAGTAACAGATTTGTGATGGATGAACTGGCAGAACCAACATATTTTACAGAGGTTAATAAGAGTTTTGTAGCTGTTATTTATTACCAGGACAGGGAACGCCTACATGTGTCCCTATCTCTTACTGCAGTAGTAACGCCTGTCTTGAAAATCAGCTCATCAGCTTTCCCCCAGGCACTCTTCTGCTTTTCCCCCTCCTTACAGTTTCTCCAGGCCATGCTGCCCATGTAGCATTTCCCTGAACTACAGGGGACAGACTGAGTGTCTGGGAATGTATGCACAAATCAGATGACCCGAAACAGCCCGCTTTTCTTTTCCTCTGTTACTGGATCACTCAGGTGTTCTTGCTTTGAATCTCCCTCTTTGTTACCTACCAGGGCATTTGTGGCTGGAAGGTTGTGGGGACAGGGGCAGTTTGACACTGCATGCACAGCACAGAGGAGCAGTCCGACTTGCTTGCAGCTCCACGCGCTGCTGCTCTAATGACAACGGTGATTTTTCATGGCTGCTGTTGGAAGAAGAAAGTAACTGTTTGCAGTAAGCCACATAGTAATCAGGAGCTTTTGGGGACCTTTATCAGTTTGTTTTCCTCTCCCAGTGACACGCTTCTGAGTGGGACACTTTGCAGCCCCGAGCCTATGTCAGTCAGCCCTGCTGGGGTCTGGCATTTGTCAGTCACTCAGAAGATGGGAGCTCAACTGAGAGGTTTTGCCAGCTGCCAAACATTGTTCCTACTGTGGGAGGCTTTTGGTCCCAACCTTAGAGGAGCTGTCAGTGTTCTGGCTGCTGGGCAATGCTTCTGCCAGCCTGGGGGTGAAAAAGGAAAGACAGGGCTGTCCAACTCTCTGGCCAGATAACGCGTGGATTTCACCACCACGTGATGCAGCTGTTTAGCAGCTTGGGCATGCAAACGCTGTTAAAAACCAAAGGGGCATGGGAGAAAAGCAGGAAACGTTTTGTTTCTCCTCTCCCCTCCTCTGCCTGTTTTTGTCATTCTGGTGCTCTCCTGCCCGGCTCCTCAGCTATTTGGCAGAATCGCTGCCATTGCAAATGTACGTGACTAATCTGTTACTTGAGGAAACGATTCACAGGCATGAATGACCTTGGCGGCCAGGGAGCTGATGGGATCCTATGCTGGGAAGTGTTTTGGGGTTTTGGGGGGGTTGGTGTGCTTTTTTTTATTTTTTTTTTTCCCCAGAGGGTTCCTCCCTTTGTTAACTGATGGGAGAGAGATACCCATCAGAGTGCTAGATGCACGGATAGGGTCTCTGTTAAAGAGGTGGCCACCCTCTTCCCAGCCCCAGGGGCAGATGTGCTGCACCAGGACTGCACGTCCCTCTTCCTCCCCAGCCACGTGGATGCCGTTCCCTTGCGGTGGCACGGTGCCATCAGCCACAGCGTGCTCGCCGGAGTGCAGAGGCTCTGGAAGGTCTGGGTGTGAGATTAGGGCAGATCCTTACTCGTTCATCTCCCAACCAGCTCAGGCAGACACCCGAGGCCGTGGGACCGGAATGCTCTGACCTGAATACAGCCAGGCAGTGTCCCTCCAAGGCCGGTCCTCGCCTCCCTCCACCACTTTGCTTTTGCTCTGTTTCAGCTGTGCATCCTTAAGTGATTCAGGGGCTCCGGGCCAAAGGGCTCTTTGCCCCGCTGGGCCGATCCTGAAGAGAAGGGGTGATGTGCCAGGAGGTCTGGGAGGCGAATGTCATTTCATCACTGTTCTCCCAGGAGAGGTAGAGGGATCCAGCATGGGAACAACGGGGGTGGGGGGACAGGGGTTAATGAGGAGAAATGGGATAAATTAAAGAAGGGAAAATGTAGGCCAAGTATTTGGAGAAAACATATGTTTAAATGCTGTCAAGCCAAGAATTATTTTCTCAAAACAAAAAAAAAAAATCCAGAGAATGACTAAATTGTTGGACACAGCTCCTAACTAGGTACTTTGAAAATGTGTTGAATCAGGCTGTGGAAAATATACCCTAGGGAGCACCAGCTTTCCTGGTTTTCCACTGATCTTAATGCCAAAGTGAAATCTCTTGAGGCAAAGGGACATTAACTAACTTACAGTGCCATCTAGCCCCATCTAAGACATAAGACGTCTATGAGTGGTTGCTAATTTTGTTCCTGTAACCAGGAGGCTGAGTCACTTCAGCCCTAACCCACCTCCTAGGTCATGTGCTTGTGGATATAAGTGTATCTTGGAGTACACCCGTGCATGCACTGGGGTGTATTTTTAAAAACCTGTCCATGAGCCATAAACGTAAATGCCTGACTGGGAGCCATCCCAGCTGGACAAATCCTATGTGTTTTCATGGCCACTCAAGGTGGGGAGGGCAGCTCAGCGTTACTTAGGCCTGGCTGGCACTTCCCTTTGGTAAGACCTTACTTTGCATGGCTCAGGGATTTGCCAGCCTGAGCAGGGAAGGTTGGGTGCTGGGTGCTTGCTGCAGGCTATTTGTAGGGACTTCTTGCCAGAGCAGTGTTTGTAACAGCTCCCAATGCTCAGAGCAGGGGTTTCTACTTTCTGGAGGAAAAAAAAAGGCAAATGTGAAAGCAACAGTGCTGCTGCTACTACTGGTGCTCTGAAACATGGTGGGGGCAGAGGGTGGTGGCTGCAGCTGCTGCTGCCCACACAGTGCTGTGACTGCATCTCTGCACCTTTCACTGCACCCACCACAGACACATCATCCCCTGAGAGATGGGAACATGGGGTGAACTTTGTAGGGGGTGAAACCATCAAATGCCACAGAGGGGAAAAAGATGCTTTGGGCTACCTGGTACAAGGTTTCATGGCTCTCTGAAGTCTCTGAGAGTCCTAAAATTGCTGGTTTAGCTCTTTGGGCCTCTGCTTTTTACCCTTGTGGACTCCAGAGGGATTCAGGGGTTGTTGCTGGGCCCCATGGGTTTGGTGCAATATTTTGGTCTTGAGTCTGCAAAGCTGGTGCCAGCCTTTCTCTTCTGCCTTGCAAAAGACTAATGCAGGGAAGCTGGCCAGACTGCCAGAGGTAGCGAAGCAACCTTTTTCTGTGGAGGAAAACACCCATTATCCTAACTGGGCTTGGATTACCAGTGTTTTTTCGCACTTTCTGCTTTATGTTTCTTTTTTTTTCCTCCTTGTGTGCTTGCAGTAATGTCCATAGCCAGACATATGCTCATGGCCTGGAATGAAGTCGACTGCAATTACATCCTAAGGGAGTCACTCAACGGGGGTTTTGTGGAGGCAGGACGCAGGCTCTGGTGGAGCTGCACATGTGCTGTTAGACCTCCAACTGCACTCCCTCTGCCTTCAGCTTTGTGGGAACGAGGAGCAGCAGGCTCAGAAATACAGCCAGTCTGGTGCACATCTGGAGGCAGTAATTGGAGGTAAAGTGTGCACCTTCTGTTGTCGATGGAATGAGGTGTTTTCTTGCATTAGCGATTTCAGCGCATCAGCACCAAAATTCATTCTTTTAAACACACTTGCTCCCCATCTCCCGTGCTCTGTGCCGGTCTGAACCTTCTCCAAGCATAAAGGTGTTGGGAGCTGGGTTGCAGACTCAGGCCTCTCTTCTGTAAGGCTCCTTGTGCCTTACTTCCTTTATCTCCCAGAGCAGCCAGAAGCACATGCTGTGGCAACATAATCATTTAATCCAGGCTGGTGAAACCTGTTCTCCAGATGAACAACTGACAGATCATTTGCTCTGTAGCTCTGCATATGAATGCAATGTTTGTTGGCGCGGATGGATGCTGGTGCCAGTTTTCCACTCCAGCTTCCAGCAAAACCAAGCAGCAGCCTGACCAGGAATCTGCTTCCAGCTCCTTCCTCTGCTCCCTGCAACATCCTTGTTGCAGCCACGTTAGTGCTGGGGCTCTCCCTCCCTGGTTGCTGGTGTGGATGCAGTAGGTGCACAGATTCCTGGCAGGTGGATGCAGCTCTCAGAGGAGCGCAGCAGGCCTGTGGCACCCAGGATAGGAACATGTTTGCCTGGGGAGGCAGGTGATACCTGAAAGGGTGCAGCCAAAACTAACAAAGGTGTGTTCAGAGATAGATACAGTTTGATCTTTAGCCCCTGATACAAACCTTGCCTTGGCTGGGGAAGCTGCTCTGCCAAGCCCTCTTGTAAGGGCGTAACAGCCTGGCGGATTGCTGGTGATTCCAGCAGTGGGTTGGAGTGAGGACGTGCTGCTGCCTCCCTTGCAACTGCTGTGAGTTAGCAGGGGCAAGGGAGAGGTGCACCCCTTGTTTTAGGCCTCTGAAGTCCTCAGGCCTGAATGTCAGATGTGAGGAGATGGTGCTCTCATAGTCTCATGTGCTGTCATAGAATTACAGACTGCTTTGGGTTGGAAGGGACCTTAAAGATCATCAAGTTCCAAGCCCCCTGCCATGGGCAGGGACACCTGCCACTAGGCAAGGTGGCTCAAAGCCTTGTCCAACCTGGCCTTGAACGCTTCCAGGAATGGAGCATCTACAACTTGTCTGAACAACCAGTTCCAGTGTCTCACCACACTCACAGTAAAGAATTTCTTCCTAGTATCTGATCTGAATCTACTTTCAGTTTAATGGCATTACCTCTTGTCCCACTACATGCCCTTGTCAAAAGAGCAGAGCTAGTGGTTCATCGCACATTGTGCAAATGTATGTGCTTATGTAGGTTTTCTGAGTGCCCAGAAAATCTTTCATCTAAGTGCTGGAGGTACTTGTGGTGAGCTGCCTGTCCTGCTCTGTTGCAGTCCTTGTTTGCTGCTTCTCTGGTTTCAGAGTCCATCCTTTCCAGATTTTGTAATGCGAGCAGCAGCTGACACTCTCACGGGCTAGCTGATGTCTTGGTGGTGGCATGAAACCAGGGAGAGGGCTGTGGTGTGCACTGGCGGCAGCCACTGCTCGACAATCAGCATGAGAAACTTACCAGGTGAATATGCAATGGTTTTGCTGACCTATTCTTTATTTTTGGCTTAAGGAGCAAGCTGAGGGCTGAGACTTTACCAGGGCCAGCTTATGCCTCTTCACTTGCTTGATCTGCTTACACTGCCTTTGAGGATGGAGAGCTGAAAGAAGCTGCTTGCATTCAGATTGCAATCCAGACTCCTTTAAAACGCCTGTTTTGAGAAAAGCACGTATTAAATATTTTCGGGGCCAGCACCATGAGGTTGGCTCAACCTCCAGAAACACTTTCCAAAGCTTGTTGTCCAGAATAGTGTGCTCTAAAAATGCACTGCATCCCCCTGCACTAGCTGGTACGACCTACTGTGACCATGCAACAGGGTTTTTCTTTCAGCTCAGATGAGATTCATATTAAGATCTGTATTAGTTGCAAAGTGAAACAGCTTCTTTTTCTTCCTTGCTCCCTGTTAGGCACCTCCAGTGCCTGTCTCTGTGCTAGATGAGAGCCTGTGGGGAGTTCAGGGAGAGCAGGTCTGGGCCGTGTATCACCCTGTCACCAGGACCAAGCTGGGAGAGGTCAGTACATGTGCACAGCTCGGAGCAATGTGTGCTGTGCTCGGAGGGGGGTGGGGAGGATGGGAGGTTTGAAACCGTCACTGGTATTTTATCTTCAGTTTAGCATGGCTCAGGTTTGTCAGCAAAACACCACGGTCCTGAAATTTCAAGCCTGAGGCGGCGCTGGGAAGAACATCCTAGAGCTCCTGGGTTTCTGTCTAGGGCTTTGGATACAGCTTCAGTCAAAGATTCTCTTTTCCTGAAAGGAGAGAGGTGTCAAAGTGTAATGTTTACATCAGTTACGTGAAGTCCGCTCAGACCTATTCAACCCCCTGCCTCTGCATAACTTTTTTTGGCAAGCATTAACTAATAAGGAAGGGAGTAAATCTTGCTTGAAGTTATTTTTCTTTCTGCTCCTGTGTCCCAACCCCAGGCGCCTCATGGCAGGTGCTACAGAGGCGAAAACCAGCCCTTCTTTAGAGACAGATTAGCAGCACACAAAATGATCTCTCTCTCCTCCTTGTGCACCCCAGAGCCCAGAACCTCCCCATCTCTCAAGCCTTGCAGCCCAGCTGTCCCAAAACCCAGACAGCCCAGGGATGGATAACAGCAGGCTGCTCTCTGCACTGCAGCCCAGGCGATGAAGGAGATAATGGGAATGATTTCTTGGTACAAGTACAAGCATGAATCCTCTGAAGAAATACTAAGTCTCGTTGCGGTGGAAAAAAAAAAGGAAAAATAAAGCAAATGCACACGTGCACACACACAACCTCGACCTCATGTAACGTTGGAGGGTTTGGTTGTGTCTGACTTTTTTTTCTCAGCTGCTGGTCCTTGAACTCCTCCCAGTGTGGTTCCACCACTGGAGCAACAGCTGGCGTGCTGAGGTGCAGTGCAGGGCTGCCAGCTCTCCTCATTGCAGATCAAGCCTTGCACTCTGTTAGTGGGGGATTTCCTTGAAGCCCTCCTGCCTCTCTGCCAGAGTGCTTGGATTGTGTGAGAGCTGTGCCTTTTGATGGAAGAAAAAGGGGCGGGGGGGTGGGGGGGAACTAATTAAGAAAAAATGTTTCTGGCACTCAGGATTGTACAGGAAAATTAACAAATAGGAAATGAGTGTGACCTACAGTGAGTAAAATAATAATCTTTTTGCCCCGAGCAGGGCTGTATGAGCTGTTTGGATGACATGTGGTGGAGCAGGGGTGTGGAAGAAAATGAAGCCCTGCTCACTGCTGCAGGCCTTTTGCCACTGCAACTGAAAGAGTAAAAACTTATTTTGCCACTCTGGATGCTAACTCATGACAGGCAATTGCTTTAGCTATGGTGAATGAAGCCCAAGGAAGGGTCCGTCACAGATTAACTCCTAAGCCTCAGGGTGTTTTGCTAAGTGAGGTGCCAGACCAGTCTGCAGAAATCTTGTTCTTGAATTCCTTTTAAATATTAGACCCCACCTGCAAAGATGAAGTGTTTCCTGGCCTCACTTTTGAGCACTGCTGCTCTTTCCATCCTCTATTGCTTCCACAGAGGGTACAGAGACAAGAGCTTTCAATACCTGCAAATTTCTATCTGGTTTGTTAGCATGAAGGGGATTATGAAAAGTTGGAGATGCTACAGGTAAGCATGCAAACAGTAATCCTGGCTTCCACAATGAGGCAGTGTGTTTCGTGTGGTTAGAGCAGCAGGAACAGGACTTGTGAGTGACAGAGCAAAAAAATCAGTGATTGCTATTTGGCAGGAGATACTTAAACTTTGTCAAGCCAGGCAAGTATCTCCATTGTGGTCTCTGACTCACAATTCAAGTATGCTGGGAACATTTGAGGGGGCTGGGTCAGTTCTTTAAGCAGTGGGAAAACAAGGCTTTAATGCATCACGGCATAACTTTGGGTCTGTGCTCTGCTGTTCTGCTTTTCTTTGAGGAAACTGGTGTGGCTGGCGGTGGGGAGAGGGAGGTGTTGTGAAACCACACACACACACACACACACTCACATGTGATTTTAATCCCTCCTAGCAGTGTTTCAGACTCATTTGACTGTGGTGGCTGAGCTGAACCACTTCTGACTTGCCCTCCTGAAGGTGAACAGAGGACAAGGCTGCACGGTGGGGCTGGTGACAAGTCGGTTTCAACCTCTGCTGCAGCAGCCTGGCTGAGGAATGCAATGCAGAGGAGCTCATGGAGGGGCTCACCAGCTCCTTCCAGCTATTCAGTACCACTCTGTGGGCACAGGAGTGTCACAAACTGGCTAGTGAAACCAGGCTTGCAGCTCTGGTGTGTGGTCATTATGGTGGCAAAAAGCAGCCGGGCTGTTCTGGTAAATCAGGCTGTGAGGTAGGGAGGGGTGCCAGCAGCTCTGCTCTCCTGCTTCCTTCCACTGCTGCAGATAACGCCGTGCAGCCTCCCTGGGAGGGAGGTGCATTTATGCCCTTACCAAAGGTGTTTTGTGTTGATATGGTGCGTTCCTGCACATGGAGGGGAAGGCAGATAGGGCCAGACATCCTCTCCCAGATCGTGTTGTGTGGGTGAGAGCGGCTGCTGGCAGAGGGGTTGCTCCTTTGTGCTCCTCCGGCTGGAGGCAAGCACACATTTGGGGATGCTTCCCGGAAAATACAATTGCACAGTGAGCAGATGCTTTCTGTCCATAGCTTTGCACTTCCTGCTCCTGGGAGGGGCTGGAAGGAGAACCAGGAAATGGTGTTGGAAAAGTATAGCCAAAAATGGTCCAGACCAGGTAAGGAGCAGCCATATGGCAGATGAGCTGCTGGCTCTGTAATTAGGCCAAGTGCTTGGGATCCAAGAGGCTTGGCTGTGCTCAGTTGAGAGCCTGGCTTCCTGTGTGTTCCTCCCTGCTATGATTCTGACCAGAAATTCCATTTTTGACCTGAAAAATCGTCCAGATGAAAATTTAATTATAAAAGTGATGTATTCCCACAAGAAACTTCAATGTCAGCAAATAAGCATTTTTTTTCTGAAAAACTTATTTTATTCACACACACAAAAACCTGGTTCCCACTGATTCCAGGATAGAGCATTACCCTGGTAAAAAACTCTGTTGATTTGTTTAATAAAAAATATTATGGTTTGCAATTAGCATCCATTTAGGCATGCAAGTTGCAAAGAATTGACACTGGTCCTGAAGTCCTCTTGAACGGGATAAATTCTCTTGTCAAGTTACCAAATCATGACCTATGCTATATCTGTGATTTATAAAAGGTTTCTGGCAGTGGAGAAGTGGGATGAATCAATCATGGGAGTGTAAAACCAGATAACAAGATTTTCTTTCCTTTGGTGCAACAAATTACTTGCTTTCTGCAGAGCAAAGGTGCAAGCATTCTCCTCCAGATGATGTGACTTATAACACGGACTTTGTAAATATTTTCCTTATGTAAAGGTCTTTGGTCATGGTTGTTATTGGTTCCATATTACTTGGGATCTTTGCATGCAGAGGATGGCTTTTTGCTTGTGAAGAGGAACTTCTCGGAGGCTGGACCGTTTCCCCTCATACTCCTGAGTCTCTCCAAGATTGTGCGTAATGCTCAGAAAGGCTGCTAGGGGCAAGGTGCTTTTCTGCGTATAACAGAAAGCTCTGCAAGCTCATTAATAAAGGCCAGATAAAATAAAGCTTGGAAAGTCAACATGTTCAAGAAGATATGCTGTTCTGGGAAGCAGGCAGAGAGGAGGTGTGTATTTATGTGAACAAAAGAAGTCCAAACTGTAAACCATAATACATCTATTAGCTCATTAATGCCTCTGATGCTGACTAATTCCAGGGGTGTTCCTGCTGCCCAGCAGCAAAAGTGCAAATAAGTGGACAGCTGTGATTTAGTGCCAAATATTTGAACACATCGTGACAATTCAGGCCACCCACTCTCTTAAGTAAATACAACTTCTGGAGAATCATTTCAAACTGGGCTGAAGTGCAGAGCAGCCACTTTCATGTGCATCTTGGCCAAATGGCCCTTAAGTATTTGGGGCCAAACTTTGCCTTCTCTTACACCCTGGGAGCCCCCATTCACTCCAGAGTTTGCACTATGTAGCTGAAGGGCAGAGCTGACTCTTGATGCTAATCTGACTTTTTCTAGCTCAGTAAGTACAATTTCACATGTAAATGTGAATGTGGAACAGATCTGGACTCGATTAGCTCCTGAATCCTTGACAAAAAGCCATAATTGTTTATCCAGATGATGTTTCTCTCTCTCTCTTTTATTTTCTCTACACTTTAAACCCCAGGTTTTAATGGGCTTGTGAAATAAATACATGAGTGTAGATTACAGTGCTATCAGAGGTGTGAGGAAAGCCCTTCCTTTCTCCTCAGCAGGGCTAAATAATGACTTGGTGCACACTTCAGTTGTGCTCTCCAGAGCCTTGAGCAGGGATGGCTGCGGATCTGACGATGGGAGGGAAGGTATTTCCAAGACAACACTTAGCCCGGGGCTCCCATTACAGATGTGAAAGACCTGTGATATATATCTTTTTTTTCCTGGTAGGCAGTGAAATCTGTGCTAGTGGCTGTATCTGGGGCACAGGGTTGTTGGCGGAGGAGAAAAGCAAGGGAATATGGAAAATAATTGTATTTATCAGGGTAATCTAGTTTAGGAGAACAAGTACTAAAACATTTTAATCACAGTCATACGGCTGTGTGTCACTGCAGGGCAGAATTAAGGCTATTTGTATGCCTTGGTAGCACACTGCCACACTTCAACAAGTTTGAATTTATTTTAAGCATAGCTTTAACTCTGAATTCCCTGGGTTTGTAATGTCTGGTCTGGAAATAAATGCAATCTCTTTATATTGTACTTTACTCTTAAAATAGGCTTTCCACTTTAGCTCCGTTTCTGTTGGCTCGGCAAGAGCATGGGCTGTCATTTCCTGCCCTGCTGGGTTTGCTGTTTAAATGGAGAGGGCGGTGTATCTGAATAAAGGAACACAGCAGTAAAAGCTGGGATGGGAGAGGGATGGCACCCCCTGGGCCGCTGTGCCACAGCCCAGTTATTGCTTTAACTGCCCATGCCTGACTATCTCCTGCATGAGTGTGTGGCTACCTTTGGCACAGAGACGCTTTCCTTGGGGAGAGAAGGAGCTCACAAGGGGTCAGAGTTTCAAATTCGGTTTCATGCTGTTGAAGTGACATTGTGATCTCAGCTCTCAGTAAGGCCACTGGAATTGGTGGGGTGATGTTCAGCTCACACCAGGCTGCTTGTGAGCTTGGCTCACAGCTCTGGAGCTGCGTACTATAGGTGTTCACGTGCCACAGTGGAGAGGCTCCTCCTGGCCAGGCTGGGCACAGCTGGCCCAGCAGCGTGCCCAGGGATGGGGCACAGGGATAGTCCCCTGAATGAGAAGTTTCTCTGTTTGCCTCCTTGCTGGGGAATCCTGTGATGGGGAAACCTGGTGGCTCAGGAAGCTCTGGGGACAGAGTCCATGCCCTGGCTGTTTTTAACATGGATTTCTTCGGACAAGGCTTCTTCTTAATAGGAGAGAAACAGCATCATTCCTGGAGTTTCTCTGCCTTGGCTTCTGCCTGCAGCCATTGCCTCCTTCCCCCACTCCCAAGCCATCCTGGCTGGGCTTCTTGCCTTGCTGCACATCCAGAGACACAGTGAATACATATGTCCCCCATCTCTCCCTCGCTCTCCTGTGCAAGTTCCCTCTCTCTCTCCCTAATTCCCCTCCCAATACACCCATGCCCTACCCCCTGACTAAAGCAAAATTTCCCTCTTTTTTTGGCAGCTGGCCTTCCCAGGGGCCCAGACTAACAGAAGCCTGAGCCCTGACTGACTGTGCCTTGGCCCGAGCAGAACAACTCTTTGCTGAGAGATAATGTTGCCTTAAAGGAGAAGGGGTTTTTTTATTTCCCTGTTTCCCTATCTTGCTCACCCATTTGTTTCTAGGCTCCCATGGGGAGAGCGATGCTTGTGCCTGGGACCTGCTGCCTCCCAGTCACCTGCGGGGAGTTCCCCTCTTCCCGGACAATCTTCCTGGCTGTGGAGTTCATCTCTGAGCCAGCCCTCCCATAATTAAAGCAAGCCTTGCTCTTGACTTTCTGCAAGCTCTGGATCTCTGCAAGGCCTTTCCAGGGCTTGCAGCTTTCTTCCAGCTCAGCCCTTGCAAGCCAAGCGATGAGGTTTCCAGGGCTTCTCCTGTGGGATGGCTCCAGTGCATGCATCTCACTGTCAGGAAGCTTTTCCTGACACTCAGCCTAAATTTTCCCCTTTTCAAATGTCATCCTGGCACTCCTACTTAGCATGCACTTTCTGTGCATCTCCCTCCCTCTGAGCAGGCTGTGCTTTTCCCTCTCCAGTGCCTGGGCTCTTTCTGGTGCTTGCTGGCTGTCACCCACTTTTCTCGCACCCGCCTCAGCTTGGCCAGTCCAAGCACATTATCTTACAGCTCATTTCCCTTTATAAATCAAACCTCCCAGGCATTTTCCTTTTTTTTTTCCCTAGTTCTTTCTTTTTCTTTTCTTTTTCTTTTTTTTTTTTCCTCCTTTTCCCTTCTCCCCACCACACAGGAGGGATTTTTGGGTGTCTGTCCCATGGCTCAGAACATTTTTCTCTTCACTTTCACTGGCAAGGGTTTTAATATAAAGTGCTGACATTTCTTTGTTGCTGTGGGCAGCTCCCTCTCAGGATAATGAATGGCTGGGAATGGGTAAATCCACATCCAGAGGTCCTGGGAGCAGCTCAGGCAAGTGCCCCTCCACCTGTGCTGTGATCTCCAGTACAGACTGAGGTCCCACTGTTGCCTTCCTCTGTGTGAAGTCATGATCACTCTCCCTTGTTTGGACTCTTCCCATGGATTTTGTGGATCTGAGGATATTAAACCTCTGCTGAGTTAGGTCTGTGTGGGCAATGGCCTTGAATTCAGGGAGGGGTGGGCTCTGCCTCATGGTGTGCACACATGAAATGTCTCCATGTGCCTCATTTCTTTATCAAGCCAACCTGAATGTGCTTTCTGATGAGGAACAGAGCAGCACCAGAATGGAAAAGAGTAAGAGACAGGTTGCTTTTCCTTCTGTGTCCAACTTCCTTGCTACCACATGACATGGGTTTTGTTCAGGATCAGGACCTGGGCTGAAGGGCTGAGCTGCTCTCTCACTTTGCACTGCCACTGGGATTGAGTTCTTGCTTTTCCATAGCCAGAAAATGAAGGTTTCTCCATGCAAAGCGACAAACGTGACCGTGGAGGTTGCCATGACAGCTCCAAGGAGAAACTGGGTCAGCCCTGCAGCCAGTGGAGGGGACCAGTCATGGCTGCCTGGTGGTCACCCGCAAGGGCAGATGTGTTCCAGCACTCATTATTGGGCTGACTGCACTGGTTCTGTGTTTCCTGGGAGGAAACCAAAGAGTTTCAAACTTGGTTACCATTTTAAAGTTAGTGTGGCTAAAATGGTTGGTTGGAACCCACACCACTGCCATGGCAACAGATACATGGCACATTTTTTTTGGAACATGAAATGAGAGCAACTTTTTTGATGCATAAGTAACTCTTCAGAGGAGAAGATGCTGAGAAACTAGAATTAGGAATAACATACTGAAGGGACTGGAGATATCAAGCCAGTAGAACTGAATACAGGATTGTTTCAAAATTAAAAAGAAAGTCAAGGATGAATGGTGAGGCTGAGAAAGTGCTTTGGCCAGTACAGTTCCTTAAATTATAGTGTCCTCCATGGACTTAAGACCAGTTATGAAACACATCATTGGTTTCACATCAAAATAGTGCTTTCAACAGATAAAAATGCATGTTCATTGATTATCGATCCCTTTGGAGAATGTGGTCACAAGTGTTTCAGGGGAGCATTGCTGAGAACTGTGGAAGATCTATCCTTTTTTTCCAGCCTTTTACCCTCCTCACCTTTTATATATCCTCCTCAATATCAATTATATTGATCTGTTAATTCTCCTTTTCTCTTCCTACTTGCCACTTTCAAGACAAAAGACCAGGGATCTGGGTACCCTCCTTGAAGAACAGAAGGGACAGGTAAGGCACATCAAAGAATCCCTGCAGTGGAAGCCAAAGTCACCGTTGTTCATCTTGTTTGTCATCACCATAATGCTGTGCAGAAGGACAGACACGGATGGAAGGACCACATGGATGGTCCTCCCATGGGTCGTGTATTATCAGCAGTTTCATAATAGAGTAGTTTTAGGCTTGACTCCAGCTCTGCTTTTGTGTAGATACCATTGACAGGTAATGATGTGACCTGTTTAACAGTGTGATTATACAATCTGTGGTTATTTCCATGTAAAATAAAACACGTACTTTTGTAGAGATCAGGAGGTTTTTGGGGAATTGCATGTGTGAAATATAAATTAACNACAGCACTGAACTGCCTTTTGTACACACATGCTCATGCACGCACACAAAAGCATGGATCAAGCTGCAAGGCTTGCTCCATAAAAGTGGTGCTGATTTTGAAGGTTTTGCTGCTGCCTTTTGCAGCCTTTTTCCTGTCACAGAGGCAAGGAACACCAGAGGGTTTGCTCCATGGGGCACTGACAGCTTGGCCCTTTGCACTGCGTGGCTGGAGGGTCACTGAGCCTGGCATTACCTGACCAGGAGCAGAGCTGTGGCAGTGACCTCGAGCCTTAGCAGGAGGTGCCTCTGTGTGCAGGTAGCCAATGTTGCACTGCTGGGACAGTGGTTTAGCCATGACAACAGAATGATGACCTATGCCTGCTGAGCACAAGCACTTTCCTGAGATCCAACTGAACCCTGGCTCAGTCGGCTAGCACCAAGGCTGGGCTGAGTGCAGGGTCTTTCAGTGTTGGGTTGGAGTCTCTCTGAGGCATTAAAACATGCAAATCCTTCCTGCTGGCCTCCTCCCTACCTGTTTTTTCTGTCTTTGACCCTGTCTGGATGCAAGGTCCCCACCCAACCTACTCTATCACTCCCCTCCTCAGGTGGACAGGAGAGAGAAAAGGCTCCTCGATTGAGATAAAGTCAGGTAGAGATCACTCAACAATTACAGTCATGGGCAAAACAGACTCGACTTGAGGGAATTATTTTAATTTATTATCAATCAAATCAGAGTATGATAATGAGAAATAAAATCTTGAAAACACCTTCCCCCCACTCCTCCATTCTTCCTGGGCTCAACTTCACTCCTAAATTCTCTACCTGCTCCCCACAGGGCAGGGGGATGGGGAGCTGGGGATACAGTGCAGGGGGGACAGGGACCTGGGGCTGTGGTCAGTTCATCACACATTGTCTCTGCTGCTCCTTCCTCCTCAGGGAGGGGACTCCTCACATTCTTTTTCTATTCTTCCCAGGGGACTCTCCCCTGGAAGACAGTTCTCCACGAATTTCTGCAAGGTGAGTCCTTCCCACAGGCTGCAATTCTTAACGAACTTCCCCACCATGAGTCCCTTCCACAGGGTGCAGTCCTTCAGGAACAGCCTGCTCCAATGTGAGTCTACCACAAGGTCACAAGTCCTGCCAGCAAACCTGCTCCAGGGGGGACTCCTCTCTCTACAGGGCCACAGATCCTGCCAGGAGCCTGTTGCAGCATGTGCTTCTCAGGGGGTCACATCCTCCTTTGTGCACATCCACCTGGTCCTCCGTGGGCTGCAGGTGGATCTCTGCTCCACTGTGAACCTCCCGGGCCAGCGGCAGGGGAATCTCTGCTCTGGCACCTGGAGCACCTCCTCCCCCTCCTCCTTCACTGACCTTGGAGTCTGCAGGGCTGTTTCACATATTCTCACTCCTCTCTCCAGCTGCAATTGCTCTTGTGTGACTTTTTCCCCTTAAACACATTATCTCAGAGGGGCTACCAGCACCAGTGATGGGCTGAGCTTTGGCCAGCCTCAGGTCCATCTTAGGTCTGGCTGGCAATGTTTCTGTTGGACATGGGGGAAACTTCTGGCAGCTTCTGACAGAGGCCACTCTTAGAGCAGTCCACTGCAAAAACCAAAAGCCACACAAACCAAATATACTGTCTTGGACATCATCTCCTCTCCAAATTAATCTGAAAGCATTTCTTTCCAATGTTTCTAGAATCTCAGAAGGGACCTTAATCCCTTCATCATCCTCCTCATGCAAAGTGTACCTGGGATGCCGGATGGCTGAATAACCTCTCGTGCACTGAGAGCCATTAGCATTTGAATTAGTGACATGAGGATAGCAGGAGATTATCCCATTTAACAGCTGTTGAGTGCTGTTGAAGGGACACCCTCAAGAAGAATGAACAAAAATGTAGTGAATTCTTTTCTTTTAGTAAGGGTTTTCCTGCCTTCTGTGAATATTGGCATGCTTGAAAAGTGGTGCATTTTCCACAGGGACATCTTATGATTGTTAAACCTCTTTCCTGGAGAGAGCTGAACACCTCAGTACACCTACAGCATGCCAGCAGACGAGACTGAGAAAGTGGCACTGTCCCCAAACAAGAAGGGAAGTGGTCCTGCCTATTTGGCAAACAGGCTAAACCAAGCATAAAGAGAACAGTCATAAGAAAGCTGCAAAAAGACACAAAAGTGAAAGCATCTCCTCTGCTCTAGAGCACTTCAGCCATAAGAGGTGTGCCTGGGATGGGCCTCACCGCAATTCTTCTAGGTGGAAATGTGACTGCTTTAGAGGGCAGGAGGAGCCAGGCAGCAGTTAGTGCCCCCAGTGTGATATAAAAGACGAACAAAAAATGACCTCTCTGATGATCTGACTAGATGCAGAGAAGTGCATTTTGAAATTGTAGGATCTATCAGACATATTGCATAAGGAAGCCTTTCTGTATGCAGGGCAGTTTTGCAAAAGAGGACAAAATTGTGCAGGAATTATTGCAGTTACTAGTGTAGATAAGTCTCTCTCTCCTGGTATATGATTCCATTTCTCTTGACTGTGTGTTAAGAAAAAAGCCAAGTACCAGTCCTCATCCTCACAAGAAAATGCTGTCTGGGCTTCTGCATCAAAGACATTAAAACATGACTGTCTCCATCTCCCACTTGGAGTCTCGAACGTGACTCATTTTGAAGCTCTGCCTTTTAGAGTAAGCTGAAGGAGCTGAGGATGCTGGATTTTCACAAGGATTCACCTATGTCACCTCTCACTGGGATGCTGGTGATCTGCTTCCCAGCCTTTCAAGTTAGGTCCCTCATTCAGGTGTGTTGTTGGTGCCTGATCCTTTCTAAAAGCTGTCTTAGCCCTGAGATGTTTGTGGAAAGTTGGCTTCATTGACCCCCCAGGATCAGCATTTCAGAGAAAACCGAAATAACCCTCCAGGCTTTTGACTTCAGTGGAGAGTGAGGGGGACATCGATGCAGAAGCAAAGTGGCTTTTTGTCCTGCTGTGATTCGAAGCTGATCACAAGATGTGTGTACTTTGGGGGAGGTTACCACTGCAGGGTTAGAAAATCAGTTTAAAATGGTGAAGATGTCCCTGGGGCAGAAGTGATGAGAGTGGGCAAATAGAATTTTTTTTCCAGTCTTTTTTGTAGAACTGGAAGTTTTCATTTCTTTAGACTTAAGGGGGAATAAACATTTTCTAACAAGCCAGAGGATTTTATGGGGTACAAGATTTTTCCACTTGACCTTTCAACCTCTTTCAATACAATTTTTGTCTTCTCTATCACTATTTTTTTTCTTTCTCTTTGAATAAACTCCCTTTGAGGTGCGTGCAGTGGCAGTATGCAGGCACAGGTAAGGATATAGAAACATTTACAGTGTTAAATAATATCCTTCCTACTATTTCCTCCCTAATTATTTTTACCCTCTGTGATGACCACTTACAGTCTAATGAATGTAAGCATTATTTCCATACAAAGTAGTGGTAGCAACAAAGATGAAGACGCCTCTTTTTAACCTTACTTGTTTCCAAGCAGGGCCCCTTTCATACCACCCTTACCACTTATCTGACCAGTAAATCTGCAAATACATGCAAATGGTATTTACTGTGTTGTTACATGTACCTTGAAGCAGATGGTGAACCAGTACCAAAGCACATATTTTTACACCTTTATGCAGCATCTGGGGAGCTGGATTAAATTCCTGCCCTGCTTGGGGCTTCACACAGACCTCTGCCTCTGTGGCAAGTGACTCACAACTGCTGCCAATCCCAACTGCATTGTTTCAGGGTATTTTTCTTCATACAGTATGAATAAAAGAATGCTGACAACACTTCCTCCACCTCCCTGTCCCCCCTGCTCACGAGTAATATTTCCAAAGAGCCATGCCAAAGTTTTGAGCCATTATTGTGTGTGCTGCTGGCGTCTCAGTCACCTGGGTGCCCTCCTGCTTTTTCCATGCTCTGTGGCCCAGTTCAGCTGATATTGCAGCATCCCTGAGCGCTGTGCGTGGGCTGTTCAGTGAGGCAGATTCAGGGAGCTGGGTGTGCTGCAGGATGGAACCCAGGGAAGAGGGCTGAGCCCTCTTTGCTCACTGACATGGAAAAAGGAGTGGGAAGCACTGTTCTAGGACGTGAGCTGAGCTTGTAGAAAGACTCCTGGTGACATTAAACCTTCTGAAGGGCTGTTGTTAATTACTGTAAGGAGATCAGGCAGGTCTGTCCTGTAACCAGGGCTAGCAGCAGGCTGTGTGGCGACCATGAGACATCAGGAGTTGCTTTGACTCATCCACATGCTGGGCAGGAAGGAGAGGACAATGGACAAAGGGCTTCCCAAGCTAGGGCCAGAACTGCAGCCTGTTTGAAAGATGCCAAAGCCTGCTTGCTGTGGACACGCAGAGGCCTAATCCTGTGGGCATCCTTGCCATGCCATAGCCACTGGCAGAGTGAGGGGCCATGCCAGTGCACAAACTGTTCCTTCATCTTCACTTTGTCCTACAGGTTGGCTCATTTCTCCTGGACATATTGTTGCTTGCTGAACCTATATGCATCCTCTGCTCAAAGCCTGTGGGGTTAAACGTGCAAGATGGGTGTTGCCAGCAAAAGGGAAACCCACCTTTGGAGTTCCTTGGGAAAGTCCTCTCTGCTGAGGAGTTCAGCAGTGAAGCAGCACTGAAACCTACTCATATTTCCTTAGGTAACACCCAGCCCTGGGGAAAATCTCCCAGGAGATCACCCTCAAACACACACATACATACAGCCCTCATCCCAAAGCTCTGCCCTTCTGCTTGCCACCCAAGAGCAGACAATTATTAGGCATGAAGGTTTCTTTCATTGAAATCTGACCTGCTTGGGGTAGATGTCTTCTTCTGGAATCATTACTGTAGCTCCCCCTTTTCAGAGAGAAGTAGATGTATGATGCATTTGACATCTGCTTTGGATGAGTTGCATCTTCAATATATCTGTTTCTCAAGTAGATCTGACATTTTTGTATAGCCAGATGAATTCCTTCCCCTCACTCAGCCACCTTTCTCATCTATGTAGCCTTCATTGCCATTCCACCCCTGCAGCACCCACACTCATTTTCATCATCTTTCCTCTCTTTTTATCTCTTTGGTTTTGAAGGCCTCAGCTATGGGCCATTCCTTCCCACCCATGTGATCCTTCCTTCTCCTGTACAGTGCCTCATGGTATAACTCTTTCCTCTCATCCCCTTGGAACCTGTGTTTCTCCATCCATGATGCTGTGTCATTCTGTGTATTTTCTCTGGCATAATGTATCACAATTCCCAATCTTCCTACACACAGACTTGTGCAGTCTCTCCTTCTCATATGCTCTCTTTACCCCTCTCTCTTCCCCTGGGCAATGGCTTGCTGCCTCTTTGTTGAACTCTGTTCTTTGGCAAAATGTGAGCTGCCCCAAGCTCTCCCTGCACAGTAGGCTCCAGCACAGCTGTAAACATTGCCATTACCTTGTTTACCTCCCAGCCAGCCAGCAGCCAAGTACTGATGGACAGATCTTCATGGACAGAAGGAGCTTTATTGGAATGATTCTTCACTGATGTAAATTGTCATGTTAGAAGGGAAAACTGGCCTTGGAATGCTTGCTCTGACACATTGCAGTCAGTTCACCTCCCTGGGATTCACCAGGCTTTCTTCTCTCTGTGTTCCACACTGCAGCCCAGACCAAGCACAGGAGTACCCATTGCATGTCCCCAGTTGTTGATCGAGCACAGGACTGACTACTCAGGGCTCTTTTTCCAGCAGCTGCTGAGTGCAGGGGTCCTTTTATAACCTTATATCTACCACAGAGGGGTAGCATGCAGGGTAGGTAAACTGAAACCCTGCTCTGAAACCCTGGAGTATGATGCATAGGGGGGAGGGCAGCTGGGAGCTCAGCAAGTTTGTGGCCTGTTCTCCCATCTAGTGTTGGACTTGTTCATCTGGGGGTGGACCTTTCTTTAAAGTTGCCCCCTGCCCCCATGTCACAATGAACTCTTTCTCTTCTCCTGCTTCAGATCCAGTGACGGGAACTGCTGGGAAAGAGAAGGACTCAGGCTGCAGGCTGTTTTCCCTTGTGGCTGAGGGGATGCTGTGTTTATTACCTCTTTCCCTGAGAAAACACAATTCCCCAGGGTGACTGCACTCTGACACTGTCCCACTGTTTTAACAGTGGCTGAGAGATGCTCTTTTTAGCTCTTGGTCAGTATTCAGGCCATTTTGATAATGAGGTACAACAGAGCAAGGAGCTGTACAGGTCCAGGAAAACTTTCTGGGGTAAATGGCAGTGTTTGGAAAGAGGGTGTTTCCCTAGGCATCACCTCAGAGATGACTGTCATTTTTTTCAGATGTAATCACAGTACCACTGGCAGCACTTGACACAGACTAAGTCTCAGCATGATAAGCTCAAAGAACCCTAAGTCTGCACACACAGACACTTGCTGGTTTACATCCAGGCCAGAAAGGACAGTGCCTGTTATTTCTTCCTGCCAAGAGAGACATTGTGAAGGTCTACAAGAAGCCTCTGCAGAGCAAGAGCTGGCAGCGAGTACACTTGGGACATTGGTCCTGTGGCTCTTGGCTTGGGGCTGCCAGCACAGGGGTGTTTCTGAAAGTGGGGCACCAGGCTGCACTCCTCCACAGCTGCCCTGCTCTCAAACACACACAGGCATCTGCGGGAGAGGGGAGGTACCCCTCTGGCTCAGGCATCAGCCGGATGGCAACATGCCTTTGACCAAGAGGAAAGGAATGCAGCATCTCCCCGTGACTGAGAAAGCTCGGGTGGTTTTGCACATAGGAAGCTCCTTTAAATGTGTTTCCTCCCACAGCCTGGCCTTTTGTTTTTCAGCCATGCTTGATGCTGGTGTTGGAAAGCTGAACTCCCCAAAAGTGAACTTCCTCTTCTACTATAAACTGACCCTTGGGGTTGCTATAGCGACTGCAGAGCGGCCGGCGGGCTGTGTAAACACTCCCTCCCGCTTCCCATCACACTGGGCCTGAAAGGCTGAGCCACGGGATGTGCACAGCAACCTGGATTATGCAGGCGGTTGTGAAATGCAAACCCGACAATTTCTCTGCTTCCTCCCTGCTTCCCCCGCGGGGAGGCAAACCCAGCAGGCTGGTAGCAGGCATAAACACGCCTGTCCTGACGAATTTGGGCACATGGTGTGGTACCGCAGAAACCAAATCCAGACACTTACCTGGGGAGCTTGAGCGAGATGTGGAAATACATGGTGCAACTGGATCCTCTGCAACATCTGATTCCCTTGGCCTCACTAAGTGTGGAGTTTCCAGCTGTGTGGGGGGAGCAGTTTGATACACACTGTCACAGCTCCTTCTATGTAATTAATTGCAACGATCGACCGAGTGTGAAATCCATCAATTTCTGTGTCCGCTGTTGCTCACTTTGATGTCAGCTCTACCTCTTTCATTTTCTTCCTTCTTTTTTCTTTTTTTAAAAATGTATTTCATTAAAGTCCCTGACTCTCTGAGTCACTCTCCAAACATTGATGTTCGTGTCTGTATCCATCCCTTAAAAACCAGGTCAGGTATTTCAGCAGCCTGAGTGACACACTGAAGCATGTGGGAAAGTGTTTCCCAAGCACAGTGGGATATGCATCCCCTCCAGCCACTGCAGATGTTCTTCCAAAATGGCAGGCACTGCCCAGCCAGGGATTTTGTGAGAGGCAAAGCTAAACTACCCTACCAAGAGGAGATAATCGGCTCCCGTGGCATTGTGATGCATCTTGCTGGGTTGTCTTCAGGAAACAAAGTTGCTGTCCCACCACAATAAACCTGTGACTGCATGAAAAGGCACAAAGCACATAATCTCAAAGGTGTGCAAAATGAAGCCGCTGCTCCAGTGCTGTCTGGAGGGGCCATTCAGAAGTGCCAGGTGTCCTGCAAAACACCCATCTCTGCCAGCTGCCAATACACTCTTTTGTTTCACTGTTAAGAGACTTCCTGGCACAAGGATGGATGGACTTATGTGATCCCATCTTTATGTGTGCTGGGTGTCACTGACCAAGCTGATCGATATGTACCTTTGATCAGACACCCGGCTATATAATCACAATTCAGGGAATTCCCTGAATTTCCATCCCTTCTGCCACATCAGAGAGCATACACAGCCTCTGCTAAGCAAGGTACTGGCAAAGGCAGAAGAGAAGGAGATTTCTGGGAGAGTGCTTGTCTGTAATCCTAAAATGTCCCTCTAATCCCAGGCTGTGACTCAGAGCTGGGGGGATGCAGAGGGTCGGTGTGGTCTGCTCACCCACTGCAGTGAGTCACTACACCCCAAAGAGAAAAGGAGCCTTAAAGCCTCGCTCTGATTGCTGTGAATGAGGGCAACGGGACATGTTACACAAAGTGTGCTAAATCAAGGGCAATTCTGATATGCATTTTGTTACAATACTCAGTCCCTATAGTGTCTCACTTAACAGATGGCAGGAGCTGAATCTGATTAAACAGGGTTTTCTGAATCACTCCCAGAGACAACTGAGAGGCAGGCAGAGGCATAAAGCAACACACAGCTCTGAGAGCCTTCTAGATCTCAGTGGGTTTGCACTTCTCCATTCACTCAGTGCCTGCCTTATTACAGCATTTAAAAATAAATCAGCTGAATTAGTTGGTGTGAGTACATGGTCTTTCCTGCTCCTGTCAAAGGAGTGCCCCAGTGTCTAGCAGTGCTGCCAGCCTGCTTGCATTCAATGCAGAAAATGCGGTGAGCTTGGTAATGTGATGACACTGATGCTCCCATTTTCCCTGAAACGAATGTCACAAAAATAAACAGCCTACAGATCCCATATTCAGGTAGGGGTTTAGTAAGTGTGAAGTGGGCCACATGCATCTGTGAAATTGCTGGGGGGAAGGGAGGCAGGAGGAAGGAGGAAAGGCAAAGCAGAACTACTTTGGCAATTCTGGGAGCTCAAAGATCGCTAGTCAGGTGAGTTTACAGTTTTTCTTCAGAAAGAATCTTAAGCCCTGAGGATGGGACAGCCTCAAACAATGCAGTATCTGAATTATATCCATAGAAGCAGTTAAAAACCTGGCTGATATAAAAGTTATCAAAACCTCTGGAAACTGGGGCCTTTTTTTTTGCAAATTTTGATGATTCTTCCTGGGAGGGAGGCCAGCTTTGTGGGCCCCACAGACCACTTAGTTCTCCAAGCTTGGCTGCCCAGTGCCAGGGCTGCATCTCGGCCAAATGCCTGGCATGGCAGGGAGCACAGACAGGCACCACTTGAAGTCACCAGTGGTCTTGACGTTACAGCACTAAGGAAATCTGAAGGAAGACAGTGCAAGGAACCTTTCAAATCTTTCCTGCAGCTGGCTCCAAGCCAGCTGTAAATGGCCCAGCGATGCCCTTTCCAGATGTGGACTAACACCGTGCCTGTCCAGGGAAGCTGAAAATTGCTGGGGGAGGGAGAGGATGATTAACCTGGTTCAGCTGAAAAATGAGGGGAGGTTTGTGAGGCTTCTGCGAGGTCTCCCTGCTGCAGGGAGCATGTTTTCAGAGGTGCCTCTGGCTGTGGAATGCGAGTGGCCGGCCGGCACTGCGGTCGGCTGCTGCTGCCTCCCAAAGCCACAGCAGCATTGTTGAGCTGCAGACGTGCAGAACAGCTCACGCCAAGGCTGCCTGCTCACAGGTGATCTTTTGGTCTGTACATTTTCCAGCAGAGCTGGCAGCTGCTCCTGCAGCGTGCATGCTTCGTTGGCTGTCCAAAGAAGGAACTGGGCGGGCATTGATCCAGTTGAGGCGGTTTCGAGGAGTGAAGGCAGGAAGGAAAATTACCAACTTTGACATATGTTGCTCCCTGCAGGTCTCTCTTATTATAGCCTGGCGGGATGTCAAGGTGCACAGACACGACCCAGAGCTGTGACACACAATGGCTGCTTCGCCTCCTGTCCCACCCCTTTTACACAGGCAGGAGTGGCAAAACCATTTCTGGCATACCAGGAAATCCTGGTTCTCACTATTATCAAGGAGGGAGCGTGCAGTTATACAACCTCGAGCTGCCATCAGCAGGACCTGTGGGAGGGAGGGGGGGAATAGTTCACTTGGAAAGGAATGCTGCAGTGTAGGGCAGTGGTTTTGACATGCTGGAGTGAAACTTGGCATAAGAGAATAGAGTGAATTCGTTTGCCAGGTAGACGTGGCACTTGAGCAAGAGGATAAATGAAATGGCAGTAGAAATCTTGAGAGATCTTAAGAGGTGGCTGGTTAGCTCAGAGCATGTATCTGCAACCCTTAGTGCAGTTTTCACTGTGCTGGGTGTCCACATCTTTCTAACAATCAGTATTTACCTGACCCTCTGGCTCTTTCATCTCGCCAGCACACAAGAGAAGCCAGCTGTGTGCACAGGCCCCCAACTTGACAAGAAAAGAAGACTCAGGGTGCAGTGGCCTGAAGTGTTTGTCAGCCCTTTCTGATGGCAGAAATCTACTTACTTTTCCGAGAATATTTGTCCACTCTAGTGTGCCAGGAGGAATGTAGTGTGGCATAGCAGCCATCCAGAACGATGGCAAATATTTGTTGCTGGTAAAAATTTGCTTGCTACAAGTCATCATTTGCAGCATATCTCATGTCTTGGAGCAGTGTCCTTCTTAAATGTCACTCCGAAAGGGCTGAGTCTTAAGGAGAGCATTTAGGTGGAAAGGCTGGGAGAAATACACATGTGCATCAAGAAGCACTAGGTGTGCATTGGCCGAACACTTTTCATTACCTCTCCTGACAAGCCCCTGCGAAGGGCTTGACATCTAAACAAACATGTTAAACCTTCCTCTTCGCAGATTCTTTCTGCTGGGGCAAGTTCCCCATTGCTGGCTTTCATACTGTGCTTTCAGCCGTTGTTTTTGTAGTCTGTCAGCACAACCTTGAGAGAAAGGACTTTGGCTGCGAGCTGAACACACAG
Source organism: Cyanoderma ruficeps (assembly GCA_008694505.1). Lineage (NCBI taxonomy): Eukaryota > Metazoa > Chordata > Aves > Passeriformes > Timaliidae > Cyanoderma > Cyanoderma ruficeps. Next base: position 54,645,896 of record VZDJ01007755.1, on the reverse strand, counting down.
TACCAGCTGTACTGATTTCCATCTCCTGGTATGTAGCTGTGGACTTTCGCACTGTGCCTTCTTCGCCTCCCCCAGTTTTCTCCCCACAGTTTTTGCTCGTTGTAGTGGAACTTGCTTGGCCATGAGAAGCAGTGGATATAGCCCCCTGCAGCCCTGCTCTCAGGAGAGGAGCCCCTTGGCGGGATGCAACCAACCGTGTGGAATGAGGGGCTGAAGGCACTGGAGGACTGTTGATGTTACAACAAACTTTGGGATGACTGAGGGAAGCTGGAATGCATGAGTGGATCAGAGAAGAGGAGGAAATGAACGGAAAAGGGAGATACTGTGTGATAGATGGGAAGGGGAGCAGGAGGGCAGCATAAAATCACATAGAGATGGGCAGGATTTGAGGAATAGGGACAATAAAAGGTGAGAGAGTGTTGTAAGGGCCTAACTCTTGGGGAGCTTGTAAAAGACTGGATGTCCCTCCCATCCCCATCGCTGAGTTGAACTGTATTTTCAAAGGAAAAGAAACTCAAAAGATATTTTAGTGATTTTTTTTTTTTGTAGTGAAATAATTAGGCTGTTGCACTATGTTGGTGTTTTGCTTTTTTGGTTTTTTTTTTTTTTGCATTCCTCTGGTTATAAGAGTGAAGCAGACTAAAACCAAACCAAAAGTACCAAAAACCAAAAAAAAGTACTTTTTTTTGGTCATTTTCGTGACATGCTTTGGTGCCCTGTCCTTTTCTCCTTTCTGTGACTCTGGCAAGGAGAAGTATAAAGCACAGACTTCTCCTCCTTAGCAGGGGTTTTACCCTGACCTTTTCACCCATGTAATGCAATGTTGCTACCTGGCAGTTATGATGCTCTTTAACCTTAAACAAAGGTTCACATGAAACACAGGCCTTTTGTGTGAACAGAGGGAAAGAAGATGAAGAAATTGGGTAATGCCAGAATAACAGCATGCCTGGAACAAAGGCTTGGAAGAGTAAGTGGGAAGGGGATGCTCCAGCTTCCTTCTCAAACATCCTCTGGGTGCTGGGACATGATCCAGAAAGTCCTCATTGTCCTAGTTTCACATAGATGTAAGGCCTCTTCATCCTGTCACATGGCCTGCAAATACTGGTCACCACCAACTCCTTTCACCTGCTTCTCTTTTGCATGCCTTGGAAAAGGCTGTAAAATGGTATTTCTACTGTGTCTCCTCATTTGCTGCTGTTTGTCCTTCCAAAGTCTACCTAGCACACCTATTTTCTCTGGCAGCATTTTTATTTGCATCTCAGGGAACTTGTAAGAATTAGGGTCAGCTTGACATGAGAGGAGTACTGTATAGAGATATTTACAGCTGTTTGCAAGGCTTGTATTGAGTATGAAACCAGCAGCAATTAGGATCCAGGCCAGTGCCTTCAGTGAATAATGGTCTTGGTTACTTGGAAATATCAGATGGCTTCAGCTTTATGCAGTTGCTATGAGGAAAAGAAGTTAAGTAAACAAAGAAAAAGAATAAGAGGAGGGAGTGGTGTTTTTTTATTGGCATAGTCAAGAGGGACAGTCAAAAAGAGAGGAAGAAACTGGAAAACAATACCGTGGGTCTTCTCTTGCAGCCCACAGCACAGAACATTTTCTTTGTGTGCCTTCATGTTCAGCATCCTTTGCCATGAGCACTTTTGGTTCGTTCCTGTCCCTCAGAGACCTTTCTTGGAGGCCAGTGTTGTTTATTTGGGTGCTTCACTCTTAGGATGCCTAACATATGACCCTGTTTGCCACAGAGTCCTGAGACTTCACCCTTGTGAAGCACCTTCACATCTCATGGCCTCTATGGCAGTAGTACTCAGCAGCATATCCCTGGGGTCAGCACTCAGCAGTTGTCCCTCTTTTGTAAGATGCGTCCAAAGAGTCCACTTGGTTTCTTCTGGGGGTTTGAAGATGGGGGATCCTGAGAAGAGATTATTTCTGGAGGTTCTCCAGAGCCACAACACTGCAGAGATGCCTTCCTTTCCTATAGATAAAGGAGAAATGCTTTCAGATTCCTGGAAATAGTTTAATTTTGTCTTTCCTTGGATAAATAAGATAACATAAAGGAACTGATTATATTTCTTAGTGTCCAGCTGTGGAAACAGGCTATTGGCCACCTTTTCCAGACTGGTCTCGGAGTTTGTAGTGTTTTGTTCTTCTTCTCCTGACTGACAGTGTGGGTCTCACCTGGACCTAGGAGCTTCTGGGATTTTTGGGCTCATCTTTCTTTTCTGGTGCAGACTAGCCCTGGATCACAGAGCCAGGCACAAGGCTTTCTCAGCATGCCACTGTTCAGAAATAGACCAAGACTGTTTTTCTACCCCAGAAGAATCCTTCTGAAGACTCTGAGGTGAGGCGGAACTTCTCCTTGCATCTCGTTTTCCCTGCCCTTAGCAGGGGTTGGCGCCTCTCACAGTGTTCTCCACAGTGGCCCACATTTCCCCCTGGAGATGCTGCTTGTAATGAGATCAAGATGGAGGGACAGTCTTTTAGCAACCCTTCAGCCTGTTCTAGCAAAGGAGGAGGGCTGCCAGTGCATCTGTTAGTGGGACGAGATCTGGGTAGTCTTGCCTTCTAGCAATGGTGGAGCCAGTACTTCCAGACCAGTGTACTCTCGCTTCTGATGACACCAAAAAATCCTTGGCTCCTTGCAGGCTGCTGGCACGCACAGCTTGCTAGAACACTGGCAAGTTTTTAAGGTTTTGTCAGATGGGAACAGTGGTGGAGAAAAGAAAAGTGAAACCAGATGTTTTTCCTTACAGTTGCTTCATATTCATATGAGGGAGGAGAAGAGAAGCCATAAAAATGTCATAACCCTTGATCCCTGAGGCTCAGCGTTATACTATGCAAAAGCCAGTGCTATAAATCCACACCTCTGCCTCAGCAGCCGAGGGTCCTGACTGCACAAGACCATTGCAATAGCTGAGGGGGGAGAATCTTCAGATTTGTCAGCAAATGGAGGAAAGTGGAGGAAAAAGCCTTTGAGAAGTTAACACTGATAGGCTACTTTTATGGAACCAGTTATTTTTTCAGATTTCTCTCGGGATGCATCAGTGCCGAGTCCTGAGGCTGACCAGCAGGCTTAGAAATTTGGGCTACGTTTGCACTGCAATCAATCTATGCCGCTGTGCCGAGGGAGTGGAGTTAACTTCATCCTCCCCAGAACACGCTCACCTGCCAGCACAGCCAGGGCAGCACAGCACTGGGGTGAGGCCCTGCTGCCAGGGCATTCACCTGACTTTCCAGACAGGGTTTTGCAGCTCTTGCTGCCCTGTGCCACCGCAGCTACACCTCCCTGACACCTCTCACACCCAACCTGGTACCACTGCACCGCAGCCACAGAGAAGCAGTTCTGATTAGAGGGTCCAGCTGGGACCAGAGGAGAGCTGCTAGGAAAAGTCTGACTCCAGTCCTATCCTTTTTGTATAGGAGAGGCTGCTTGTGGTAATCATAAAACAACTACAAGGAGTGCCAGGCAGCCCTGTTCCAGGGAAATGTGAGCTTAGGTGAACACAAAGATGGAGGAGAGGAAATGAAAGTTGTGTACACACAGGCCATGAGCCAAACAAGGATTTTAACAGAAAGCAGCCAGGCCTTCTCTGCCCTGTACAACAAAGATTGTGATAACTGGTGTTTTTTCTTGATATTTCCATGCTCAGTTTCTGCCTATCTGTTAACAGAGGGAAAACACTTTCCATGATCTGATGCAGACTGTATGGAGTGGGGGGTGACTTCAGCCTTACAGGGCTTAGGTTGGGAGATGATTTCAGCCACGAGCCCGGATTCTGAATCTGAATTTCCCTGCAAAATCAAAAGTAGTTTAGGTCCATTTTGGGTGAATAAGCTGTGTTACTTTCCATAGGATTCAGGTAATAAATGTGCTAGTTAATATATAGTTATAGCTCTACTTGTGCTAATGGGTCACCAAGAGCAAAACCAGCATGAAAAATGGGGAATCCACAGACAGGCCTATGGCCTTGGACTTACAAGACCTTGTTTTCAGCCAAAGACTCCTGTGGCTTCTGTGGTCAAATAATGTAAACCATTTCTGGAGCCTTCTGCCCTTTTTCAAAAGAAGTGAGCAGCCCTTCATAGTCTGTAGGGGCCTGAGACTGTACACTGTTCAGGTATTATGACAGTGTGGCCCAATTGGTTAGAATGATCTAAAAAAATATTTTCATATGTGAGTTACTCATCCTGCAAAATAATTTCATGGAATGACTGCAGGTTTTTGGGTTTTTTTGCAACACATTCTATTCACAAGATGACTAAAAGTTTAGTCTTTTTGGAATAGGAATTGCAGACATTTTACCTCACTGCCTTATTTCTCTTCTCCATCAACATGCCAAGTGATGGAAAGTTGGAGTCATTTGCAAGCTGCCTGGCACTGCTGCTGCTCTCCTTTGCTAAAATTGGCATCCTGGGCACCCTGGTGCTCTACAGCTATTACAGCTATCAGAAATAGGTTAGTCTGTGGGCAGCTGTGTTTGCATGAACTTTGTATTGAATGGGATGCTCTCACATGGACACAGTTCTTCTGGTCCTTTGTCTCTGATCATGTTTTCTAGGCCTCTTGTCTATCTCACACCTCTCTTTTGGACTTTCTCCAGTTGGTTGATATTGAAGAATTGTCTCTAAAACCAGAGAGCAGCTCAGCTCCAGCCTGGATAGTCCTGGATGGAAGGATTACTTCACTTGTCCTGAGGCTTTTTCTCCTGTTTATACATCCAGCATGTTGTTTGCCTTTTTCCTAATGGTGTTCACTGTTGACTGACTTTCTGCATACGACCCCGATTTTCCTCTGCAGAATGTGTACTGAGACAGTGGTGTCACAATCCTGGATCTGGGAACTGATGTATTTCCCATAGCATATAATGCTATGCCACTTGAAATTTTATCTGTGACCATTTCTTTATTTTTCCTTTGGTTAATGGAAAGAAACTTTTATTATTGAACTCAGATAGTTGATCAATATTCATTTCAGAGAGGCTGATGGAGTTGTGGTGGGGCAGAGCACTGGGAGTCAGAGGCAGATGTTACTGTCAAGACTGAAATATAATGGCTGATGTTACAATGCTCAGTTGTGAAAATACTAGTTAGCTTTGTCAGGGGATGGGTGTTGCTGACTGGCTTTAAAAGTAATTACAAAAGATTGCCTGGTAGTAGAAATGAACATAAGAACAGTTTTGCATCTCTTTGAGTTAGGGAGTTAGTAATAGCCAGAGGGTGAGGATTTCATGTGCATCCCTATCATCTCCTGGCATTTTGCAAAATGACTGAAAACTTCAGCCAGTTTGTGAAATGACAGGTTTCACAACAGAAAACATAACGTATGTGCCTTAGAAGGCTTCTTCAACTGAAACAGAGCATAACTCAACAGCACCTTTGAGTGTGCAGTGAGAGATGGAATTAGTCTGAAGAGAGAGGAGTCTGCTCTCTCCATCAGATATTCTCCCTCTCCCTGTAGCAGTTCAGCACTTTGGGGCCATTAGGAAAGACAGGGTGGCCTTTAGACTTCTGTTAACCTGGAAACTCCCCTAGTACTGCATTCTTTTTGTACTTGTCGAAAAAAACTCCTCCCCCTGCACCCAGCTGCTTCTCCCTGCTCCTTTTACTTTAGTTCAGCACAGCAGAACTTCTCCAGGATTAAAAGCCACTGTCTGCTATGCAAGTGTTGGGAGAGGAGAGTGATTGCTGGGCAACTGATGAGCTGGGGTGAAAGAGTGTTGGGAAAGAGAGCACAATGTTCTTTTCTTTTTATGGAAAGTGATATATTACTATGGAGCACAGTAATCCAAGGTCTGCTCTTAGCTACTTCACGATTAGCGAACAGGCCCCACTTGTGCTGTACCAACCATTTGTGCAGCTGTGGAAGGCACGAGGATGTCAATTAATCTTGATTTGTGCTGTAGGATTGCTTCATAGGGGAGGAAATTTATCATTGGGTTTGGTTTCAGGGTACGTAGATGGACATCATGCTATCTTTGCAGGGAAAGCACAGGCCTCTACTGTGTCAGGCGAGTCATTGGTCCTTGCTGGATCTTCCCTGGCAAATTCCCTCTCTACTCGGGAGCCTTAACTTGGTCTAAAAGATGGAGCAATCAGCATACAGTACAAAATGTTTCGCAAACTTTGCCCAGTCTGTCCCTGTGTCACACCCATTTCGGGGAAAAGAAAAAATAAGGCTTTTGCTCAGCCATATAAATGATTATAATTATTATTTGCATGGCAGCCCAAACTTTGTGAAAAATGGAATCAGGTGAAGCCCTGGTTCTGCATCAGAGACAACAAAGACAGTGTAGATAAAAACCACAAAAAATTGAAAAAAGATGCAGGCAAGCACATCCTTTGAGAACAAATGTGCTGTCTCTTAAAATTCCTTCTACCACCATCCTGAACCAGAAAAAAAAAGAATTTACCTTCCAAACTGCAAGGCTCAGAGAAGCAAACAATAGCGAGTACAAAAGTGATATTCTTACTGCCTTCTTATGCAAGGTCAGGTTTGTGTTGAAGAATGACGCTCTTGTCTCTGAGGTGTGATGAAAAAATATGGAATAACATGACTTGTGACAAAATCATGAGACCTGCCCAACTGTTTCTCAGATCAGCACCCAGTTGCACCTATTCTCCTCCTTTATCCAGCACACCAGCCCCTGCTGCATGGAGCCATGCTCCCCAGGGACCAGGCTGCTCTGAAATTGTTGCAAGGCAGCACATGCTGGCTGATCTAGTCAGTACAGGTCAGAGCAGGGGAGAGGGAGCAGCATGGCCTTCAGCAAAAACCAGTTCAGGGACCCAGAGAACTGGCTGCCTTTGTGAGAGCAGGCTGAAGGGCTGGCTGCTGTGTCCCTGCTGCGATGGCTCCCTGCCTGACCCCGCTGGGCTGCAGCTAGCTCAAGTATGCCAGACACACTGATTGCAATGTGGAGATCCCTGTGAGTGAGCCAGAGGAGAAAATAGCTGGGCAGATGGTGCTATATTAAGGGGAGAGCATCTCAGAACTGTCTGCTGGGATTCTCCAGGCACAAGGGTCCATCTTGGCCTCACTTGCTCCCTGCCTTCCCCAACACCTCCCCTTCTTCTGCCCTTATCTCCCTCACAAGTTTCCCCTTACCGAGGAAGCTGTGGGGCGATGCAAGGCCCAAAGGGTACTACCTCCAGCTGGAATCTGGGGGAAGATGAATCCTGGGTGTATGAAGCTTGTGGCCCATCTGTTTCAAGCAAGCTGGTGGTCCCTCTATCCCCATGCTCTGGTCCAGCTCTGTGCTCTGACACCACGTCCCAGGGCAGAACCCAAGTGGCAGATTTTCGTAGGGATGGGCTGGCATGAGCAAGGGAGGGCTTCTTAATCTTCTCTGTCAGCAATCAGCTTTCTTCTCTTCAGAATCCACGGGGGAAGGACTTGCAGCAGCATGTTTTTCTTCTTCCTCTCCCAGGCTCAGCTCATCTCCTTTCCCCCCTCCCACCGCTCCCAGCCACTACCAGCCCGGCTCCTCGTTCCTGCCAGTTGTCTCTGCCTCCCTCCTAGCTCTCCCCTCCTGTTCCCAGCTAAGCTCCAGTGAGCAGGGCAGCAGGCAGGGGCGGGAGGGGAGGACAGTGACAAGACACAGCTGCTGGCCGCGCTCAGCAGCTCAGAGAGTGGCCCCTAGTGCCCAGCAGCAGAGCGCGTTGGGCACGGATGGCCACACGGCAGGACACCGGCTTCCCCTCGGGAGGTCAGCGCCCGCTCCCTGGGGTCACCTTCTGTAAATGGAAGAGGCCCATCTAGCACAGAAAACAAATAGGAGAAGTGAAACACAAGGGTTGATTATTCAGTTGAAGAGCCTGAAGATTTGTGGCTTTTTGCTGTACCTTTAAATGCTTTTGGTGGCGCTAAGATCATTTCCTGGTGCAGGGAGGTCTCCAGGAGGCTGGGCAGAAGTTCCCTTGCCCCATTTCCTCCCCAGCACTGCTGGAGAACAGAGTCCATGTGTTGCATGACTTTGAAAACATCCTGATGGATGGCATTAAGACAGCAGCTGAAAGCACATGGAATGGTCATCCTCCTTTATCAGTACAGGCATCTGGTGTTTGGGAGGCTCAGAAAGGAATGGAGTTGTGTGGTCAGATGTGATATGGGCTCCAGTGTGATGTATCTGGGCTGTGACTGGGTTCCCTAGCTGGTCACCACAGGAAACTGGAGTACAGAAAAGCCGTGGAGTTGCTCTAATTAATGGATTTTCAGAACCCTTCACATAAAGAGATCATAATGTCTCCTTTCACCAGTCAGAGTGTGGAAGGATTAAAGATAGAAATGCTGGGATTGATTGTGATGGGTGTCAAAAGGGATGCTGGGAGATAAAGGAGCACAGCAGCCGCACAGGCACAGTAATACAGGCACTCAGAGATGCTGCAAAAAACATGTGGGACAGTGGCCATCATTTGCTCTATATAGGACACATTTTACTTGGTTAGTTCTTCTGTTGTAAGGATAATTTTACCACCTGTGAATGGTTTTTATGACAGTCCTGTTCCACACAGCCCTTTCACAATGTTTTGTTCCATATTAAACTTGGTAGGTTTCTAGAGTGTGAGATTGTCACAGAAAGAGTTTTGGATTTTTCCATCTCCTGAACTTATAAAAAAATCTTGTCCACAGCATTGCTCCAAAGTATTTTTTCCTAGTTGTTAAAATATGATGCTCCTGGGTTTATATCATATGCTTCTCCATATCATTGTTACCCAGTGGTATTTTGCCCCAGCATATTGTGGTCTTCTCAGAACTTAGTTTGTTATTCAGGACAACTCTGCATCCATGAGGAAGGAAGGCAGGCAAGGTCCCCAGCTGCCTGATGCAGAGCTCTGGTGCTCAAGAGAGGGAAATACTAATTCTGTTGTAGAAAGCAATGTGACATGCCATGTGCACAATGAGGGGTAGTTATAGTCATTCATGTTCAAAAAGATTGATTCATGCTGGAACAGGTGCAAAGAAAGGCAGCGGGAGGATTAGGGTGTTGGAGAGCTGAGGTTATAAAAGTAGACTAAAAGAGCTTGGCTTGTTTAGTCCAGCACCACAAAGGCTGAGAGAGGGATATGATCGCTCTCTATAAATACATCCTGGAGGTTAATGCTAAGGAGGAAGAGGAGCTATTTCAGTTAAAGGACAATGCTGACACAAAAGCAAATGGCCATCATAAACCTGGCATGCAGAAACTGAGATGGGAAGTGAGGTTGATGTCAGGCATTGCTGCTGGCAGGCTGAGGGCAGGGGGCTTGGGCAGCTCATGGGAAGGGTGCATGGCTGTCACTGCCCTGTGCAAGCAGACTGGCCACAGCAGCCATGGGCTTGCCAGGTCCTGCAGGAGACATCTGCCTAAGCCTGTTCTGTGCCCTGCTGAGCAGGAGGCCCAACAGATCCAAAACTCCGCTTGGACTCTGAGGGCCGCACCAGCCCTGAGGTCCTGCCTGGCTGACCAGGGCTCCCTCACAGCCGGAACCCCATGTCAGCCCTCAGAGCCATCAGCTCTGGCCCAAACAATGTGGCAGCAGGGCCCGTCACCATCTCCCCACAGCCCTGCCCTGCCTGCCTGATGGGAGATGCCTGGGGCTGGCACAGTTGTGGGCAACCCCCCACAAGCCACATTAGCCCTGCTGGCAGGGCTGTCCTGATCTGTATGCAGGGCTCTCACCAGCCTGCAGGTTACAGCAGCCATAGCAGTCTCAGTTTGCCCTCCTGGAGAGCAAGGAAGCACCACTCAGACAGGGCACCCATTTTGTTTCGTGGCTGGGGGAGGAGAAGCTTCCCCTGTTCAAACCAGGGTAATCTCGGGGCATGGAAGGAGGCTGCTCCCCCGCTGGCTGCTGACTGTGGGGCTGGGGCCCGGGAGTGCAGTTGGCTCCCCAGGGCGGTGCTGCAGCAGCTCGGGGCCTCCCCAGGGGCCTGCAGACATTTTGTGCCTACGCGTGGCTGGCTGCTGGAGCTAGTCCACGGCCGAGAAGCTCTCTGGGTGTGTCTGTCACTTGAAATCACTGGCATCATGTTGTGCTTCAAGTCTCTGACTTGGGCTGAAGCCCTTGCTGCCTCAGTGTTGGCAATGCGAGCAGATGAGTGAGCTGCTCTCAGTGATGGGAGTTGAGTGGCTGCTGGCTTGTCAGGCCAGTTTTATTTCCTCTCTGTGCCATATGCTTGCTGAGAGGCTTCACCTTTGCATCAGTGGGATGGAGAGGAGCTGCCGGTGAAACTGTGCCTCATGCTGAAGAGTGCTCAGCAAGGGGCTGAACCTGCCTCTCCTCCCCAGGCAGCTGCTGCTGCTTGCTTTTGGGATGCTCTACTGGCAGAGTCTTCTGAGCACACCCTGCATTCAGTGGCCAGGCCACTCACCCGAGGACCAGGTGACATAAGGCAATGGGGATTCTACCTATGTGGCAGGGTCAGCTTCTATTGCTCCTTGCAAAACAGATAATGTCCGGGTCACAAGTATCTCAGCTCAAGTCACAAGTATCCCAGCTTGAGTATTTCGGGGCTTTCCCCTTCTTCCCCATTATATTTTCATTGCTGGAAGCTGAGGGCAGCCCATGGGATGAATATTTCACTCCAGACTTCCATTCAGCTGTTAAATCAGGACGTTTGCCAGAAATGCAATTCTTTCTTATATCTCCAGGATAATAGCTGGGTAGGATGGTGGATGGCTCATTCAGGATGAGACATTACAACACTTTTATTCCTGGCATAGGATGGCATGTGGCTGTACTGCCTGTGGCAAGGTGCTTGGCTGACACTGCTTCTTTAAGGAGATTTTTTTTTAAAGTAAATACCTTTTGTCTTGTTTTGCCCAGTGAGTTCTGCCGGCTGGGACATCCTGTATCAAAAAGGATCCATCAATGCGTGTGTTAGATACCTGCTGCCCTCTAATGGCTGTCGGTCCTTACGAGCCTTGGGACAGCACGGATTTTGTGCATGTAGTGAAAGAAATCTGCTTAGCTCAGAACTTTACCCAGTGTTTTCTAACATGGGACAAATCTGTGGAGAGAAAGTGTGGTGAGATCTCTTCACTACTCTTCATTGTCTAATGCACCTCCTCCCTGCACTTGGTGCAAACCCCATCATTTGCTCCTTGCCTCTGCCATATTCCATCCTGCTTTGATTCCTGTTAGGGGAGTATGTACCTTTCCTAACAGCTTTACATGTGATTTAGAGGGTGGACAAAGAATAGCAATATTGTAGCCCTTGAACTCCATCAGCTTTCTGCAGACCATAGGAGATCTGGTCAGTAAGACACTGCTCTGGGCTTGCCCAAACAGCTGGAGAGAGTTCAGACAGCTCTGTTTGTGAAAAGTTTTTCTGTAGTAAGGAAGACACATAGTGTCAACTTCTGCTCACTCACCACCAGACCTGTATTAATGTCTGCTCTGCTTGGAGAAAATTATCGGTGCCTGGCCTGCCTTGTTGACTTAGAGGGATTACATTTCTTGGGAAGTGGGACCATGCAGTTCCCTGCTGAATGGCTTGCTGTTGCTTATCAGCGGGCAAGGTACAGGATGTTATTCCCTTGGGAGCATTCCCTGAATCAACACAGGGCTTTTCCCTGAAAAGCCTGATGCTCATTGAATGTTGTGGAGTTCTGTTTTTTTCCCCAGAACCAAAATCTTTAAGACTGCCTGGAGATACGCTGATTGGAGCAGCACTGGGGAAGCAGTAAGATATCTGGAAGGAATTTTGCAGATGAGTTAACAATCAGTGAAGTTTGAAGAACGGTACCGACGCAGCCTGCATCTCTTTGCCAAAGAATCTAGCATCCTACTGAGGACTAGAGTCCATAAGCAACAGGGGAGAATGAAAGATGAATTGCAGTTAAGCACACAAACAGGATCTCTGAGAACACTCAGAAGAAAGTTCCAGGAGCTGGGGCCTGACTTTGTTCACAGCATTCTCTCTCTTTTGACTTAACTACTTTTGCTAATTTTGATAACAATCTCAGTGAGAACACAGGATCACAACAGTTGTTCCACCACAGTTAATCAGCCTCAGTGAAAGTTTGATGAAAACAGAAAGGCTACAATCTTTGACAGTCTCTTTTCTATTCAGCCTGGAAAGTACAGTTTTAGTGCTCTCTTTATAAAATATATTTAAAATCTGGGTTCATACATTTCAGAAGGTGGAGGGGGGTGGTGGGGAGAAAGCCTGGCTTCATTCACATCAGTGGGAGTTTTACCATGATTTACATGGGCCAGAATTTCATCCTTGTTTATACAGTTTTGCAGCCAGGCTGAAAAACTCTTAGGATGCCTGGGCCAGAAAAAGAAATCTTGAATCTTAACACTGCTGCGAACAGTTGGGGTAAGAATGCTGGGAAAGTCCCAAGGAAATTGAACTGGCATAGAAGTCCTGTTTAACTGGCTGTGTTTTGGATGCTTCTGCTGTGCTCTCCATGTCCTCTCTCGCTGCCTGAACTGCGAATGATGAGCTGCAGACCAACCTGATCTGCAGATGGCTGCAGTTCTGACACGTAGCCATCTGCAAAGCCTTCACCAGCAGGGGAATGCCGGGTAGCTCTTTAAGATCAGATAATAGGCTGGTGCAAGACAACCAGAAGTCTGAACACACTTAGTAAGCAATGTTCCTGACTAATGTAGGCAGCAGTCTGTTTAATAGCAATCTGCACTCAGTAGCCAAAGTGCTATGGGATGTGCTTGGATCAGGTTTGGGCATGCACCAAGTTAAAAAACTGCTCTGTTACACAGGTTGCTTTTCCTAAGCTCCCATTATAGGTCAGTGCAACACACTGAAGAAGGAGCCATGTGTGAAAAGGATTTCTAGGTCACATCTCTGTTGCTGAGCATTTGCACCCGTGGGGTTTTCAGGTGGTCCTTCTATATCTAGTAGCACTCATCAGCTTCTAAATTCCTCAGTCTGTGTCTGTACAGCAAAGAGCATGTGCAGCTGTTCATTTCATTTGACAAGTCCTACACCTCATGTTCCAGAATCACAGTGAACATACTTAAAATTTCTATTTTGGGTAGAACAGTGCAACCACTAAGTTGCAGTGTAGTTTTTACCTCAGAAACTGCAGTGATTTTAAAATGGCAACATCTCTGCAGCTTATTTTGTTAAAGCACTGGGATGCAAGATGCCTTAGAAACTAACATGAACATCCACACGCATCTGCAATGCTCTAAAGTAGTTGTATGATTTTAAACTCATTTATTTATCAGGTACCAGCAAGGCTATTCTGGATTGTTAAAACAGACAACCCTTAAGGTAGAGCTTTGAGCTAAAAATAAGTCAGTCTGTCCAAGCATCCACATAAGGCTGTGCTATGCTCCATAGCTTATCTGGTCACAGTGACTTCAGAGGGACTACGTTGAAGAATGCAAGGGAAAAATTTGGTCCCAGGCTCTGATCTCAGATCCTGCTGTAGGCCACAGAAAAGTGTAAAGTAATACTGTCCCTCCTTCCCACAGAATTTCCCTCAGAAGCAAAAAGATCTAGTCAAGTTAGGACTAATCCTGGACCCAAACATGATGGCTGAAGAGTTGCTGGACTGGATCCTACAGGCCTTGTACAAAACAAAATGAAACAAAACAAAGCAAAGCAAAACAAAACAAACCCAACAGTCCTGCTGACACAGGTTGGATTTTTGCCTGAGGGAGATCTACTAGCTTTGACACTTGGTGAGTGAAAAGTGAAATTGTTGGCGTAATTTTCCCATTTTCTTCAAACAAAGATGGTAAAACTCTCACCAAAAGCAACTGTCCACACAGAACCAGCTTGGGTTTTTCTTCTAGGCAGAACTCACCAGAGAGAATTATGTTGAATCTCACTGATATGGTGGTGGCTGTAATGAGCTGGACATAAACAGACTAAAGGGACAGCCCACAGGCCTTCCCTTTCCCCTACCAGTGGAAAAGGGATGGGTGAGATTTCCCTGCTGTTGTTCAGCTGCTGGTTAACAGAAGAAGCTGTTCTCTATTTGAGCCTGTGCTGGTTGAGCAGCCCCGTCTGCAGCTGTATCGTGTTACACACTGTTATGCAACCCCATCCTCCTTGCAAACAATGACAGGAGCAACCTAAATCATGAAACATGAAGACTGTAATTAAAGAGGGGAAAGTGCTTATTTGGCATTCGGGTACCCACAGCCAATTCAGATTAGCTGAACTAGCAAATCACTTGGCACAAGCTTAATGAGAATAACATTTGCTCTGGACTAAATGATGGTTGTTTTACCCCACTGCTGGCCAAGACAGTAGTGTAACCTGAGTGGTGCTGCCATGGCTTGGGCAGTTCTATCTCTTCTTAGCAGACAGTGACATTTACACAACAAACAGGAAGAACCTTTGCAGTCAAAGGCTCTGCCTCAGGTTCTGAAGCTATTAGCACCCAGAGGAGCCCTGGCCCAGTGTGATGCTTCAGGTCTGTTTCTTATGATTGGAAGTTTGCAGGTGTACAAATCTGACAGTATCTGCTCAGACTATGCCCTGCATTTCCCTGCTGGTCTTGTCCTCCTCATGATGCTTGGGGGGTTTATGCACCTGCACAGCCTTGTAGGTGTAGTTGACTGTGTAAAGTGGAAGCTGCCAGCCAGGAACTCTGAAACTGAAGAGAGTGTGCAACAGTGCAAAGCCTCTCAAAACTTTGGAAAGTGCTTCTGAACACTCTGCTCCACTCCTCCCACCTCTTACAGAAAAAACCCAGTTTATAAGATCTGATATTTCTTTCAGAGTTTTCTTGCTGGAGGTCTTCCTTGGGGAACCCAGACTAGTAGTTTATGGAGGCATTAATAGAACAGCAGCTGTTGAGTGTTAAACAGAGAGATTTCCATCCAACTGATTACTAGATATTAGAATTAAATAAGAATTATTTAGGAGTAAAGGCCCTGCTTCCCTTTTAGCTTGCAGCTTTTATGCTGGTGAACATCTCCAAGGAATTCTGTTGAGTTTTCTGATTTGTGCTGCAGTCATCAGGACTCCAAAAGCTCTAAGCAAGCTGAAAAATAAGGTGAATATTTTTATGTTGCTGCCTTGGGGACTGTGAAACTATATACCTGCTGGATCTTCAGTTGACCCTAGAGATATTTAGTGGAGGGAGGAAAAGAGCTTACATTTAAAATATAAAATATGGGGAAGATGAATCAGCACAATTTTGATGCTGTTGGCTCCACCTACCAGTTTTAATCACGCATCTTCCCCTTTTTCCTGCCATAATCATGCTCTGCACATAGTTAGGATTATTTTACTGATCACTGAGTGCCAGTAAGGATGCAAGTTACACTGTCTCAGTATCAGTGACACGCACATCTTACAAATTTATATTGGATATGAAGATAATCACCTGTGACTTTGGGCAAATAGGTCAACAGTTTATGGAGACTTCTGCAAAATACTGATGACAAAACACTGCAGCATCTCTACCACTGGTTGCATAGTGAACACTTTCTTGTCCCACAGCTGTCTGGAACCCTGCATTATCCCTTCCCACAACTATCCCATCGCAGCCAGAAGCTTATCTATCTGAAGAGTCAGGCAGCTCTTCAAATGGGAAAATGTTGCATGATATTGAATAACAGCTCTATTTCTTCATCTGCATACATTTTTCACAGTTAATCTCTCATTCCTTTGCCTCAGTCTTTGGGAGGATAAGTTCAGGCATCTTAATCTTGAAAATAGCTCTGTGTCACCCAGACAATAAACTAAATTTGAGATGCAACAGGTTATTCCCCAAAGACATCTTAAAGGCTAATGTCTCTGTTTGCCAAGAGAGTGCAATATCACATTTTACTGACATATGAGACATCACTTCTGCCAACACAACAAGGCAGTTCTTGAGCCTGAGTGTACCCATACCCCAACCTCTTCTCAGAGCCCCACATTCAGACATGCTTCCTAACCTCCTCCAGGTTTTAGGCCCTCATTTGTTTGTACATCCTGGGATGAGAACCTCAGCAGCCCTGGGCCAGCTGAGCTCTGCTTTTGCTTAGCTTTTCTATATACTTTGGGTGGGAACCATGATTGATTTTGCATGCTAAGAAGTCATTGCACCCATGTTTAGATTCCACCTGAGCTGAGCTGTGCTGCAGCAAGTGGTTCATGCTTTTGAACGTGTAGCAGATGACCAGAGTTACATGCTGATACAGAGGGGCTTATTTACAGCTGGGGTAGTTTCTAAGCTGTAAGAATTAACAGAGCCTAAGTAGGGTTGTCTGTGGATGCAGGGGGGAATTTGTAAACAGAGCTGAGGGAGTTCATTCAGAACTTCCTTGTCTTAAGGTCTGACCCCTGACTGACTTGACCTCACTAGCAGCTCTTACTTTCCCTTTAGGAAGGGTGGAAGTGGGAGAACAAGAGGCTGGAAGCATTATTCCTACTTCAGGTTCCTGCCTTTTCCTTCATGGAAGGATAAACTAATCTGACACTCCATCTACAGGAGTTCTCTGGTTCTAAAGGTACTGTTGCCAGATAATTTTTAAAGAAGGATATGGTTTATTTTTTAATTCTTTAAACATGGGCTTAAGTTAATAGATAACTGTCCTTTTTTATATATATATATATATATACATGTGCGTATTTTAAGCTACTGTGGGAATACTTATAGTTAGGCTGATGCTGAGTGTCAGAACTTGGCTCTTTGAGATGCTGCAAGGAGCACAGGGAGAAAAACTGCCTAGGGATTGCAAAAGAAAGGCTCTTTAGCAACCTGTGGTGTCACCCCTGCTAAGTTTTCCATGTTTCTCTTGGGAAAACTGTTCTTGTGGATCACAATGCTTTGTTAATGAAGGACCAGTTGGGTATTTGACATTTTTTCAGAAGTCATGTATTTATTAAGTTAGAGGTTGACATCAAACACTTAATAACTTAAGAAGGTGGACTTGTGTATTATGTTGGTGTATTCTTTTCCTTCCAAGTCCTTCCTCCAGACTATCAGTGTGTTTTCTACTTTAACTCTGTAATGCCAAAAGCCAGTTGAGATGGTTTGTTTTCTTTTTCAGCTTTTAGTGATTCTAGTCAAATACAAAGAGTTAATCTCTTCTACACATGCTAAAACAAAGGTTTTCTTCTGGCTCAAGTGCTGCTTTGTTGAAGTCTGTCTTTTCTTTACTCTCTCTACTTTTTGGAATCAAATTCATGGTTGCATCTCCAGAGAGTATGAAAGTTTTTTTTTATTATTATTTTAAGTAAAAAATATAACTGCCGTGGTCTCCCACTTCCTGGATGACATTGGCAACTTTACTTGTGGCTACTGACATTTCAAGAGACCCATCTTATACAGGCAGTCTGTGTTTGGCTAAATTTAGCAAGCCATGGATCAAGTGGCAAGTATGTTCCACCCTGAAACCTATTTTTGGGAGGAACTCAGCATAGGCACCAAGAGGTTAAAAAGCTGTGTGGGGGAGAAGGAAAAAAAAAAAGAGACAAGAAGCAAAATATTTTGCAAGAATCGTTGCTATGTTCTGAGCTTCAGCTCTTGAACACTGTGGCTCTGAATCACGTTCACTGGGGAAACAGCTGCAGCTGTTTAAGATGCTACTGCTCCTCAGCTGTTTGTTACCTTCCTTTTGCAGGCTGGGGGCTGAACACAAACCTTCCTCAGCAGTTTAGACTTAATGTTACCCTTTCTAACATAAGGCAAATAAGACCCAGGCATGTACCCCTTTCCCCCAGCACCACTGGGGAGTGCAGCAGTTCATGCAAGAGGGTTGGGGTGGGCATGGGTAGTATAAGCAGCCCCAGCGAGTTTCTGGCATTTGGAAGGGTTTATGTGCATTATGTGCCTGAGAGTCCTGACTGTACTCTGCTGTCCCTGATCATAAAATTTGTTTCTACATATTCGGTTGTGACTGGGTTAGTTAAAAGTGTTTTGGAAAATTGACTTGACTAAATCACAGGGAAACCATGGTATGGACGTGCTGGCTTGTAATTAATTGAAGAGCACAGTGCTAACCAGATAAAAACTGGTTGTCAGCTCATAGCAGTGCGTTCATATGGGTTGGTGCATGTTTAAACCCTGTTTTGATTCAATGGCTTCTAGACACTGTTTATTCCCTCCTATAGAAGTGTAGACTAGCCAAAAGGATTTGTAACGCTGTCCTAGAACAGAGGTGTAGCACCGTGTGCCCATCCTCTGCCAGCTGCCAGGACTGCCCTGGGATGGAAGATGCAAAGCAGATTGCCTCTCTGGGAGCCCTGCCAGCGGCTGACTCAAGGTGAAGGATCCTGGAGACGGGCTGTAATGGGCGAGAGCCGCACCCGGTCTGGTTCAGCAGCACACCTGGTGCTGTCCACTTCAGCAAGGCTTGGGAAAGGCACCGGTGTGTGCTGGCACAGCCCCTCACACCGTGCCTGCGGCTGACCCTGGCTGCAGCCGAACCAGCCCTGTGCGCTCACAAAGCTTTGAGGTCTCGCACTGCCCCAGCCTGAGCGGGTGGGGAGCTGGCACAGCCCCTCTCCCTCCCTGCTGGAGGAGAGAGATGGCTGAAACCAGTCTGGGAGCAGGTGAGTCATGGGCTGGCTCCTTGCTTCCTCTTGGGGCAGCCTCTTGCTTGAGGATCCAGAGGCATGTCGGAGACAGGAAAGGGACAGTTTCTAGTGGGGATGCTGGGCTGGCAGTCTGGAAGTGTAGGAGATTCCCAGCTGTGCTACTGGCCTCAGCTTCCCTGGGAAACAAAACAGAGATAATAATTACTCTGTCATGGATTTCAGGCCCTGGAATATTGAACATTACTTAAGGGAGTATTCATGGGCCTATCACTTTTGTGTTTTTATTAGCAACACTGGCAAAAATGAGAATAATCTGGGTATCTAACAGACTCTTCATAATGTAGCTGTTTGCTTTTTCCTTTACTGAGCCCAGTCAACAAGCAAAATAGTTCAGGGTCTTCTGAGTCAGCTCTTAATGCAGTGTGAAAGCAAACATGATTAAGATTTTTAAAAAGTACTGTAATGTAGGAAACAAGGAAGAGGGAGTTCCCTTTTTTGTTAGAATGCACTAAACAAGCCCTTATTATTCTATCTTAACACAGAGGTTTTGACCAGCCTAAAAGGCATCATGATAATGAAGAAACTAATGCAGTAAGTACTTTTAGTGCCCAAGTGTTTAGGAGTATTTAGGAGCATTGCTTTCCTCAGCATTCAGTACTCTTCTTTTTCGCAAAAGTCATGACAGCACGTGGTACTCAGCCTTGAAAGCATCTTGATCTCTGCAAAACCAGTTAAGGCCATCTTTAGTTTGTATTCCTAGAGCTGGGGGGGAAATCCTATCCCATACCTGAAGGAAGCATACCTAATTTCTCCCCTTCATGGAAAAAGATAAGTATTTTTCAAGCCACAAGCATCTACCCTGTAAAAAACCCCAGAAATCTGATTTAATAATGATACTTTTGTGAGCAGCCTTAAAATCCCAACAAAAGAAGACAGAATCAAACCTCTTGAAAACATCTCTTGGCCTTATTTGGGGCAACACAGATTGGAGTACACTTTTCAGATCAGGCTCATCGTCCCTGATTTTCACTTTGATGAAAGTAAGTAGAAGTAGAAGGGGCCATTTCAGCCCCCTCCTTGCATGAAGGATGCAGCAGTGTTAAAGAACAGAAAGAAATATTTCAAGGTTGGTTGGAAAGAGAAGGAATTTAATTCCCACCTTAATTGGGGATCTTTTCTATTGATTTCGGCAAGGGCTGCTGCAGACAGGAATAGACTGAGGTCAAACTGCAAACACACTAAACCTCACTGAAACTGGTAGTGGAGGGAGAATCTGAACACACTGCTCCCCTTTACTGGCAGAAGTAGGAAAAAGTTAAGACCCCTAATACTATCTGAAGGTGGAAATACTGGAACCCCTCCCTCACAAATTATGGGGCAGCAGGGGCTTCAGCCGGCTATTGACTTTTCAAGTGTGAAAGGATTGAGGAAGGAAAAACTATGGTGTTCTTGTAATGATTGAGGAAGTCTGTCCTAATGGCTAGCTCCTACTGAACACGCTTTCCAGCTCTCCCCTTTCCTCTGTTCCTCCTTCCTGACTGTGAAGTGAGCTGCTTAAGGAGACACAAACCCAGTATCCTTCATTTCCCCTGACAGTGATCCCTTCCCCCCCTTCCCCCTGCCCCCTTTTCCCCTCTTTTTCCTTGTTTTTCCTCCATTCCCTCCCTTTTTTTCTCTTTTTTTTCTTTCCTCCCCCCACNCCCCTCTTTCCTTGTTTTTCCTCCATTCCCTCCCTTTTTTTCTCTTTTTTTTCTTTCCTCCCCCCACCCCCCCTTTCCCTCTTTTTGCCTGTCTCTGTCTTTTCCTTCTCTTTCTTTCCCTTCTTTTTATTTTACCCCTTGTAGAATCAGCTTGCACTGGCATAGCAGAGATGGTCATGCTGGCCTGAGGGAGAAGCTCAGCTGCAGACAGGGGTTGTGAGGTTGTAAGAGCCAGTGATCTGAGGGTGATTCTCAGGAAAACAAAATCTGCTGACTCTTGTGTTGGCAGCTGAAGCTGTTAATGAAGGGGCCGTGTATCTGCTGCAGAAACTGAGCAGATCTGTTAATGCCTGGTATTGTCTGGCTTGCTAGCACACCAGCTTGGGAGCAATATATTCTGTGCTCAGCTGTCCAACCTG
The DNA here is from genome assembly GCA_008694505.1 of Cyanoderma ruficeps. Lineage (NCBI taxonomy): Eukaryota > Metazoa > Chordata > Aves > Passeriformes > Timaliidae > Cyanoderma > Cyanoderma ruficeps. The sequence goes on along the minus strand of VZDJ01007755.1, from coordinate 54,625,332 downwards.
CAGGGCACTAATTTCTGACACAGGAAGGATCAGTGGCCCACAACTGGCAGTGTCCTTGAGTCCTGCAGCAGGAAGAGCCAGGGCCACTGTCAAAGTTTGAAGAGGCTTTTAAACAGAGTTTAAATGAATTTCAAAAGGTGACATGAGAATGTGAGCAAATACATCGCCTGTTTGATCTCTCCTGTGTTCATCATTGGGGGGTGTAGAAAAAAGGAATTTGTGCATTCTTTGCAAGAAACGGAGGGAACACCCCATTCAACAACCAAATCTGCTTGTAATGGAAGCTTACCACTCCCTACATTTTTGGCTGGCTGCAGAGGTCAGAAGGGGTAACAGTAGTACTGTGCTGGGGTTACTGTTGCTCTAGTTCTGAGGAGGAAATTTTGTCTTGTCAACGTAGGCTGAAATAATCTCTTACTATGGACACAAATGATATTTAAGCCATTAACACTTCAGTGATAAATATCTCCTCCTGTAGGAAAGTCCTAGAAAAGTGGCTTTGATAAAAATCAAGATGATTGTCTAACTTTCTATTTTCAAGGCGCTTAGACTATGTTAGTGTATGACACTGGATTTGCTCTGACAAGTAAGGTCCCAGTGGGGCAATTTCTAAGGCTTGTGGCTTGGTCCTTGTCGCCTGTTTAAAGAGCCCTTCAAAGCAGGCAGTGGGCTACTCTTCAATGCTGGTCCTGTCAGTGCTCTTGCAGCTGAGGCTCTGCAGCCCCATCTGTGTTTCATGATGGTCTTTTCTGTATCAGGAGGCCAGGTGTGAGCTCTCTCAGTGGGAGAGGAGAGGCTGCCAGGCCCTCAGGAAAGCTGGCAATTGGCTTGGTTTCCAGAAAAATCAGTGCTTGTGGGTAGTTTCTATAATGAATCCCAGGAGCTCTTGGAAAATTATTTTCTCTGGTACCAGCAGCTCAGCATCATCCTTCTGATGGCCTTAGCGGAAAGCAGGGTGGGCACAGGCTTGTCTGAGTGCCTACAACAGAGGCAGTGTTTCTGAGAAATGCTGAGCTGTCTGCACGTACACAGGTTGGCTCTTCCGTCTGTGCGTGACGTGTGATGTTCAGGAAAGGTGAGGTGTGTGGTACTCGTGTGGCAAGAAGTACCTGTGGCCTGTCTAGCCAGCAACTGGGGCACTGCTGTCCCAGAGTACCAGGCTCACAAAGCCATATTTGCTGGCAGTTTCTGCAGTTGTGGTAGAGAAGGAACAAGTTTCAGGGAGGAAAAAAGTGGCCATGAGAACTTGTAACTCACTAAAAAAAGACACAGACACTGCAATCTTTGCTATGACTCATCTGGGCTGTTACTTGAAAAAGGCAGGGTGAGCAGGTGAGGACCTCCTTACTCAAGGGAGCAGCATTCATTTGTGAACTCTCTGAAGCCCTGAAAGTAGAAATGGTGTAGGTGAGCAGTTCCCATGCTGAGCCTCCAACCACTGATTTCCCTCCAACCACGGCCAGATGCAGCTCAGGGAGAGCTAGCAGGTCACGGCTGGCTGGTTACTTCCCACCTGTTGCTTCCACTGCTGCTAAAACAAGTTTGAGGAGCAAAAATCCAGCATACATGTTCTCATTCTCCTCTTTCTCTTGAAAACAGTGGGGCTTTGCTCTGTAGTGAGTGTTGCTGATGGGGAGGGGGTGTCTACGAGGAAAGCTGGTGTCTGCCTTATCAAAGTGTGAGTGGAGATAATTTCAGGACGTTTTGACAATGTTTTTTCGACTTGGAACTTTATTACAGATTCACAGAGTCAAAGCACTGCCGTGAACTGCCGCAGCTTGTTCAGTCACCTCCCTTCAGTGAACAAGCCGTGCTCCCGCGGGGCCTTGCTGGGACATGAAAGTGCCGACATGCATTCTGGAAAACCTTGCGGCGTCGCTGCCTCCTCCCTGGGGATTAGGGACTTGTTGAGCCCGATGAGGAAAGACTGTCCCCTCAGCTCAGCAAATCGTGGTACAGACTGCTGAGGGGGGCAGGTCAGCGCTGTTTCAGTGTCCAGCAGCCCGGGCGCTGGGCAGAGGAGCCTGGCTGTCCCCGGCCACCGCTGCTGCTGTTTGCTCAGGGAGCGGGAGTTGGGCGATAAGGCGTCCCTCGAGATAAAGCGCTTTTGTTGTTTGCCTGCTGGGTCAGGGCTCGGTAGGTGTTCTGCATTGCTGTGCGTTAAGGGTGTAGGCCGCTTAAAAGAAATTAAAAAAGGGACTTTGAATGGGCTGGGTCATGGTGTCAGAGGGTTAAACCGGAACAGTTCCGGCACTTGCTAGAGGGAGAAAGTTGTATAACATCACCTTACACCGAGTAAACCTCTTCCTCTCAAGCCGGCCAACCCTTTATGCGAGAGGGAACCAGTCGTGAAATCACAAAGCCATCGTCTGTTTAACGAGCTCTTTTTTTTTTTTTTTTTTTCAGACGAGTTTTTGCTATGATGTATCGCCATCCTCAAGGCAGGAAAATAGATTACTGGGGGGAGGTAGGAGCGGAAAAAACCCGACCCGACAAAAATCCCGTGTAATGGGAAGGCTCAGCAGTTTAACAGTGCCACCTCCTGGCTGGCCCTGGCAGGGATGGGTGTCCCAGGTCCCCACTGACGTGTCCCACACCTACTCGCTACCAGCTGCAGCCGTGGAGCCCCACACACAGATTTCTCGCTAAGCGATGGACGCTGCGGGGCTGCAAAGAGAAAAATCAGCTGCAGCTTCAGGCCTGGTCAGTGCAGCAGCCAGGAACGGTCTTTGGTGTGCAGAGGCTGGCCCAAACAGGATTTTTCCACTTAATGCAAACACCTTTTGTTGTTGTATTGGTTTTGTTTTGGTTTGTTTTGTTTGTTCCTTTTGGTTTGGAGTCTTTTTTTGTTGCACTGGATGAAAAGAAGAAGCCTTCATCTCACCTCCTCCCCCAGGGATGGGGGGCTCAGAACACAAAATGTTTTGATTCTTTGTTTCACAGTGGGGTAGGGATGACAGGGCAGATCCTCTTCGGTAAGGTCAGATCAATTGTCCAAATGCTGATATTTAAATTTCATGTTCAATAAAGGTAAAAAAATTAAGGAGGTACTTTGAAATGAAATCACCTTTTCTGTGGCACTCTTGTGAAGATTTCTTCTTAGACAGGCCAGATTTTCCTGGTTTAAGGGGGTAGCCATTGTCCCATCCTCTTGGTGTCTGATCTATTAGCAGCAATTAGCACAGGACCTGGCCTGCTGCACAAGGCAGCATTGATGTAGGCAGGCAGCTCTGCTGGGACTGCACTGGGTACTGCTGCAAATACCTCCTCAGCCAGGATGAGATGAGAGTGTCATAGCTCAGCTCCTCCTCGAGATGGGGAGGGGATCAGCTGAAGAGCTAGGACTTCCCTGGGACCGAGGAGCTGTAGCTCAGAGTACTGTGGAAAAAGGTGCCGTTAGGGATGCCAGTAGAACAGGGTCTCAGCTTTGGAGGCCACCTTGGTTTCCCTAGAGGACTGGGTTCACAAAACTTTTTTTGCTGTTGCACTCAAGTTTCTGTGAAGCTGAGCAGGATTCAGGACTGCCCTGCATGTGAGCAGCAGTCCCACAGCAGTTTTGGCATCTCTTAACCTCCCACCTTGTTTCCCCACTCATGGCTACAGAAGTTCTATGACTCTTGCAGGGCCAGTCCAAGAAGAAAGCCCAAGGCAGAGGCGAGCACCTTTCTGCTGGTGTGGTTTGTGAGCAGGTGTGCAGCAGAGCAGAATGAACCTCGTGTGGGTGCGAGGGAGGGAAAGGGAGTGAGCAGCTGAGATGGCACAGGCATGAACACAGCTCCAGGGGCCTTGGTGCTCTGCTCTGCTGTGACACAAGAGGAGCTGGAGGCCATAGTGCAACAGCAAAGCTGTGATGTAGTCACCATCACAGAAACGTGGTGGGATGACTCACATAGGTGGAGCGCTGCACTGGATGGGTACAAGCTCTTCAGAAGAGACAGGAAAGGGAGAAGAGGTGCAGGGATGGCCCTTTATATTAAGGAGGGTTTTGATGCCATGGGTATTGAAACAAATGATGATGAGGTTGAATGCCTATGGGTAAGAATTAAGGGGAAGGCCAACAAGGCTGACATCCTACTGGGAGTCTGTTATCGTCTACCCAACCAGGAAGAAGAGGTGGACAATTTATTCTTTGAGCAGCTAGAGAATGTTTCAGGATCACCAGCCCTTGTTCTTGCAGGTGACTTTAATTACCAGACTTTTGCTGACAATTTAATACAACAGAAAAGAGGCAATCCAAGAAATTTTTAGAGTACATGGAGGACAACTTTTTGTCACAGCTGGTGGGTGAGCCCACCAGGGGACGGACTATGTTAGACCTGTTGTTTGCAAATAGAGATGGGCTGGTGGCAGATGTGGCGGTTGGATGCCGCTTGCGGCACTGTGATCACGAAATTATAGAGTTGTTGATATTTGGTGAAATCAGGAGGAACATCAATAAGATTTTTGCATTGCACTTCCAGAGGGCAGACTGTTCTGTTTAGGAGAGTTATTTAGAGAGTTCCTTGGGAAGCAGCCCTTAAAAATAAAGGAGTCCAGGAAAAGTGGATGTGCTTCAAAACAGAGATCTTGAGGGCACAGGAACAGACTGTCCCTGTGTGCTGAAAGATGAGTTGACGAGGCAAATGTCCAGCCTGGATGGGCAAGAAGGTTTTGAAGGAACTTAGGAAAAAGAAAGAGGATGTATCATCTTTGGAAGGAGGGTCAGGTTTCTCAGGAAGTATTTAAGGGGGTTGCTAGGCATGTAGAAAAAAAATTAGGGAGGCCAAAGCTTAGTTCGAACTTGATTTGGCAACAATTTGCAAACAGTTTTGCAAGGGATAATTAAAAAATGTTTTTACAAATATATTAATGGTAAAAGGAAGGCTATGACCAACCTTTGTCCTCTACTGGATGTGAGAGGGAACTTAGTAACTGCAGATGAGGAGAAGGAGGAGGTGCTTAGCGTCTTCCTTGCCTCAGTCTTTAGTGGGAAGATGGCTTGCCTTCAGGACACCTGTCCTCCTGGGTTGCTAGATGGTGTCAGGGAGCAGAATGGTCACCCTGTTATCCAGGAGTAGGCAGTCAGAGAACTGCTGAGCCCTTGGGTGTTCATAAATCTATGGGACCAGATGGGATCTATCCTGGGGTGATGAGGGAGCTGACATATGAGCTTGTGGAGCTGCTCTCCATCATTCACCAACAGTCTTGGCTCATGGTGAGGTTCCAGATGACTGGAAACTGGCCAATCTGATGCCTATCCACAAAAAGGGTGAGAAGGAGTATCCTGGTAATTGTAGGCCAGTTAACCTGACCTCAGTGCCCGATAAGATAATGGAACAGTTTATATCGAGTGCCATCACGCAGCACTTACAGGATGGCCAGGGTATCAGACACAGCTGCATGGGTTTAGGAGGGGTAGGTCATGTTTGACCAACCTGATCTCCTTTTATGACCAGGTGACCCGCTTGGTGGATGCAGGAAAGGCTGTTGTCTATTAGGACTTCAGCAGCACTGTCTTCCACAGCAGACTCCTGGGTAAGCTGGCAGCCTATGGCTTGGAGAGGAGCACTCTTTGCTGGGTTAAGAACTGGCTGGATGGCTGGGTCCAGAGAGTGGTAGTGAATGGTGCTGTATCCAGGTGAGAGCCAGTCACCAGTGGTATCCCCCAGGCATCTGTGTTAGGGCCAACTCTGTTCAATATTTTTACTGACGACATGGGTGAGCGTATTGAGGCTTTCATTAGTACATTTGCAGATGACACTAAGCTGGGAGCATGTGTTGATCTATTGGAAGGTAGGAGGGCTCTGCAGAGAGACCTGGAATAGTTGGATGGATGGCAGAGTCCAATAGGATGAAGTTTAGTAAGTCCAAATACTGAGTCCTGCCTTTTGGCCACAAAATCCCCCTGCAGCATTATAGGCTGTGGACGGTGTGGCTGGACAGTGCCCAGGAGGAAAGGGACCTGGGGGTACTGGTGACAGCAGCTGAACAGGAGCCAGCAGTGTGCCCTGGTGGCCAAGAGGGCCAATGGCATCCTGGCCTGTATCAGGAATAGTGTGGCCAGCAGGAGCAGGGAGGTCATTCTTCTCCTGTACTCAGGGCACTGGTGAGGCCACACCTTGAGTGCTGTGTCCAGTTCTGGCCCCTCAGTTTAGGGAGGACGTTGAGACACTTGAGCACGTCCAGAGGAGGCAATGAGGCTGGTGAGGGGCTTGGGATACGAGTCCTGTGAGGGACAGCTGAGGGAGCTGAGGTTGTTTAGCCTGGAGAAAAGAGACTCAGATGTGACCTTATCACTCTCTACAACTTCCTGAAAGGTGGTTGTAGCCAGGTGGGGGATGGTCTCTTTCTCCAAGCAGCAACTGACAGAATGCGAGGACACAGTCTTAAGCTGCACCAAGGGAAATATAGGTTGGATATTAGGAAAAGTTTTTTACAGAAGGGGTGATAAAGTATGGAATGGTCTGCCTGGGGAGGTGGTGGAGTCACCGCCCCTGGATGTGTTTAAAAAAAGATTGGATATGGCACTTAGTGCCATGGTTTAGTTGAGGTTAGGGCTGGGTTGGACTCGAGATCTTGAAGGGCTCTTCCAACCTAGTGATTCTGTGTGTGGATGGTGTGTTTGTGATGGCTCCCAGTGCAGCTGGGGCAAGCCTTCATAAGCAGGGTGCCCCTCCTGAGGCACATCAGCTGCTTTAATATGGTCTCAAGAGCACTTAGAGATGTGCAGGACCTTATAGGTACAGGCAGCATTTCCCTCTCTAAGGAAACAATTTGCAGACATTCAAGTAACAGCCTGGATGTTGGGTTTTATTTTCTCTAGATGGTACAAAATGTAATCACTTATGCAATACAGCAGACTGGCTTTCTAATCTTCCCTCTGATGTACCACTTTGGCAAGTTCTTTGGATTTATATCTGTATTTCACGGTGTTCCCCATCCTCCTCTCTTTCATCTCATTCTATGGTGTTTCCTGTGGGTGTAGTTACTATTGAAGGAGAGGAGGCAGGAACGTCTTGAAATCCCTGTGGTGGAAAAACCTGGTAGTGCCTCCTGAGCAGCACTGTGGTGGGGCAATGCAGAAACTTTAGCAGTGATTTTGATGTGAGCAATGCTGCACCCCAGGACCTCGATCCTTCAGCCCAGCTGAAGATTTTGTGGTATGAGCCAAGCCAGAGAATTTTCTGAGCCTAAAATAAGTAAAGGCAACTAGAGCACAAGTCCAGTGTCTTGACATAACCAGGAATTCCTTCAGCCAATTTTGCTGCTGAAGACCCCATATTGTGAAGGCACAACTTTATAGGACTTTCTCTCAAATAGCTTGTGGTGAGTCTTTGTCTTACAAGTCCTCTCTGCTGTATGGTCCTAGCCTGTGTCTGGAAGGTTCCTCCATTTAATCCACTTTAGTCACTGCTCTTTCCAGACAAAAGTGCTTTGCTTGATCTGGCTGCATCCCTTGATTTCAAGCAGAAAGTCTTCAAAATTTAATATTTGTCTGTTAGCTCAGTTTCACCTGTGTTTGGGGTTTCATCCTTAGGGGAAGATAAACCCCAGAAAATTAACAGAGAAAATACCTCTCAATACTGAGGCTGAGATCAGTTATATGAAGGTCTGCACAGAGAGTTTATTTCAGTAAAGCCAACAGAAAAATTTCCCTGAATTTTTACCACTGTTGGACTAAGAGTGATCTTTTCTAAATTTCTTTTCCCCCTACAGAATACTCTGATGTGGTTAAATCCAGAGATAACCAAGAGTCTACTTGAGTCTTTTTCTTAGCTTGGCTGTTCTTGGGGTTTTCGTTCGTATTGCTTTTTTTTTGTTCCCAGTGGGAGCAGTTTGCTATTGCAGACAACACTGTAGAAGAGGACTGTGTGAGCAAGCAGCAGTGACTTGGAAGTGAAAGAATCCTGTAGTGTTATTTACTTCCCACCTTCTGCAATTGCAGTACCAAAGCTTATTGTAGTAGTGGCTCTAGGCCTGTTTGTTTGTACTCGCCGTCCACAAGGTACCAATGTTTTCCTGAACTCTTACACTTCTTGTTATGTGTTTACCCTTGGAGATGCTGACAAAAGAGTTAGGAATGAAAAAATATTGTGTGTTCCTGATCTGGGTTTGTAGTTCCCTAGGAATCCAGGGAGGCCTTGAATTTGATGTTGCTTTCCTGTTTTTAGGGAGCAGACAAAGCTATGAATAATAAATACGAGCTCTGGGGCAAAACCGTTTTCCATTCATAAAATTCAACATTAAAGTCTGAACAGTAACTTCTTAGCCTGCTGCCAAGCAATAGGAAATCCATGTTGGGACTAGGGAGCTACTGACAGCTTCTTCAGCTTTTGCGGTGCCACAATGAATAAATTGCTTCATGTCTGATTTTTACGTAGATAGAACAAAGGTGTCTCCAGGTAAGTGATGCAGATTAGTGTAGTTTCCAATCTGAGGAGTCTGAACTTGGAAAAATAAAGACAAAGCAAGTCCCTTTCTTCTGCTGGCTTCTCTCTTGGCTTTCAGGATGAGAAATAGCTGGGGCAGAACTTGAATAAATCAAGAAGAAGGAGGAGATTAAAGTTATGGTATTGTGTTTGGGGCTGAATCAAAACTTACTGCATAGACACTGAAGTTTCTGCTTCAGTGGTGATGGTGTGAGAAATCAAATCATAGGATGCCAGTATGTTTTTGTGGTCTGGATCCTGTGTTTATTTGTATTTCAACATCTGAGGGGTCCTGTTAGAGGCCAGGCAGAATATTGCAGGGAGGGAGAGGTAAATTTCTGTCAGTGGTGCAGTGATTGAAGAGGATCACTGATTTGAGTGCTCTTGTAAAAAGCATCTCAAGCATTCAGTAGGGAAATCTGATTGTGACTTGCTCTCCTCCCACCCCAGAGCAGGCTCCTGTTCTCTGAACTGATTACTGTCAAGTAGTAGAAGGAGGTGAAGGTTTGCAAGGGGCAAGAGAGCGTCCTGGATCAAAGTGTTTGTCTTTTTCGAGGTAAAGCTGCATTAAATTGGGGAGAAGCAGACCAGCAACAGTGAAGAATATAATTTGTGCATTTTATCACACTGCTAACCCCAGCTGTAAAATTTACCATAGAAAGGCTAATAAAATGGGAGCCACACAAGCAAACAGAGGGCACGGGATTATCAGCAAACATTTATTTTGGCTCTGGTGGAGCCACTCCCCTGATCAAAGCGGTTGGAGTTTGAACCTCTTTTAAGTTGTTCCTTGCTTGGACTGGGAGTGCCCTGATCTTGCACTGATGGCATCAGTATCGTCTCTGCAGCTGTGTGGAAGAAGGAAAGTATCAGGAGGGAGAGGGAAATTGTGTGAGGCTGCTTTACTGCAGTGTGAGACAACAGTATCTTATTTTAGCTTTGCCAGCAACTGCCCGGTTTAGGAAAACAACCTGAGGCTTATTGTATAACTAGATGGCATAGGTATTATCACAGGGCCAACAGGGAATGCTTTACCATTTGCAGGCTCATGTCTGGCAGACTGAGTAGCTGTGTAATCCTTATCAACAAAATAGCCCTCTGGCAGAAATCACCTTGAGCCCCAGGCTCTTCCCTTCCAGAGCCTCTTCTCTGACTGATCCCTTTGTTCAGGGTTCCCCCTTTCTCCTCCAACAAGAGCTGCTTGAATCCCTCTTGGCAATGAGTGTCTTGGCTGAAACAAACATCTCCCCTCTGATCCTTTCAGGCTTCATGCTTGGTGTCTAGTGGCTGGGGCTCACTTGGTGAATGTGGTGTTCTTGTTCAGTCTCGCTGGATGGGGAAATACATAAAGAGCTTCTGGAAGAGGTACAGGGGTGAGAAACAAGAGAAACAAGAGAAAGGGAAGAGAAGGTTTTTAAGTCCTGAGGAATGGGATCTTTCTATGTAAATATCTTGTATCTCACTTTAAGGGCAGAAGAAAGGTAGCTTTACTTCTAACTTTCTTTCCATGTGGTTTTTTTTATTTCTCCGTGCCTGTTTTGTCCATTCTGTATTTCATTTATTTATTTTGTACTCTTTTAGGGAGATTCTTGTAGACACCTGCATGCTTGAGTTCAGATTCATTTTAAGGCCAACTCATAAAATGTTTGCACTAGAGAGGCAAAAGAGAAGCGGGGCTTGAATGTAGCTCTCATGACATGAACAGCTCTCCTTCCTGGGTCCGGGCAGTGCTGAAGCACCAGAGTCCCTGCCTCCAATAGGAGACTGGGCTGAGCAGCAAGGGAAGAGAGCAGGCAGCAGGAAGTTAACCCTATGGGTGTTTGACTGCAAAAGATTGCTTCATAATACATTTTTTTACAATTCTTATTTTTAAATAGCTCCACATTATCCACTCAGTGCTAGGCCAGAGTACTTGTTTTTGAGACCTCCTGGAGGAGTGGGTGTTGAGGGGAAATGGAAGCAATCTGTAAGGCTGACAGAGCAATTCAAGTAAGACTTCCCCCTTGCTCTCCCAGGGTAAATGTGTGACTTTCTGCCCTCATATCTGCCACAGTCAGCATTCTTGCACTGCATGAGGAAGGTCCTGCATCCATATGTGAGGTCTGGGAAGGCTTTCCTGTTCTTGCTGGTTGATCCCTGTAGCATATGCCCCATCCTGCTGCTGCACAGAAATGAGGGTCTCAGCAGTTAGAGCCCTGTAAGGAGGCTGGGTGAGAGCTGCCTTTGTGGGTGGACCTTCACACTAAACCAGGGATGTGCTGGTATGCAGGAGTGGTGAGAGATCTGTTCATGTCTGGCAGTCTGGGACTTTGCCTGCTGGGACACAGAAATCCCTGTGACTGGGGTGTGCATGACTTGGTAGAAACATTGTAGTAGCTGTTTTATCTCAGCTTTAGCTGATCAGTGAGTGTATTTGTAACACACTGATCATTGTGTTTGCCTGAGCCCTGTGGGAGCTCCTGGGGAGCAGACTCCCATCCCATCTGTCTCACTGAAGCATTTGTCAGTCCTGGGAAGGTTAGTTCAGAATGATCCATGAAAGAGATTGGAGTTTGTGCTCTAGGTGGATTCTTCATCACAGTCCATTACATGAGAGAGGAGGGTAAAGATAAGTTCATACTTTACCTTCCCTGTGTCTTTTGGGAGAAAAGCTTGATTTCAATTGGAATAACACCATTTAGATGAACCTGCTCCCCCTACTCTCTTTTCTGGTGCTGCAGAACACCATCAAAATAACAAAATGCAGCCACACTGGGATTATTTTAGGGCTGCACTGGAGAGCATAGGAGATGGTAGATGAGAAATTTAAGCAATAGATCTTCATGGAAAGAGAAGCCTCTTTCAACATAACAGAAGTAACAGCATAAAGATACTTCCAAATCAGTCAATCTTGCCAGAAAGGGCTGAGAATCTGGCCCAGAATCTGACCATGGGGTTCACTTGTGCCTCATACCTCTCACTTCAAGGAGATCTGTGTGGAAACATGCAGATCTTTGTTTTAGCAAAACCCCACTGCCTTCTTGCTCAGGCTGCACATCCCCGGAGGATATTGCTCTCACCTATGCACAGCTGAGCTGTGTTCAGACCCTGGCTGTTGCTAGAGAGCCCTTACTAAGCTTTTTGAGGCTCCTTCAGAAAGATAACTGCAGTAGCTGCCAGGTGTACCAGAATTCAGGTGTGATAGCGTGAATATACCACAGATATTCTGGGACAGCAAGGGATTCTTTTGCTGTGCTGGATCAGTGAAAATGAACTCTGGTTTTGTTGCTTGACCATGCCAAAAAGGTGTCTGATTAGAAACAGGAATTCAAGGAAGAAACCAAGGCAATTCTTAGGCTGGAGTAAAGCCCTTTTTAATTTAGAGGACAGCAGAGCTCTTGAGCTGCTAACCCCTGAATGATCTTTAGACCACAAATCTCCCTGTTGCTGTGGTATGACAAACATACCTTTCTCCTGGTATGGAGAAAGCTCCAGGTTAAGTGGTGGAATGTGGGTTTAAGCTATAGTCTTGGTTTTTCAGTTTAATTCTCATGGAAAAAGGGCAAGCGGTTTTTGTGATAGGAAGCCAAATGCTGTTCAGCTGGTGCTGGGAGTGAGGCTCTGCAGTGTTTGTCTGTGAGGTGGACAGTGAAGGGTCAGAAGATCTCAAGGGCCAGAAGTCTGATGCTTTAGAGATTGAACTCCTATTTTTTGATCAGCTGAGACAACTTACAGCAGATTCTGCTACAGATGCTCTGGGGGAGCCTCTGTACTATGTGGAGGTAAAGGCTGGCTTGTTTGCTGTGCTGAGCCTGGGGGCCCCTTCAGATGTGCCCAAGGCTATAGGGAGCCTGATGAATTTGGCTAAGAGGATCTTGGCTATCGTGGGATCAGTTTCAAATACAAGTGCTTGAACTAGCACTGTGTCTGTTTTTAATCTGCTGAGTCTTTCATTAGATAACAGGCCAAGAAGCTTGGTGGCAGGAATTTGGGTTTTAGTTCTGATTTTGTTGTGTGACTGCAGTGAAACAGAGCTGAGCAAGTGGACTCTTTTGTGAATGCTGCTGCTGGAGTTTTGTTAGTTTCTCCTCGAGGTATGGCTCTTCTGATATCTCATGGGAATTATGGCGGTCATATGACTTTGAAGAGGTGCTGGTGTGAGGAGAAAAAAAAAGTTCCTTGTCTGTATAGTGATACTATTTAATTGTTTATGTGGACCTAAAATGCAGCAGTGATGATGTCTTGGATGAATTGTTCCCAAAACAGCATAATTTGAAACTTGATTTGGGGAGTGGTGGTCAAAGCTATGATGAACACCTTGGCCTTCTCTCTTTTTTCTTCTTTTTTTCCCCCTCTCCAAACCAGGGTGTAATAGAAATAGGCTGAAAGTGCAGTGCATTTAATGTGCTCTATCCCATCTTGTGTGGTTGCTGGTTCATGATCAGCTGTGGTAATCCTCCCTGTGTGAGCAGGTCTCAGGCTTGCTCTCCGTGGCTGGGATAGCAGGTGAGAGTTTTGCTGCACAAGAAGAAAACAAGAGACTCTCCCTTGCTGCTAGCTCTTGGCTGCTCTGAGATGTGGCTCATCTGTGCACCAGGGATTTTTTGGCTGCTCAGGAATTTGAGCTGCAGAATGTGGGTGTGTAGGATGCAGGCCGTATATGTCAGAGCTCCTGGGTGGCCAGATGTGAGCCACAGCTGCCTTAGCTGTACATGCTGAACCTCTCCAACATGAGGCGTGCAGCCCAATGCTTGTGACCAGCCTTTGTACACTTGTGCTCAGCTCCAGGAGCCTCCTGTGTCTCTGATTCCTGCCCATACCTTTTCAAATCATAACTCAACCCTGCTCCAGGGCAGGATCCTAAACAGGTTCATGCACTCTTCAACCCAAGAGCCTAATCCCGTGTGCTGCCCTATGCTTGATTATCTATCTACCCATCACCTATGCCAGCTACAAAAGCTCCTGGAATGAGGTGTGTGGAATCATTTGTGCCATTAAAGGAGTTTCCAAGTGCCTTGCCCTGGAAAAGTGAAGATTAAAGATACCCCTCCCAGGTGTAACAAAAGGCTTTCCCCCCATGGATCCTTGCAGACATTGTGCAATCTTCTCTCTGGGTTTCGCAAGTCCATCACCCACCCCACGGTATCCCCTTTCCCTGTTTCCCCATTGGCTATGGGGCTTGGTGTCCTGTTTCTCTCTTCCCTATGGTCACTTGCCCCCTGCCCTGCCCCCTGTATCACCTATGAATCTGAGACCCTATATAACTGAGAAAGACCACATGTTCTCTCTCCTTCGCTCTGGATTCACCTTTGGCACATGGAATAAACGCTTGCTGGAAATTGATCTGGGGCCGGGAGCCTTCTGCCTCTCTGCTGAGCTAGCCTTGTAACGTGTGTGGATGTGTGAGCTTCAATTGCTGCCTGAATTCTTCTCAAGCAGTTTCTCTACAGAGAGGCTGACTGGGATCTAGAAAGGCCTTAGCTACACTCCGAAAAAGACACACTGTTACAGAGATGGTTTGGGGATGTGCTGCACTTGGAATATAATTTGTCTTACTTCTCCTGGGGCTTCAAAGCAAGGAATAGTTTGTCCTCTGTGAATATAAAACATGTGTAAACATGACTGATACTTCATATTTAAAATGTGCTCTTTGAACTTATTTCCCTCATCATCACCTTCCCCTTCTCCCCTTAAACTTTGGAGAGATCCTAGAATCATGACAAAAAATGAGAAAAAACAGTGTTTCATTATGAATTTATTGAGAAGCAAGAAGAGCATATAGCCTAGGTACAGAATGATTCACACATCACTTAAAAGACATTACAGAACAAAAAATTCCTGGTAGACTCCAGAAGACTAGAATGATATGAATCCAGTGACAGGACATCGATCACTGGAAAAAAGGCATGCTCATCCCATTTGCTTTTGTTCTGTGGTTATAACAAAAGCTGTGCTAGTGGAATCTCCAGACAGGCTCCAGAGAAGATTTAAGATGTTGAGTTTTGTAACTGGATAATACGTGATATATGTGAAAGTCATCTAGCCTGTGTTAGAAATGGATACCTCCATAACTTACTGCAAAAAAGTGTTTAGGCTCTCGCCTGTTCTGCCTCATGCTATTTTCATCCTAAGATGAGAGTGTTGGTATTGGATACTTTCTTCTTACAGCTGTATATATTAGAAGAAAAAAGTAGGCTACAGTGTGCATTTAGAGATAAAATTACCACTAGAGGATCTAGTAACTTCTTGAAAATAGCAAATTATAAAGAGGAACAGCATAAGAATCACCATGTGAGGATTATTTTCTTCAGAATCATTGTAGCATACAGCCTACTTGCCTTGGAGAGTGTTGGTAGTCTGCAGCTTTCATGAAATTGGTTTGTTGCTAATAATAGTCTAAATAATTTTTCACAGTAAAATCGGCACAAGCGACAGTGACGTGATCTTGATTAGTCAGCTTTGCTGAAAGAGTGTAATCTCCCTGTGTGAGACAAATGCAAAGCAAGGGATTAGCCCAGTACTATATAACTGCTTAAGTTTCTGACTCCTCATTCTAGAAACAGAACAATGCTTTTCCCATCAAGTTCCTCCAAAACCTTCCTGGTCCAAATGTTTCAGAGGTGGTAAAGGACATGCCCATATTTTCTGCCAAAAAATTCTCCTTGGGGATATCAATGCTGACAGCACAATTGAAAATTAAACACTGCAAGGGGAATGAAATATTTTGTTGCATTAAAAAATCCCTTCAAATCTGTGTAGATTCCCATGATTCTTATAGGCAAGCACAATATGGCTTGTGCTGTTCAGTAATTGGAAAAGGAGGTGCTCAGTTCTCTGGCACTTCTGTTACATGGATCTTGTTGTTCAGTGTTATTGATATGAATTTTTATAACAGAGCACACTGGGAGAAGTGTGTGCATAGATGACTCAATCTCTAACGAATTCCTATATAATAAAACAAGAAGTAGTCTAATTTCCAATTGTGTAGTTGAAATGATGAATTCAGGCTTTGGGGAGAACTTATGTCACTACACTGCAAAAAAAATCTGAACCTTAAAGAAGCCATGGCTATCTTGTATTGGTCAAAATGGCTCTCTCCAGACACTAGGAGAAGCACTGTACAGGGAGGTGACCAAGGCAGCTTTAGCAGATTTGGGAGAAGAGGTGAACTAGATTTTATTCACTCTATTGCTGGCACTGCAGTAATTACTTCTGGGGTTTTTTTGCTGGAGCACACAGGGGAGCAAAATGTGGGGTAGTAGAGGTAGCAGTGACCTCCTCCCTTTAAACCACAGGATGCTCTTGTCCTGTTTAGACCCCTTCTGGTTGTGGAGTAGAAGGAGGCAGGGCTAGAATGAGTCAGGCTTCTTGGCATTTCCCTTTTACAATGGGATTTTTAAAGCAATATCTGGCCTGTGTCCTCACAGAGAGGTTCAAGTTTAGAGTAAAATCTAAATTTAGAGAGAGGTCCAATGGCAACATACTCTTGAAAATAGAGCCTGGTTGTAATTCCTGAGTGGAGTGTGCAAACGTCTCTCAGGTCTCTCAGATGAGGCTGTTCTTTGCAATGAGCAGAAGATGATTGCTGTATGGAATCATTCCTTTTTGTCAGCATGGGAGGATGGTGTTATTTGCCTGATTTATTAATTAACAAAAGAGACTTCCTATTCCTTTTTTACATAAGCATGTTAACTTTCTAAAAGCTTATAGTTTAATCCATGGAAGAGACTTCATAGTAGCTAATTTCCATTGCTTCTTAGTGATTATATTTCTTTTTTCTCCTTCTGAATAATTTTTTGCTTGTGGTGAAAAATGTTATTAGAAGAGGCTTGTGATCAGTCTTGGAGTTTCCGGCTCCAGAAACTAGCTGAAAATTCAGCTAATTTGTCCAGAACTGGAGTTTCACTCATCTGTGTGCATGTTTCTATGGATTCTTCTTGGTTTAAATACCTATTCTTCAGTTTGTCTTGGGGTTCTACTATGTAAGTATTTTAGTAAAGATGCTCCTGGAGCAGGATGCTGATTGTTGTGAGCTCAAGCGCTTCTGTGTGAGACATCAAAAGGCAATACTCAATACAGCCTCTGTAGGTATAGCCTTTAGGCAAGCAGGCTGGTTAGGGTTGGATAAGAGGCTCCATAAAGGGGATCCCTTGGGAAAATGAAGGTGCTGGTTGCTGCAATCACCAAAGGAGGATTGAGACATATGAGATGGTAGCACTTACGGAGGGAGGCTCTATCCTCCCAGAAGCCAGCTATCCTTGTTATCATCTCTGCAGGTCTTGGCAAGCCCAGTTCTTTGGGACTCATGTCTTTGTTCTTATATCCCTGTTCTGATCCTGTTTTCTTTTCCTGCCTGGAGCAATCCAGTGCTGAGCTGATCCCAGACTTCATCTTTGAGCCTCTGACATACGTTTTATGTCTGCTGCTGAAGAACTGAGAGCTCATGCTGTGCCTCTCTGAGTAAATCTAAGGAGTATTTGACTGACCACCTGAACTCTATGCTTTTGCAGTGGTGACTGTGATCCTTTTTTTGCCACATTCTCAACAAGATGCCTTGATAATCAAAGACTTCACCTTCTTCCCTTCAATCCAATCTCTTTATTGTATGTCTCTAAAAAATCCTTTGTTATGTACTGATCAAATATATCTTCATGCTGTGCCCAGTTAAGAGACTGTTGCATTCAGCATTTGAGATCTATCTTTTTTTGCAGCGTGGTTTGGTTGAACTTCTAGAAGAAGACTTAGCTGTGTGTGGAGACGGCTGCCAGTAAAAAGCATCTGTACTGGATGACCAGGAAATTCAGGGCAGTGCCTAGAGTACTGCCTGTTTTCTCACCTTCCTAAGAAATTATTTTCTTATTTTAAGGCTCCATAAATCCAGAGAAAATGTTCTTGGCCTAATAACTTCAGTTGCCACCTAGAAGACCTTGTCTGCCTGACACTGTGTATGTACAGTGGAGCACGTTCAATTGCAATAGCTATCTAAATTGCCTTTATAGCCAGAGAGGATGAATGAGCTTCTCCAAATTGTTCAGTTCACTAAGGACTGAGCAAAATTGCTGCCTTGGTCTCTTGGGAGTCCTCTGGAACTGCTTCTTTTCTTGCTGTTTTAAGAGTAAGAGAGGGGGAGCCTACTAAAGAACTCTATGGATGTCTGACTTAATGCTGGTACAGACATCTGCTATCCTGAAAAAAACCTTTGTCTCTGGATAGTAGTGCCTCTGTGACTTTTCATAAGCAAAGCCACTTAATTTCATATTGAAAAGGATTATTCTTATAAAGCACTATCAGATCCAGTGTGCCAGCTGGGGAAGCGTGGAGTGTGCTGGTGTGATTGCTGGTAGTCCTCTGACCATACCTCATCCAGAAAGCCCTTCTGCTTGGGAACACAGCTGTGACCAACTTACCTGAGGGATTTCTTTGATTCCCAGTGTGACTGGTCCCTCATAATAGAGATGTTCTGGAAGGCAACAATGGTGATGGATGGTTAGACATGCAACACATGAAGGAAAAAGTCAGCTGATCATAGGTGCTTTTATTGTAATGGCATTTCAAAGCCTCCAGTGACAAGTATTATGGAACTGCAAAATGCTCCATACACAGTCCTGCAACGGCCCTCTTGAGGGAAATATCAGGATGTATACTGCCTTATGGGGAAAGCAAGGCAGAGCTTGGGCTCAAGAGGCATCTGCAGCCCATGTGAATGGAAAAGGGGGGCATGTCTTTGCACAACCAGGTGAGCATTCCTATGCCATCACACATCCTGAAAATGAAAGGGGAGGGGGGCACTCCCAGGCTCAAGTTCTTCAGCATGAACTATTAAACACCTGCAGCTTCAGTAGTCAAACTGTACTGTTCTGGTAACTTTCAGAAAAACCAGTCTGAGCTGAGTGTTTGTGTAGCTGTGGACTTCTGACTGCTTACTGAACATGACTTTAAAGTAATAAGAACATGTCTGTCTCTCTACTGAGGGAGTGTTCATCAAGAAGTTACATGAGGGATTAAAGTCATTGCAACTGTGTTGGTGACTGGAATAGAGCCTGGGAGTTCCACCTTCCAATCCTCATCTCCCTAATCGTATAAGGCATGCCTGCTCTTGGCTGTTGAAGAAAGGGCAACTTTGGCATTAATGGAGAGAATTAGCAAGCTGTTCTGCAGTTCCTCCTACTTTTTCATAGCTTACTGGGCCAAACTGTGCAGACTTGACTGAAAATAAAACTTGTAGATGTTTCAGTATTTCAGAATTTCTTGCACAACTTGCCCCACACAAGTCATGGAAAAGTCTAAGAACTGTTTAAGGATTCTTTTTTGTAGGTGTCATGAAATATTCCTTACTTTGACAGTGACAGAGGAGTAAGTGTTTCATCATGTTTATATGAGTATGTGCTGGCATTTTGATGCTTGTCACTTCTAGAGAGTTGTTTTAGTCTAGTCTCACTGCTGGTTTAAACTGTTTCTTGTGAAAGGTTGGATAAAACCTTTGTAACATCTTTAGATTGTATGGTCCATGTCACCATGCATGGACTTGGAAAACAGTCCATACAAGTTCTTCCTACTCACGCTATGAAATGTTAGTCTTGTAACAAAATTATATGAAGAATCATGACAATAAAATACACTAGGAAAAGGATAAACCTGAGATATCTCCAATGTTCTACACCTTTGCATTGATGAGAAGTTTGTTTAATGTAATGCCCTGATGATCCTGGGAGGTGGAGAAGATGCAAAACAACTCAGCATTGCCCTGAAAAACCTAATCCCAAAACAGAGAACAGAATAAGTGTGTCTTGGCTTGTCAATTTCAAACTGATCAACTATGCTCCAGCAATTGTACTGTACTAATTCCCTTCTCCATCCCTGGCTAATTCCTGTGTTTTCAGAGAAGTCTTGTTGTTTTCAGAGAGCAGTCACCGTTGCCGCTTGCTTCTGTGCATGAAGCAAGAGCCCAGGCAGGAGTCTGACACATCTCCACTGCAGAGAGCGGTGACTCAAAATTTTTAAAAATACAGTACAGCCCACCTCTCGGTTCACAGCTTTAGTAGACTCTAAATGGGAATTAAAAGCACTGAAGACTGCATGATGATGATGAGTGACTCTCCTGGGATTTGAGCTGTGTGTGGCGATGTGATCTAAGGCATACTTGGAGCTGCTCCCTCAGGGTGGTGTGGACCAGGCAGTGGTGGGGCTCATGCTTTGCGTGCCCTTTTGTTCAGTAGAGAACCTTCTAGGACTGCGTTTTCTTCAGTCAACTCACAGCCTAGCAAATCTTGGATGACAACAGAGGAGAGTGGAGAGGAAACTGGGCTGTGAACAATCGCCCAAAGTCCTTCTGCACAGGGACATGGAAGCTTCACTTGGATCATGTGGCTTGTTAGGATCTCATCTAGGCTCTCAGAAAGCCATCCAGAATTAAAAAACATAGATGCAGCATTCAGGCTCTGCAAAGCCTGTATTTTAAAATGAAGTAGGTGTCATCAGGCCATAAATTTGCTTCTGAAATGATGGCAATGCTACTCTCTCATCTAGTGTAGGTAGAAGCTATTTTTCCCCACACACTTCAATGTGATAAAGTAACTAGATGAATGCAGTCTCAGGGCTCTGCCTCAGCCCACTCTGAGAAGTTTTCCTTGATTGCTCTGATGTGTTGTAGCTATGCCTTTGCTCAGTTATCAAAGAAATCACTGTCATGGGCTGTATTATCTTTTAGGGAACCTTCAAATGCAGAGCAGTAGGTGCTGCTTGTCCAGTTTGAAGTCCAAATTTACTGCTTTATGCTTCAGCTTTAGCCTTATTTAGCTCTCTTTAGCCAGGGTTCACAACTGAATCATATGGAGCTATTGGAGAGAGTCCAGTGAAAGGCCACTGATACAGGGACTATATTAAATGAGTAGAACATCTTTCTAAGGAGGAGACTGAAGTGCTGGGATGGTTCAGCCTAGAGAGCAAAAACTTTAGGGGACAGCACATCAATATGTACAAATACCTGAAGTGGGGCTGTAAAAGAGGATGGAGCCAGGCTCTCTCTACTGGTAGCAGGGCAAAGAGGCAGTGGACACAAACTAAAACACAGGAGGTTTCTCCTGAACATCAGGAAAGATTTTTTTCACTGTGAGGGTGACTGAGCACTGGCAGAGGTTGCCCAGAGAGGTTGTAGAGCATCTGTCCTTGGATATAACCAAAAGCCTTGGCTTGGACATGGTCCTGGGCAACTGGCTGTCTGTCTGTCATATGGCTCTGAAGTAGGTGGTACTGGATTAAATGACTTTCAAATGCCCTTTCCAGCCTCAACAATCCTGTGGTTCTGCAACTAGTCCTTTGGAAAACTCCTGTGACCTTCCTTGCTTCAATGGGGAGAGGGAAATGATGCTGCTTTGAAAGTATGTCCTTATAGAAAAGCAAGGGCAGCTTTCATTTTCAGCTAGTTGAGACCTGTCAGGAAATACTATGGATTCATAAATCTGCTAAATTTTATAATTCATATTCACTTTGGACCATGGAAACCTCCTTAGTGGATCAGGCTTTTCAAAGATCATTCAGTGTTCCAGTTACATGAGGATTTCTGCTGTAATTCCAGAAGTGTAAACATCCTCTAAGACTTGAAGGACTGCAGTTTATCACAGCATCCTTAATATGACTTTTTTTCTCCACATATTCATACATTTTTACATTCCTCCATTGAACACATCTGCTGCAGTAAGTGTAGCTGTCACAAACACTGAGCCTGTCTCATTGAAAGAATTCTCTGGTCTTCCTAGAGAAAAGCCCAAATGTGGTTACAAAAAATGCTCACACATTTGGAAGAGCATAACCCATGAGTGCATTTTTCCAATTAAATACTCGCCTTTTTCTTTTTTGGTCTGCTGCTAATTTATGGTACCTGTCAAGCATGCTGTCATCAGGGATGTGCTTTCAGCCCTTTTTCTTATAGATTTATCTGAAAGTGATTTCTGTAGAGCTCTTAGAAAATATTTCTATTGTACCACTGAATCAAGGTGATACTCCTGTACTTTTGTAGCAGCTTTTCACTGTTGTTTCTACCAAAAGTGACTTAGTCCTTTTCATTGCTAGTGAGTGTGCCTTTAGTAGCTTCCAGTCGGAGGCAGAGCTTTCAAATATGTAAGAACTTCCTGAGGATTACTTCAAATTACTAGTTATCATTTGTCATGAAGATGCCTCTCCTTCCTGACTAAACACCTATAATGAAATTCTCACTCCTCTTTCTCAAATCTTCCTTTCACTGAAAATCTTTATGTGTTCTCACACTCTTGTACTATATAAAGGCCCTGTACATCTGCACCCACCTCTTCCTTTTTCTATGTTTTAAATATTTTTAGAACTTCAATGCTCCATGTTGGAGTTCTTCTAGGACACAATCTTGCAACTGACACACAGCTTCTTTGGGTGCTATGGATGTAGGAATGATATGAATAACTGCCAGCTATAGATGTGTAGTTGAGTGGGAAAAAACAAATGTAAATACATGGCCAGGTGAGAGAGATTCACTCTTTTTACAGGTGAGGAAAAGGTGAGATGAAGGGGCTAAGCAAGACGGCACTGTGTGTCAGCCCAAAGACCTAGCTTTGTGGTAAAGCTGCTTTCTCAGAAACAGCTACCTACATTCTCAATGTGATATCCAGTCTTTTAATTCATGTTATGTTCTCTACTTTTATTCACAAACACTACTTTAGAAACTTGCTGACTGTAACACCTACTGAAAGGGGTAATAATGTAAAAGAATGGAGGTGTGAAACAAGGTGGGGGTTTCTCTGTGGTTTGGGGAGAGTGCACAAGGAATTGTGCAAGTGCTCTAATGCTGCCTCTGTCAGTTGAGCCTGAAAGAAAACTTGTAGAGGATGCAGCTGTCTTTTTGTCAGGTAGCTTTGCTTAAGCCTGCAAACTGTGGTTGGCACGTTGCTTAATATTACCCTGGTAGATCTTCCACCCTGATTTTAGTGATTGCATTGGGAAATCCGTTAAATCTTATGTAACTGTTTTCTTTGGAGGAAATAGGGAATAACTAGCAGTTTCTACTAAAAAAGAGGAAGGCCTGAGTTCATGTTATGCCACCAAGAATTTAGCAATTTTGTTGCTATTGTTCCTAAATAGACAATGGCAAACTTCCTTGCAAACTTTGAGCTAACAACTTCACAACAGACATATAGCTCAAAGAAAAAAATCTTGGAATCTTATTTATGAGTCCGTGTGAGCAGTGCCAGACATGACTTTTGGTTAACAAATATAGCAAATACTATATTATTATGATGAACATGAAATCTCGAGCTATATTGAGTCTTTCCAGCACAGAGAGTATTTCCAGTCATGAACAAACTGTAGCCTTATAGGAGAGCAAATATAAATAAAGAAAAAAGGCGTCCCTCAAATAACTAAGACTTTGCCACATCCGGCTCTTAAAACTCTCTTTTTCTTGTAATTTCTGCTCTGCTTTTCCCCACAAGTAAGTGGATCAACAAAACCTGTACAAGGATGATGTTCTGTCTAATTTTGGGAGAGGGAGGAGCAGGCAATTTTTGGCCTCCTTGTGGAAGGCAAGCAAATTCTGTGCGAAACTATATTTAAACTCAGGTCAAGTCTGGCCAGATGTTGGAAATGTTGCCCATAAAACAGGGAAAAAAAGGCTCTCCATGAAAAGATTCAGCTGAAAGGGCTCTCTGCTCTCCTGTGTCTTAGTACTCTGCATACTTGAGCATTCACAAGTTGTCCTTCCTGCACAGGCATTGTCAGATTTCCAGCTGTGCTAATATGATAAATTATGCCTGAACTGCCTTAAATTGGTCTTCAGCTCAATTCTCTGTCCTAAAACATGGGGTAGATTCAACTGCCAACTAATTAAGAAATACCCCAGTTTTGGTTTGAATCTGTCTGAGAAAGTTCACTTCTTTCCTGCAATGACTTAATTACTAAATAAAAACAGCTACTGAATGAGAGGGTGTGTATTAAAAAGTGCATGGCAGACATCATTGCACTAAAGTAGGGATACTTCTAAATGAAGATATATAGTATTATTTAAACAACCAACTACTTGTTTATGTCATAATGTACTTCAATTAGCAGAAACAATCGCCCGTCAGTTTAAGATTAAGAAACTTGGAAACCCCAGGAGGTTTTGGCTTTGTAGCTTATTGTGCTCAGCTCAGGACTGACTCTACTTCTCCTTAATGTATTCACTAAAGGATGTTATTAAGTACTTCATCAGAATAAGATAGTTTTTCAGTAGGTCTGTGGGTGGGTTTTCTCCTCTTGTAATTCAATACACAATTGAAGAAACTTCTGAATTTAATTTTTTGTCTATCTGGCTTACAGGATTTACATAATTGGTTGCTCATGCAGCATTTCTCTATTATTCTTTGTGATAGTTTTGTGCAGTGTGAAATGTCCTAGTAATTTTCCAGGGGCTGTCTTAGAAGTAGTGCTGTGAATGGTCTTTAAACTCATGGCCCTCGCACATGAATTATTGCAGTGTTATCAGCTTGAAGATGCAAGTGAATGGAAGGAAAGCAGAGCCTCTGTAACTAACTGGTGCTCTGACAACTCAAATTTCTCTGTGGTTCTACCTGTTTTATATAAAATCAGCCTAAACAGATGATCATGGTGTAAGAGGGATTTAAATATTACTAGATTCGTGGCTGCTGCAGTCCAGAAGCATGACCATAGCTCTTCCAGACATGGCACAGTTAACTTGGCACTACCTGGCCTGTGTGGTGGAGAAGGGGCTTTGAGGTGCCCAGGCTCACCTGGACCCAAAGACACCTGTTTTCTGGGGGCAAGAAATAGCACTCTAAACCAACTAGAGCAAGTCTTCACCAGCTGGCAGTGTGACTGGCATGAGCTGAATTCATCTGACTGCTGCATAGGCACATGTTGAACAGAAACAAGATGCAAACCATAGA
The DNA here is from genome assembly GCA_008694505.1 of Cyanoderma ruficeps. NCBI lineage: Eukaryota > Metazoa > Chordata > Aves > Passeriformes > Timaliidae > Cyanoderma > Cyanoderma ruficeps. The sequence continues at coordinate 54,601,037 of VZDJ01007755.1, read as the reverse complement.
TGGTAGCAAATAGTATCTTGTTCCAAATACCCTTATTCAAGTGTATTTTCTCATAAAGTGATTACAGAATTGCCTTTAAGGACAGGAATGGTGACTTGCTTTATAGTGAAGGGCATTTTCAGAATGGTTGTTTGTTTGCTTAGCCATTTCTTTTACAGAACTAGCCTTTATTTTTGTCATACTTCTTGCTCACGTGGCAAGCACGTGCCTCTAAATAGGGCTTATGAACCACTCTGTTGGTGGACGGGGGTCACATAACTACAGTTATTTTTAATGGACTTGAAATCCCGTGTGCCTGCAATGATCTGTGATTAAAAGTAAAGCAAACAAACAGATTGGGAGGGAAAGCAGGCCCTTAAATTAAAACGTCTCTGTCCTACTGTGTTCCTGTCACCCATTAACATGCTGGTGAAGTAAACAGAACATTACGATGTATTGGCGCAGTCAACAGCACAGCGGGTGCACCCTGCTTGGAGTATTCAGCAGCCATCAAACACTTAGAGTGCTACCTAAATTACCTCCTTTCTTCTTTCCACAGAAAATAAGCTTAGCATGACCCGGCCCGCAGAGCGTCTCTGAGTAGGTTAAGACAGTCTTTCCATTTATGATCATGTCCAGCTTGACATAGAGTTCCTTGATGCTGTGTCCTACACACAAAGCAGAAAGAGAGCTCAGAGAAAGTGCAAGGATAAACAGGTTTGTTACTTTATTTTTTAAAAGATTCTATTTTTTTCCTCCCTGCTCTTTGAGCCATCAGACATTTTCTCTTCACAGAGGACTCCTGATACAGAGAAATCCGTGCTTCAGGAACAGGTCTCTAGACCCCTCGAGGTGCATGACAGGGGACATAATAGCAGTTATCTTGATTGTTAAACAAATTATGCCCATGACCATTCTTTGACTCGGAGGTCAAATGGTGTAGCAAATCTCATGTCCTTACATCTAAACTTTCCTTGTGTTCTTAGCAGAGGGATCGTATCCAATGGGCCCCTGGGAGCAGCCTGTGACCTGTAACTGCTGCCTGGGAAAACAGTAACTGGCCTGAGCCAAACGTGCCAGGGACCAGCACAGCAGCTCGGCAGTGCTAGGAGGTTGCCTGCTCGTGCCTGGCTTGCTGACACAGGCAGAGCCAGTGATGCTACTGGATTTAGACAGAGGTCCTGTACTCTGACTCGTGGAAAAAGTATTTGCAAATGTCTGTAGTGTGATTTTTTTCAGGCTTGTTTACCTTTGCAGCCACCTGAAAACTGATGCTTCCTGGACAAATAGGCTGCATATCTCACAGGAAGGGAGACATTTTGCATGCAAGCAAACATTCCCAGGTGCTAAAAGACACTTGGCACACAAATTTATTTTTATTTTCAGCATCAAGAGCATACAGCGGCACTTTCATATTTATGCTCTGGTAGTACAGGATCTAGATGAGCTTGAAGCTCAGGTTTGCGAGAGGTGGCTTTCCTGTGAAAGAATCACAAAGCAAGCTATGGCTAATATTAAATTGTGCACCCAATTTTTACCTTTTATTGCTGATTAATCAAATGCTGAAGGGTATTATTTGTGCAGGTGGCAAACTGATGGCATGATGGTTGCCTCAGGCCAGCACTTTCCCAGCATGGTTCTCTGTATGCCCAGGAGGGACAGAGGGTGTCCCCACGTTGCTCTCTGGGAGTCCATTCAGTCCCCTACCTGCAAGGGTCACAGCCTTGGAAATTTGGTGAGGTACTGACACAAGAGTGCGGGTGCTGTCTCATTCAACAAGACTGTCCCCGGAAGACTTAGCTATGAAGATGATGTACTCTAGAGCAGCCCCTCCTTGGCTCTCCATGTGTACAAATGAAGAGGAGGAGCAGAATAGGGACTGAAGGCTGATATGACTTGTTTGGGGTGACATATGTGGTCTGAGGCTGAACTGGTAACAGAACTGACATTTTTGTAACCCTGCACAGGTTTTGAAATTTCTAAGAAATGAAGCCCACTCATATTTTATAGGAGATTGTCACCCTTGCTTACTTCTTAATACCAGTATTTACACATGAATTACCTGTGAACAGCATGAAAAAATAGCAATTCACTTACTTAGGACCATTGCACCTCTGATGTCAAAGGTGTGGGTTGCAATATCAGAACAATGGTCAATGCTGAAAGCAAAATCTTGCTCAGGATCTGTTTGAAGACACAAAGCAGTGGGTTACAAGTTGTATCTTTAATGAGATATTGACTGTATAGAAGAAAATAAAATATAGAAATGTTATAAGAAACAAATTACATATTCCGTAAAAGTTCTTCAAGAAGCACTCAAAGCTCCCATACCCTGAATTCAATAACTGCTTCTGTCTTTCCTGCCCCTTCGGTCTGAAGCACAATCAGATGATAACCTGTGTGAGGCTAGAATCTACTGTGTAGGAAAATTAACCAATTTCAAAGAAAGCAAGTTTCCCAAAATGGTGAGTAGCCAATACTTATGCAATGGTGAAGTTTCAGCACAACTGCTCTTCCCAGACTCTGCACATTGCCATTCCTCCCTCAGTACTGATGTACAAGTGGTTATGAAGATGTTTATTAATTAATTTGTATCACAAGACGGCTTGGTGAAGCTGATTAGGAAACTGAATCCTGGAGTGGGATGGAAAGTCCAAAACTGAAAAAAAAATTGTGTTAACTGAGATACTGCAGCCCTTTTTTCTGGGTCCACCATCCTGTGGTATTTCTAAGCCAGAAAATATTCTACATTTTTCCCTTTCTGGGGGACTTTAGCAGAGCTGTGGGGCCAAAGGGAGCCCTTTGCCTGATAATTGTAATGAACGTGATTCTTTCCAATTCCTGCAGTATCCCTTTCTCTGCAAAAAGCTCTAAAACTCTTGTAAAAATGTAATTGCTTTCCTACCATTTCTACCTTCTTCCTTGCTAGCCTCCATGAGGCTTGACGCTGTGCCTGAAGGCTTGCCTACATGTCACTCTCTGGTGACAGGCAGCAGCAACCTCTGACAGCTCAGCTGCCACAACCAATAGAATGTGCATTTGTTTTCCAAAGCTGTGGCAGGAGAGGAAAGATTTGGCCAATTTGGAAAAATACCTTGAGCCTCAAACTTGCTTTAGGCATAGTTTTGTCCCTCATTATGGCTTTTCCAGCCAGCCTGTACATCCAACATCGTTCTCTGTGGAAAAAAGAGGAGCAACTGTGGCATGTGCAGAAACAGCCATAGGCTCCTTGGTTTATGCAGATCCGGTAGTGACAAACATAGACTTGGGAACAGAGTTCTGTTTCTGAGTTCTTGTTGCTTGAGCTAATCTTCTCACTGAGTTGAAAATAACAGGCTGGGAGAATTTTCCTTTGATGCTGTGGTGAAACTTGAGTCACAAGTGTCCTCTGTGAGGCTGAGCCAGCATCCCCAAAGTCTAACCCTTTTTGCAGCCGTGCCCCACAGGTGTAGCAGCAAGCCTGTGTGACCAAAACCTGATTGCTTAGAGGGGATCACAAAATGAATGAAAGTGTTGATAGGACCTGGAGGGCTTTAACTAAGCCAGGCTTTGTGAGCCCACAGATTATCAGTGTGGTCTAACAGGAGTACCAGAGCCCTAAATTCTGGTAGATTGAAGTGACTGTTCAAAAGAGGGAGACAAAAAGCACTGGTTTTTCCAAAGCTCTGTGTTCCTGTGCTGGATTTTGTCCACTTTTCTCCAAGGAAATATTTTCTTGAACCAGTTGAGGGAGGGGCCACTGGAATCTGCTTTCTAGAGGGATCCTTTTGGAAGTTTCCACCCAAATTTGCCCTAAACCAGGACACCTCCACACCACTGAAGCAGTCTCTGCAGTTGCATAATCTGCTTGGGACAAAAAATTAGTGCCTGGAGCTGTTTATCAAATGTGACCACAATCAGAGGGTTGTCGTTTTTCTTATTCCTGTCAGTTCCAGCTTTGTTTTGGCAGCTTCAGAAGCTGTTGGAGTTGGTTAGAAGAGCAGTTTCCTGCTCCAGCTGGAAAGCATGTCAAACTTCTCTTTTCTCCAGGATCGTTACTCCTGCTTCCCCTCTGGTTTCTACCAGCTCTCAGGGCTTGGTTTCCGCTTTCCTCTGGACCTCTGCTAGAGCTGCTCTTGTTTCTGTTTGGTGTGTGGTGTGATGATAAGGTTCAGGAAGCAGCTGCTCAGATTCAGAGCAATTTGGGCATTGATGCCTACAAATAGTGCTGGTTGTCAAGTTACTAAAATTGTTGGTTCTGCATTTTCAAGAGGGAGTTATGGTCAAACATGGCAGTAGAACATAAATGATGCTCTTCTCTTTTCAAAGAGACCAGGCTTTAATGAACAAATTAAATTGTGGTGTTAGGGCTAGAATTTGAACTTTTAGTTTAAAATTTCTCATCAGTAACTGTGTGGAAAGGGTATGTTCATGAAACTAAGCTTTTTACGGAAAGCTTAGGCTTCTTACAAAACCCTGATCTCATGGTTATTTTAGTTTGAATGTCTGTTTATTTCTATGAGTTGAGCTCCTTTGACAGATGACACATTTCATAGTGCATTGTAGCCATGGATGTCTTTTACTGCACTGCTAGTGATGCAGCATAGGATCCTCACATATGCAGGAGGTGTTGTCTGGTCCTCAGAGAAGAAGAGAGTGTGGAAGCACTGACATGAGAAATTCTAGAAAAAATTGTGAATTGGAGCACCTGGATTTTGGGTTGTTACTCTGTTGCTGAGAAATGTGAAATTTTCCACTGCCAGAAGCACCCCAATTAATTTTCTGACCATGCCTGTGGAAATTCCTGCTCAGATTTAGCAATCCAATTTTGCAGTCTTAGATACTGTGGCATATATGGGGGCCTCCTGCTGAAATCAGCTGAAAGAATGGCTGTGTTGCTAAAGCTACGGTGCCAGGGAGTCTGGTTTCCCAAACATGTAGGGGGAAACGTTGTTACTACAAGGAAATTAATGAAATTGGTGGGGTTTAGCCACATGAGAAATGAAGGAGTCTGTAAATTCATCTGGGCTTTATGCACTAAGGGATTGTGCCATACCCCTCTTGCCTTAAATCGTGAGGAGTCCCTCCTGTGGCCAAGGCAACTCAAGGCAATTGCCGTTTTTGTTTTTCATCTCAGATGTACAACTGTGAGTCACTGAGTGTCTCCCATGGAGGTTTAGTACTTATTCTTCCTTGTTTGCCTCAATCTGAAGTGAGCTGGTTAGACTGAAAAAAATACATGTTATGTCTTTCACATGTGCAGAGCAATAACATTTACTGTTAGATCTCTAAAATACGTGGGGCTGCCCTTCAGCCTTCCACTTCCCTGCAACATTTCATGGTGCACAGTACTCTATGTTCCCAGACTTCCCTCCACCTACTCCCTTCAATCTGCTTCCTCTCCCATAATTAAAGCTAGAAACTCTTTAACTGGTTGCAGAATTTTGCTTTTTCAGTTCAGTTTTGATATATCACCAACACTCATAATGTTGTTGGAAATTTTGCAAACACATTGAGGTTTATCAGTGAAAATCTGCTTACTGAGGGGGAAAAGGGCATTTTTTGTGTATCTAGTGAGAAGGACTTGGGCTGCAACATATTTACAGCTAGCATGAAAGGTGTCTGGAAGCAGAATTTTGACTCAAGTTTCTCTCTAGGCAGTACTAAATTTTGGGAAACTGCTCTGGGAAACAGGAAAGTCTTTGGCTTGTGTAAACAATCAATGTACTCCCAGATCTTTCAGACCTGTTGTTTGAACCTGATGCTGTCACTGATGCTGAGCTCCCAACTGTGTCTAGCACTGAATGTCCAACTTTTGCTGAAGACTGGCTTCTGTAGTACAATCCTGCTTTGTGAGAGATGAATTTGGGATGTACCTGGCATCTTGCTACCAATCACCTGTTACATGGCTTAGTGTCAGCGGAGCTCATGCATCCTACTGCCCATTTCACCCTTACCCAAGTACCCTGGTGGAGGTTTCTTCCCATATTAACTTGGGGTGTGGTTTTCCAGGTGTGCACTGGCACCACAGTGCAAGATTTCAGCCTGACTTGCTATTTTGAGGTGCTCACAGTGGTGGGTTTGGCTGGGTCTTCCTTATAACACTGAGCAAGTGTGTGTAGCACAGCCTAGAGGCTCAGATGAGTTCCTGAATTTTTTTTCCTGGAGTTTTTTTCCCCCTGCTTTTGTTTTTGGTAGAAGGGTCTTAGGTAAATTAGCTCAGACATATTTACAGCGGTGTAACATCAGTGACAAGGACAACAAATGGGAAATCTCTTTTGTGCCCTGGTTACTGCAGCTGTGGGGCCAGTGGTTCCTGCCCCTGCTGAACATGTGTGTGCCCAAAGGCACAGGGCTGAGGGCTGGGGCTGCCTTTACAGCCTCCTGGGAGGGGATCCCCAGAGCGCAGGATGAAGGGGACAGCTGGGAATGATAATGTGCTAACCCACTGTGGCAATGTCCCTCAGAGCCTGAGCTGCTAGATTACTAACTGGGCATTACAGAAACTGCATGGCCAGATGGGAAGCACCTGTTCCAGGAATTTTGCTGCACTGGTGTACAACAGCCTCTGTCTTTTATTCTTCCCTTCCCCTCCCACTTCTCCCCCCTCTCCTCCTCCCATTTTTTTAACTATCCTGTACTGGCTTCCTTCTCTTCTGAATCTGCTCTAAAAATCACATTGTTTCCATATGAGCATGAAAATCAGTGGTATGAGTGAATAGCAGCAGTAAGCAGATGAGCTTTGCTTGTAAAAGTCCACATGTGTAAGCCTTGGAGTGGTAAGAAACCACACTGGTAAGCTTTGGGTGTTTCAAAATAATACTTTTAGGAGCAAATAAGCCACAGAATGGAATGAAATGGCACAACTGCACTTGGCTAGGGTCATATAAGGACAAGCTGGTGCTAGAGGAGATGGAAATTAGCACAAGGAAGAAACATTTAGCAATTACCCAATACTCCTCACCTTCAAAGCTCTTAATAAAATTAAATCATTAGTCTTTACAACGTTCAAGGTGATAAAAGGAGAGTGAAAGAATGAGGAACTGTTTGGGATTTCAGACTTTATGTATTCGTTCAACAATTTCCCTTTAATGTCTATTTAAATAAATTAACCTGAATGCTCAAGGTTATATTTGACACTGGAATCTACTTATAAGCTGATGAGGAAGAAGCATCAGGTGAATTAGCAGCTCTCTGGTTATGCATCTGCATTTCCCTGAGCACCTTCAGTTCAACCAACTTCCCTTTGGGGCTGCCTTCCCTGCATGCCATTGCCACATCCAGACGTGTCTGGGAGGGGCAGGGTGACCCTCTGTTCAGAGGAGAGCAGAATAAATTGTGAGACTCACACTGGCTGTGCCTACTTCATCATGAGAATGCTTCATCCCAAGACATTTGCCTTAGCCATGACCAGCTCCAGACTTCTGCCTAATTCAGGCTGGAACTGTGGCCTAGCTCAGTTCAGTCACTCTGGCCCCCATTTGCAGAAGTCACTTTATATTTTATCCCCCGAATTTTCTGGCTTGCTTAGGCAACATGGAGGAGAAGGAATAGGGAAGATTGGAGTTCGTTTATGCTTGATGTCCTGGGGTTACAGACTGTGAGAGTTCCCCTTTGCAAACAGTGCTATCAACTTGTGGTCTCTGAGGCTGCTTAAATCCAAACCTCCAAAGCTTTTGGAGATGTCCAATGGAGTGAATAATTCTCTTTCTTTCTGATAAAACTTATATGGCTATAGAGGGAAGCCTGAAGATTTGGTTTCAGTATAATCTATAAACTAAAAAGCCCATGACACTAGGAAAAGAAACTTAAAACCTGATTTAAAAAAAAAAGAAAAAAAGGTTTATGCAAGTTAAATAATTTCCAGTCCTCTTCCAAGAATACTGAACACTGGTAATGCATAGAGCAGTTATATATTTCTTTGTTAAATTAAGGCACAGGCATTATTGGGTGGTGCTTATGGCCTTAGTTTTGGAACACGGTGATTTCAGTGTCTTACAAAATCGATTTAAATAAAAGATAAAGATTTTGTCTCTTGCTATTTTGAATAAAACTCACTGCAGAGTATAACTGATGTCCAAATGTGCAAATATTAAGAAACAGTAATTTAGAAGGCTTCTCCAAGTACCAGGTGGAGAAGAGAGGAAGAGATTTTCTGTCACCAGGCTGATGTGATGAGGTAAAGGGAAGCCCCTGTGAAGACAGAAGGTGTGAGGGGCTCTCTGCAGCTGCAGGGCTGTGTTTTGAGATGGGGCTGTCACTAGCACGCATAAAGCAGCCTTGTCAAAGGCATGCCCTGAGTCTCCCTGCCTTTTCCTGCCTGAACCACATTTCCTGAGAGCAGGTTTGTTAAAGCTGTTGGCTGAGGCTTGAGGGGAGGCTCAGTGTCTGAAGGCTCTTGGACTCTTTCCTTGCTCTTGCCAGAGGTGGTATTTGGAGAGGGGGGGTTTCTATGCTTTGTGTGGTATGACAGCTTTATCCAGGTCTGTTTAAGAGGACAAAACTGAAAGATGCAGGCTTTGAGAGACAGCACATATAGATGTGTACTTGATAATCCTGATTTGTCCTAGTTAGCTTGAGATGGAAAGGCAGACAGGGCAGACTTCAACTACAGCAGTGTAACGAGAAAATACTGCATTAATTTGGGCCCAGCAGGGACTGTATTAGAGAGAGAAAGTCTTTGTTCTTCTATTGATAAGAAAACACCATGCACTGGATGAATAAGATGCTTAGAGTAACTGCCTGTATTTCTAATCAGAGCTGTCTCTTCCCTCTTCAATGTGGTGGGGGTTTTTTAAATAATTTTTTCATAGTGCCCTACTTGAGACTGAGATCTCTGGACATCAGTGCTTGCCAGAATGACTGGGGATTCACAAGAGATGTTCAGACTTATGTCAGAAATAGAACCAAACGTTGCTGGAAACTGCCCTGCTGTCAGACACATGCCATGCTCTGGGAAAGCAGCTATACCGCTGATTATACAGAACAGTAATCAGCAGCATATAAATGGGCTCAATGTTCCCATTTTCCCAGGATGGGTTTAAATCCGCTACAGGAGCATGGCAGTAAGCTACGGTTGGAATGGCATGCTCCCTCTGCTGAGGAAACTAGCTGGGTTCCCACCTGCCTGATCACTGCTGGATCATTTGACAGGAGCCATCCATCTTCAGATGAAGAGGAAACTAAAGCATTGAATTAATTCGTGGTAGTTTTCAAAATGCTGGCTTTTGGCAACTAGAAGCTCTCTTGAGTGTAAAAGCAGCGTCTGGAACAGATCAAAGGGTTTTGATTTGGTACGTGGTGAATCTGTAAAGGTCATTTGGACATCTTGTCCCTAATGACCACTATTTCTCTCTAGTTTTAGGTTACCTCCTTAAAGCTGGTTCAGTGACACCAACACACAATAATGCTGACATAGTTTTTTCATTTTGGGGTGTTAATTTTTCTTAGAATACTTTAGATGTTTTTCCCGATGGATATTAACTTGCTGTGAGCATCTGATCTCCTGCCTCTGTTTTCTTTGCTAAACTGTAAGCATAGTAAGATCCAGAGATATTTTGAGGCCTTGATGACAGCTCTAGATGAGATGATGTGGCAATGTCAAGAAAGTGTAGCAATGCCTTATTGCTTAGAGGCTTACAGAGAAAGCTTTGCATAGGAACACTTATCATCAACTGTGGTTTGTTCTTGCTCCTGACTTTATGTAGTTAATGTACCTTTTGATAATTCCTGCTTTATGTAATATAGGAGCTAATCTCAAATTTTTATCAAATTGTTAAAATGGCTGTGACTCACCTGTTTAGTGTATTAAAGTGCTCCCTTCATAGGCTCAGATTCAGCTATCATTCAATAGCAAATGACATTATTGCCTTGCCTACAGTGTTTTTTGACTGTAATGTAATATACCATTTTTTAGGTATGTTTTTCCTATATGTTTCCAAAGGGGAGAACAAATTTTTCTATGGCTTGCCTTCTGAACTGTTGCCACTCATCCTTACATTTACCTTAGTGACTCGGTGGCTACTGCAACTGCTGGCAAAGATGTGGCAAAAGTGAGTAGGTGAAAAACATGCCAAACAGTTTAGATTTATCAGCTGGAGATAGAGCAGGAGAGGCTGTCACACATAAACAACCCTCTTTTGCAGTCCATGGTGCAGGACCTTAATTGATTTGGTGAAGAATTTGGCTCTGTGAGGAAACCACTGAGAACTAAATTAGATGGGAAAATTTAGAGCCTGGTGGGAGAAGTTCAGCTGAGGTTAATTCTCTCCACTGCTAGTCTCATTGAAAACATTAATATTGATTTTAGTGAAAGATTTAAAGTCTAGGTACTGAATCTAATGTTTCTGCCAGAGTACCTTGGAGGTATGACATCGTCTCCTGCTCCTTTATGCCATTTATATTTTAAAACTTACTAAGTACTCTCCCCCACTGAAAGAAGGGTAAAATGATGTTCAGAATCACCTCAAGAGTTCACACAGAAAAAAGAAAGTTTAAATGAGATGTGGAGAATGAAATAGATGGGATAGTTTCAATTCATGGTGGGACCAAAATTTTAAAAGAAGATTTGCATGTGCACTTATAACTATGCTACCTTGATTCTGATGATAGTTTCAGTTTGTTAGGATCTGGTGCCAGAAATATACATGTACACATCTGGACTTCCCTTTGGAATAAGTAAGTTGTACCAGATGAGTACAACAGCAAAGCTATGCCAGTAAGATGGCTTGGACAGAGTAAACAAACAAAAAAATTGTTTTCAAGTGGAATTCTTAAGTTCTTTGATTGTTTGCCCATTAGCAATCTATGCAACAAAAGATCAGAGGGGAGTTGGTGTCATGTGGCTTTAAATAATTTAGAAGCAGAAGCAATTGCTGGAGACTGAGGGAAATAAATAAATAAGTCCAAGAGAAGCATCTGGCTCAATCTGTCTGCCAAAAACCCAAAGAATAATGGAAAAAGAACCTCTTTTTACCAAGCATCTAGAGGAATTTTTGCCCTGAAGAGGCATGAGTGAGAACTTTTTTGCAGACCTTTCTTTCCCAGCTGAAGCTATCAGATTACTTATATCCTTTAAGTAAAGAATATAAGTGTGTGGTCAGGGAGGGAGAAGGACTAGTTACATTGGCTGGCACAGAGAACAGAAGTTGATATGCTGTAAAATTAGTGCTGCAGTGATGCCAATTTAACAGTACTTTTTACAAGTTGGTATTGCTGATTGATCAGGGCTGCATGTTACAGGTGTATTTTTAAAAAAGGAAAAAGTGGAATTTAAGAAAAATAGTATCTTTGATCTCTCAGTATGTAGGAGAAGGTATAATGAGTGTGTTAGAGGAAGCCTAGTAAGCCTGAAACTCTTCAGAAAGGACAGACAAATCGTCAGGAAATTGTGAGCAAATTGGTTTCTGACTCCGCTTGTTTTAAGCACTAAAAAGTTCCCTCAGTACAGAGTTTAACAGGAACATTTCTATCGTGCGCTATCTGACCAGAGTAGGTTCTACACCGTGTTGACTTCAAGGGGCCATTTTAACAGAGATCCAAATCTGGGCTCACACATTTAAAGTAAAGCCATAAAAATGAGAGTTTATCTCTCTATGAATGCAATTCAATGCAAGCGTATACTGAAGTGGGCAGTGCTACTCTCTTATTGTGTCACTGGAGGCCAGGAAAAAGGTTTATAGAAATGATACTTCTTCAAATGTGACATAGAACTATGCAAGCAAACATGGAGCTCATTTGACATAAGTTCAGAAGACTTTCCTCTGTTTTGGAAGAGGCACTGCCACATAAAAATAATTTTCTAGATGACCAGATTGCCCTGGTTCTTTGTCTACCAGAAGGCATGAATTATAGCAGATGTTTACCCATATCCCTCTATATGTTTTATTATTTGTAAATCTGTAGATATACAGATATAAAACTTATGAAGGGTGCAGCCAATTTCATATTTAATTCAAGAGGTTGAAATGAATACTGATTGTTTTCTCCTTCTCCTTCTCCTGAAACTTTAATGGCTATTAACCTTGCTTCAGATGAAGAACAGAAGAAAAGAAAACAAAATCAGATATGAATTGGGGAAATATGCTTGTCTATATTTAAAAATATCATGTGGTCCAAGCAGTGTTTTATATAGTCTTGGGAGTGTTTCTTAGAGATGTCATTTTGGAATACTACTACTTTGACTCTTGTGAAGATCTCCCAGAAATTCCCCATTATTTACTCCAGTGCACAAAAAATGAAGTCCTTAATGGTTGATGGTGTCCATACCCTGTTTTTAGAACCTTTACCTTATCAGTGTTCATTTCTGTGCTGTAAAGAAACCCACAGTTTCAGGCAGTGGGCAGCTCTGAAATCTCCCTAATTTAAATAATTTAATTAAATAATCACCAAGCTTGCTGGTCAAAACAAAAGCAGACATTCTGAAGCACTAAAGTGTTAATACAGGCCCACCTATCATTTCAAGAGAGAGCTGTAAAAATAGTTGGAAAATATTTTTCATGTGTCTGTGGGAGCAATCACCTGCTTTTCCCTATGAAGGGAGTCCCATTTGAACATTACATGGTAAGAAAGTTTTCATGGCTAATTAAGACAATTAGGCTTTACTTGAATGATCTAGAAGCAGGTGCTGGTAGACCTATTTGGGAGTCATGTTCTGTAGTCTCTGACTGCATTGCACTTTGCACTTCCAAGTGGATGCCTATTACTCAAATAACACTGGAATCTGCCCAGGGCACTTTGTTACCATTGCCTACCTGCCCTTCCCTTCCCAGACAATTGCCTTTAAAATGTAGCTGGGAAGATCAAAAGCATTATTACAGTGAAATTAAAAGGGGTAGAAATTGGCCATTTATGTAGCCGGTTCTTTTCATGTCTGTGCATAGACTTGCCAATTACGGTTCTCTTTTCTCAGTCAGAGATGTTAACCTGTGCTGCTTTTATCTCAGGATCTCTGCCCAGGTTTCTAAAGTGATTTGTGGTCATTTGAGATATTCCTTCATTTTTGTCACTTGTTCCTGGGAGGAAGAGTGGCCCTAATAGGAAATGTCTTGCTATTTATAGACTGTCTCGGTGTTATGTCTCCTGCGGTTACATAGAGGAGGCAGCACACTGTCTATTTACTCTACTTTTAGACCACCTGTCTCTTAGCTTGATTTTCTTATCATGGACTTGCTGCTGAGAATTTTTGTCTGATTTCTTTTAGATTACTTTTTCACAGTTGTGTTGTGCTGATCACTAGGATCTAATCTAGCCCTTTCTTTTGATGCATGGCTTGGAGTCCTAGTTACAGAACATTTAGTCTGATGTGTCTGAGTGGGAATGGGGGTGCTTCCTATAGGATCCAGAGCATGGGCTGAGGCTGGCAGCCTGATGCATGCCTGTATCTTACCTGCTATAGGAGCAGGATGCAGCTAGAACAATTGCTTATGGCCAGCAATTGCAACTTACTCCTGGGTACACGAGATGGCTACACTATCTACTTAAACTTCTCTGTTGCATTAATCACAGTTATATTAGCCCATGTTTTTTACTTTAATCAGATTTTTACTGCATTATAGGAGAAGATCTGATAAACAGGAAAGCAAAAATGAGAACTTGGCTCCTCTTTAAATGCTCAAACTGAATTCTAATAATTTGTTGAGAGGACATTAAGCTCCAGAAACAAGTTGCGAAGTACTTGGTTAAAATTCTTTTAGCATCCTTGTATTTTACTTGATTCAATCCTAATTCACTAATAACGTCTTAGAGTCTATAGTAACAACATTAGAGGTGAAATCCTCACCCTCTTGAAGCCAACAGACAATCCTTTACCCTGGGTTTTGTACTTGCTACCTCACTGTGGCTCCTGTTATCCCCCAAATGGGACATCCTCTGATATCTTCAGTGGAGCAGAAAATACCAAAGGGATTTCTCAGACTCAAGGGACATATGAGGCAGTGTTCCTCTGAAATAGCTAAGGAGTATGGGCAGTTGCCTAATATCAGCTCTGAGTTTGCTGCCATTATAAATTTGTAATGAGAAGGTTTGTTGGGAAGGGGTCTTGTCAAACACTAAGAAGTCTGTGCCCTCCTGGGTGAGAACAATTGGCAGGACACAGATGAAAAACAGAGTTACATTGTGCCCATCTAGTTATGTTTACAGTGAAATGAAGTAGAGACAAAGCTCCCCTTCTCCTGAAAGGGTGATCAGTACCTTGGGCACCACTGTGAGCTTGCCAGTGAGCTCAGCAAGGACACTGCCTTCTCTGAAGCAGATGTCAATTAGTGTACTTGGACTGACCCTCCTGACTTATACATTTTGGGGCTCGACCCCAAACACCTTTTAGTCTTCTTCTTTATGCAAACTGCTGGATTATGAACTGCATCAGCAACAATGCTGTTATCCTGGGCTGATGTGGTAGCCCCTGGAAAAAGGCAAGGCAGGACATTGTGATGGCAGTTGTGAATTGCCTCAACTTTAATCTGACAGAGCAGTAAAGGAGAAAGGAACCTGCCTTCAAACAAGGAACCTCATTTAATTCTTGCATTGTTTCCACATCTGTGTAATCTTCTTTTCATCTCTGGCAGATGTGCCTAGGAGAACAGAAGACCACTCTAAGTGGTGGCACCTGACCTTTATGATCTCTGGCTCCTGCTTCTCAAGCTGTGAATTCCCCCTGAATGAATATACCTCTTATCTTTCTGTTCATGGCAAACCAAAGGAAGTGGCAGAAACAAATGACTCTAAACAAATGCATATTGTTAGCTAGGCCAGTGATATGCACAGTAAGAAGCAGCATTAAACTGGCACATGCCAGCAGACAAATTCATCATACTTTGAATTCACTCAGACTGTAACCTGTGCCTCTGTGTCAAGGCATCTCATGCTGACTGAGACCTGTTGAGGAAACAGAATTCACTTATGCAATAAATTTTTATTAAAATGAAGGCAATACCAAAGTCTGTATTCAATATCTAATTAAATATTTTCTTAATGCATTATACCCATTTATAGACTGTGAAGCCTGACTTTAGTCCCCTAGGAGCAGGCCAGTAAAGAATAGCATTACAAATATTTATTTACCTCTCTTGTCCCTCACTGGCTTTATTTTAATGGGTGTGCAAAAACGCATGAAAGCTACAGGCGAGGAAAAGCCCCCGGGAAAACCCTTTGTAACTGGATGAATTGGAAAAACAAATTCTAGGGTGCTCATTTGCCATGAATAGCTTTTCAAATCACGTGCGGAAAATGAATGAGGCGTCTGTGAATCTAATTCCCTTTGTCCCAGTTGTAAAGCAGATCAGCACAATAGGCGAGGCACACGGCCAGCAAGGCAAGAGGTGGAAAGCAGGCACCATTCAGTGAATTCATTTTCAGTTAATTCCAGTGTCGCTTGCTCCTTTTCTTCTGTACAGATTTAAAGAACAAACAAAACCCTGTGATCCCTGGGAAATGCCTCTGGTAAGGGCTGCTGCTGAAGTCTCGCTAAGCACGGTGGTAAAGGCAGAGAACATGAATCCTTCCCACTGTCACACTGGGTCTCTTGTCATTCATTCCAAGTGGGAGGACAGAAAAGCACATCACTACAGCCTCATCGCACATTAGGAAAGCAGCAGAACAGTGCATTGAAGAGCCTGTTTTTATCCCAGGGGTTAAAAGTTAAAGTTCCTAGGGCATTCCTATTTTTTCCTTTAATCTAACTTCAAGATAAAAATCTTAGTCATCTCTTTCATGCTAAACTGTTTTTTTTCACAGCGGTTTACTATTCTGAATTGTTACATTATTTCCTCTTTATTATCTTCCAAATACAGTTAGATTTGTGTGTGTGTGAACCAAAACCAGCTGTACTTGAAACATGAGAAATATTTTAGATGTGAAACCCAGCACAGGTTTGGGAGTGTAACCCTTCCAGTCACTGGCTGGCTTACAAGCATCTCTCACTGCATAAGAACAACTCTGTTGAGCAGCTAAAAAGAAAATGGAAATGTAAAAAAATCTCACCACAGCTTTTGTAATGTATTTCCAAGTTGTCCTCTTTGCAGACTGTGTGTGTAGGCCATCCTGTGCTGGCATTGATGTAAACCAGGACTAAGATGAAAAGAAGAGCATTTGATGTCTTCATGGTGGTGGTGGTAGTTTGCAGGATCACTTCTGTCTCTTGCTAACAATCTGAAGGGAGGTGTTCCTTCCTTCCTCCAAGGGACACGAGACTTAGAGCATTCGTGCCTTCAGAAGGGTTCAGTGAGCCGGTGCAGCCTCAGCTTCCCACAATGTGGTATAAACAAGAGGCTAATCAGAATTGGAGGGTGTTATTTCCGTGTACTTAGACTTCTGCTTTCTGCTTGGTGTTAAACTAATGACAAATGAGCTAATCACACCTACTCACTGCCCAGCATAGTCCTGCCTTGGTGCCTGCTGGAACAATGCAGCAATGTGTTTATTTCTCCTCTTGCTGCCAGTTTCTTCTCTTGAAGTCAAAGCATTTGGGACAAGACTTCAGACAGGCTTATTTTGCAGCCTTCTGGCTGAAAAGAAAGTTGCAATCCAAATTGCCCCATCTTAATCACACAAAGTCAGCCCAAATTTTTGAAGATGAACAGTTTGGTCTCTGTGTTTTTCCTAGTAACAAATCTGTCGTCTGGAGGGAAAGGAGGTGTGTCTGATAAAGCTGACACCACATAGGCAAGTCTGGAAACTTTTGAGAATGAATTCTTTCTGCTTGACTATGCTAAATCCTTCATTTACATTGATTTTGTTCAGTGGTTTTTGGGAATATACAATTTAGCAATATAGCCAGTCGAGTAAACCTAGACTTAATTTTTTTTCCTCCTGTCTTCCTGGTTACTTAATGGCCCTCTAGTGAAAATGTGCATTTGTTATTTGCACTAGCTCTTTTAAAGCTGTGCTTTATGCAGAAATTAGTGGCTGGTGCAGATGGCAGTGATTTATCAGTAAGGGAAGGAGGGAGAGGTCCTTCATCTCCAGTAAAATTCTCTGATTCAGTTTAAAATCCAGGGCTGGAATAGAATTTCAAACTGCAGTTGCCAGAAAGGTCTTTTTCTGGACAGAGCACCAACTGGAAAAATGCTACAAGCTGAATTCAACCCTAAAGCAAATGTCTGCAATAGTCTTCTCTGAGCTCAAGACAAGGAGAAATTGGCTCTGTACCATAACAGAGTTGGGTAAAAGATCCCTTTGGCCATCTCAATCTTTCTTGCTCTGAAGGCTGCAAGTATCATTTGCTCTGCCACTGAGTAAAGCTGAACAGGGGAAAACTTATGTTGTTTAGTAAACAGGAAAGCACCTAACAAGATAATTAGGAAATAATGCTAAATGGTAGAGGTATTCTTCAGGCAAAATTCTGGCCTCAATGAAGGTAGTAAAAGTAACCCCACAGATTAAAGAAGCAGCCAAGATTTCAACCACGATGTATTAAATTTAAAAGCCAGTTCAGTTCAGTGCAATCCAAGAGACCTTGCTTTAAATAATGAGGCTCAGGCTTGCTTCATATTTTTGGATGCTATCATAATGGTAAATTTTATGTTCAGGACCAGAGTGAGAATCCAGGCAACTGTCCTTAGGCATGGAACATATATGAGTCACATAATGAGATCTGAATTACAGATCTGGTTTGACTGGACTTGGGGGTTGTACCCTGCAGATAGTTGACAAAAGCAAGAGCAATTGAAAAGGGAATAGTAGGGAGAGATAATGTCTACAATTACTGTAATACATTTAAACTAAAATCACATAAAATAAAAGCCTCTTCCCACAAGGCTCTACAGTGAAAATTGTATATAGCAATATATTACAAAACACAAAGTACTTCAGATCAGGACCTTGAGAATATAACTTCCAGATTTTTTTTTTTTTTTTTGTTNTTTTTTTTTTTTTTTTGTTAGGGAAGACATCATCATGGTCTTCCACTTAAAATGTAAGGCTAATGCTCAATAGCAATGAACAGGCAAATGAAAAGATAGGATAAATGCTTCAAAGAGAGACCCACTGGGGAATCATTCAATAAACAAACCAAATCAGGAGCAGGACTTTTCCTGTGAAGAAACCATTGGAAGTTGCAAAAATGCATGGGAGAACGCAAACTTGCTTGGTCTGCTTTTGCTCTTCTCTGCATGTCTGCTTGTCCACACCTCTGGGAGTACGTTACTGGGTTAAATGGAACTTTTATCTGGACTAGAATGGTTTTCCTGGACAATGGGCTTTTCTTTACCAGCATTCCCTCTGCCTCCCCCATCCGATTGGAACAGCGTTGCCATTGGTTGTGGCTTTTGAAGTCTGACTCCCAGCAGTCCTCTTGGCAGAAGGCAACTTCTCTGCAGATATCTCAGTGTCTTTGCCTAGCCTTGCAGACATTTTAGTCTAAGAACAAGTAGACAGCCTGGGAACATGGAACAACACTGGACTTGTGGGATGCAAGTCTTCCTGCTTCACTGGAAGTAGGATGCCAGCGGTAGATCTAGCAGAAACCAAATATGACTTTGTAGCTGAGCTTGGGAGCTCTGATATACACAGGCACTGTTTCCCCGTCTGCTGCATAGACTCTCTCTTGCTCTTTCATCCCTTTTTTTTGGCAGTGCTCCTGACACTGACTCAAAATGACAAGTCACAAGATATATATATTTTTTTTTGTGAGTGCGAGGTTGAAATGTGTGTCTCAAGCAGGTTTTGGGTAGCCAGTGTTCTGAGGGAAAACAGCCATGATATAGCTAATGTTTTGGAGAGCCACGCTGCCACATCCACTTTGTCCGACCATGTTGTTCTTTCTCAGTGGGAAGGGAAATTTACTTGGAGTGGTTCAAGTTTTGCAGCACGTACTGCAGACGCTGTTTCACCATTTCATTCCCTGTGTAATCCTTGTATCTCCTAGAAAGAGCTTTATTACCAACTCCATATGTTCTGAGAACTACTTTCCTTTCAAACAGCCGAAGCCTGTGGGATGAGAAACTACATCTAAACGAACTGGTATCAGTTCTGGCAGAGGGAATTCTGTTTTGCCACATGGCTTATCTGGCCAATAAGTGTATTTCTTTATCTGCCTGACTGAATGTTTTGACCATGGAGATAAACAGGTCAAAATTGTCTGCAAAGAAAGTTATTTACCAAGAGGGGCAGTGGCTTTATATACCTAGAGGACTCTTGACCTTGATCAGATGTTTTTGACATATTAAAGAGTGAAAAAATATCTTGTTTCCTGTCAAGAAGATTATTTTATCTGTAATGTAATTGGGAAGAGTAAAGAGATAGAAGGCCCACTGGTAAGCAGATAACATTACATTAATATCTGTAACTTCTTGGGTTGTCTGAAACAAGACTGCTCATATAGCAAACCATTCCCCTCCCCCCACCTCCAAATGGATGGTTTGCCCTCCTTGCCCTTGAATGGCTTAATTACTCTGGGTTCCCTGCAGAGGCTTAGCTGGTCATGGGGCTTGGTGCTCTAGAGGGGGGTCTCTTGCTTGTACTCATACAGCTGCACCTACACTGTGACTTTTGCCAAGATAGCTATAAGTGGGTTGTTTTTCCTGTCCTCTCAGCCAAGTACTTGTGTTTGCAAAACTTTTTCAAATGTAGACTTGGATAGTGCTTCACCTCTGCAATGGGTTTTCCTCTCAAGAGCATGTTTTATTTGAGGATTTTTTTTCTCTATTGAGCAAGTCCAGTATCAGGTGGGTCTTAACCAAAGTTTAAGTTCGTTCTTTCAAGCCAAAATCTTTTGTTCTTGCGATCGGCATCTTTGCGTGCCTGTATCATACAATGAAATGTTGCCAGAGGGAAAACTTCATATTAAAAGCTTCACTGATTTGTCTTCCTTTCTCTTGCAATTTGCTCTGAACAAAACCTTTCTGCCTCATATTTTTCAGCATGGATCTCCTTTAGTCAAAGACAATGAGTGAAAATTTCTCAGCAAACAGACAAGACTTTCCAAATGTGATACCTTTTCTCTCCATAAAAGTAAAATTTTCCTACTATGCCTGTAATAGTATGTTTAATGTTTTAGCTCAAAAAGAACAGGACCCAGAAATGCAATACAAGCTAATGTGCCACTCCCTTAACCCCTTTGCAGCTGTACTGGAGAGAAGGTGAGTTTTGTTTTCTGAGATTTCCAGTGCTGGGGGTGTTTGAGGTGCTCAGCAGTGTGCTTGATGGGGCTCATGCACCTTCTGAGCCCTGCCAGGATCAGAGAGGAGTGGAGCCTGAAGTGAAGCCTCAAGGCTTCTTCCTTCCATAGGGCATGGAAGTTTCTGGGATCCACCGGCCCTTAGCTGCCAATCCAGCACCTGTGGTGGGAACCCAGCTACTCCAATCACCCATTGTCTCATCAAGAGCTCCAAGACCAAACCAATGGGTGGAGAGTGTTGTAAAGTGACAAGATTTGATGTAAACAGGACTTTCAGAGGGGGCTGATGTTCTGTGATTTTTGTAACCACTGTAAAGCTGAGGTTTGCTGAGTCCTGGCATGCTCTCAGCACAAACCCTTAGTGGCTGCCTGGGGCTGAACTGCTTTTTAGACCTGTCTGCTCTTCATGGAACACTGGTGCTGTTTGAAATATATAGCATGAGTCTACGTGGTTTTATACAGGTTTTAATTTCACTTTGACACCTTATATAGTAGCAGACTACTGTGTTAGCTACCTTTTCAATTTTAACAGCTCATTTTAAAATTAAAGCTTAAAGGAAAAGGGAGTAATGAGTGATGTGGAGAAAAGGAAAGAACTTTATTCTCTTTATCATTTATATTAAATGTTGAGAAAACTAAGTTTTTGTGTTGTTAACTTTTCAGGACTCCATCTGGAGTCTACAGCCTGTGCAACAGACTAAAGTTTCCTGGCTCATCTGTTGCCAAATGGAGAGGGTTCATGTTTGCACCAACATATACACCTTAGGCTGTGCAGCTGTAATAAATGTATCCAGTGTAAAGCCTCTTCTTCTAGTTAAAAACTAGTCTTTCCCAGAATAAACTGGTGGGCAGTCATGGAAAAAATGGTGAAATTAGGCTGCTGTCATGGAGCAGCTAGGTTCCTTGTGTTCAGAGGAGGGCCACAGAAATGATCAGAGGGATAGAACACCTCTCATTTGAGGAAAGGCTGACAAAGTGGGGATTGTTCAGCCTGGAGAAGAAAAAGTTCCAGGAACATCTTATTACAGAATCTTATCAATGGTTAAAGAGGGCTTACAAGAAATATGGGGGCAGGGTTTTATGTCTGTAGGGATAAGATGAGAGTTATTGCTTTGAAACTATAAGAGTAAATTTAGATTAAGTATAAGGAAGAACTTTTTTATGATGAGGTTGGTGAAACACTGGAACAGGTAGTCCAAAGAGCCTGGAAACATTTAAGGCCAGGTTAGATCTGGCTCTGAGCAACCTTATCCTGTTGAAGATGTTGAAACCTGCTTATTGCAAGGGTTTGGACTGGATGACTTTAAACTTTCCCCAAACCATTCTGTGATCCTAGAGCAGGAAAGTAAGTTTTGTATACTATCCTTCTGGCATTTGTTTGCATGCAAGGAGAAAATGTAGGATAAGTTTGATCTGGTGCTCTCTGGAGAGGACAGCCATGCTTGTGATGCACCTAAGGTGACATATGTCCATGAAAAGTGAGATTGACTGAGAGTTTCGGATGTTATTCTTGGACTAGTGTTGTCATGTTTGTCAGCTTGTCCTCAGTGTGCACCTTTGCATTAGGGAGTGGGGAGGAGGAAAGCAGACTTAGTAACACAGAGCAGAGACATGATACATGCATACATTTATTTGGGGTTTACACGCATGTTCATGATGCAAATGTATGTGGTCTAGGGCTGAAAAGGAATTCTGGCCTTGAAGTCATGTGGGCTCCAAAATCATAGTCAGGATAAAAGTGGCAAAAACAGCTTTGCTGCAAAGAAAAAGTATTCATTTATTTCTGCCTCTTGTCTCCTCAGTTCCACCAACCAGTCTCAGTAGCTGTGCAGAATTATTGCTGCAGCAGTTAGGTTTTAAGGTGGGTGGGAATTTTCTAGTGGATACCGTTCTCCTTAGAAAATACCACTTCACTGAATTCAAAGCTTCTTATGAAAGTGCTGGTACAATATTGTGGAAATGTGCCTAACCAGAAAAGGAATTTTCTCAGCACCAGGAGCAAGCACTGCAATTAGAAGAAAGCTCCACTTCCAGAACAGCCTGTATAGGTTAAGTGACTTTTTTACTTCTTGAGAGCTGGAGCTTAAAACGTGGGAACTTGTCCAGGGCTAAGAGCTGTGACCTGCCTTGGAAATGGCTTCCTCCTCAGATGAAGCTCAGAATGGGAGCTTCTGAATTTGAGCTTTGAAATCTCAACCTCAAAGGAGTGAGAAAAGGTGTTTCACACTGCTGTATTCTCCCTTCCATGAACTGCCTCTCAGTGCATGACTTCAGCGAGGCACCTTCAATTAGGTATGGAAACAGCCTTTGGTTTAGCATGAACTTGGCAGGTGTCATTATGTCAGAAGTCAGTCTCTCCTGTGTCATCTCATGACAGTGCTCGTGAGTGGGCCTTCAGCCAGGCAATATATGCTTAAATTGATTTTGAATCAGGATCGCAGTGGATCAATGGCCTCTGTCAAAACCCAGTGGCCCTCCTGGACAGACTGAATTTGTTTGCCAACACAGAGGTGCTGGAATGTAATTTTGGATCGATGCAGATCACTGCACATTAGGCAGTAAGGAACAGTACACCGGGACAGTTGCATTGAGTCATGTGGTATCTATCTAGTTTTGCAACTCTGGCGCAAATGTTTCTTCATTCCTGGTGAAAGTGCTTCTCCATCTTGGCTAATGCAGTTTCCTCTGTGTTCATGGGGAAGTGACTCTGTAGAATTAGCTCAGTTTCCTGCCTAGGAAATGCTTAGCAGTGTCCAGACACTCCTTTCATAATATGCATTGGGATCTTGTGACAGAGCAGACTCAGCCAAGGAGTAGTTAATGTTTAATCTAAGGAGCAGAGTTCCTGGCTCTTCAGACAAATTCTGTTTGCAGGTGACTCAACAGGGCAGGAAGTCATATCTATGGGTATCAAGCACCTACAGCCAATGCACGCAGTGCAGCGGTATGGAATTTTGTAGTCGCACAAGTATGTTGGAGGAACTTGGCAACTCAGCAGGGTTTTGGATTGAAGAGTCATTTGCAAGCAGGGATAAATGTTCAAAATAGCTGCCCTTGTGCTCCTGGATCACCTGGCACTGATAGTCTTCCTTCTCTAAAATGATCCAGTTCATTTCCACAGAGGCCTCATGTGAAGTCTTTAAAAATGGTCTCATAATCGTGTGCTGGGAGATATGTAAAGAAGTGTCGGTTCAGAGTGAGAACTATAAAAAGAAGAGCAATTGAAAGTGAATTTCTCTCACCAGCATTGTGAACAAGCAGCTCAGCCCTTCCAGGCAAGAAAGCAGGGCTTAAATTAGGCAGTAATTTGGGATTTCATTGACCTACTATGCCATTTGTTCCCTTTTGGTACATGAGTGTTCCCTAGCCTGTGTTTCTCCTCTCCTTTCTGACTGATGGGTGGGGATGTTGGATTTGTTTGGATGCACGGTGAAAAAAGGAGGCAGAGGAACTACAGCTAAAGAAAGACTGAGTTTAAACTAGATTCTCTGAGTTTAAACTAGATTGGATTTAAGGAGTGAATTTCAGACTGGCCACCATACTGCCAGAAAGTTGTGAGTCTGATGCAAATGGATTTCATAGTTTCTGCTGACACTCTCCCAGCTACATTCTTCCTCAACTGTGCTACGAGAGTTTGCAGTTGCTCTCAGCAAAACTATTCTTGAGTTTATCCAGCTGTTCTCTGACACAGGTTTTCTGGCTGTCCCCTAGCCATCAGCACAATGCCAACAAGGACTTTGCTTTCTCAGTGACTTGTGCTGTTTCAAATGCTGCGTCAGTGGAAGACATCACTCTCTCCATGTTGAGCATTTTTGTAATTGTGCATATGGAGAGCTTGGCTGCTGTGACTGCATGTAAGGCAGACAGAAAGGAGTGGGGGAGTAGGAGAGAGTGGAGGAGAAGGACATGTACATCCATCCCTTCCTTGGGCTCTCAGGAAACAGAGGTGATACAGGGTTGTCTTCAGCTGAGGTGGCTTCACCAAGGGTTCAGACTTGTTGAAGTCTGAGTTCTTTCTCCCAAGAGTGCCAGCGCAGAGAGCTATTCTCCATCCTGCCACCTCAGCCAGGCGCTCCAGCAGGCACAGGTTGGTGTGGATTGCATCTGATGTGAGGGTGGGATAGAACTGAGTGCAATCTGTGACAGGAATTTGCCAACAAGGCAGCAATTATAGATATGGGATTATATGTGTGATGGACCATTGCCACTTCTGTAATGTTTCTGGAGAGAATGACAGGAGCCATTTTAGGATGAGGCTGTGACTCCCAGCTCTGTGTCAGGGATCCTTCTGTAGCTGTACAAGAAGATTAAGAAGTCCAGAAGCAAACAGCTGTAATCTGTGCATTACTTCTGGTTTGTGCTGAGACAAAACAGTGAGAAAAGCAGCTTCTCTCAGTGGTGCCAAGCAGTACCCCAGAGGTGATGGGCAGAAACTGATGTACAGGCAGTTTCACCTGAGCATGAGTAAAAACTTCTTTACTTTTTGAGTGACTGGGCATTAGGACAGATTGCCCAGAGAAGCTGAGGAGTCTCTTTCTGTGTAGACACTCAAAAGCCACCTGGACAGAATCCTGAGTAATGTGCTGCATGGAGTCATGCTTGACCAGGCAGGTTGGACTAGATGACCTCCAGTGGTGCCTTCCAGCCTTAACCATTCTGTGACTGTGAGATCTGGCCCAGGTCCTGGTCTGATATCCCATTACAATGTTAACACCGCTATTATGCCTCCTCAGGGAGCCAAACAGATTTTCTTTAATGAGAGTATCTTAGGGATGGGGCAAGTAATACATTAGGGTAGGCTGCTTTTTCTCAATGGATATTCAGAGATCATCATCTGGGAGAGTTTCCAGCTCTTTCTAGCTTTTGTTTCCTTAATAGAAGTCAGCATGGATCAGAGCCATATGGTATTTCTAGTATGCAGATTGCCAGATATCTAAAATAATGTATGGACCTTCTTGTCCCAAGAGACCAGTGAGCTTATGGATAGTTTTCTTCAGAAAATCCTATCTGCCTTTGTGTGGTAGCTTTCCTTTCCAAATAGACAAATATAGGCTTTCTCAGTTAGCAAGGACATGACAGTTTGGACTAGCTAGGCCAGATTTGGATGCTGCTGAGATGAAAAAGTGGGGCTTTTTTTTTTTAGAGTTTCCTCTGGCAGAGAAAAGTTTCACTAGCATTCTTGGTCAAAGCCTGTCTGAATCTTTTTCCTAGCAGAAAACGTGCTCATCTTTCCTCCCACTTCTGTAACAGTCTCATTGCAGAGGATTATGGTGGTGGGAAGGAGCAATTGCATTGGTTTTGAGGACTCAGTTTGCTGTGAGCACCCCAGCCCGCACTCTATGCTGTGTGGAAAGAATGACGCAAGGAAATAGGATCTCAGAGCCTGGGGAGAAGCTTTGCAGACCACCTGGCTTTCAAATTCCTGGCACTGCTCAAACTTGTCTCTGTAGGAAATCCATGTTCTAAGTCAAGCTCAGGTCACATGAGAAAATGAATTTGGCAGGAATATTATGATTCCCTACTGATCTGCCAACAAATCCACCCCAAGCATCTTGCTCCATGGCTCTACAAGAATAGAGCAGCACAACTGACAGCCCAGTGTAGAAAAGAGGTACTTATAGAAGTGCCTGGAGGTGGCTTGTGCAGGCTCTCCCATGTTCCAATGCTGCTGCAAGCTGACTTCCCCTAGCACTGCATTCCCCTTTTAGAGAAAAAGAAAAGGCAAGGGCTGAGGAAGAGCTTGAAAGTAAAGAGAATTAAGGTGGCAGGAAAAACACATCCCTTTGTCTTAGTGTTCTATGTTCCTACTGTCCTAGGAAGACCTCAGTTCTCCTGGGTGCTATTTAGCCCCTCAAAAAGTGTACAAATATAGGGACAATTCATACTTCTGTGCCCACCTGACCTCCTCTGACATCATTAGTTGCAACTGGTGAGATGCTTTCGTTGCCTTTAAGTACTGTCTTGTGCATTGTTTTTCCCAAAATATCTCAGCTTCAGAGCAAGGTGCATAAAGAAAATGAAATTCAAAGTGACTTTGGCACAATTATAGTAGAAATAAGCAGCTATTGAGCTTAATGCGGATGCCATGATGGGAAATCTCATTTCCTCTTACTTTTTTGTCTTTTGTGATAGGTGCTCTATTATCAACTTTATATGGGATGTTCAAAAATTTTATTGCATTGAGCATATTTGGGAATTGGGAGGTCTCTTTATTACAGAAGGCAGAGGTTTTTGAGATGGGCTGTCAACAATTTGCAATGCTTTGACATCCCTTCAAGGTGACTGGATGATGTGCTTGGTACAGAAGCGCCCCTGGGGGCAGTATAACTGGAAACACTGGATTGTCTCTTCAGGCCGCAAATTTTTGAAAATTAGAGGCCTGAAATTAGATATGTTAATCAGTCCTTCTGTGTGCTTAAGCACAAACATAACAATGGAAGGTCCTGATTTTCAGAGCTTTTGCTGTAAGATCTAACTGTGGGCACTCAGGGCTGAAACTGTGAACTGAGGTGTTTCCTAGAGGAACTGAGTAACCACACTTTTGAATAATTTTCCTTTAGGTTTGTGAATGTGACTGTGTATGTGTTTATGTGACCTTTGATTTCTGTATCTTATATAAACACAAGGCATACATATATTTACTTATAGAGGACATGTATGTATAAGCAAATAAATATAGAGACAACTAAACATATTCTTTATATACATTTATATTTAAATTGCCTTAGTTCTGCTAGGAGACAATTGGAAATATCTAATTATTCACTGAAATGGAGAGC
Organism: Cyanoderma ruficeps; assembly: GCA_008694505.1. Taxonomy (NCBI): domain Eukaryota; kingdom Metazoa; phylum Chordata; class Aves; order Passeriformes; family Timaliidae; genus Cyanoderma; species Cyanoderma ruficeps. Next base: position 54,574,187 of record VZDJ01007755.1, on the reverse strand, counting down.
AACCTGAAGAAAATTCTTTTAAAACCCAGGTATGAGAAAAGCAACTGAGACTGATGGCATTGGCCCCTCCCCTGGTGATCACGGAAATAGAGTGGGTATGGCTGCAGTCACTGCAGCAATCTGGGTGCAAGAGCATTTTGCTTTCCTTCAGATTGATTGTCTTATCCAGTGCTATCCTCTCTTTGGGGGGGATAGGTAAAGGTGACAAGCAGGAGCCTGAGAGCAGAGTTTGTGAAATGGCTGAGGTCTGGATTCTAGAAGCTGAGTCTGTTGTCTTTATGTGTGTTGTGGTTATATCTGCCCTGCGACTCTCAGAGGATTGAAGCTGCCCTGGTTAGTTAGTGGGAAAGGCTTCTGCTCCCACTTTGCACTGACCAAATATGTGAGCAGCAGGAGATGGCAGTAAGTAGGCTGAAGGAGCCAAGTTATTTCAAAGGCAGTCTTTGGTGAAAGGGCACCTGCCTGAGGCTGAATGAGGCATCCTCCTCCTTCCCTATGCAGGTGGGAGGAGGTGGATGCTAGCAGTGCCCCAAAGGGGGATTGTATGCCAGGAATAGTTTTCAAGGTGATAACATCGATTTATCAGTGCCCTCAAAAACTGAAGAAGCTAAAGGAGGGAATTAAGACTTGTGCCATGCCCAGACGTGTGCTCTGGATTCCCGATGGCCTGTTAAGGAGCCAATTAAACCACGTAGTTAGAGCTAGGATACACACAGCTGACAGCAATGGAACGTAAGAAACTTGCATGGCAGGGGGAAAGGAAGCAGATCGAAAGTTTTCCTTTAACACTTTTTCTGGATGTGTCTTGCTGCCTTTGGAGCTTTCTCTAACAATTTTGGACGTGGATTTTGCCAGGAGGGGCTGTGGGCCCTCCCTGCTGGGAGGGTTGGAAGAGGAGAGCGGAGGGATGGCCAGGTCCGCCTGGAGATATCCTGGGTGCTTCCACTCATCTATTTCCCGGAGAGCCACCTGATGGTGCTGTTTGCTCAAGTTCCCGGCCGCCGAGGCCCCTCCGAGCCTGCAGAGCCGTGTGTGGACCTGCATGTAGATCTGCTTTATCACGGGGCGTTTAATTAATAAATAAATGATAAAAAAAGGGCTACATCGCCCACCTGGCTTTGGCAGTGGGAGCTCACCTCTCTATGAGGCCCTGGGGCAACAACAGATGGGTTTTTAAGCTCAATTTCAAGAAAGTACCTTGGAAAAAAAAAAAAAAAAAGTCTGGGGGAGGCCAGGGCTGGCTGTCTCTGCGTTTTGTAAAGGCTGACGATGCCTAGGCTAGGTTTTCCTAATTTATTTTGCATTCTCCTCACAGTTTCCATTGTGGAGCTTTCCCGTACAAGGATTAACCATCACAAGCGGTGCAGTGCAGCTCTGGCAACCTCCCTGGAAAACACGCATCCTGAATAATGATGACTGCTGAAAGCAGGACAGAAAATCCACCCTTCTGCTCCTTAAATCAGTACTGGCTAGCAGCACCCCAGACAAAGAGCAGTGCTGGGTGGCACTCCCATTCCCACAGCCTGCCCCCCTTGCAAACCTGGCTCACTCTCTACAGGGGTTCCCATCAAAGCACTCAGGCAAGGCAGGAAATACTGTGGGGATGCTCCTGCTCAGCATCACGTATCTATTTGGGGGGGGGGGNGCTTGTGTTTTCCATTTTAGGGACCAAGACCTGCAGTTCAGGACTAGCAGTGCTTGAGGTGCTGAACAATCAGGGCCAGCATGTGGGGAAAACAAGCGGCTCAACCTCCTGCCTTGCCTCTTTTGCTTTCTGCTTGTGACAGAGGGCAGAAAGTAATGCTTAGCCCAGGTTGCCCTACTCACTTCTGCCACAGGCAGCACCACCAGTGGGTCTTGCTGAAGTGAACAGGCTGGGTTCTCATTTGTTTCTTGCTGTCAGGATGATGAGTCCAACTGGATTTCTTTCTGTTTGTGTTTGCTGCTTGTTTGTGCTGACAAAACACATGCATAGTTTGTAGTTCCCTCATTTCAGCTGGTTGCTGTTCCATTTTAATGCGAGGCACTTCGTTGGAGGTCATTTACTCAGTATGCTGCTGGGTCATTTACAAATATGAACTGATGAATATTTCATCATGGTTCACCAGGAATTCTGTTGAAGTGTAGAGCTTCATGGCAGTGAGTAAGTATGTGATGCAGTCAACCTGAAATCATTTCTTTGCAGCATCTCTTATCAGGCATGCTAACTGCTGACGTTTGGAAGAGGGAGGAATACATATATGTATTAATACAATACTCTTTATCTCACCTTGATTCTACTAAATATCCATGAATTCAGTGTTGCTTGGGGAAGGGACTATTTCAATGAAATAGCAAGAGCAGCCATCTAATCCCATTCACTGTAAGTGCAGTACCCAGTCTTCCTTTCCTTCCTGCAGTGCCACACCTCCGGGAGGGAGGCTCTGTTGGAATCAGAGACTCCCTCTTTAGAATAGGCACTTGCAGCAGAGGAGGTGGTGAGACCAATTCATCTTGCTGCAAAACATTCTAATGGAGCGGGGCACAGTGTGCAGGGGACACATGCCTGTGTTAATGCCTCCTTGAGACTGCAAAGAGCCTGGAGCAATCATTCTGCAGAGGGATACCCAAGCTATTTGTCTCAGAGACCAATGATGATTCAGGCACCGGCATCATTAGGTGTTTTTTTGCTGAACCAACTGAAAAAATCAGTCTGGGATAGAGTACCAAGGTTGACAGCGTGGTCTGTAAACCTGCAGCTGTGGTCCCTGCAGCTGTGAGGGATTATGTCGTTCTGTTGATGGTGGAGTAGCAGCAGACTGTCCCAGCTGCATGATGCAGATGTGCTGGTGGCAGTGCCTCCCTCCTGACGTGCTGACTGAGGAAAAGCCAGTGGGAAGGTGTCCTCTGTAATGGTGGTGTTTACACCAGTGTAAAACAGTATTGCACTCCTGGATTTTCTGGATTGCGTGGCATTAATGGTGATTGAAGTCCCACACTGATAACCAGGGCTGTGGAGCATTGTGTTTCACTAGTGAGAAAATAATCCAGCCAACAGGGCCCTGTAACCATCCATGCTTCTTCAGCCCTGTCCTTTGGTGTTGTTGGCGGCAACCCTGGGGGCCTGAAGGAACAAAGGTTTTTGTGACTGTGTCAGATACAGCAGGGGGAAAGGAGGCTGTGTGTACCTGAAAGCCATCTCCATCCCTGTACACTCAGAATACTCCCTCTGGTGTCCAGACCCCAGGGATGGGCTGCAAAATCTGCCTGCTCTTTATTTAATACAGGATGGTTTTCTGCTGCTTCTGAGCTAGAGTGGAGGAGAGAAGTTGTGACTAGACAAAATTTGGTAGCTGTGTAGGAGGTAGGGGGTCATCTTGACATATGCAGAGGAGAAAAGTTGGTAGTTTGGAACCAAGCTCCACAGTTCCTTTGAGTGAAAAATGAGATAGACTCCTCATCTTTACACTTTTTCATCTCAGCTTGTCAATCTTAATATATCAATATTGATGTTAATATGTCAATATTGCAGTTTGCCTGGCACAGTCTGTGCCTATGCAACAGGCCACTCCATACTGCACTGCAGCAGCCAGGTCCTGCAAACCTGAATGCTCTGCTCTGTGTGAAGCTCTTGATGTACACTGTGCAGACCAGAGGTGGGAAATTTTTGAGACTGAGCAAGTTTTGTGCTGGTGACACTGTCTAGACTCTGCTATTCAAAGAGGTCTACTACGTACTTTTAGTATATAAACTAGCCCACAGCACCAAACTACCTGGAACTAGCTTTAGTGATCGGTAGGATTTTTGCTTTAGGGTTTTGTTGGGTTTTTTTTTTTCTTTTTAAGATTTTGTGAAGTCTGCAGAGACTGGAAGTCTGTAGAGCATGGACAGCCCACCACTGTGCTATTCATATCTGCTTGTGTATGTATAGATGTACAGTATGCCTTCTATTATTGCATGTTTTGGAAGAACCCCCAGAGAGCTCTGGTTTTCCTAGGCAAAATGTCATAGCTATCCCTTGGTTCCTTCCCCTCAAAAGAGCCCAAACACAATGAAGGTGTTTGCTGAAAAAATAGGGTCAGGTGGGTTGTACTTTTTTGTAACTGCAAACTTTAATCACCATTCTGATTGACCCTTCACTAACATGTCTGGGAAAATAAATCTTTTTGACTGCTTTAAACCCCTCTGTGCTTCACCTCTACTTTTTATGAGTATGTTTTGGAGGGGTTTTGTTTGTGTTTTATTCTCTTTAAGCTTGACTCATCTCTGGATGTTTTTTTCAGGCTCATACCCTACAATACAAAGTGCTCAGTGAAAGCCAGCTTGTAAAAGGAGGATAATATCTGGAAGTTAGATATATGGGAACTTGATGCCAATATTCATGATATGCAATGAAAGCAGGCAGTGTGGAAAAGAATGTGAAGGTGTCCTAGACGCCATCATAGTCTTTATTGGGCTTCGTAGTAGATTTTTAAAAAAATAAACTTGGATTTTTAATTTGACAAAATGTAATGACAGAATAAACTGATTCTGTAGTCAGTTTTTCCAAAACAGCTCAATTAACCTGTCAATCTTTAAAATACAATTAATAACTTTTTGTAGAGTGAGACTTCTTTTCTGTGGGGGTGCAAGCATGTGTGGGTGGTTACTGAGCATACATGGCACTCTAATCTCTTCTCACTGTCTTTCTTCCTTTCTCTATTTTTGAGGCACACAGATATTATGGGCTAGAATTTGCCACTTCTGTCAACCCAGAAATAAACAGGACTAGTCATAGGGCAAAACATGACTTGCTACAAATGCAAGAGACAGAAATTGTAACTGAATGGTCATTTTTAGCAACACTTGGTTAGTTTCCAAAGTGGAGAACAAATTAATGAACTTATATTAGGATCTAGGAGAACAAAGAAGAATGTTTGCCATTCTAGAGCAACTTGGTGAAGGGAGGGCAATTACAATGGAAATTGCTATTTAAGGCAGTGTCTAAATTTTGGTTCAGGGTAGGTTTTCTCAGCAGCATCACTGACATTTCCCAGTATTTCACACTATGGTTTTACAGTACTTCAGCCATGAGTTAAGTAAGTTCAGTCTTTGCATGAAAGAGTAAATATAGCAATTTTCACTTTTTTACTTAAAAAGTAGATGCTGCACCTCTCTGTGTCACCCATTAGTCACTTTTGTCACCAGACATGGTTACTATATGTTCTTCCAGCTGATATCTTTGCTTGTCCATCTCTTAAGGAAGGTTGGACTGTGAGAACCATCAAATATAGTTTAGATTTCAGTGTAGCAGAGAAGGGACAAGAGGCAACAGGCACAAGTCACAGCATGAGAAATTACAGCTGGATGTAAGGAGTAAAATTTTCACAGATAAGATGGCCAAATACTCGAAGAAGTTGTTCAGAAACACTGTGATATCTCATATTTGGAAGTGGGACTAGATGACCTCCTGAGGTTCTTTTATGCTTGTTATTCTGTGGTTCCATGATTTTGTGCAGGAGTTTGAGCAAGCATCTTACACAATCCATACTGCCTCTGTAAGGCACCAGAAAGACTGCCAAGCAAATGTCTGTACCCCTTTCAGAAACAAAACTCCCTCAAGACTCTCCATAGCATGATCAATTTTCCACAGCTTTGCAGGCTGCCACCCCTCACCCCATGCACAATTAACTTTGGTTTGGCCTTTATCCTTCTGTATGTGAAAATGGCTTTTAGACCCATCTTCGGCTGAAAACATCTGCTTTAATGAAGAAACTGAAATGTGCATGAAAACACACAAAAAAATTAGGCTTAATTCAGCCAAAGAACTTTCCAGGTATCTCCCTGTGCTTCTCAGCAGATTCCCATGGAAAGCTTCTTTCTCTGGCACGTGTTGCTAAGGGGGATTTGTATGAGAGGGTTCTTCTCCTTTTGCCCACTGATTTAATTGATGAGTTCTCTCCTCTTGTTCCCCCCTAAAGTTTCAGGACACTAGGCCTAAACAGACAGCAAATAAGCACTGTATCAACATTCAAAATGAAACAGAAAAAATGGCTTAGGTTTCAAGAGGTTGAAATGAGGATCAACGCTTTGGATCAGCCAAACATTGTTTAGTCCATACCAACAATTCTGAGTAAGACGCAAGGCAAACAGCAATTTTTTCTATAAGTTAAGTTTTGAAAAAAAATTAATCTCTTACTCTATGTGAGAAAAAAAGTTGCAGAAGACTATTTATCCACAAGTTTTCTATGTTTTTCCAGGATTATAGGATGTTCAGGTTGGAATTGTGCTTGGGAAATCTGTAGTCTCACCTCTTGCTGAAAGTAGGATAAGCAGTGAGGTTAGACCAGGTTGCTAAGGATTTTACTCCGTCAGATCCTTAAATCCTCAAGGACAAAAACTCCATAACCCCCTTGGGCTATGACTCTTTCAAAGAGGTCAATTGTTCCATATTTTGTGGAAAAACACTGGTAAGCTGAAGCCCTAGTTCAAAGAAGTATGTTGCATTGTCAGCAGAGAACAACCTGACTACGGCCTGAATAAGTCATTAAGATGTCCTTCAGCCTTCCCTTAGTAAAGTGGATCTGGTGGCACTGGAGGTGCCAGAAAGACTGTATCCTAGTTCGAGTTGCAGCTGAGCTTCAATGCCATCACTAGTGCTGGCACCTTCCTTGCCTTCAGCCCTGGAGCTCGTCCAGTTCTGGACAAAGTCACACTGGCCTTAAAATCCAGTGGTGAACTCTGGAAGAAACATGGGAGGTTTTGTTAATTTGGTGTGAATGAGAAAAACAATTGCTGAAGGGTACTCCTTTATTATCTGTTAATGAAGTCAGTTCAAGATTTCTGGCTGAGTTCTGATGCAATTATATGTTACTTTTGAGTCTTCTTTGCAGAAGCAGCTGCAACCTGGGTAAATGGTAGTGTATGCCAGCTGAGCAGAAAGATGGCACAGGTTACTGAGTATGACCAGGGAAGTCCTGGTTGTGAGATTATGGCCAGAACTCTGTGGGAAGACAGACAACTGGTGTAGGATTAGAAAAGTTTCTGAACACTTGCAAAGTCCCTTCTGCCAGATGTTGTGGCCTCAATATTCAGGCCACTTTCAAGAGTACTCATGAGTGATCTATGAGGGTTAGATGGAAACGTTTCTTGCTTCGTTGTCCCTGTTTCTTTTTCCATGGACTTGATGAAGCACCTTTTCTGCATCAGTTTCAACAGGACAGATGAATTTCTGGCATTTATCTTGATACCCAATGCCAGGGAAAAAAAAATCAATATTTAATAATTCCTTCTTAATATACTTCCTGTGTCCCTGCTCAGAATATCCAAGGTCACCAAGAGCTGCACAAAGGCATGGGGGCAGTAAAAGCTGTGCTCTGAATGCTATCACATGCTGTCTGTTGTTAGGTTCATACATTGCTTTCAAGGACTTCCCATGGCAGTGTGTAATAGTAATCTTAACCTGACATACTCAAATGGCTTCTTTGTTAACTAAGCAAGGACAAGAAACAGCTTGTTTGAAGCGATGCATGCTTCCTTTCGATAATGATGCCCTCCATCAGCCTATTCATTGTAGAAGTAGTGCCTAATTAACAGCTTTCCTATGGTCCCTTGTCCCCCTCTGCTCTGGCTCAGAGCTCAGTCATGGTGACTTTCTCACATTTGTACACTGCCACAGAGGCGTCTCTCTTTGCCCTGCTAGGGAAGAATGACAAGCTATGGCTTGTATTTTGGGATCATTACAGAGAGAAGCATGTAAGACAGGGCCTGACATGCTGAGCTTACTTCACTCAATGGGAATGAAGGGGTAAAAATTATCTGAAGTGTGCAAGTAACACAAGCTTCAAATTTAAGGAGGTTTGGGCACCCAAAAGCCCAAATTTTACTCATAGTTAATTGAATCAACACTTCCAGATTTTCTTCAGGATGTTGCACTCAAATATACACATTTCCTTCACACTTTAGTCACAGGACAATTCAGATAAGTTGAGACTTGTTTTTTACAAGGCAGAAAGTGTTTTTCATCAGTCTTTTAATTTTGTGGTATATACTGGACATTCTGTGGAGGGTTTTTTTTGCTTTTCCCCTTTCAAACTGTGCTGCTATATATCCTTTACAGCTTAATATGTTGTTTGGTGTAGGGACTGAATCATTGTGAGAGAAACCCTTCTGCAGTCCTTGGGTAGTTTCCTGTAAGATTCATGCAACTTACTGCACAGGTGGTCATTTTTTACCTCCTGTTCTAATCAACTTTCCTACTTTTTCCTTTCTGTGTTGTGCTTTGAGTTTTAGATATGTTTGCTATTTGTATCTGTGCTGGCCCTACTTTTAACCAAAAAAGCAATAGGAAATTAGGTTGTCTTTTGCAACTGATCTGCTAGCAAAGCTGTGTTTGATAATGAAAAGGTAAACCCTCTGATTCTAGTCAGTGGCCATAGGCCTCTATTAATGATTTCATGTGCAGAGAGCTGTGTTTTAGAACCAGCAGTTTCCAGGACAAGCAGCTTTTTCCGTGTTGACACTGCAAGTAACAACCACAAAAGTTTGGAGACCTCGTCTTTGCCTATAAATACTCCAAATGAAACTTTCTTGGTCTCTTATAAGGTCTTGTAACTTTAACTATGTGGTAAAATCCAACCACTGAGGATTTATGAGGCTTGGGTAATGACAACTTATTGACCTCTGTGCTCTTGCTCATTTACAAAGAGAGTCAGCTGAAGGAAAGGGATTCATACTTTATTACTCTTCCTTGAACAATGACATTTTTATTCTCAAGCATTGTTTTTCTTTTTAATTTGGAGGCAAAACACAATTTCCCTTAATTTGACACATAACAGAAGATTGGCCTGACACGCTTTGAATTCCTTTTCTAATAAGTCCAAATTTCACTGTCCAATCTCACTTTCTAATAACTTCAAGATTAAAGTTGAACAACGGACTGTTCAAGATGAATAAAAGTAATTTCTGAGGTGTTGTAATTGCATTATTTTCCTACAATAAAATAGGTATTTTTGACTGCTCGTTCACAAATCAGCCTAATTTCAGTGGATGCTCTGCTATTACAAATACCTCAACAAAATTATAGAAACTGTTATGACAATATCAGAAATAATTAAACATGGACACTTAAGAGTTTGTGTCCTAAACCATGCACTCCTGCAAAACTACCAGCTCTGGGAAGAGCAAATGCCAGCAATGCTACTCTACTACCAAATGTGTACAGGTTCGTTGGCTGCCTCAGGCTTGCTAGAATATATAGTGGCTGAATTTTGCCTGCTTTCCCTTAATAGAAAGCACTAATTTTGGTCTTAATTCTCTCTCCAGCTGTCAGATCCCTGAAACTTATATAAATATAATTATCTGTGATAGTCCAGCCCTTCTTTCAAATCTGGTTAAAATTAGCTAAGGAGAAAATGCACTGAAGGGTGCTGGCAGACAGGAATCAGGGCAAAAATACATCAGCCATCATGTCAGTTTTGTGTTTCATGGGTAGCTGCTAATTTAGTACTGCATTTCTCCCAGACCAGCCCTTGGAGATAGCTACTCTGGTGTCCAGGAGTTAAGATTCTTTGTGCCTGTTTCAGTGAAGAGCTACTTGGAAATGTTTGGGTCTGTCTCCTCCAAGCACCACTGAGTGTTGCTGCGTGTTGTCAGAGGGGGCTTGGCAGCCTGAGAATTTTTTGTTCCCTGTGGATTTGGGGGAACACCAGACATCTGTACACAAGGCAGTGGGACTGCCCCTATGGGCCTGTGTGTGGCTAAGGCCTGTAGGCAAAAGCAGCAACAAGGTTGCAACAGCATGGGACTCCTCTCTGGAAAAAGAACTTTGCCTTTAGTGAGTACCAACCTCTGCACAACTTTGTGTTGCCGTGTTGTTATGGGCAGAAAGAGCTTTAACTCTAGATCAGAGTTAAAGCAGTAACTCTCCCTGTCCCAGGGGCATTTTTGACTGGGCAAGACACAGTCCAGCTGTTCTATTTTGAGCCTGTGTAGAGTTAAGGTGCATTTAAGTGTATGGTAGGTGCTGTATCCAAGGTAAAACCCCCATTTGTGTGGGGCACTGTCACCTCAATAGCGTGGTGTCTGCTAGAGGCTCTGCTGAAGGGCTGATTTTCATGGGGTTGAGGGGGTTACAGGTCTTGGCCCCTACTGCTGCAGAAAGCCTCTGGATTTGACTTAGTGCCTGAGAGCATTTCTGTTGAAATTTGTAGGCATGTTCATCTAGACACATTTAAATTACGTGGGTTGTCCTGGCTGGGGTCTTTCTACAAGGTATATTTAATGTACTAGTCTGCAAGGGTAACACAACCACTGTTCTACTTGTGTAAAGGACACAGCAGTGTGACACCTGGCTTTTCAAGGTGCCCTGCAATGGTGAAGCCTAAAAAAAGTATTTCTCCATTGCACAAATTCACAAATTGTGTGAAGAGTGCAATTTGGTGAAGAGATTTCAGAGAGAGCCTTAAACTATTTAGCTGTAAGTACTGTAAACAATATAGCCACATTAACACAGAGCTCAGCTAGGTAAATTAGCATTGTGCAGCATAGACATATCCTAAATTTCTGTTATGGTTTCCTCAGTGATGTTTTTTCAAACCGCGGCTTGAAAATAAAATATGGGGTTTTTTCACCCCTCCAAATTGCTGTGCTAGGAAATCTTGCATACATTTTCCTTTTTTATTATCTCACTATCATGTCTTTTAAAATAAATTCTAACCTGACTACCTAATTTTATTTGATTTTATTTTTTTGCTTTTATTGGTGGCATTTTCTCATTCATCAGAGCCTGGATCCCCTGTAAACAAAAACTGTTTCAGCTGGGGCACAGAAGATCCTGCCTCTGTATTATAAAACCTATCATTCCAGTTCCCTCATGACCTCATGATAGAAGGCTAAGCATGATCAGAAAAGGAATAGAGACCTAACATTATTAAGTCCCTTCATAAATCTATGCAGTTCTGATCACACTATCTCAAATAAGATGCAATGGGACTGGAAAATCCTCAGGAAAAGGCAAGGATGATAGATGTTGTGGATTATATAGCATGAGAGAGCCACATTCTTGAGTCTGTGGGGAGACAGTGGAGGGCTGCCATGGAGGTTTGCTGGGAGCAGCATGGAGAAGGTGGGTAAGGAGCTGCAAAGGGCTGGAATATGTGGTGAAATCCTCTGAAGGAATAGTTGGAAGTCTTCAAGGAAGAAGTCTCTTCTCAGTGACTGATAAGCAGTGGAAGTCACTGCCACACTATATGGGCAAATACAAATATTTAAAAAGAGTTAAAATAAGGTCATGGATTACTTTGATGGTTGTTCATCTGTGATTAAGGGAAATCAGGAAAGTAAGGCTGGGTTATTCCTCTCAGAGCAAGAATAACAGATAACTGCAAACCTACCATTCTACTCAGTGTAAGTTCTTAAGATAAGCTTTGAAGATTGAGAGAGAAAGACCCAATATGCTACTGGCTGAGGTGCATTTTATCACGGAGGAAGACCATCATCATAACTCTACATGTTTGAAAAGACTGACAAAATGAAAACTGCCATGGTGTGTCAGAGGTTGATGCCTACCCTGACACCCCTCCTCTGCATTCTTTAAGTCAGGTGCTTTGGGAATTCCTGAGATGAAAGTTACACAAGTGTTGCTCTTCTTAGTCAAGTACAGTGGCTATTTTAGAGCCCTGTAAATTGGAAATAAGAGCAGGGAAAAAATGAGATACAGACAAGATGGTAAGAATATATATGAAGCCTCAGTTCTGCAACTATTTAAATATCCTGTATTCAGTTCACTTTCAAGCAACATACTAAGGAAAAGGTGGTTTTGCAAGGAGACTCTCTGTTCAGTAGAGAATAAACTACGTTTAATATTTGCTGAAGTCTTGTATAGCTAACTTTTCTTAACAGGTAGTAGCTTTCCATGGCATCTGTTTGATGTCTGCATGGTGATTTTCTTCCTTCTGGCTCCACCATCCTAAGTATTTGATGAATGAACAGAATTAAGTCACAGATCATTGGCATTTTTTTCATCCTCCAAAGGTATATGATACAAAAATGTAAGCTTATATGGATTTTGGAGTTGGTTTGATCTTTGGGGGAGTAAATATGTGATCAGATTACTTCTGCCCATCTGGAGATTCATTCTAGGTCAGCAGGACTACCAGAAACTGGACTGCAGACAGAATAACACAGGTCTAAGTACACTGGGTCTAGAGTTAGGTATCACGATTGATATCATGATATCTAGAGTCTAAGATATCATGATTGGTCTCTGATCTTGGTTGTGTGAGATAAGTCAAAAATACTGATATTTTTGCTAGAAGAGTTTGTTCTGTCTCTGCCTTTATACCTGGCAGAGAGGCAGTAATTCCAAGGCACAAATCAGAAACTCCCACACACAGCCCTTGATTGCTTCTTTTTCAACTCACCATGCAATTGCCATATGTGAATCTAGCAAGTGACACTTCCTCATCTAAAGCATTATCACTTTCCTAAAAACTAGATGCTTAAATAAACAGCATGATGGGGCAAATTAAACCAATACCAAGTTTAGAAAGTGAAGAAGGGTGGACTTCTAATAGGACAAGTGCTTGTCCTGGTTGAGGGTAATTTTGGGAGAAACTCTTAAATAGGGTCCCTTTAGGGAGCAAACTTATATGGCCCCTCCCCCTAACTGGTTTGGGAATGAACTTCTTTGGAGAAAAAGTGGAAAAAACTATTTATCTAACAAACAAAGGGCTCACAAGCATAAGAAATGAATAACATGAATCAAAAAAATTTTTTGTTTTGTAGTGAGATGGCAAATTGAGAAAGTTTTTGCCGTGGGTGTAGTTTGGCTCTCTCAGTCTCTTATTAATTTCAGTCCCTCTGGCGCTGCTGGAAAATGCTGAAGTCCAGGCCTCGGTGGGCTGCAGGTGTAAGCTCTCAGTGCCTTTTTGGGGCTTTTAGTCTAGAGCAGGTTTAAACAGTCTTAAGAAAAAGTAAAAAGACACTCCAGAGAGCTTTTCTCTCTCATCTAGCTAAAACTAAGAGCAAAGCAGATCTCTGTGCTGCAGTCTGTCCGAGCCTCAGCTGAACACACGCTGGAGAAGAAATGCAGAGGAGTGAATGCTGTTTTTAAAACAAGCTCTGCTCTTCTTCTTGCTTCCCCTTCACTTTCAGAACCAGTCTTAAAGGCACAGAGCCCAATATACAGCACAAACAGAACAGATGACTGGGGATACAAACACCGTAAAGTTACTCTAGGCAGTGCTCCCTGTTGATACTGGTGGCAAAATGTCCAGGAGTTTGATGTCTGAAAAACCTGTATTCCTTTGTGCACATGAAGTAAAACCTAGTGAATGCAGGGCATACTGAAACTCTGGCACAGTGGTCAAGTTGTCCCCATAATTTTTTGTTTTCCTTCTCTGCCTGATCTTCTGCTGAAATCAGCAACAAATACATTAGGGCAACAGAACAGACAATCACAACTCCCCCTTCTCTTAGTTTATTTTTTCCAATATTTAAAGACTTATCTTTTGTAAATATTCTGAGCATCCCAGAAATAAAACCCAACGAGGTTGTTTGCGGAGAGTAGAGGGGAAAAAAAAGTGAGGCAATTTGGGAAATGTCTGTCTTAGTCTCCTCCATGCTGAAACAAAAGTGCTTCCTTAGAAAAATTCCAGAGCCAGCACATGCAGGCACTGCAGGAGTAAGATGGATTTGAGGCTGGATCTCCAAAGCACTGGCAGGTAAATTACAAAGGGCAGAATCTTCATTACTGGTGATGTAGGAGGCATGAAGAGATGCAACTTGATTTGTGGATCCCAAGTGGAGTTTTCAAGGCTGACAATTAATAATAGGAAATTGACTTGTAAACAGAATGAATCTGACACAGGGTCATGAGAGCAAATTACATTTGGAAGCTGTAATACCATTTTTCTAGTTACTTGTAAGAACAGGAACAGTGGGGAATTTTCTTTGCAGGTACTTTTTGACTTTTCTCCTGTGCTTTTCTCCTGCCATCCCCATTCCAAAATTTCAAGTCTTTCTTTGGGGTTTAAATATTTAACTAGTTAATCTTGTAATTTGAAGTAACAAGACAGTTTGGTGACATTTTACAAGACAAAAGCCATTGAGTCCACCTCTCATAACTACACAACTGTTAAAATCCTCATATGACTAATCTCTAATTCCCAGCAGTCTACTGCAAGCAAGATCATACTTTGAACTGTGCTACTTTAGTATACCAAATAAAGCTCCCACACGGCTTCCCGATCAGCTCAGAGTTTGGTTAGCCTAAAACCATGGTGATGTTTATACAGATCACAGACTGTATTAAATAAAACTCTTCCTCTATAAATGTTTGTGGGAGATTATATTAAGCTCAACAGTCTATGAAATCTCCTTAAAAATGCAGGGTCCTTGGCCTCCTGTGAAATGGAATTCAGGAAAATTAAGTCACAGAAGTGTATCCCTAGTCTTCCACAACTTTTCTGACAAAAAGATTCCTTTGCCTGTGCTGATTTTCGGCCCCATTGTTTTAAACTTGCATGCAAAGGGCTCTTTGAGAAACAGGTTGCTTGGACACAGATTCTCAGGCCCAGATGATCTCTTTCACTCATATTCCTTTCCAACTGGCTGCTCACAGGTGATGTTATGGGTTGTATGGTATTTGCATTCTTTCACTGTTTCTCCATTAGCTTTCAAAGTAATGGGGTAATTTTTGAGTTGGAAGCAAATGAAAAGATGGCAAGATTCAAACCTGTGCATTTATAAAAAGAAAGACAGTCTGTGCCTATTGTTAATGCTATCCAATCCCCAGGTGGGCAAGAAGCTACTTCTGGGCTTCCAGGGAATTCAAGTCATTGAAATGTAGCTCTTCTGTCCAGCACAGGAGCTGTCTTCTGGGAGGGAGAGCAAAGTGTGGCTGCTGTCTGCTTTCAGAGGGGCAGGCAGTACCTTGGGTGAGACCTGTGGCAGGGCTGGAGTCTTCCAGGCCCCTGGGTGCAGAGAGGTTTGGGGATGGATCCAGGCTTTCAGACATGGAGGTGTTTGAGGATGAGGTCCTGGCTGAGGGAGGCAGATCAAGCAATAGGAGATTGGTACATGAAAAATGAAGATTTCACTCTATGGCTATATCTGGAAGTCTGACCCTTTCCTTTGCCCACCTTTCAAAGAAGGGCAGGAGTACAGTGGTGGTATATTCTAGACCTGGAATATATCCTGAGTTTTCAAAAATGGCTTATATCTTTGCTAGCAGTTGTGTTTCACTTAAGCTGCAGTTGCAATACTTCGTAAAAGAACTCAAGTGTTACCAATTACTGCACTGAGGAAGCTTCCAACATGCAGTCAGATAACACAACCTTAGGCCTTGCCTGTTTCTCTTCACTTAGCAAATACTGTGACTTGGAGGATGACCTGCGCCACTGTGGATTTTCATAATGTTTTTGTTGTGAAACACACAAAAGGAGATTTCAGAAGTGCTGTGTGATGTACAGTGTGTGTGATTGCCGTCAGCGATTTGTTCCTAGTACTCGACGTGGGAAATGCAAATGAAACATTTGTCTCCTTGGAAAAAAGGCTCTGAACTATTTGAATGGGAGGGACAGACAGAAGCTGCTTTGCAGATCAGAGCTGTCCTCTACTTATGCAGGGGAGAGCAGAATCTGCCTTTGCACTTCTTGACTGTTGGTACAAATTTGCAGTGCCTGCTCACCAGCTGGTGACATGAGGTGGTGACTCCTGCCCCTCCCCAGGTGGGAGACCCTGAATAAAATTAATTGATGACTGTAAACTTGGCATCTTTCAGCAAAGAAGCTAAAGCACTGGCTCTAAGTCTGACTCCCCCCTGCTGTGGTCCCTTTGCATCAGTCTGGTGCAGAGGGGACACACAGCACTGCCCACTGTGCCACAGCTGCTCCAACCTGCAGCAGCGTGCTGCTTCAGGGTTGTCTGTCCAGCAGCTGTCACGATCCCTGCATGGATGCAGAAAAGGAGCTGCAAAATGTCAGGGATTTTATTTGTGTGACCTGCCCCCACTGTGCAGAACAGAGTCAATGCCCGGCACAGGAGTGTGGTTAAGATCATGGAAATAAGCACACAGACACACACAAGAACTTCTGCTTTGTTTCATTATGAGAGGGGATTCATTTTTAGGACATATGTTCATTTCTGATGACTATGCACATGGCTGCACCCAGTGAGCTTCCACCGCCTTCTGACACAAAAGGCCCCCATATCTACCCAGGGTAACAATACAATTTTCATTCCCTCCTCTACTCTGGGCTGCTGTTTTGTTGTAGCATCCTGCCTGGTTACAGTGCCCAGCTGGAATTACATTGGTTTTTTGGAGCTGTCTTGCCACCACTGTTCTGTAGATGAACAGGGCAGGCAGCAGGACTACAGCCTGGTGCCCATTGCACCTGGAGAGTAGCAGCTCTTGTCACATCAGATGTAAAATTCTTAGGAATCATTTTTGCCATGACACCATTCTCTCGTGGAACAGATCCCACCATCATGGCAATTGCAGTGAAATGCTGAGAAAATTGAGATGCACCTGCACATGGAAAGCAAAAACTTTGAAGGCTGACGTGACATAAGCATTTCGATTCTAGTCCTCTGTGTCTTTTCAGGTTTTTAATTTGTTTATGTCATTCACATATTTTTCTGAGATCATTTCTGCTGCCAGTGAAAATCTAACTTGATCTTTTTCTTGGAACTAAATGCAGCCTATTTTGAGCAACAGTGGTCAAATGTTTCTAGTGAGAAGTGGAAAGGAGTAAGAAAAGTTCTCTTTGTTTTATAAAACAAGTTTTGCTCTCCTCTGCCCTTTGGCTTTCTAGCAGCCAAAATATTTTAGAGCAGGAATAAATGACTTGACATAAATATATTCTTGGAAGAACACTACCCCAAGATTTCCCCAGTTCTGAAGGTAGTTTTGTGTAGTAGAGTTTTACTACGTGTGCATCTGCTGTGTTTTGTGAAACATCAAGACTTAGGTCTGTGTGCACATTTCCACTTACACTCAAAGGAGACAATTGAATTTTTGTCCCTCACTTAGCAGCTTCTGGCTCTTGCTTTTAGTTGCTTTAAGTTTTGTTGTAATTTAGGGACAATTGACAATTTAACAATTGTCGATTGAATTAACAATTGAAATTTAGGGACCATATGTATCTTTATTTACCTCATGCCACTGCTGCAAAAGGTGCAGCTCATCCCCTGCACCTTCATGCATTGCTCATGTGAAGTCACAGTTCTGCTCTTACCTGCTGGTTTCGCTGCTCCTAAGGGCAGCAATCTCTCACCCCACTGCGTCCTCTTTGCCCTTCAGCAGATAAGGACTGCCTTTGCCTAGTCCAGACTCTTTGCTCTAGATTGTGTACAAAGTCTGTGAAGCTAAAAAATAAAAGCTTTATTTTGATTATATAGCATAGACTTCTAGAATCATATTATTTCACATGATCTTCACGTGTCTGTTTTTAAAAGGTAAGATAATGGTGATCGCATAGAAAAGTTTGAGAAGCAAAAACCATCAACATCAAAAATCTGAAGACAAATAAATGTTGTTAGAATTCATAATTGTTTAAAAAACCTACTTTATTTCTACAGCAGTCTGATGAGAAACTGAGTCATTAATTGTGACTGCTAAGAGCAGGGAGTACTCGTGAGAAGGCTGGGTATGCGCTTCAATGAACCAGACATGGCTGAGTTTAATACTGATAAGAGGATCTTGAAATGTTAAGGAAAGCAGCTGCACATTTAGGTTTTACTGGAGAAACCCCTGCCACTCCACTATTGAGAAACTTTTCAGGTAATGAAGTGCATGGGACATCTTCATGGCATCTAGCCAAACATGCAAAATACTTTATGAAAGAGGAAGGTAAAGATAGATAAAGGCTGAGAAGTTGTCAGTCTTGGATCTACATTTCCTAAACCAGCTAAAAGGTACCTAGGAGATTTTTGTTCTTTTGTTCTGGCCTGTGACTAGCCATATGCCTAAACATATCTCAGTTTCTGGTATTTTTGAACATTAGTTTTTAAAATTATTTTTACAGTTTGTATGTGCTTTTACCTGATTCTTTGCAAACACATGGGGTCTCAAAGAGATGTAAACTAAATGTAAAGTAATGTAAACTAGAGCACCTTCAAGTTCTTTTTGTCTTTCATAATTTTTTTCCTTTGAAACAACGTAAAACACCGCAAAAAAATTCCATCTTGCAGAGTCTGCTTTACCTCGTGCTGTTTTTTAACTCATTTGGTGAAGAACTACTGTGAGGGATCTGATCACACCAAAGTGTGTTTTCCAGCAATGTTCATGCAAAGGATCCCGAGCGTAGCTGTGTGTGCCTGATTTTCTGTGCCAAGATTAACAGTGTGGAATAACAGCCACTGCACAGTAAAAGATTCTTTTTGCATTTTTCCCACATTATCCCACATGACTGAAATGTAGAAAGTCGTACTTTTGAACATGTTGAGAGCCAATATATGTTGTAACTGAGATATTTGAGGTAATTGCTATAAGAAGCAGGAACCTGTGTGTGAATGCAGGGTTTGAGGTACATGGGCACACACAAAGCAATTTATCCTAAATTTTAGGATACATTTGTAGTATTGATGTAATATGGAAAACACATTCTTCAGATTGATGCACTTAATACTATCTTTATCTTGCTCTCTGGACTAAGGTTTCAACTGAGGGCCTCCAATATCTTCAAGCATGCAAAGACTAGATTAAAGCATGGCGCAAAGACATGGAAACCCTGGAGGGAGATTCTCTGTAGTATGTCTGGCAGAATAAAAGTAGGAAAAAAGAAGGTTTTTTGATATTGGGTGCTCCTAAGGAGTGCTGAGCATTATATGAATGTTATCTCCTACCTAAGTTCCCAGACAGAAGGCTGAGCATGTGGTACTTTTTGCAATCTGTTCCTCTGCACAAGGATGGTCTTGGCAGAGACGCCATATGCACAGCATTGTATTAAAAGTAGGGTTGATTATTTCCCATGGTAATAGTAGAGCAGTGGATGTGGAAGTAGGAAGAGAAACATTAAAATGAGTGTAAATGGAAGCTCATTTCAGTGGTAGTTCACCTTCCACTGCTTCTGCTGCTGCAAGAATTGTGGCTGGGAGATAACACCGACAGTACAGCAGCCTGACAGCTACCTTTCTTCATTAACTTAGACTGCAATAAAGCACAGCCTTTTTGAAACAAAGTTCAAGTAGCCAGAGCCTCTCCGTGGAAATTAATTTCCTCTGGAAGCTAGTTCCACGTAACTCATCACCTACTTCACTGAGCATTAGTCAGCCCTGTCGCTGGTGACAGAAGCGCTTGACAGAGCTGCTGGAAAGTGGGTCAGGTGGTGGATAAAACATTGCCTGCTTCCCCGGGCTGCTTTTAGTGTGGACCTCCTGAGACTGCAGTAAATAATAAATACCTGCAGGCCACTGTGGGCACTTTGAGTGCTGCTGCATAGCTCATCTTTGGTCCATGAGAGGAGGAAATCATACAATGATGTAGTAGGTACACAGAAAGAAACTTTTGGCTACCCATCTCTGTTTCTGACCTGCTATTGTGATGGTTTTTTCCTGAGTATGGGGAGTCATATATTGTTGCATGATGCAATTTCTACCCTCATAGACCTGCTTGCCAGACTGGAGGGCTGAGGAGTTCACTGGTGTGGTGGTAGCAGCTTGTTGTCCATGCCTCGCCAGTGGCACTGGGAAGAGGAGGCCTGGGGTGCTGCTCCTGGGCAAACACCCAGCTGTGCCTGGTTACAGGGGGAGACTTTTGCCTGTGAGAGCAGTGTTCACTGACACAATAGCCATTTCATGTTTCCCCCATAGGAAAAGGCTGCGGACCACATAGAATTTAATGTCTTTTAGAAGTCTTTATGAGGAGTGCAAAGCTGTGCTGCTTCAGGCTTTGTAAAAGTCACGTGTTTTATTTGAAAAGGAACCTGCGAAGAACTAAAAAACAATGAGGTTTGTGATCTATTTTCATGCTGTATAATGAACTATTCCTTTCTCTTCCTTTTCCCTCTCCCCTTCCCTTTCTCTTTTCTATCTCTGCCTAGAAAGGTTAGGAGTTTTCTAGCTACTGTTAGACAGCTTGTTATCCAGACTGTAAACACTGAATTTCAGTACTTCCCACCACTGGAAGAATCAAGGCGCCGAATCATTAACAAGGCAATGCTTTGTGCCAAATGTTTGTTTGTGATTAATGGTAAACAGATTTTTTAAAAAAGACCAAAAAAAAAAAAGATTAAAATATCCTCTTTACTAAAATACTCACCCTGCAATCTTCTCCCACAAAAATGTTTGGACAACTCTATTCATACACATTTCTCTTTTTCTGTCAGAGTACCCCAAAGAATTTTTACCCTTCCTTTGTCACCACTTGGCTTGGATGCTTTCGTAGTGATGGGAGAAACCATCTATGGGATGCCAAAGGTGAAGTTCCATGTCTTGTCTGAGTCTTACAAACAACTTACATATATTGAGTGGGGGAGATCCCTGTTCTTCGGTCTCCTCACTCCTGTTTTTGCTTTCGGCTGGGCAGTCTCATGCTGAGTCTGCAGCTGGTCAGACTTTTTTACCGAAGCAACTTTGTCTCTGTCCTGGAAGAAAACAAGATTGCTTTTTTCTGAGATAATTTGCTGCTGGATTTCTGGATTGTATCAATTCGAAGGAGCTCCTAGCAAGCATCAGAACTGGTGGTATGTATGCAAGACAGTGTGTCTAGGAGTGATGTAGGGACTGTGGGACTTCCATGTTTCAACAGTGGCAGAGAAATGTTGGATGGGCTGTCTTCTTGTGCTGGTTCTCCACCAAGATGGAGTCACTCATCACTTGAGACACAATAACTCACCATATGTGACCTCTCAGCCTGGCTCCAGCATGAAAGCTGGATATGTTCACACAGAAATCCTCTCCTGAAGGTTCAGCTGGGATGAGTGCTCCCACTCTCTCTCAAGCCACATTTCACCAGCATGACGGCTGCGCTTACCGCAGCTACTCTCCAGCAGCAGTGTATTCCCTTGCTGTGGAATGTATTCCTTCAGGGGATTCTCAGGGTAAAAAGAGGTGTAGATTTTGTCCTTCCAGAAGTTTCTTTATAGTGGTTGGTCCATGGTTAGCCTTGAGGTGATGCTAATCAGAGGAAAATTTGAAAAGGAGAGCTGCCCACACTGGAAGAGGAACGTTGGATTAGTATATGCAAATTACAAAGGGCTGAAGAGTTATGAAATACAATGCTAGTGGATCAGCTCCCTTTCCAAATTACTTTTGCCAGGCTGTCAGCGCCTCACCCCCATGGCCTAGCAGTTACATCCGTGAGTCTCCCAGTTCCCTTGGTACAGGCAAGCAAGGAAACTGAGGTATCTCCTGGGAAACAACACCTTTGTTAGGCTTCTCTGTTGCTGCTACACAAAAAGAAAGAAAGCAGAAAGGACTTTCATAGGAAAATAGAAAGGCACAACAGTCTGAACAGTGTGAACATTACGTTGTTAGGTGGGCACTCTTGCCTTTAATAGGTTATCTTTTTCCATTAAAGGACTGTTTAAATTTTTAAGCCCTGCACAAGCTCATAAGGGCTTTTACTGCGTGGGTTCCCATTTTCATGTGGGTTTTGAATGTGTGGGAAAAGCTGATGCATTAAGATCTATTTCCAGTCTTCCCCTTGGGAACTATTGGTGGTCATTTCATCTTTCTTACATGACTTTTAAGATCCTCAACGCCCACCCCCTCCCCACCCCCCAAAAAACCCCAACAAAACAACAAAAAAAACCCAAACCCCAAAAATCCGGAAGTGGCTTCCTGGTTAGTTCCCAGTGGCAAATCTTATAGAGGAATACCAGGTCTGAAAATGAGAAGCAGAACATAAATTCCAAACAGCTTGGATTTCACTAAACCCACAACCTTCAAAATTTATTTTGACATAAATTTCAAATAAAGTTAGAGATCATTTAGGGTAAAGGAAAAAAAAAAAAAAACAGAAACAAATGATGATTTTTCAGTCATGATTTGGATTAACATGGGCTGATGTACAATATACCTAGCAATATGACTGGCTTCCAGATGGGAGGGGGGAAAATTATAATAATGAATTATGGGTCTGATGAGAGGTCATTCTTCTTCTGTCACATAGACTTCAAATCAGTCACTGTGTCTCCCTTTCTCTTTCTTCTAATTGGAATGCTGCATAATCTGAAATGTCTTTTCCCTGGTGTTTTGCTGATAATTTCTAATTTGCTTTAAAATTATAAGTATGAAGGGAAACTTAGTTGTATAGAGGAAATGCTCCTCACTTTGAAGATCTCATTTGAAAGGCCAATGGAGAAACGCCCTGAAATTAAAGATATTTCAGAGAAAAAAAGGAGGGAAGCACACAGACACAAGAAAGAAAGGTAAGCATCTTGTCTATTGGAGAAATTGCCTTCAAGTAAGAGAAATTATTTCCCCAGGGATAATTTGGTCCTAGGAGTCAAATTGTCACTAAACAAAAAGCCAAATCAAGAGCAGCTAATTGATTTTGCTTCCAGTGTCTTTCGTCTAATTTTTCCCTAATTAAAAAGAGAAGAAGGATGTGATAAATCCAGCTATTTTTTAGCTCACTCATCCCTGAAGAACCTCTTCCCTGTATGCATTTTATTGGTGAGGAGTGGAATGAAAGCCTCTAGGTTAAATTTTCAGAGACAGACACTTACATTCAGTTTAATTGGAAAAGCAATGGTTACAAATAGGGAATATCTACTGCCTATCTTTAGGAAAAGTTGTATGCCTGGCATCTATGAGAAAAGGGTCACATACAGAAATGTGAGGTGTAAGCACTCAGGTCTGATTTTGGACTGAGTGGTCCCATCAAGCACACAGAGAAACTCATGGTGGGGAGGGGAAATTAAAAGTTATATACAAAAAAAAATAAAAATATTGAGGAGTTCAAGCTGTTCTATTCGACAAATATTTGTGTCTTTGGCGATCATCTGTTTCCTCTCCCAATACATGGACATGTTTCTTCCTGCTTTTTAGTCTTGCACAACTTTCTTTGACCACTCCCAGCCACTAAAAGCACTTGGCAAAATACTTCCCTTTTGGCTTCTCATTTGCCCATATCTGACACCAGCATTTCTCACCCAGTTCCTTCTCTCATTGTTAAATGAACCTTTCTGCCCTGAGGTTTTTTTCTTTTCCTGTAGAATGGATGACAGGGGTGCACAAAACATATCCAAGCAGTGCTTGCAGGTTTAGAGACAAGAAAAGCAAGGTGCCAGCACTAGGGGAAAGCTCAAGGTTTGTGCTGTGTAATTTATGTTTAATGCTACGGCAGAACCTGGGTTTTGTGCCTGGCTCTTCAAAGATGTAACTTCCGTGACATGTTTTCCAGCTCCTCTAGTGCGTGAGAGTAAAGGACATTTTGACTCACTTGAGATCCCTAGAAATGTTAAAAAAAGAAGGAAAGAAAATAGTACAAGAAAAGACACTTATGGAACTGCTGAGGTGATATAACCAGGTGTCTTTTCATGTGTATCCTTTATTTTTCCTTCTATCTCATCAAATTGAAACAACCTAATCCTAGGAAGGATTAAAGCTGTGATGTCTCTTTGCCATGTTTCTGTGTTCTGGGCTTTTCTCATGAGTTAGCATTTAAGCTCTAATGAGCTTGGAGGTTTAGTGAAAGCACAGGCAGCAACTATTTACACATGAAATGGTTGAAGGTAGTGCCTTTTCCTTGGTGAAGGGATGTTATTCTTCCTTTCAGCCACAATGAAATCCCTTCAGTCAATCATATGGTCCCTTAAAACACCTGGGAAATGGGATGTTTGATTTGGGTTTGCTGAGACCTCATTTGCTCTTTTTGTGTGGGGATAAGTTGAGCTGATGCTGGAGGAGAAATGGTGCGGGCACAGTCCTGTTCAGGATGCCAATTCTGCTCTGCAGAAGCAGCCCCTGCCCCTCTGTGTGGTGGCAGGCAGAGCTCAGGGGTCACTTCTTTATGAATGCCAAGGGGCTGGCACATCTGGGGCCTGCTGCTACACTTGCTGTCAAAAAGGGTGGGTTTTGAGTTCAGTGGGGCAAAAAACACCCTGCAGAGAATAGGAGATTTATACAGAAAATTAGTGGATGATTTGAAATGTGGAGAACATTATACAGTGACCTACTTTGGGAGTGAGCAGAAGCAGCTCGTGCAGATGGAATAAAAACCAGGAATGCTGCCTCCCCATGATGAGAAAAGAGAGTAAGAACAGCACTGGGTGGAAAAACAATTGCATCTGTGTTTTCTGGAGATGTAAAGCAGTTTGCTGCAAGACCTGTTGGCTCGGTTTTACCCAGGCAAGGAAGCTGGCATCTTCCAGAGATATCAGGGCTGGGAAGATTTGTATTGTAGCCTTCCTCTTACTACCTGATGGGCTTCAGCGTTTGCTTAGGTCTGGCATACCTGGCAAAACAAATGTGCAATCTAAGTATGGAAGATCTGGGGCTTTTTTGGCAGCCCTGCCAGACAGTGCATCTGATCCCTGCCCCACTGGTTGCCCAGATGCTCCTTGGTTCAGCTGTGCTGGGTGCCTGTGTATGGAGCAGTCCTGATTCCCTGGGCCTATAGCAGGGTGGTGACCATGGCTGTCTGCCTGCTGCCAAGGGCATGCATCTCGCCAGTGGTTTCCATCTGAGTCACTTCCAGGCACATCATGCCAATAGGAGAAGTAGTCAGGGAATGTGTGTGTTTGTCTATTGAAGCCTCGTGTTTTCTATAAGCACCTTGGCCTCCATCCAAATCATGCTGAGGTCTGCTGCATTCTTTTGAGTTTGTGAAGATGGGCCTGGCCTGTTTACAGTTAATTAAAAACACCAAACAAAGAGTAAAACTCAGGGTGAGTCTCCCTTAAACTCTAATACTTACTCCCATTAAGAATTTCATTCAATAAGTCTCTTCTTACAGCCGGGATGATTTGGCCCATGAACCCTGCGTGGAGTCCTTTGCAATCCAATATTGATTTATTAGTTTCCTACTGTGACTAATACTTCAAAAACACCCAGTGCCTTAACCCATCCTCTGTTCCACACTCTGCTGGGTTTATTCCCCTTGAGATTGTCCTGAGTGTCAAAGGTAGTTAGTCATGAGGAGTCTGAACAGTTCTCTGCAATGAGTGACAGTTGATTATCTCCTGCTCCATATGTTACATGCTCACATAGGAGACTGCTGGAACTGAAATCCGGTCTACCTGCAAGTACATAGAACATAGCTTGGTATCCCAGGCTCCTTAACATTTCCAGGCAGGAAGAAGAGTTTTTTTCCTTGCTCATGGCCCTTCTAGAAGCAACTTGCAAGAAGTGTCAGTGAGTTCTAACTGTAATGTACTCACATCTGCTGTGGAAAGGACGGGCTCCTGAAACTGGCTTTCAAAGGTCTTTCTCACTCTGATCTGACCTTCCTAGTTATTTGCAAGCACGGTTTGACATTTGGATAATTAAGCACATAATTTATGACTGAAAAGGGAGAGCATTTTTTTTCCACTGGTATCTGACCCAAGATGTGGAGAGGTCACACTAATAGGAGTCCTTATATTTTATTTCTGATTTCAGTAAAATCACCCTGAATGAGGTTATAAAACTTATGTTGACAAGCCTTGCCTCACAGATATCAGCTATGGACAATGCTTACTGGAGTGAAGTGGTACTGCTGTAGTTGGTGTGGTTCAGGATAGTCTCACAGGGGTCCCTGCTATCCTTCCTTCTACATGAAGAAAACGCTTCTATTAAATATTCATGCGGGTGGAAATATTTTCTTTGTGGTTGGCACTGTGGTTACACTATAGCAAGATAACCCATGCAGTTCCTGTGAAACCACCCGTCTATCTAAAAGGCACAATATCCGCAGGGGTGAATAATAAGGATAGTCTTAGTCTGAAATGGCTTGACAGGCCTTGTTTTATTGGTCATGGCATGACCACACAGCTGGGATGGAGGGGGGTGGGATCACATGAGGATGCAGTGGAAATATAACAGCAGAAGCAAACAATCACCTGTGTTGTCACGAGAAGTCAGGTTTCTGGAGAGAGCTTTCCACTTACAGAAAGCCATCTTTTGCTGTCTTTCTTGTTTTCACATTCTCTGTAAGTTCAACAAGTGTACACATGCAAAGACAAAATCAGACCCTGCTGTTGCATTGTGAAGACAGAAAAAGGTTTCATGAATGATGGGCTGCCTTGCACACAGCTCAGCCCAGCAGCTGTGGCTCTGTGTGCACTGACTATTTTGTGCTGGCACAGCAGTCCATAGTTGCTCTCTGGTGCTTGGCTGTGAGCAACAGGGGCAGGACTTTTGTCTCTGAGCGCCGAGTGGGCACAAGGGGCTGGTAGCCCTTGTCCTGCTGGAGCTGGACGTAGCATGTTTAAAAAGGATATGTCTACATTACATTTGTCCAGAAAAAGCTTTCTTACTTATGCTGGAGGTTTTTTTGTGTGTGTTGAATCCTCTTTATGTTAGTTTAGATACACTTGTACTGCTCCACCATTGTACAGGTGTATCTCTGTTGATGAAGGAGGGGATGAGGGACTAGAGATTGATCCTAAACTGGACCTTTGGATACAACCCCCAAGGAACTTTGGAAATGTCTGAGGCCCTGGGTCTTGGGTGCTCTAACACTGGCTACAGGAAACCCACAAAACCAACTGTGCTGTGTGACAGTAGCTAATGCCTAACACAGAGGCCTCTCAGACCATCTCTATAACGTGCTGCAATCTGCTTGTGAAAAGCAAATCGTAACTAGTTCTTCCATGGAAATGCTTCATGGAGCTTGTAATAGCAGGGTGTGCTTCGGTATGGCTTTTTGCTTTTTACATCCAAGTTTTCCAGACCTCACATCTACTGAGTATAAGGTGTAGATGTGTTTGTACAGCCAGACTATGAGGGCCCACTCTGTGCCGACAATTCAACAGCATGTTTCTCTGACCGTTTTAAATACAGTAACTCTGTTTTATCTGAGACCTTAAAATCTTCCTGAAAGGGCATCTAGGAAGATTTCTTGGTTTTCTTCAGATTAATAGCCCCCAAATGTCCAGTGTTCTGTTTTGGGATACAGCTTTAGGTTGCTGTTATTTTGCATGTTCCAGTGGTGCAACCAGTTCCTCTTTCTGTCCATTACAGTGAGGAACCAGCCTTACAACATTTGCCAGCACAGTGTCTGCTTTCTCACTAGGATCATTTCAAGTGAAGGGAAAAATTGGCTTGTTTAAGAGTCTGGGGTGTTCTCCACCACTCTAGTGGAGAACTCTAGGAAAATTCCTGCCTTTCCTAAGTGATTGTTTTTGTAACCGATTTGAAATCTCCTCTGCCTTCACTTGTCAGTGCAGAAGGGTTCAAATGGAAAGAAAAGGTGGTAAGAATAAACCTTCTTGGCAGTATCCATTGAAGCTATGGCCTGGCCTTCTTGCTGCTCCATGCTTTGATCTATGGGACCTGAGCCTTTACTGACCTGCCAAAAAAAGATGATCAGGTCAGATGAAGATCAGGCTACAGCTCTTCAAAGGGCCATTTGTTTTACAGGGATACTGAATGTCTAGGCTATTTTGCAGCACACTGGTGGGAAGAAAGCATGGTAGTTTCTCCTTTTCTATTTTTTTTCTTTTTTCATATCTTCATTTTCTCACCACCCAAAAAACATGCAACCAGCTGAATGGTATTGAACGGATTTTGGCCTCTAGAACTGAAAACATTCTCTGTAACTGATGTTTTGTTTTAAGACTACAGGAAGCTACTTGTCACTATCCATTAATGAGCACTTGGCTAGCTGTTTGTTATCTTAAGAAAAATAGATGATGAAGCAGAAAACTCCACTGTCCAGAGTCTACTGTTTTATCCCTCCATCAAACTAATACCGAACTCACTTTCTGCACAAAACACCATTTTCATTATCTGTGCTCACTGTTTTTTCCCATCCTCATTAAAATCTGCCGGAATAAGAATGAATGAGCTAAATCCACGGTGAGCTCATTCTGTCTGGGGACTGGGGGAGGCTGCTGCTCCTCCCAATGGTGGTCAAATCAAGACTGGACCCTATTCATTCAACGGGGGGAATAATTGCACTAGAACATCAGTAGGTGCAGGATGGACTATTCCTCCCACTTTATATGAGAAAAAGTGGTGGAGAAGATAGGCCAAGACACTGACCCATGTTCCCAAACTGAGCACACAGGCTGCAGATCAGCAATCTCATCCCCACCCAACAGGCACGTCTGGCTGCAAAAGCTACATAAGTAATTTAACAGTGAGATTTATGGGCTTCTTTCTCACTGTGGTGTCTTAGATTGCATTTAGTCACATTTACCAGGATAATTGCCCTGAACTTGTGTTCTGATGGATGGTAATGTGTAAGAGAGGAGCTGACATCTTCAGGCCACTGATTAAAAGGGGAAAACATCTCTTTCTCAAAACAAAGTGTGAAAGACTATTTTTCTCCTTTTTTCAAAAAATATTTTTTTTTGGGCAAGTTTTCAAAGACACGGTGGAGCATCTCTCTACAGGTTAGATTGAATTCAAGGCTCTTTGGCTGTAAAAGCTCATTGCTTTGCTCATTCTCACAGTAATCAAATCAGTGTGTCAGACTTGATAGTTATACTCCATACAGGAAAAGGACATGGCAATTGTTTTGTGAGGGGGGAAATGGAGCTATCACTTGCAGATAACCTATTTGTTTTTAAAAATTGGGAAAATTTCACTTTTGTTTATTTTCTGCTCTGAGTAATACTCTGAAGTATTTCTGTTTTCCACAGCCATTTTCTGACATGCAAATAGCAATTTATTTTTATGTGCGATAAATCCTTCCTGTGTGCTTTCCACTCTGTGAAACAGGGTTGAGGGAAATATGCCTTTTTCCATGAAAATACTAATGACTGAATTAAAGCATGACTCAAGTGGGCACTGTTCTAAGCAATAATATCAAAGTTGTCACAATTGTGTGTGGGATTAAATGTTCCTGGATGATACTTGCATTTAGTCTGCAGATCCATGAGTCAAGGCAACTGTTAAAATCTCTCCAAGCCTTGGGTGGGGCCCAAATGACTGGCTTTGAGGTGTTAATAGAGTTATTTGAAGACATAACAGAGAACCGACTTCCAAACAGGGCCAGCTGGGAGCATAGGTGATGTGGGCTGTTGCCTTGGGCAGCAGCAGCCTGCCAAGGGCACAGCAAAATGGTCATGTCTTCATCGCCTGCTCTGCCTCTGCCAGTGCCGGGGGAAATCAGGTTTGCTGCCGGTGCCAGGGCAGGGATCAGGGTGAGTTTGTGCAGATTGGGGCCAGCTGCTTTCAGCAGTCACTGCCCCTGCCTGGCGAGTTCCTTTCTGACAGCAGGAGCTGCCTATCATGGGCTGTATCATGGTTTAAGGGCATGCTTTTCCCTGGTGAACATGCACAAACTGTGGTGGCTTTTTTAAATCCTGAAAGATCTGTACCCTGTGTGAGCAAGGGTAGAGTCTCTGCTACGTCCCTGCTACTAGTTAGCGGTGCAGCCTGGCTCCCCATCCTCCTCTGTTCTCTCAGCTGGATTTTGATTGGGTGCCTGGTGTTCCCATGATGGCAAGTGATGATGGAGTTTGGAGCTCTGACAGCTCTGCAGTGAACACAGGGTGGTTATATTTTCCAGAAGAGGATGTTTAAACATTTTTTGGTACATTTCGAAGTAAAAGTAAAGTAGATTTTATTACAGTACATAGAATTTTTGTCATGAGAAAAAAAAACCCAATAAAACTTCATTAAAAGTTCAGGCCCCCCGAGACATGAACCTGATGTTCTGGGATCAGTGTTGCTTATGGCTGACAGGCTCCTTTTTGCTTTTACTCTCTTTGTCCATGCAGATAAATCTTGATTATTAACTATTTGGCTTCCCTGTACAAAATGGTCATATCTTCCATGATATTCCACAATGCTGGAACTGCACAGCAAACTAGAGTTAGGGAAACCTCTGAATCCAGAATCCTCTGCACAACACACACATCAGTTCAGAGTGGCTTTCTAAAAGATGTGTTCAACATTCATCGTTTCATTTCACAACTTCTTTCTTCACTAAGGATTCTTCCTGAAGCAGAAATACAGTCCCAGCAGTGTCCTCAGTGGAGAACTAAATGGTTTTCTGGGCAAAAAAATGTTTTGTTCCAGCTGGAAAGGGATCATTTTCTGGTAACCCTCACCCAGTAACCTCATACATGCTCTTCATGAGGTTGTGTTAGAAGCAATTGTGTGTACTGCAGTATTGACTGGTTTCAGGAACAGAAGGGAAAGGTTTTCCTTTGAGAGTTTGAAAGCCAGAAATCATTTTGCAGTTGGCTACAGGATGGATATTATTACTTCTGAAAGCAGGAGGACAGGGCAGTGTGACTGGCTTGGAACAAACATCCCAAGCAGTGCTTGCTTAGGTGGAGATATTTCTAACCACTTCATTCCCCTTTCTTACATATTCATAGAAGTATTTGTATGGGGGAATACGTCGACCATTTTTAACCCAGATTCCACAAAATAATGTCATAACAGTCATCTAACACTGACAAAAAGGGATGGCAGGGTACTGGCAAATACACATTTATAAGTGAATTTCTTCTAGTAGTTGTAAAAGTTTCTCCTTTGTTGTTCTAAAAGCCAGCATTAAAGCCAGCATGGACCTTATCCATCTTATGTATCTGTTTTAACAGATATTTCTGTACAGCTGGAAATTGCTAGTTCAGTGTCGCTGACCCAGAGAGTTCTCATCAGTCAGCTGATGTGTGGCTGCTGAACACGTCTTCTCGTAACCTGTCCCAACAGCTCAGGAAGACACATTCATGTCATAAACCATGCATGTGGTATAAAATCAGGTAAGAGAAAAATCCAGGTCATTGGAGCTCTGTGGCTGTTTGTGGTGAGATTTCAGAGGCAACTGCTTCCAATCACTTGTATTTAAGTGCCTGAAATAAGATCTTGTTGAGTTTTCAACTGAAATAAAACTCCCCACTTTTGTATATGACTGAGCAAGACCAACTGGGGAGGAAAAAAATGGTGAGACTCTTTGGAAAATATATCTAGGTAGAATATCTGAAACTTGGCAGAAATGTTTCTGGGCTTTCCAACTATATGGTTAGCTCCATGTTCAGGACAAAAAGCAGTACCTCCCGTTGTTGCTGTATAAAATGTATGTGCATTTACTGGTACTTCAGTAGTGAGTGAGACAGTATGTGTTATTATCTGCAAACACTTTGTGTTTATCTCTGGACATGCTCCAGCACCTCAATGTCTTTCTTGTAGTGAGAGCCCCAAAACTGAACCCAGGATGTGAGATGTGGCCTCACCAGTGCTGGGTACAGAGGAATGATCACTGCTCTGGTCCTGCTGGCCACACTATTTCCTGGTCCTTTCCCGACCACATAGGCCAGGAAGCCAGGATTGGCCTTTTTGTTGACCTTCTTCTGTTAAGCAGCACCCCCAGGTCCTTTTCCCCTGGGCGGCTTTCCAGCCACTGTTCCCCAAGCCTGTAGCATGGCATGGGGTTGTTGTGACCCACAGGCAGGAATGGGCATTTCATCTTGTTGAACCTCATACAACTGACCTCTGCCCATCCACCCACTGAACTTGACTAATCCTAGGACTGAACCAGATGACTTGACCAATCCTTCAGTGGACCAGAAGTAGCATCACGGAGGCTTCAGTACCTGATAATGCACTTTAGGTCAAAGTGCTGCTTGAAAGGAAAATCAAGTCATTTTCAAAATGTATGTTCTTGCTAAATAGGTTGCTTTATTGCAGAGGTGGATACTCTAAGTAATCCTAAGGCAGTTGTTGCTGTTATCTAAGCCCTGGTGCTGCCACAGTATTGCCTTATGGCAGCTGGAGCAAACCACTGAATGATGAATATTTAATGGAAAGGTTGACGTATATCTACAGTGAATCATTTGCTACAGAATTGTAAATAAAACAGTGTTTTTAATTCACTGCCTAGGGCTGTTTAAGTATACCATGTATGAATTATGTCCACAGGGGAAAGGAGCTTAAGTTAGAGTAGCCCTGGCTGAAAATTTGTGAAAATGTAAATATATATATTTTTATTTGATAGTGGTAGGAGTTGTCTGAATCAGTTTTCAGTATAGGTATGTGTATGTTTATATGTCTTCTTAAGACCAAACGCTAAATGTTTAGATGTGCCTGGTTTAAATTCAGTTGTCCAAACCCCTGATTTGTCCCCCCATCCTTTTCCTGTGGTCTGTGTGTGTGTTTGAATTAAACCAGTGTTCATGTAGGTGGTCACACTGTATTTTCTCTCTTTGGACTTCTCACCTCAGTCCAGGTGTATTGTGCTTTTTCATTTCCTTTTATTCTCCTTCACATTACTTC
Organism: Cyanoderma ruficeps; assembly: GCA_008694505.1. NCBI lineage: Eukaryota > Metazoa > Chordata > Aves > Passeriformes > Timaliidae > Cyanoderma > Cyanoderma ruficeps. The sequence goes on along the minus strand of VZDJ01007755.1, from coordinate 54,541,904 downwards.
ACACACATCCTCTGAACCCTGCACTGAGTACAGGCCTTCCTTAGGGGACTGGAAGTGCTCTGATCATAATTTGTAAACTGTTTATGGACACAGGTGGGTTTCTGCCCACAGCTAGCTCTCCAGTGATGTGAGGTGTCCTTGTACGTGAGCCACTGAGATGCAGATGTTACAGCTGTTACTGCTTGATGTGCCCACCGGTCTTTGATTCTGTATCTGGGATATGGGGGATCAAGGTACTTACTTTTTTTGTCTTCTTGCATTCATACTAAAAGCACAGCTCACACTGACCTTCAGTGGGAGATGGGAATTCCTATGTTATCTATGTACCATGTCCCAAAATGGACACCTGGAAAATGAAACACGACTACATTGAGGATGCTGGATTAGAAGGGGTTTTGGGCAACTCTGTGATGTAGAAAAGCTGAGCCCAGAGATGGGTAAAATATTTTTTTTCAGAGTGGCACAGAATTGTCACTACTACAAGCCTACCCTTTCAAGGCTGGGGAAACTGCTCAATCTCTCTGTCAAATTTATTGTTGGAATTACAGCTCTTCTCCAGGTCAGGTGTTTTGGCTGCTCCCCTCTTTGATGTTGACCATGGGCACTTTTGAGTATCAGCCTCTTTCTACACTGCTCAATTCTAGGGTGAGGACCTCTGTGCCTGAACAAGAGAAGTTTCTCCACAAAACCTGAAGCATTTCCATAACTTCCCTGTGGACTTCAGTCACAGCTCCAGAGGTTCCCATATACAGGACTTGGCACATAGGTGTTTTTTCCTGTCTGCTGCCACGCTCTCCTAATGACCTAACAGGAAAGGATTTAGGGCAACAAGAGGGCCTCTTGTTTTATCCTGTGAAGCTTCCAGATCTCTGTGAGTATGCAGGAAAGCAGTCCATGACACCTTTCATTTGGATAGGTATCTTATCTCCAGGTTTAGCATCAAAGGGAAGCACCACACATCTCTCAGCTTCTGTGATTGTAAACTCTATCAGACCAGAATCTGCTTTAACATGCCCCCTTTGTGCCCAAAGCTATATTCATCCTATAAACTGAAGGATGCTGGAAACTTTGGGAAAACACTGTGTAACTAATCATTGGATCCTGGAGTATACAATCCATGGGAAAGAATTAGAGTTTTTACAAGCATCTCCTGACTGTTTGGGGGATAGAATTTGCAACACTTTATGTCTTTGAACTGAGGGTTTTGGACCATGTTCTTGGTCTTTCAGAAGGAAGGGAACTAGCTTCTGCAGCTTGCCTGAAATGGGAAGTTTTGTTCAGATTTTGCTCTCTGCGGTTATGTGATTTCTTAAGACTGACTTTATCGAGCACCTTCCTTGACAAATAGACTCATAAGTTCAATGCAATGTGCTACAAAATAGCACTAGTATGGAGATCAGTATCTAGCAAGACTGGCTTTTAAAGTGCTGTAGAAAAATAGCAAGAAAATAAATGTATGTGAGACTAGAAGGACATTTATCCTACTAGCAAGTCTCATACGTGCTCATTCAAACTTGCCGTGACGTACTCTGAGGACCCAGCCTAATGGCAGAGACGTTAAACTTTGGCATTAAGGGAGTGGACTCTGTAAGCTGGCTGGAAGAGTTCCCAAGAGGTTTTATTATTTTTTGCCTATGGTATTTATGGTAAAGCAGCTTAATTTTTCTAGTAATGCATCTTATTTTGTTTCCTTCTGAGACTTCTCTGTTGCAAGAAGTTGTTGATTTAAAACTATGCAGAAGTAAGCGTGCAGTAAATTTCTCAGAAATGTTTCCATTCTGTTTTTCCAAATGTTGTAGGCATCTAAAAATCTCTCATTGTTCCATGTGACAGGAAAGCAGAGCATAAGATCATTTTGGGGTTTTGGCAAACAGTGCATATTCATGGGGCCAAAGAGAGTGAGAATAACTTGGTATCACAGCAGCCAGAGAACAGTCACCCACAATTTGTTAGAAGAAGAGGAACCAGGAGAGACTCAAAAGTCCTCTAGCTTCTGATTTCAAAATAGTTTGTGGGTGAGAAATTCTCTAAAGATCCAATCTTGCTCCTGTTTCATCAAAAAGGAGAGCCCTGGTCTCCAGTGTTCTAGTTGTATACACTAAGAGACTTTCCACCCCTAACTCCCACTGACTTGGTGTGAAGCATACAGGTGGAAAGTCCCCCTTTCTCATTCTCCTTATGCTTGAATTCACATGAGAAGTTTGATTCCAGATTGATTTAATTTTCCTTTCTCCTGAATTTCAGTCTTTTTGAGGGGGATCCATCCCAGTGCCATTGACTATCAGTTTCTCAAGCCGCTGACGCCAGCCTTTGCCTGGCAGTTCCTTGCAGGGCTTGCTGAGCCCCGAGGGGGTGGCAGTGAGAGAGGGAGGCAGCCAGAGATGCCTTAGGCAGCGCCGCCTTTGAGCTGCTGCTGCTTCAGTGCTCAGCCTGACAGAGAAACAAGATGGAAATTATTCAGGAGCATGAACCAAAGCAGAGGTGCTCATGGTACCAGTGGTGTCCCAGAGGCCTTTATAGATGTCAACCTTTGTGTTTCCTTGGTGAATGAGTAACTGTGGCTGTGCTTAAATCCTTAAACTGCCTTTCGAGCATTCACAGCAGCATTTTTTCCTGTTCATGTGGCTACTTTCAAATACTAACTTCAGGTACACCCAGGCCTTTGCAAATTGATATGAACTTTCCTCTGCTGGGTAGAAGCCAGGTTTGACCCAGAAGCTGTTTAGCCATGTTGGCAAAGTCCAAAACATGGTCTAATCTCTCTGGCAGGTTTTAGAAGCTTAAGCACGGATTTTTTTAGGTGGCTTTCCATTATAAGAGTGGGTTCTTGTGCAGATAGATCAAAATAGAGGGAGACTGATCTTGCAGTTACTTGCAAAGTCAGACTGACTTTATCTTACGAATTTGCAGTATAAGAATCCTAAATACCATGCCAGATCTTAACTCCATTTTTCATTGCTTCTCCTGTTCTAGGGGAGTTTCTATCTTGTCAAAATATGATGTGTGCAGAAGAAAATACCAAAAAGAAAATCAAGCAACAAATTAGGTATTCTCATCATACTGAATTTTGTGGTGGAACATGGGAGTGTTCTCTGGGACATTGTGTACTAGAGATCATGGCATGGTATGTAAGTTTAAACTTTTTCACTCCCAGTTTTGTTGTGTTAATATTTGGGTGCTCTGCTGAGTTGGCACTGCCGGATGCAGGTTGTTCCTTATCCATTACTGGCAGGAAATGTTGCACCAGAAGGGTGGATACAGGCGCCCTGGCTGCTGGGCATTTGCAATAGGAGATAATTTCCTGAGTGGCATGAGACAGTGTGGTTTGTATATCACGCAAAAAGCCCATCTCTTGTGGCATTTTCCTCTGCTTGCTGAGTCCACTGCAGAAGAGTAAAAACATATGACACTTAAAAATAGGATATATCCTCAACCATTGCAAATGCCATCTGTTCTCAAAGAAACAACTGGTAGAAAAAAATAACCTTGGGTTGAAACCTTGCATGAAGTTGCCATTTAGGATAAGTGGGGTTGGCTTTGTTATTTTTATTTTTTTGGAGGTGTGGAGAAGGGCTGTTTGATGGCAACTGAAAGAAAACAGATATGTGGAACCCGAGTGTGCGTGTTACAGATATGCAGAGAAGTCGTGTCTTGAAGACCTGTTAAAACTGTGGGACCAAGCATCACAGTGACACTGGAAGGAACCCAACCAATGCACTATTTTAAATCACTGTGTGCAGGTGACTGCAGCAAGGTGTCTGCCCACCACCAGAAGGTGGTTTCTAGGGAAAATATCTACATTCCTAGTCATAAAAAGATGACAGATTTTGCAATTGGACACAGTTCTCTGGTGAATGGTATGGCTCCCTCACCCATTCAGACTCCATCCAGACTGGTAGTGAGGAGTGAATCAGTAGCTTAGGGAATGCTGACTCCATTCCTGTATGCTGCTCCCCCAAAGCACACCCACAGCCATCACCTCTGGTAACAGGAGCAAAGTTTCTGAGCTTTGGCCATTCCCAGGAGCCAGCACTGCTTCTTCTGGCCCTGTCAGAAGAGAATTTAATTTTCACATAATGGCAATTTGCTGTTACCCATGGAATGTCAGTACCTAGTCATACCACCTGGCCCAAGCCTGATGAAAAATCCTGAAAGCCCGCTAGTGGACTTGCTCATTTTGGTGCCAAAACTGAGGGCAAACAGGAGCAAATCATCTCCTTTACATGGGCTGATGGGTTCACAACATCTGTGGGCTTCATGAAGCTGCAGTAGCACATGAAATCAGCAGGGTTCAATAGCAATATAAACCTGTGTCTTGATAGTCTTGTATAGATCAGAAATCTGAAAATGGGATGGCTGCATTTCAGTGCTTCTGCCCCTGCTCTGCACTAATGTGAAGAGCACCTGACTTGTACTTAAGACACGTGCCAAGAAACTGTGCATGAGGTAAAGAGAACACTGCATAATGTTTGCTCACACAGAATAGTCATGTTCCAAGGCAGTGTCCTAATCCTGTCAACCTCACTGTTTTTATGAGTTCCAAGTGGGACAACATGGTGAGGTAAGAAAAAGGCATTTTAATGAATAGTTTTGATAGTGATATTTTTGAATCATTTCTTTTTTTGCATCTCACAGCACAGGAATAGCTGCAGTGATGTAATGTTGCTATTTAGAATTGTTTTCAAAGTGTGTTTTGAGTTTGGTGTCTGCAGTATTGAAAATCTTGCTTTGGAAATGAGTGCACCTAAGGTAAAGGCTGTGTGCATGCATTTTCAGGTTCTGTCTCTCTGAATTTGGACTGCCATGCTTCTGATCCTCTTATCTCCGGTCTGAACATCAGAAGATTTGAAGGGTACTAGCTTGTGCTCAGCTTTTGTGACAAGCAGATGAGGGATGAGACAAATCTACTAAACACATTCTTTGCTTGCAGGGGAATAAGGCAATAACCGGCTTGCCAGTGTTTGGTCTTAGTAGACCTAACTCCTGAGATAAAGACCTTTTGGTACTTAAACCGGGGAATGAGTAATTCTTTTGTGATGTGCTGCCACAGCATATTTCTGTGTTCTGGCCTTAACTGTGCAGCAGGAAAACCTGGGTGCATTGCCCCACAGTAGAGCAAAAAACCACTGTGACCTTGAGGGTAAAACTCCACGAAAGCCTCAGGGGTGATGTGTCTGGCATAGTTCACAGTGGTGGAAGAGCGAACTTCTGATCTCATAAGTGACAAGACAAAAAAACCCAGTTTTGCAAGAACATTTTTTTTGGTCAAACTCTCATACTGGAACAGTGTGACTAATTTACCAGTCCACAGACAGGGCAGTAACACCAAGCTCTGTTTGAAACGAGGTATGCTGTTCTTGCAACACAACTCATAGTTCTAGATTTGAGCCCTGCATGTGGGTCAACTACAGTTGACATTTTAATGCTCTAGCAACATTTCAAACGCACTCTGTTTTTGTCTACCAGTCCATTTCTTGGCACTGATGGTCTTGATCTTACATGGCAGAAGTTCAATATCTCTCTCAAACTGAAATAAAATCTTCTGTATTCTGAAATGTTGGATCAGCCTTATTATTATTAATTTTTTTCCAGCTGTCAAGCTTAATGCATTTTTAAAGCATCCTCCTACTTTATCTTAAGTGAATATGTAACAGTGCATATATATTTACTGTACATGTATTTGTTTATGAGAGACTAGGACTGAAAACTAAATTCTGTTACTCCCTAAATCTGATGCAAGTTCACCCCTTCTCACAGCTTTAGATCTACCTGTGAAGTTTGTTAGCATTGTGCATCTTTTCAATGGGCTAAATGAAAACTCTGGTTTGGGGCAATACTAACTTTTACCCTAAAAAGTATGAGTTGGCTTGTAGTACATTCCCACCATGGGCTCCTGTGTCTGCATCCTATCATTCTCTTCCGTGACTTCCAACTCATGTTCACCGTTCCGCCTAATATTTAAACAAGTTCATTAGATATGGCCATGTTTTAAAAATATAAACCACATTTTTCAGGCTATGGACCAACATGTTAAAAACCATCTGTGATATCAACTGCTCAACTTATGCTCTCTGAAGAGCCTGCTTTACTTAAGGCAAATGCTTGCTCTGCACTTAGAGAAAATAAAGATGGTCCTTAAGTACCTCAACCCACTTTTGAATATTTCAGCTAAGACTCTATCATTACAGCTTTTATTGTCTGTAACCCTCTGGGTTCTTTTGTAAATGTGGTGGGGTTTAGTGCTTCTGTCATTCTTCCCAGTTATTTGTGAGCCCAGATGTGGAGTTAGGTAACTCACTTCAAACACATCACTTTGAAAACAGGTGATGAGAGTGGTGAGTGAAAACTAAATGAAATTGCACAGCCTGAGGCTTAGGCAAAATGTCCCTTTGGCTGTTCAGGTTAATGTCATTACCAGGGGAGACTTCTTTTTCCTGAAGCATTTGTTCCAGATGTGTTTCTTTAGCCTTCTGCTCTGCTTTGCTAACTGTAGTCTATCCTTGCTTTTTTTTACATAACTATGTTGAACTGCTGGGTATTGAATTAGGAATTATCTTGGGCTGTTGAAATGATCTCTAAAGAAGGTAAAAATACTTCAGAGGTAAAAAATAAAAAGTTACATGTTGGATTTTTTAAGCCACACTGGTATGGCCATGCTGAGGGTTACCTAGAAATGTAGCTGTGTAAAATGCAGAGAGGCTGACATGAAAGTGAAAGGGAAAATGAATGTTGCACAAAAACTCTGTGTTTACAAAGTCACCTTCTGCACTGCAGGGACACTTTAAAGAGGAAGATTAAGGGTGGTAAACCTTAGCTGTAGAGCTCTTCTGAATTTTAGTCCTTTTAAACATATTTGATGTTCGGTACCTTATGCCATATGAGAACAACAAAGGACTCCTCAAAACAGCAACCAAAATGCTGGCAGCTTGAGCTAAAAATTCTCAAAAACTTTCTCATTTCTTGCTCATTATGTCCTGTTCCTGCCTTCAGCCACTGTAAGTGGTGGGAATCTCGATTTTACCATCGGAGCAGATGGGATTTCTGCAAGTCACTGAGGATTTCTACTCTGTTATTTAGTTCAGAGAGTAAAAATAAAAACCTCCTCCCCTGCCCTCTCTCAATCAGGGCTGTTAGCTTTTTAGACTAATGCTTGGATGTACTCCTTGGCTAATGGAACCTTATATTCAGGTTCTTCAGCTGTGTCTTTTGTTCCGCCCCCCCATCCTCTTCCTCAAGAATTTGAGCTGTGAACAACCACCATGACCTATTATAAGTTTGTTTTCTCATATTTTAATGGCTACAGCAAAAATGAGTGCTTCACCACAGGTCAGGAACCAAATCTGACCTTAAAAAGCTGTAGACTCAGTTCTTATTGGTACTCAGACCCTTTTTTATGCCCTTGTTGTGCCATCAGCAACAGAAAAATTCTTTTGCCCTTGCAAGAATGCTACAATGGGTTTTGACATGCATAAGAATCAGGAACCAAGTATCTCCAAGTGCTGAATGATTTATGAACATATATTTAGTTAAAGGACAGATGACCACAGCATGCCCTGTTTTTCTAATGCAATTTTTTTGCAGTCAGAGAATAAAATGTTGAATGAAGCAGAGTGTCTGAGGGTACACCTATATAAATTAAGGCTGACAGCCTCACCTTCTCTTCCCACACTATGGGATTTACAAAAATTCCCCACTGCTCCACATCCAGCCACCATGGAGCATGGACAGTGAAAATTTGAGTCTGTGCCAGCCTGTGTACATGTACCCTTCAACTTTTCCCAGTTACCATTGTGGCTTGGGTGTCTCTTGCAAAACTGCCGTCAGCCACTCAGAGTGACCCATTATTCCATTAAAGATTTTAGATGTCCAGAATATATGTCTTCTGTTGTTAGTTATGGCTTCTTGCAATTCTGGAAATCCCAGTATCATCTTCATGTGAGTCAGTTTTGACCATCACAATTTGTGTAAAACACGTTGAATCACACGGTACAAACTGTACAAACTGTCCTTGGTCATGCATGCACTTGGCAGTTCGCTGAGCTTTGCTCAGCCATCTGCTTCCACCAGATTCTTCTTCAGAAGAACAGCTTATCACCTTGGTCAGACAAGACCCCAGGTTCACTCTGTACTTCTACCTTTTCTTAGAAATACCTGTTTTCCTGTCTGATTACTCTGGGGCCAGAATTCTCTGACTAATTGTTAGCATCTTGCCATAGGAGAGACACACATTTTATTTGGCTTAGTCTGGTCCATTACTGATAGAACACAGAAATTAGCACAGTAATGTAAAACAGCTTTGGGACTAGGATGGTCCTCACATTTCAATTTTGTATGGCTGATGTGTATTTTTGTAAATATATCAGTTGAAAATGTTCATAAAACTTCCCTGTTTCAGTTCTTACTTGCGACATTTATATCTGGAGGTTTTTGTTTGTTTATTTGTTTGTTAGTTTGTACCACCTTAAAAATTCCCTTTTCCTTTTGGGTTCCCAGCTCACTGCATGAGTATGTAAGCATCCATCATAAAATACAGAGACCTCATTAAAACATCTTTCTTTTTAAAGAAGTTGGGAATATGGAATTCTGATGGTATAGTTGGTGGCTGACTTAACAAGATAGCAAAGTTTCTTCAGAGCGGAGGTCTGCTGCTGTGCCAGGCTGATTAGCTCTCCCATATTATGACTGTGTGGTCACAGATGAAATTAAAAATATGACTCTGTGGTCATAGCTGAAATTAAGATGTTTAAGTAAATTATCTTTCTTCATTTCACAGGAGTGTGTGGCCAAGTGTACTAAGCAGCATGGAGTTGCTGCATGACACACAGAAGGCATATCTTGTCACCTCTCACAACAGTGACACTGTAGAGGCACAGAACTTTATTGTTGAGAACACTCTCAAATTTGTATCCATTATCACACTAGCTGATCATGTAAAGATGGTCTGAATTGTGAGGTAATATCCTGCTTACTGAGAGAAATGTCGGAACAGAAACATAAACTCCCCTTGTGATTGATGAAGTTGCCTAAATTTCCCAGAAGCCAGTGGGAATCTGAAAGAGTTACCTTACTGAAGAAAAAAATGTAGTCCTAGGACTCAACTCATGTTTAGCTATGCTTTACTTAAGCAACTATTTCTGCTCTTACTTTTAAGGTATGCTAATAAAGCAGATTCTGGATTAAGATCATAATTTCTTTTTCCTAGCTAGGAAATAATGTCCTTTTTAGTGAACCCCTTTCTTCCAGCCTGTAGTCTGCAGTCTCAGATGGTAATAATGATTTTAATATTTCTGGCTGAGAAATGTAGTCATTAATATTCTCATGCAGAACTCACAGCAGTGACTGTAAATTACATGGTACTCTGGAAACACAGCGGGAGGCGTTTCCTTCCTTGGACAGTTTATTACAAGGCCTTCATCCTGTGGCATATTACCCATATTTAATTTGCATGTTGAGTTAATATCATTGTGCCAAGTAACAGCATTCTCCTGGCTGGTGAGAATGCCTGTCTGTGACAGTGAGCTATCCCTCATGGTCTGCAGCTTGTCCCGTGTGAGAGCAACAAGAAAACAAGTCAGGGCTGAAATTTTCAAATGCCTCCTAGGGGGTTGACTGCTGGTTTTAATAGGACTTATGAGGATTAACTCTTCCTCAGCCCTGAAAAGATTTAGCCTATTCTCTTTACTGAGAACAATATAAAAGGTTTCAAGAAGTTCCTTTTGCTTTATCTGTGGCCATTAATTTGGGTGTGAGATGTTATCACTGACAATATGGGATTTTTTTCAAATAATCGTTGAATCAGATTAAATACTTAGTGGATGTCAAAGAAGGAACACTGTCTGAACTTCCTGGGTTAATTCTGAGGGGAATATGTTTAGCTGGAATGACTGCTTTACTGGGGACCATTCTAGGTATTGTTTCAAATAACAGTGACAAAGAACAATGACTTTTGCTTAATCAGAACAAAATAAGACACATTTGCCTAATGAAGATATATTCAGTTGGAGCCAAGTCTTTAAGTGGTGCTTAAATTCATATTACAGTCTAAACTTTTGGAAGTTTCCAAATAAGTGTTAAATGAAGATGTAAAGCAACAAATATTGGGTTGCGAGGTTTTCTGTGTTGTATTTTTACATCTCTTAAAAACTACTTAGACTAAGGTTTTTAATAGCTTTTCTTTTTTACAGCTGTTTAAATACAACAATTTATTGTTCATCAAGGTGCCTCCATTCAGAGGATTTTAGTGCATTTTTATTAGTGTGTAAAAGCACACTTTTTTCATGTGCTCCAAGTTCAGGGTTTTCCTCTGTGGGCAGTTTTTCTGCACATGCTTGCAAAATCTGTGACACAGTAGTGTGTCCTGATGTCAGTCACCATGTGGAACAGCAGGTGGAGGAGGTGATGTTTTTGGATGCTGACCCATGCTCAGCTTGTGGTTTCAGAAAACAGTACACAGCTTTTTGCTAGCCCAGCACTCTTCTCTGAGGTGGGTAGGCAAGGACTTCCATGCACATGAAGATAAAGGCATCAGACTGCAGGGTTGGAGGGGTAAGTCCCTCAGAGAAATGGAGGAGTTGGTGGAGTTGCTACAGGAGTGGGGAAGTGAGATTTTTCCCTCTCTCCTGTATTTTCAAGACCCCATCAACATGCCATCCCCATGGGGGCAGGGAGGAGGCCTGAATGATAAAATGGCTCACCATTAATGTGATTCACACCTGAACATTGTCTGTGAAAAATTACATCTTCCTACCAATAAACCAGCGGCTGTCTATAGCCTTTGAGGTAAAGAAAAACCCAGAAGATGTGTGTGTACTGGGACAGGTAAGAGAAGGGCTGCTGGCAGATCACATTCTGTGTGATAAAATGAGATCAAAGACACATTAGAGTAAAAAGTCTGACATTGAACAGACCTGTAGTGTCTGTCAAGTGGGATGTTAAGATGTCAGGTAAGTTTTGGCCACAAACATTTTCTCTCTGGTATTTTGGATCAGATGCATTGATTTAATCATGAATGAGAACTGGACAATGTTGCTGAGGGAATCATATATATACCTATAGGAAATGACCCTGAAACTCCGCTACCTTACATCAACAGCTTTATTTTAAAGTCACACAAGCACACTCTTTGCTACCCTGAAACATCAGTCTCATTTGGCTAAACTTCCTGAAGTAGTTAACCTTTATTTTGCCCTCAGGAAGTATTTGGTTTTACAAAGAAGAAGTTGATACTTTTGACAGATGTATAGGCTTGTTACATCCTTACTTGTATGCCAGTGAAGGTTTGAAAACACACATCTTATCTTTCACACAGTCCTGAGATAAGGGAAGATTTCCATCAAGCATCTTCCTGGCTCTCAGATCTAAGGTCAGTAATATTCCTACTCTCTTACTGTGACATAATTCTATAAAGCCATTTCAGCTACTAGTGTGTAAATGAGTAGGCTGAGGTCCATGCTTTGCCAATTTTCTTCCCAGCACCACAAGGCTGTTTTTCCCTTTGGTCTGGGAGGATGCACACTGGGTGATTTTCCCAGCCCTGCTGCAGTGTGGTGTCTCAGCTGGCAGGGCAACATGTTGTCACGGGACAGCAAGCCAGGTCTGAGAGTATCCATGTGCACCTTCCTTCTCTGCCTGTCCATTCATTTATGCAGGCAGACAAACGATGTCCAAACTGCTGCACAGTGGGTGGACGTGGGGGCTCTCTGGAGACCATGGAGGAAAGTGGGCATGACTCTGGCTGTATGCTAAAAAGTCAAACTTCTCAGAGCATCATGATTTACACCTGAGGCTAACAAATGAATGAGACCTGGGGAGTAGCTCTGTGAAAGGGGCTTGGGGTCGGTCCCAGTGGACAAACAGCTCGATCTGAGTGAGCAATACGCTGCTGCTGCAGCAAAGAAAGCCAGTGGGATGGTGTGCTGCATCAACAAGGGCACCACCAGCAGAGATGGAGAAGTCTTTGTCCCTTCTAATCATTGCTTGTCAGGCTGCACCTGGAATACTGTGTTCAGTTTTGGTCCCCACAAGGCAAAAAATATGCACAGGCTTGGGAGAGTCCAGAGAAGAGCAACAAAGGTGATCAAAGGTCTGGGCAGCCTGACATATGAGGGAAGGCTGAGAGAGAAATGGATGTGTTCAGCCTTGAAAAAAAGAGGCTTAGGGAGACCTCATCACCATATTCTAGTATTTCAAAGAAGATGGAAATTCACTTTTACATGAAATCACATGGGAAACACAAGGGTACAAATTATTCTCAGAAAGATTCCAGTTGGACAGAAGAGGGAATTTCTTCACAATGAGAGCAGTCAGCCCTTGGAATTATCTTTCATAGGAAGTATTCCCAGTGTTTGCCACTTTTAGGATTCAGCTGGAAAGAGTGCTGGGCCGTCTTGTCTAGACCATACTTTTGCCAAAATAGGTTGATATTCTATGATGCTATATCATAAATTACTCTCAGCACTGTTGTTCCAGCTACCCTGTGAACAAGCAGTGCCTGATGTCCTGTATTGCTTTTTTTCCCACCTTGTAGTCTCCAGGCTGTCCTGTGTTCCACAGATATCAAAACAATGGGCAGAGTGGAGGTCAGTCTCTCAGCTAGTTGTGTTTTAATGCAGCATGCAGAGAGGATTTTATCTATTGGAATACCTTAACTGCATCTTAGGCAGGCTTCCTGATACCCAGAAATTCACCTTGCTTAGCACATGTGGAATGTGGCACTTATCTTAAATGGAGACTCCTGTTCCTCCTCGACTGGGAACCTCTTTAAGATCTCAGCACACCCACACGCTGAAGGTTGGGCTCATTTGATGTGTACCCAAGCTCTCCCTAGGTGGTACAACACATTGCTGCCTCTGCACAGCTTTCCTTTTAATCTGCTGTGCTGGGGTTTTCAGCAGTGAGACTATTGCAGTCTCTCTGCAATACAGTCTCTCTGTAAAGAAACACTTTACACTATTTTTGAGAGTAAAAGGAAGAATTAAAAAAAAAAAAAAGGCATACTGCCTGTCTTTCCAAACAAACATGTGGTTTGGGTCTTGATGCGAATCTGTAGTTTTGCTGAGGTATCTGTTGAAATGCTAGATGTATGAAGAGAGGTATTTTCTTTTATGGAACATATACTGTCTTCTAATTCTCTCTATTATAGTAAACCTCAAGTCGAGCCAAGTTCAAATTCCTGTTTTGGTTACCCAGTCTTTTTTCCCAAAACGGTACAATGCTAAGTGGAGGCAAATTATTTCATAGCTGTCATAACGGAGGACACTATTAGTGCAGCAATAATGTGAGGAATTCTATTTAGTGGAGTCAATACTTTCAGGGCTTAATTTTAGCCTCAGTCATGGGTTTGACTGAAGTTCAGCCAACAACTTAAAGGCTTATGAAGTGCCTATTAAAATGAAGCCTAAATGGCAGAGATCATAAAAAGAAGGATTCCTCTCCTTCCGTGTATCAGAGTCTCCCTCTTTTGTTTCCAGGTCTCCTTTGGTTCACACCAGTCACAGACCCACGTCTCATTCTCAAGATGCCAAATTGCTAGGAGTCAGAGATATAAATTTCCTCAGTCTGAAACTTTCTTGAAACCTGAGGCATGTGTTAGGCATTCCAAGGTCTGTTTTAACCTTACACAAGAAACTGATTGTATTTGAGGCATGTCTGTAATTAAACCAATTGATTATTTAAATATGTTATGGCTGGATAATAATTATTTCTCAATGTTGGCAAAAGAGAAACCAACATCCCTTATGCTCTCCAGGTAAAGAATGGTTTGTTGGACTAAAGTACTCATGAGGGAGACACATGATAAAGTTCCTGCTCTTTTGTTCCCTTGTGTCTTGGATGAGATCTTGGAAAATCATCAAATAACTGCTGCTCTAGTAGTCAAGAAGTGTTATGTGAGAAACCAGGATGATGGGGTTTTTTTCAGAATCAGCATTTTTCTCTGAAGTAGTTTTTGTTGACCAGTTTGGTCAACAGAATTTGTGATGAAGAACTTCTTGGTAATCTCTATTAGATTACCTGAATAGCTTGTGTAAAGAGTCCTGGCCATTACTGGAATGCAAGGTACAGTTCCAAGGGATGAGGGATGCAAAGATGGATTGCCATGCTTTTGGAAGGAGTTAGAAGCAATGAGCCTTTACTCATTTCAAAGCATACCTTCACAGTCCTAGCATTTTCTCACTGCTGAGGCAAAACAATTACTGTCCTCAAACTCTTGTCCCACCATGGCAATATATCTCCAAGTAATGCAAAGCGTGGAAGGTCTGGTTCATCTTCAGGAAGTATCATGCTGCATCACCCTATGGAACAGCCATAATTCACCAAGTTTCAAATCTTTTAAAGATCTTGATATCACTGAAGATGAAGGTTATAAATCATTTTGAGAGCAGCCAACTTAAAGTAGAGATATTTTCTCTGAGAAGACAAATTTAAAAACACATTTATTGCAGTTTTTCAATTTTACATCAGAAATGTCTGAGCATATCCCATTCAATTACCACTTCTTCTATCAAGTATTTATTATTATTACAGAATGTTGTAACTAGGTTAGAAAGCACCAATAGGTAAATTCTTAATTTGATAATAACAGCCTGAAATCCCAATGCTGACCGCTGAAATGTTTCTTCAAATATCTCTTTTGAACAATGCTGGCTGTAATGGCAATAATAATCATACTTGGAGGTCACATGAGGAAAATATGTTTATGTAAGAAGTCAAATTGGAGTACTCTTTGACATATCTCTTGTAAATGCACACTGGAGCAATAGTCACTGGGTAATTTTATCATTGTGATCTGTTAGTAAGAGACAACAGATTATTCATATAAATGGTGCCGGTTAAGGCCAGCTTTGGAGGGCTAGGTCTCTGGCTGACCAGTTGATACTGTATTAATGGAAATAGTTGCCTTTAAAGAAATTGCATCACTTGGACTGTTAGTGAAAAACATAACAATCTTCAAAGACAAGGCAAAAATTCAACCATCCTAATGAGAATGCATTGCTTAATATTACAATGTTTCACAGCTGGAGAAAAATTAGTGTGATGGTTTGCTGGAATACAGTAAAAAAAAAGGTCACCTAGACCTTTGCCAACCTCTTTTGATCAACAGTCATTTTTATAAAATTTCAGACAGGCAGAGAAGTTGTTTGCCTCCAAAAACTGAAAGAAAATTGGGTGTTTGAAATGAGGTGGCTTAGATTTTCTGGAATTCTTTGGAAACATTCAAGTCTAAAGTGTTAATTTTTAAGCAGCATTTGTCAGGTGTCCTTGGGCAGCACCCCATTACTGTCTCAATAAATGTATTAGTGGTGGTGTTGTGCCCCCCAGAAGAAAGGCACCTTTGCTCTCTTCAAATCCATTTTGAGTGGTGACTGTGTAACCACAGCTGCACCCAAGCCACAGCAGGCTTCATACTTTAATATGACATGATTCAAAAGGTGCATTGGTCCTTTTTCAGAAGCCACTCTACTTACAAGAGCAGATGCAAGCCTCATCTTAAAGGTTGAGCTCAGCCAGATCACGTGTGAGAGCTTCTGGAGCTAGCACAGGGAAAAACTCTGACACCATCTCACATTCCTCCCCTTAACCTCTCACACTACTTGGCTTCTGAGCAGCTAGCTCTCCTGCTGGCTGTTTTCTCAACTTATACTCTTCTAGTTTTAGCACCTTCCAGGCATTATCCTGAAATGCTTTTCTTAATATAGTATGTCACTCTTTCCCCTCATGTCAATCCATACTCTCAGTTCTAATGGGCCACGTCAGAGCCCTCTTTACCTCTCTGCTGCAGCTGAAGCTGAGCAGCGTGTGTGCCACAGCCTTTGATATTCTTGCTTATACGGGATAGATCTTCTGCTTGGCATAGCCCACCTTACATTAAAGAGCCATTTTCAGTAATGGCCTACATTGGGAATCTTACAAAGAATTTTTAAAAGCATTTGACAGGGCGAAGTGAAAACATTTCATGCTCTTTCACACAACATGTTGGATTATTGGTTTTGTCCTTTCTATATCTTTGGTATTTATATGCAGAATCAGTTAAAAAATTGCCTCTCTCTTAAAAAAATAATAATAAAAAAATTGAAAAACTCTTTTAAATCCTGTTTTCCCTTGGCATTTTTTCCCTGTTCACTCCTCTTCATACATATGTATATGTTTGAAAATAAGAAATGGAAAAAATAACCTTTTTTTCCAATTTGAAGGAATGATGCTTATTGAAAGGATCTTAATTAAAATAGCAACTGTCAAAAAGGACTATTTCACTTTAGTAATTCAAGTTTTGCTTGTGAGAATGTGAAAGGAAATATTTTTATAAACTTGAGGTTTTTGTAGAAGCTTGTTTTTACTAGTTCTAAAGAACTGGGTAGCACTAATTTAGCTATATCTCTGGAAAATTGAACAGTTGAAGGGATAAAAATGGTTTCAGGTTATCTTTGGGGTTTTACTGTTATTTTGCTTAGAGATTAACATACAAAAATTTGGCTGCCTTCAGAAGGCTTCACCATCATAATAAATTGCTCAAATCTTGTTGTATTAACTATTTATTTTGGAAAATATTACTTATTATCCCAAACTTATCTATATAGTACCTGATCTTATTAGAAAACGACGCAAAACAGAAATCCAAACCCTATGTTTCTTAGGAACTGAAACATCAGTTCCACGGGGAATTCCATTATTTCTAATGCATTTCTCTGAATTTCAAAAGAGAAGCTGAATATTGTTTATTTATTGGAAAAACAAGAATTGCTTTTCAAGTAAAGGGAAGGGAAGTGCTTAGGTGTGATAATGCCAAATGCCCATTTTTTTTCCCAGTGCTTTTATTCATTCTGCATGCATTTACTTCAACATTAGAGCAAGATATCAATAACACTAGATGTATGGTAATAGAATGTCCTGAATTAGGCTCTTTAAAATGAAAACTGTGTGCCCACTTCCCCAGTGCACTTCTCTTCAGGATCAGGGTCTATCAAAACAGTCTGGTTTGGGACTTGATCTTACAGGCATCAGGGATGGAAAAAGGATCTTTCACAGAGTAATGACACCTGGGAAAAATCTGTGGCTTGTAGCAGAGGGGCAATCAGATAGCCACAGCCCTGAAGACCAGTAAGGAATTTATGACATACACATGGACTCAAAGCATGGTATTTAAAACGACATGTTCATCCTGAAGTGAAAGAAAGACTTTCTAGTAGCATGCTAAAGAAATACTCCCACTATTTCTGCTGTAGTGTACCTGTGAATCAGCACTTTCCTATTTCTATGTGTCTTTTAAAATTTCTCTGTACAGAACATCCTGCGGTTGGAAAATCACAGGCGTGTCTGCAACCCTCTGGAGGAGACAAAGTGATTCAAAGGCCCTCAGACTGTGATGGAAAACAGAGAACAAGGGTTCAGGTGTAAACTGGAGAGAACTTTGCTGCCAGTGAGACGTCCTTTGAGGTGGTTGCAGCTCAAAAGAGTTGAAATGAGAAGATCCAGAGTTTGACTGGAAGCCAAGAAAAAGACCAGCTCAGGTCAGTTAACCTACCACATTGCATGTGGAGGATCTATGATCGGGCACTGTCTCTGCCTGCTCTGAAATAGTGTAATAGAAGGGATGCAGTCTTCAAAGGTATCCTTGCCTGAATGGCAGCTGCTAGGGCTTGCTAGGCACCCCTGATGGATGACTCAGGAAACTACCCCAGCAAAATGCTGCAGCTGGTGAGAGAAATACGCATGTGAAAAATTGTAGCATTTAGGGAGGGAGTCCTTGTGGAAGGATAGAAAAAGTATGGAGAGGGAGACCAAGCTGTTCAAAGGTATGAAAGCAGCAGCTGAATAGAGCTGGACTCTTCATCCTGTCAGTGATGGAGCGCCATGACAGAGACATAAAATCATGGGTCTAAGCTGCCTGGTGATTTGAAGGTGACTTCCAGTTTTGTTATTATCTTTAGCTGATAGTTAAATACACAAAAACCTGAGGAAACCTCCTGCACTTTACACGTTGCTTTCTTGACATGTCTCAGACACAGCTGAGAGTACTTATTTTGTAGACATTTATAAAATCATGTGAGGAGGAGATGCGGGAAGCAGATGTGTTCAAAACTAAATGGATTATGGAGCTTGGACACTTATTCAAAAGGGTGAACTGAAATCATGGCCAATACATTGATCATCACCACTCCATTCTGAAGAGAATGTCAATGCCAAAGTGGTGATACTTCAGTACTCTGCTGATAATAAAAACAAGCAGAGAGAACTGTAGCTATTGGAAGAGAAAAATTAAATGTGAGTAAAAAAACCCAATTTCTTTCATTTTCTTGGAAATTACCCCATCTCCTTATTTCTTTCATCAATAATGTACACTCACACATACCCACAATTTCCTTCCTTCAAGTCCTAAATGAGAAAGCCCTCAATGGGTGATGAAGACATTGCAAAGTTTTAGCCTAGCTGCACAAGATATTATCTGATGTCAAAATTCTTGTTCAGCATCCCAGCAAGAGCATGGGGTTGATAAATTTCTGAGCTCTTCCTTTAACCTCCCCAGACTTCCTAGAGCTCTTGCATAATTGCACATTTCACAGACTTCTAACTGTACCAGAGAAATTTGGTGCCCTGAGGTCAAGATTTAGTTGAGTTCTGTCATCATTGAAGTCTGCTCTCAATTCTGGTATTGGCAGGCTGGCTTTAATGAAGGCGATCCGTGAGAGCTCCAGTTCTGAAGACATAAGCAGAAAATTCACAAAGGTGAAGCCAGATCATTTGAAGGCAGATCTAAACATTGTAAATGTGTGCCAGTAGCTTCCTCCACAGGTTTTGGAAATTAGATAGAAATTTCCACTAAAAATTTCAGCTGCCTTGTAATGGTTACTTGCTGTGGCTAACCAGGTTTGGAGTGGGTCTGCTGACTTGATTTTGTTGATCCCTTGAGCAATAAATCTTGCAGTAGAAAGAAGCAGAAAGCAGAAGGTTTCTAATGGAATTTCCACCTAGAAAATTTCATTTGAGACATGCTCATCTATGGAGAACCTGATCTTTCAAACAGCCTACTCCTTGATTCTTTCCATCATATTTGATGGCACCAAGCACTTGGTGTGGTCAGGGAGGCACAGACTTCACATCAGGAGAGACCACCAGGCAAAATTTTCCTCTAGAAGCAGTCATGCAACTTAGAGGCAAAATTCGGCCCTTAAAAACTGATGATCCAAATGAAGCTATTATTTCAATACTATTGTTACTGATCTGACATTAGTGAAGCAATGTCATTTCTCTGAATAAAAAGACTCAGCTCCTTCCAGAAGAAAGAACTGAGCTCTGGTGCTGACCTCTGCCTGTCCCTGACATACTAGGGTTGTCATGGTGTCTCAAAGGACCTAGGGAAAAGCAGCAAGAACTCCTAAATAACTTGGCAGTAAGGAAAATGCCCTCTTATCATAAAGTTTCCCTTAGCCCTATATAGAACAAGATCTATCTGTCTGACAAAGTGTTAACTTCTGGTTTAAGAGATAAAGGCAGGCTCATATTTACTAAGCTTCTTTAAAAATAAAGCAATTTACGTTTGCAGCGCAGAGATAGTCAGAGAAGGTGTGCTACTTATGAGACACATTTGGCCCAATTCCCACCCTTGGAGTGTGATAATCAGATCTGGATAGATACACATGGACTTTTCTCTTCTGGGGGTGCTGGACCACATTATGCTGAAATGGCAACAGCTGGAAATATATTTGATTTTCATCATGTCTATTTGATTGATCTTTCTTACCTTGGCAACAGTATCAATGATCCTTGTCAATCCTTCCAAATGCAGTTTCTCCTTCTGTGGTTTCATGGTTCCTTTATTACAAATTCACCTGGGCCAAGTCCTTACTCAGCTTTCTTTCAGGGAAAAAAAAGTCACAGAAGTGCCTCTAAGGACTTGTATAAGTGAATGCTCAGGAAAAACGTAAGCCAAAATATTTGATCTACTTTAAGAACTATAGAAAACTGCATCTCTCAATTGTCCCATGCCTGTGCTACCACTGGTTTCTCCAAACTGCAGGTGTTGAGGGTTTTGTTTTCATTTTCACTGCTTAAATTCTGCCATGAATTCCCTGAATTCCTTCATAGGCTGAGTAGCAAGGTGAAAATTCTCCCATTCAATACTCTTTTTACTTCAAAACTGCAGACATTACTGACCCTGTGTCTCACTAAATACTCTGCAGCATTTCCATCCTCTTTTGGGTACTGTATTTGTGGGTCTTTCCTGGGCATTAGAGTCCTGTTGAAAGGCCAGCTCCATGAGAAGCCACTGAGGAGTGTCTCTCCATGGCCTTGTAACTCGAGTCCTCTGTTTTTTCCTCCATGGCTCCAATTAAGGTACATGACAGCTGGGATTTTTTTCACATGTGCAGAACGGACTTGTGAAATAGGTGGTATCCATAAGGTTAAGAAAGTGTCTGTCCCTCTTTTTGCTCTACTGAGAGTTCCCTGAGCACTTAAGGCACCCTGAGCACCATCGCGTGGGTATTTCTTGGGAGAGTTCTTGAAGGAGAAACCAGCACGTGCCCGTGTGTAAGCGACCAGCCTTGCATTTTTATGTAGTCCCTAAGGGAAGGGAATTGATGCTGGAGTACTTCTGTCCTGTGGCTGTGTGTGCATACAAACAGCATGCACAGTCACTCAACACAGGGAGTGCATGGGCTGTGTTTGGGGTAGGATCATACACGTTATTTGGGCTGTGCCACTTGTACTGCTTACAAGCTATGTGGATTTTGCTACAGCAGAACTCAGTAGAACTCATTAAGAACTTTTTTACGCAGATTTGGAAAATATGTTGGGACTGTTTTCATTGGCTCATGATAACAAATGCCTTAGAAGACTTAGATTTATAAAGCAACCCCAAAATCCCAGAAAAATTTAAATAACCTAATGACACTACACACAAGCCTCGGGCCTTTCCAAGGCTTTGACTAAGTTCTTTATTCTTCCTAGAACAGCTGAATATTCCCCATATCCTTTGTCTGAGAGCCCTTATTTCAATATTTGCAGAATGGGAGATGAAGAAACTATAAAAAAGTCATGACTCCTGGGTTGTAGGGTAGGCAACTCACTCAGAGGCACAAGAAGAGGTTGATTTATGGCCTGCTGCCTATTGGAGTTACTATAAATTGGAATGTGCTATCCTGTAAATTGCAGAGAGTCAGATGACTAGACAGAGCACAGGAGTAGATGAGAGAGAGATTAATTTGGTAAAATTCTCTATGATTTATTTTGTGGTGATCCCAGACATCCCAGTGGACATCACTCACACAGTAGCTAGGGTCCTGCATTATGCAATGAGAAGGTTCCTGCAAATCTGCAAGGGACTGTTACTGCCAATTTTCCTCACTTTTACAAACATTTGCCCAAGAAAAGGAAGTAAAATTTTAGTAAGTGGGGGAAGAAAAAAAAAAAAAAAGCTTTATCGAGGTTTTTATTTGTGGCCATTTTAAGAAAACATGTTTGGTACAAATGTTGTTCCATATTTCCCGAGGCTATTTTCTTTCTTCTTTTGTGAGATGACTTTATTATCTTCCTGGGCTTTTTATCATTATAATGGTTGTGGTTGGTGTAAGGGAAGGGTCTTATGATTAATATTTTATTCTGGCAAACATCAGATCAATAATTTGTGCTCTCTTTTTTAGATTTAATTTAATATAGGCTGCTTCTTTTCCAGGGTTGTAGCTTCCTCCTCAACTTTTCTGTCTACAGGTCATTTACACTCATGTAAATTTTTCTTTCCCAACTTTTGATTTAATATTGATGTTGTGACTTAGCAGGAGAGCTCCTTCCAAGAGGAGGGGGAAAGATGAGGTGTCCAGACTTTGTTCACTCTGCAGCTTTTTTTGTACTGTATCAGCTCTTGTGAATTATGTGGACTCAGGCTTGAGTCCTGCTTGTCAGGAAAGCTGTAACCTTCCTGGACCTCCTCATCATGTCCAAGAATACTCAGGAGGAGACACAAATAGGGAAAAAGAATAAGAAATTTTTGAACTCTGCTTCTCTTGCTGATTTTTATCTCCTTTTTCTGGCTTTGTCATACGAGGATCTTTTTTGCCGCACCTTGGTGTAGCAGGAAGATGAGGACAGCTGTCACATACAGGCTGCTGCTCATGTTGTGCCTTGCTCTCCTTAAAGCTCTGAAGAGCAGCCCAAATATGCCTGGGGAATGTCTGTGACTTCAGCCATATGAGAACCCTTGCTGTGAAGACAAGATGATGAGATTTTAAATAAATGAACTAAGTATGGGTTAACAATTGTTATATCATAGTTTCTGAGGACTGTAAAGGTAAGAGCAAGATGTAGGAGTCAACAGTCCCAAAATATTTATATTGTAGAAGAGCACGAGTTTGTGTGTTGAACAGAACTGGAAACCTACACATTTGCTGATATTTCAAATATCTGTTAGAAGATATAAACTGTAATGGGCCCTGATCCTTGATTGTCACTGAATTCCCTTGAAACAGGTTTCAGCTTATGATGGAGGGATATTGAAAATATACCAATTTCTTAGGGTTTTTTTCTTTTTTTTTTCCTTTTTTTTTCCTCTATAGATTGACTCTCTCTCCCACTTCTAGCAACATTAGGACCTCACTAAGAGCTGTTCCTCTTTTGAGTCTCTTAGTAACCACAGGGGTTGCTGTCTGGAAATCCCCTTCTCTGTCTTTCCCACCCAGTGGATTACAGGCAGCACTCCAGAAGGAAATACCTCAGTCTTCTAGGTCAAATGGGATCCCATCACTCCCATGCATGTGGCCAGGCTCTGCCCTTTGCTTTGCTGTTGCCTTCCACAGCACATCAGTGAGGTGCACAAGGTGCCTTTCTGTTGTTCACTTTATGAGTGATTTTGGTAACAAAGGTGTATACTAACTCAGCCTGGCATTGCTTCGTTATTTCAGTACTTTCCCTGCCAGCACGGATGGTTTGACCACACATTTCAGTGGTCTGTCATACAGACTATTTTTCATGTCTGCCCAGTTGGATGGCACTTGTTCATTCATTTGGGGGTTGTTATTATTATTTTTAAAAGTATTTTGGACAATGATTGCCTGTGCAAATTGCCAAGGGGAATTAAGAGACCTGAAATAACTTTTAATTCTATTATGAGGATATATCCTAGAATGAACAAATGTCCATTCTGATAGACCTGTGAAACTAGAGAAGAGATTGAATTTTTTGTGTTTAAGTAGAACTCACTGTCAGCAACGATACACAGCCTCTGACTTTGTGTGCTCCTTATGTTGGACTCAGAAGGAAGGTCATAAAGGAAAAACAAGACCAGAGATGTGGCCAGTAAAGTCTTCAAGATTCCTCTTTCATGCGTGGTAAGAATAGGACTCCTAATGATAATTAGCAGAGAGAGAAAAATCAAGGCAAGCAGGAAAGTATGTGTGAGACTGCTAGGGAAAAGCAGACTTGAGAAGAAGTGAATTGTTGATTTACAAAAGAGACGATCTTTTCACCTAATGAAGCTACTATATAATTTTCTTTAGTCATTTTGAAGATTGTGATATGGAAATTGAGATATAGAGCTATCTCCTTTAGTTATGTTTTTGTAAGAATATGCATTCTGTATTACTTGGAAAATTATCCAGAAAGGTTCCCCTGCATGCAGAAAACACTTACTTGCCATACTCAAGGTTCATTTGGCAAGGAGAGAGAATGAACTGCTGCTCTAGTGAGTTCCCTATTCTGAAAAAAAAAATAGGAAGGGCATAGTGAACAAAGAAAGAAATGTTCATAAATCCAATGTGTCCTTGAGGAGAACAAGGCTTCTAAGGCTTAGAAGATAAAGCAGCAAGCTCTGAGACTCATGGGGGCAGAAATTAATGGCAAACAGGAAAAGAATTAAAAGGCTTCAATCATTAGCAGTTTCAAAGGAACAGCTTCCTTTGTTTTCCTTGCCTTAAATGGAGGTTGATGCAGATCCTGGAGAACTAGACTTAACCTTGATGCAGAGTCTGCAAAGAAGTTTGAAAGAAACATTTGTGGCTGTTGACCCAAATGATAACCTAACACTGAGCATGGTGTTGCACAGAAATGATGTCAGCCCCACAGAACAGGGTTGATTATGCCCTTAAGATCTTCACAACCTCCTGGGAATACCAGAAACACCATCCCCAGCCCTCAACTTGAAAGTGATAATGGGACAGAGAGGACATCTGGGCTTCCATGGGAGTGAAATTCTCAATCAGTCAGTGAGCCTCTGGTTTTCAGATCTCTATTGTTTGTGCTCTAAGGTTTCCAGTGCTGAACTGTAGCCATGTGAATGTTGAGTTTGCTGTCTGATCTACTCTGTGTAAGGAGATGCATTTTCCCCCTCTTTGGTGTACCTGAATACAGGGGGATGAACAGCCCTCTGGAGCTGTCTCTCTCCATTTACTGCAGAGAAAGCATAAACAACTGAGCTGAATTAGGCTGTATCAAACTCCTACCTATCTATGGTGAGAGGAGAAGAATCTCACTGGAGCCCACTGGAGATAGGTCTCATATGACAAAGAAAGCAAAACCAGAGTGAAAGCTACAGTGAAGGTGGGTGAGAAGAAGCCAAGTGGAAATTAAGATGACAAGTCCTGACTGCAGACCTACAGACCTTACAGGGTCTGTAATATAAAATGGGATCTGTGGGTGTGACTGAGTTAGTGGCACTTGCTGTGATACCACTGACTGCTGAAGCCTGGCTGTCCTGTAAGACACAGAGATCCAGCTGATGCAAGGGAATAGCAGGGGATTATGTGAAAGGCCACCACCCTGGTGTCACTGGATGTGAACTCCAGGACGGGTTTCTGAGAGAGAGAGTTGTGGGCAAAGAGGAGACAGAGGCCTATGCTGACCAAGAGAGTGGACACATGGCAGAGTGAGGAAGTCATGGAATGAAAGGGGTCTAGCCTTCCTGAAAAAGCCTTTTTCCAGTAGGGAAATTTAGGCATGTGAAGCTTAGGGGAACAAAGTTTATATCATATAAGGCCCCAAAAGGGACTTCAGGAATGAGAGAGACAAAATATCAAAGATAATTTCAGAATGATTGTGGTGTTCAGGACTGGGTCATTAGGTTGAAGATCAAAGAGCTGAGCAGTCTTGGTAGACAGCTAGACAGCAGGAGATTTCTGGGCTGTGAGTTCCTGCTTTCTTCACAAAGGTTGTAATATGAAAGGAGGACCGGAGTTCTCTCTAGGAGAAGCAAAATTTTTCTAACCAAGTACCTTGATGCCCTATTAATTACTGTCCTTTTTTTGGCCTGTGATCTCTTTAAACACCACCTAAAAATGTTGTGCTGCCATTTCATTCACCTTTTTCCTGTGGAGGTGGAAGATGTGCCAAATCTGTTGAAGAATTTATGCACTCCAGAGGTTTACATAACACCTGTGAGGTTTTTTTATCAATCAAATTTCTGAATGTATCTACTTTTGCAATCCATCCTACAGTCTGAGACCAGCGTCTGCATTTCTCAAGCAGGGAGAACTTTGGACCAGGTGACAGACTGTGGTCTCCTCTGACATTGTCTGTTCTGTGAGGTGAGGTAGCCACAAGATTTTTAGAGTTCACACCATATTGAAACAGGCCAATGTGAGGCTATGCTGGGAATGCCTAGCAGTCTCCAGTCTGGTTTGGAAACAGCCTCTCAGTATATCTGATTACTCTGGTCCTAAGCTATTACCCTGGACCACAACCGAGATGGCTGGAGGGCTGGAGATCCAACATCAGTTGCATCGATGTGAGGGGGGAAAAGTAAATGAGGTTGGTTTGGGCATATTCAGAGTTCCTTCAATGCTAATGAAAAGGGAAGCATGTTTGGCACCATTACAAGTCAAGCACCCTGAGGATTTCAAAATAGTGTCCTTTTTTATAACAGTAATAAATTTGTCAGTTATGTGGGGAAACATTGTGAAAAATGAATGTCTTTTACTGCATTCAGAACTGCTGTTCCAAATCCAGTGAGATAATGGCCAATAAAACTTTGAGCTGGGAGGTTGAGCTCTGCATTGCTAAAGCTTCATTATGTGTGGTTTTAGAAAATGTACACATGTGCCAGAGTGTCTCATTGTTCTTTTGCTCTTTTATTATTTTGTCACTATGAAGTGGCTCTGATTTCAGCCGCGAAATGCAAGTTTAGCTTATATTGATCCTGCTGTCTGCGTATAGGTCCTTAGCAACTTTGCAGGATGTTGTTAAGAGCAGTTAGGTTTTATTTGCAGCTGAACCATACTATCAACTGTTCCCTATCAAAACAAATTTCATCCCAGTCCAAATGTACTTGATGTATCTTTTTCTTTTTCTTTCTTTTTTTTTTCTTTGTGTTGTAGAGGGTTGTAATTAAGATCCCCCAGGTTTTCTGAATACTTAGAGGGAGTCAAGAGCCAATCTATTTGGGCATTCCAAGGCAGAGAATGTGACTGTAGTTCCCAAAACTGTTTTGTTAAATGGCAGGCTCTGTGGTGGAGCCATAGCATTCTCTTGTCTTTATAGTATACAGATGCTTCGTTAGGTGTTAGGCTGACACTCTCCATTAGGTTCCCTGTTGCAGCTTCTAGGACAATGCAGTCTTTCTTTATATCTTTGACAAATCTAGTAACCCCCTGTTTGAAAAATATTTATACTTCGTCAGACTGGAATACTGTTAGGAGTTCTTCTGTAACCAGGGTTAGTTTTCAGCACTTAATGAAAGTACTTCATCTCATGAGAGGTTAGAATCTCAATCCAAGTACATCACATTGCCAGTCCATTTGTTGGTTCTTTAGGTATTATAAATCCAATTCACAATAATGACACTTCATATGCAGTGTCTGGGTATTTTTCCCTAATTATGG
This sequence comes from Cyanoderma ruficeps, assembly GCA_008694505.1. NCBI lineage: Eukaryota > Metazoa > Chordata > Aves > Passeriformes > Timaliidae > Cyanoderma > Cyanoderma ruficeps. Next base: position 54,515,106 of record VZDJ01007755.1, on the reverse strand, counting down.
TGTACAGTTTACAAGATGGTGCATAAACTAGTACCCATTAGCAGATCCTTGGAGGGATGGCATTGCAGACACAATGACTTCAAAAAGCTTGAAAATACTGCAGTCTTTAGGGTGGGATATGTGAATTTATTTTGTACTGTTACTAGGAAAAATTAACACCTTGTGCTGGAACAAAACCAATAGACAATGGCATGTGCTTGCATAAAAAGCCTACCCAGACAAATTGCAGAATATTTTTGAACTGAGAAATTATGTGATACCTAAGAACTGGCCTAGTGTAAACCAGACAATGGTGTTGGCAACACCAGGGATCTTATGAAAGACTGTGAGGACTCTGTGTTAGTGCAGCATCATCGGTATCTCTCATCTGATCAAAACTGAACTCCTGGATGGAGTGTGGCAACTGATTTCTCAACATAGATGGACAAATCCTTGGTCAAATTATTCTTTTGAACAGCATTGAGTCTTTGCAAGGGAGGCTGGGCATAAAGCACAGTAAGACCATACCAATTTTAAAAATGATGCTGGACAGAGAAGGGCAGGAGAGTTTATCATGGGCTGCCTCCCACCATGCTCTGCTCCAAAGGACAAGTGTGGGAGAGCAGCAAAGTATTTTGTCAATCCCCTCTTGCAAAGGAAAACTCAGTGTTGACAGTACATCTGCTAGAGGATCAGAAAATGGAAATTGTTACTCTCCATTACCTCTCTTCTATCTCCAACACCTTGTCTGTTATTCATGGTTTTGACACAGTGCTGTCGCATGTATCTCTCTAGGGCTGTGTAAAGGAAGTGCTGCACCAAAAGAGTGCAGAGAAATTTGCTGTCTCCCCTAGGTTACAGCACGTTACACGTACCACTAGAAAAACTCTCTCTGAAGTCACTTAATCAGCTTTTGTTGCTGGTCATATGCATTTGGAGAAATGCCTTCAGTACTGTCCTTTGAATTGTATACAGGCAATGAGGGGGATCAGATCCTTCGTTTTGTCTAAGGAGTCAAAGACAATTAAAGTCAGAGGATTATAAAGGAGGGAATTGAAATCAGATGACTACTTTTGGATTATTTTAGAGGCAGACATTGAGGTTTTGAATCTGCTTTTTCTTGCCCTCAGAAGCAGTTAAGTTTATCAGAGTTAATTTTAGAGAACTAAAATATAAACCAAGAACACTTAAACCAGCAGCAACTTCCATCCTTTTCAAGTGAGTGTGCTTGTAAATAATACAGTATTATGAAAAATTCTTCTAATGTTTCTTCTAATTCTCCTTCTAAAAAAACTTCTAATTGTGTGTTACTGTTTCCCCTGTAAGGATGCTGCATGGGGAGCAGCATCCCACTAAATATTCAGCAATCAGCTGCAAAAGGCAGGGAGAGGTCTAGGTGGTTCCCTGACATCCACACGGTTTTGATAACCTAATTGTCTTCTTCCTCTGTAACTGGGGAACTCCTTCTTTGCTCTTCTGCTCCTTCTCCCACTACCAGCCAACAACTACAAACCAAGTGTCCCCTTCCAGTGCAGTCTGTGTTTGCTGAAACTCTGGTAGCTGCACTCAGGCCAGGTGTTCTTCTCCCGCTCTCATGCCTGTGCCCTTTCCTGAGGACAAACACTGGTGCTTGAAGGGCTTCAGTTGCCTTCTACCACGGCTTGCCACACTGCACAGCCCTGCTTAGGAAACAGGATCTGTAAAAGAGTGCCACTGAAGTCCTCTCAGATGTTTTTTGGCAAAGAAGCAAAGAGGAACGCTCGGTTTGAGCATGGGAGGTTTAAAGCTTCTGTGCTGGTCTCTAAAGTCTCCCCGGGAGCAGTTGAATGGGAGCCTTATGTGGGGTGGGTGGCTTTGGGTCTGCACCAAATCACAGGACTGAGTGGTGGGAGGATGGGGGGACCCAGCTCAGGGCACACACCCCCCGTATCTCACTTTGGATGTATTATTTTCTGATGGAAAGTGAAATGTTGATCCCCTCTCTTTTCCTCCTTATGGAATTGTTTTGCCCACTGCTAATTTAAATCTCAGGCATGAAAGAAATCTTTGTGTTCAAATAAAAAACATAAAGCTTCACTCTAGAGGCAATTAAAAATGAACAGACAAAATATTATAATACACTGAATGATGTTCGAACGCTTTTTAACTTATTCCACAAAAATACATCTGCAGATCTGTATGCCATTGCAGAGATTAGTCTAGAGGGATTTGATCCATAAAACAGAACAATATACTGACTTTTGATCTTTACTGAAGTGGTGAGTGAATGGAAATACCAAAAAAAAAGGAGGAAAACCGCACAGAAGGTAGAAATTGTGGAGAATACACCAGGAATTTCTGGAACATTTTATGCTTCAAAAATATGCACATGTGGGTTGTGAAGTGCTCCATAATTTTTATGGGATCTGCCTCAAAAAGTCTGTCAGAAATGTTAGGGAGCCAAGCCTCTCATTCTTTAGACCAGACTCTGACAGTGGAACAAACCCAACAGGAAGGTCCCCAGGAGTCTTTTGTAGATAAAGTGGGCACACCATTGAGAGCACTGATATTTCAGATATCAACAGTATAGATATCACTCATGTGTCTTCAGGAATGGTTCAAATGTCCAAAGACTCTCTGAGGCTGGAAATAGCAATGATGAATTTTGTGCTGGAGCAAATGTTACCTTTACCTCAGGTGCTGCAACTAACTTGATAGAAATGCAGTTCTTCTGCCCAGATCAAATTTTTCCTGCTGAGTAGTCTGCTGGTGGAGAAACCTGGAGTCTGTGACAGTGAAACACTGGTGAGAGACTCTCTGGAACCTCTCTCCTCACAGGATTGAATTTCCTAGTTTTTATGTCACATACAGCTGACGGTGTAACAGAAAGAAAAGGCTGATGGCTCTCTATCTGTCATCAGAAAGTTGTCTATCTGGCCTAGGAGTAGTTTCTCGAAGATATACTTCCTACTTTTCTTATAGCCAAACTACACTACAGAGAAAGGATTAATTAAAATAGAAACAGAAGAGAAGCTGAAGGGGGAAGCTGGAGGGAGAGCCATTGTGAGGGGGTAACTTTCTCTTGAACTAGTGCAATTAGGTTGTGTTTGATCAGATTCTGTCATGGAAAATTAGTCCCAATGATGACCTTAAGAGATCATTAAACCCTATTTCCTTCTGAACACAAGTGCAAATTTATCGACATCATCCCTGACAGATGTGTGTCTAACTTCTCCTTAAAGATACCCAGAGATGGAGGCTTGAAGTTGAGGCCTCAAAACTTAAATAAGCTTTAGCAAGCTACAGCAATGAGCAGCTGTGATTACTAGAATTAAGCTTATATTCTAAGGAGCTGGAAAAATCAATCATAATTTAAATATCTGAGTGTGTAGGCTTAGTAGCCAAGCCACAAAGGTAATTCAAAATTAAGCTTTGTAGACAGGTGAGACAGTAAATATCCTGCTCTTGCTGCCTTTTACAGTTTGTTTGTATGTTTTTTTTCCCTTTATTTAGAAATTGAGTGCTTCCTCTGTCTTTTATAATACAGCTTTGACTGAAGATACGTGAATATCTTAATATCTTCTGGTAGGGAGGAGGGAGGAGTACATTGTTTTGTTTCAACTGAGAATTATTTTCTTCTTTAGTTTCACACGGGGTGGAGGTGAGCAGGTGGTGGGTGGCAAGGCAAGTAACCAGTAAAGACTCTCCAGCCTCTTACCTGCCTTGACATGGGTTTGCAAAAACTGCTGCTGAGAATCCGTATTTAGTACTTTCTTGGGTTTATCTGGTTTAAATGTCTGGATAACTGCTTTTGTCTCTTTTGTGCTTACTCTGGCCTTCTTCTAAAATCCTTTCTCTCCAAAATTGCTGAGGGATGTACGGGGAAAATTGTGAACTGAAATCTTGACTTCAGAATTAGGTCATGAGTTATTGTCTGAGAGTTTGGTCCTTAAAACTAAACTGTCAGCAAGAATCATTGAAATTGCTGGGAAATACACTTTAAAAATCGGCTTGGCTTTACCTGCACAGCAAAGGAAGCTGCTCTTTGTACTTCAGCAAGGCTGGAATTTAGACATTAGGTAGGCTTGTTTTGTAGCACAGACTTAATTCTGGCACATACCTTCATCTCTCTTTGGTATTTTGCTCCAGAGCCAGTGTAGTTAAGGCTACAGTGTTTTGAACTGAGTGCATCCTTTACAGATATGAATCCCTTTTTTAAAATGGAGAAAAAAGAGAAGTATATTGTGACTGACAGCTCAATCTCAACTTTGCATCTAAGCAAAACCCTGGTCCACGTGCAAGGCAGGAAGTGAATTGCAGAGCTTCAGAAATAGCACAAAAACCTACATTCTGCTTGCAAATGCACCATTCAGTGCTTCCACAGGGGCTGTAGCTCAGTGACCTGCTAAAAAAAGCAGCAATGCTGGTGTAGAATAACATGTAAAGAGCTATGTTGTGATACACACTCACAATAAGCCTCCCTTAAAACAGGTAGGAAATCTTCTTATTGCTTGAAGGGTGGTGGAAGGTTGCCTTAATTCAAAGGCTTTGTGAGAAAATGAAGCTGAGTGTGGCAGTGCAGGACTTTGGAGGTTCAGTGTGGTCCAATGAAATTGCAGTTAGGTCAGGTGTGGTGCATGCTAAGGGAAAGTGAGCCAGGATCCAGTATCTTTGGGTCAATATGGAAAGCAAGACCTGGCATTTATAGCTAATGAAAAGTGTAAAAGCAGCTCTAAGCGGGCTGAGCTCCATCCAACAGTCTGCTTTATTTTTGGTTCTTTTTTCTCTTACAGTGAGGCTGGGTTTAAATAACAGTGGGTCTGTGTAGTGAAATCTCTTCAAATGACCTAGAAAAGATGTTTAGCTGACCTGGTGTGCTTATTCCCAGCTTGCATAGCAGTCTCTTTCTTTCTTTGCCGAATTCCTTCATTTCTAAGGCACAGTGTGGGCAAAGAATACACACGTACATGACACACACGCCTGCAGATTACTCAGGTGCTGGTGGCATCACAGTGTGAGGCAGGGCATTAAACAGGCCAAGGAGAAAGCAAATTAGCTCTCATTTCCTGCCCTTCCCATGCCAGCACATGACTAATATCCCAAGGTGTAGCGTGTCCTGCTTGGTCTGGTGAGGGAATTGTTGAGGAGCAGTGTCATGCTGGGAATTGTGTCATGCTGACTGCAGCCGTGGGAGGTCTGCTGGCACTGCCCGGATGAGCACTCGCCCAGCGTCACTGTTCAGCCACTGCAGAGGATCCCGGATGTCTCCAAAATACAGTGCAGGTGCAGTCTGGCCACAGGTGTGTTATCTGTGTCCAATGCATTGCCTCAGGATGATCAGTGGGAAGGCAGAGTCCAAGTGCTCAGGGTGGTGATGGTGGGGAAATACTGAAGAGTGGTAGAAAGCCATGTCCTAATTCCACCAGTGCAGCACTGGTTGTTTTTTGCACGTCTGACATAATCTGCTGCATCAACAGGCTGCTGAATCTACCAGAGTATCCAGGGAGTGTTAAGATCACAGAGGATTGAGCTGCTTTTTTGGAAGGCATGAGTCTCTAGCACTCACTGAAAATTTGCAGATGAAGCCCTAAAAGTCTTAAAGTTTCTAGAGGAGCAGTGAGATACAAAAGACATGGGCATAATCATGCTGCGGCATTCTGTCATATTTAATGCAGTTCATAGTGAATGTATGTGTGTAGATAAGTATGTATTCATCTCTTTGTTAAATAATTTCTCTACTTATGATTCTAGGAGTTCTTCATATTAAAACTAAGAGAATATATGGTTTCATATCACCTGTATTTGCAATCCCATTGTAGAAGAAAGGTATTGGGGTAGTTTCTGTTTGGTGCATTTCAGGAAAAAAATATCCGAATTTAGTTTACTCAGATACACCAAACATATTTAGGTGCAATAATGGAAGTTATATAATTTTTTGGTATGTCACTTTTTATTTGCCTGAATGGAAAGTACACGGCCCCTTCTTTTTCCCTACCTCAAAAATACAATAATCTAGAAATTGCTTTAAATGCTAGAAAACAGCCACCAGAGGTACGAAACATAGAAACAGAATTGTCAGCCTTCCCTAATGATTAATCTTGGATTTTAAACGACAAACAAAAAATTCATCCTAAATTAGAATTTCCAGGAAACCGCAACTAAATGGGAGGGCAGCTTTGCATTGGGCCAGTTGAGTTTTTCATCTATACTTCATGACATCCTTTTCCATGGTTAGTCCCCTGGGTTAATTCAATGTTAAGTATTTCACTCACAGTGAAACAGGTTATGGAAAAGCAGTGCAATAAAAGTTTTGCAACTTTCAGAACACATCCATTCCCAGGCCTCTCAGGCTTCCTATTTGGAATGAAGGCAAGGACATAAGCATAGGACACTTGAGGGCTGGACCTCCACCTAATCTCCTTGTGTGCTCTGTACCACTGCTATGCAGCAGCACAGCTCTAGGTTTGGTGGGGTGGTGCTACCTCCCTTGCTTTGGTAGAGCCTTGCAGGGATATGCCTACAGTCCGTGCTACAAATGGGAATAACATCACCATTTCCATCAGGTTTGTGCTCCTTTCCTCACTGTGTGTCACAGTTTTCCCTGCCAACAGCTTCATTGATCAAGGCATAAATGAAGGTAGGGAACTGAAATTTGCTGTCCTCTCAGCACAGAGAGGAATGCTGGCTCTGCAACCTCTTAAATGAAGGAAACACGTGAAATCGTTTTTGCTCCCCTTCTGCAGAGAAGCCATTAGCCTCAGCAACAAGGAAGGGGGTAGGTTTTTAAACCCCATGCCTGGGGGGTTAGATAAGCAACAGCTCTTAATGTCAGCATTGATATGTCTGAGTAAGTTAGTCCCTTTCTGAAAACTTAACTCAGGTGAGCAGTGGTTCTGACTATGCAGTTTTGACCCAAGTGGATGGAGCAGAACAGGGCTTACAAAGAAAGGCCAAACTCAGACCTGTTTATGATAAATGAACTTCTACATATTTATAGTTATAAATGTGAATTTCAAGGAATATATATATTATATATATATATATAAAATATAATATATATATTCCTATATCTATATATATATAAAATATTCAGTGTGAAAAATAAAAGGCTCTTCACAAATGTTTTGGTATTGTGCCTTAAAAAAATGACACTTTCCACTGCCAGTCATGACTTTAAGTGAGATTATGGCTAAAAATATTAAGGGAAGGATCACCACAGCAACAATCACATTGCTTCCATTCTGCAGAGGAAATGGAAAAACACTCAAACTTTGCCAACCTGAATAAATTACCCAGATTATCAGAACTGTAAGAAAAGCCATATGTAAGCAGCTCTGTGTGTTTGTGTCTGGAAGTGTGTGCAAATGTGTTAACTGGGTTGCAACCCATTAAATACTTAAGTCAAAGGGGGCAACTCTGAAAATATGCTCAAGAGACAAAAAATTACTGTGGTGGTGCCTTAATTGGCCAGCAGATATCATGTGAAGGGTAGTGCCCACTGCAACAGTGGGGGACTCCAGTCCAGCTGCTGGGCTTGGCTCTCCTGCCCATTGTGGCCTGGACATGGGATGGAGCACATTGATGCTCACTTGGTCTTGCACCAATGTGAAGCTGAGAAAGGGCTGCTTTGATCACACAGATGCACTCTTACTCCAGTCTCGTAGCTGTTTGTACTTATTTGGCAAAGTTTGCTCTGCCAAAGTAAAACATCTCCTTAGCCAAGGGGGGAAGAACAGGGGTGGAGGGGTGAGGGGGCAGGAGCAATATTGTCACTGCTTGACTTGAAGCACATTATGCAGGAGTCTGCACTGGAAACCTCCTCTTAGCAGGCTGCCCACACTCTCAGTGAAGATAGGATGGCTTTTTTAGAGGCAGTCCAAGGACGTGACTTAGAATAGTTGAAATGATGTCAGGCTCTTTGATGAATTCCTATTGCATTAAGGACTCTAAAATCATCTTGTGGAAGCCCAAAGCACATAGCTTTTGAGCACTGGAAGAAAAGGTGTAGAGTGCAAACACTTTGCGTTCCCATTCTCTTGCCATTAGTATGGGCACTTGTTCAGCTGTTTGTAGGTCCAGAATTAAACCCTGGATTGTTGTCTGTCTGTCTGTCTGTCTGTCTGTCCAGGGGGCTGCTATCGCTTTCTGGCTTGGATTTCTAGCTAGAAAGGATCCTCAGTTGTTTTTGGAATCCCACATTTTAAATAAATTGTGCTTGATTGGTCTGTGTCTTTAGCCTTTTCTACTTTCCAGATTCACAGATGTTTTGCAAGGGAGATGTGTGCTCCTGCTAAACAAATTTAAGCATACTGATAACAGACTTACTTTCTTTACTCATTTTTTAAGTAGACCAGTGCAGCTTGGGCTTGGCCAGATGATCTAAGTGATGCCAGTGGTATCCTGGCCTCATCTGAAGTATCTACTGAATGATGGGTCCAGTCTATATTGTGTCTATCGTCTCTTGATGCAGACTGAATTCCAGCAATGACCCATACCTGATGGTAACATGGCTGGAAAATGGTTACAATGGCTGCTCTCAGAAGTTTATGGGGCCCTCTCCTGACTTGCAGGACATTCTGTTCATGTGCCAGTGCCAGAGAGGCACATGAGCAATCAGAAGGTTTCAGTTTGATCAGGCAGGCTGAAAACTCCTGCTGTTACCTCCAGCTTGTAAAGTGCAGTTTATGGTGAATTTGGTCGCTCTCCAATATTCTGCTTTTTTGGTTTTAAAGTGCATATTTTAAAATTTTCTTGCCAACTCGTTTGAAGAGCCCTATGGGTCCTCGCTCTCTTTTGTGTCTTTTGATGGCTGCCACTTTGCTGTGCCCACTGTGGCTCCAAGGCTGGCTGCCTTGCTTAACCACAGGGCCTTGCCACATGGCATGGGTTTTGTGCTGGTTGGTGGTGACACTGAGCCATTGCAGCGGGGGAAAGCTAACAGCAGCAACTGCCATTAAGGAATCCTACATCACCAAGGATCAAGGGCAGGAATTCCAGAGCTCAGAGGGTTTTCATGGAAGTCTGCTGCAATCTTGATATGAGTGAGTGAGTGGAGATGAAAGCACATCTGGATGGGCTAAGTAATGCCTAAGCACTGGAATTCTAATACTAAATACAGTGCATGTGCATTAGTTGATTTGTTTGTTGGTGGAGGTTTTTCCCCCCATCTCTTTTTAAGGTTTGATTGTTTTTCTGGGTGAGGAAAGATGAGTGGTACATATGGTTAGATACATGTCCTGTATGATTCTGTTATTTTGTGTGTGTGACCTTTAAAAATAAAGTGTTCCCCTGGCTGCAGTCTAGAAGTGAATGCTATGCATCAATGCAAGATAGCCCTTAAAGTGAGTTACACTCTTGTTTGTTTCCCCTGTAGTTCTTATTTCTCTCGTTGCTTGTTTGATTTAATTTGAAACAAAAGCTATTCTGGTTGTAGGCAATTTTGATCCAGGCATTCAGGAAATGGAACAGGATTAGATCTACAGAAAATACAACTGCGAAAATCCTACCAGAACAACATGTTGCTTCCCCCACCATTCTGTCAAAGTCAGGTCTGATCAGGCTGTCTCCTCTGTACCACCCTGACCTACCTGTTAGAAGGACAGATTCTGAACTGGATGATAATGGACACTGATTTTCTTTCCCCTTCAAAATCACTGTCTCCAAACTAAGAGATGTATGTTATAACCAACACTCCAGTCTAGAAAGCTGAAGTGACGCCCAGCTGCAAAACTCATATCTGAGTTCCTGATAATGCGATAATATGTGAGAAGCCACCGATTTCTTCCACCCAGATTTATGGGATGAAAGCCTGAAATATGAGGGATATATCTAAAGCGGCTGTGGGTCTTGCCTGCGTTATAGTTTGGGAATTGGCTTGCTGCATTATAGATTGGGAATAATGGACTCGGTGGCCTCTTAGCTAAACTCGGTTTCACAGAGTGCCTTTCTGGGGACTAGTTTATTCTGTTTGTTGTACCTTCCTGTCAAATGTGATGGGAAATCAGTGATGAACAGGAGGTCCCTAATCTCCATGGATACTTGTCTCTGCATGGTGTCAAAATCTGAGTTGGCTGTTAATTTTCTCATATTTTGCATATGACTAATTTACTTAGGGAGGGAGGGAAAGGAAGGAGGTTATTTGAGATTGAAGTAAAAAGAGAAATTGAAGAGATTGAAGAGAAAGAAAATTTGGCAGTGGTTCTCAACTGTAACTGCTGGGAGGCCTCCAGAAGCCTGACCCATACCTGCATCCCCCGAGCTTGTTGTCAGCTCTCACACACTTTGTTCTGTGCTCAGAGCAGGGTCTCAAAGGAGCACAGCTGCTGCAGCTGCTCGTAGACCAAAAGGTGACCTTTCGAGTAGCTGAGGCATGATGCATTATTTAGTGCATTCCTGGCTAAAATGGAAATGAAATGTATTCCTTAGGAGAAAGATTTGTTTGTCCTTTCACTTGGATGCATCCTTTTTGCATCACACCATAGTGTGGCGTGCACACCACTCCTAGGGGTTTCTTCTGGGCAAAGTTTTTGGTAAGACTTTGAAAAAACACTGACTGTTTACTAGAAGGGCCCCACTAGCCAAATGTAATAGACTTCAATTTAGAGGTACCAGGTTTGCAAAAAGCAACTTCTATTTAAATAATGTGTAGGAGTGAAAGCTTCCTGGTGAAGTGTATGTCTTTAGACTATCAGCTGATCCTTGAAAGTACCATAACCAGCTGTTAGTTCAACATGAAGTGTTTTGCTTCATTCAATTAATCAAAAGTCTCTTGGAAGTTGCCATGCAGGGCATTCATTACAGGGATGTTAAATGAGTAGAATATTTGTCATTTGCATAGAGAGAGGCTTCAGCAGTGATCCCAGTGATCTGTGATAGCCAGGTACTTAGGCACCCGGTGTATCTATTGGGTGAAGGAGGGGAGGCAGATGGGACCAATTTTTCACGATGTCTGACATTAAGTTTTCCACGTGGTCTTCCAGACAGAGATTCAAAGAGGCTGAATCCTACCTCTCCTGCTGACTGTGAATGAAGATTGCAGTATACTCAGCTACAAGTCCATCTGCTCTTTAACTGTTTTTTAAAAAAATTATCTGTTTTTCTTTTGAAGTTTCCAGCACAATTTATGAAGGCTCAAAAGGGGTATTATTCATATATTTTAGAGGAAGAAACCTAAACTGTCAAAGTAGCAACTGACTTGAGAATAGCCAATATTCTCCAATGCATCAGCATTTAGAAGAACCTGGGAAAAGATCCTGTGCTTACCAGGAAATTTCACTGATCTCATCAAGTCCCAAAACACAGGAAGGAAAAAAAAAAATCTGCACAAATGAAGAAGTGCCCAGCAGACCATGCTATCTGGTTGAAAACCCCAGTGGTAAAAATTTTTCATAAAATTATAAGTATCTGCTTCTGTGAGATTATTTTTAGCAGTAAAAGAGTAGATGGTGTAAGACAAGTGAAGAGAGATTCCATAAATAACTGCATTTCAGTTACTTGTTTGGCATCATCTTAATTGTTACAGCAAATAGCACAAGATGGCAAAAAAGTAAACACCTTTCTACTCAGAAGATATACTGCTTTTAAAAATGAAAGGAGTGAAAACCAGTTCTATCATTTTTAGAATCCCAGTTCATTAAAATGGACGTGACTGGAGAAGCATAGACACCTGAGCAGTTTTCAAGACATTCCTCTGGCATGTTCTCACTGACTCCGAGACCTTATTTCCAGCCACAGTGTCTGCTCATCCTACTACAGCACCCTTCAAACCAACCTTCCCCAAAGGATCCAGCAGACATGGTCTGAGAAAAGAGCTAAGCACAAGCTGGTAAGCACTCACTGCAGGGAGTTCTGAGTGCTGTGGGATTTAGTCAAACAGTAAAGTACAAGCTTCTACTATGACTCATCTGGTGTAAAACTAGTGCTAAGTATTGTACATAATTAAGACAGCATTATTACAGTGAGATGGCACTTCTTTTTTTGGTATGGTTAAAGTCTTGAAAAGGTGTAATGTTTTCAGCATTCAGAGCTGTGAAGATGAGGAGTTCTGATAGGAGTTCATTCTAAAAGATATCATGGCTACAGTGAGTTTAGATCATAATTTGTGTTATTGCTGAAGCTTTGCATGCATATTTCTGTTGTCTTTGTGAAAAGCTGTGGTATTTGTGAGAATAAACACGACCTTGGAGTCATGTTCATTAGATAACACTTGCAACACTGGCCTCTCTACACATTCTGAGGGTTTTCATGATTTTTAAACCCACAAATCAAGTATTTTATTTTGAGCCACACTTCTTAAAGAGGTCCTAATGGTTTTCCAAGTAACAGGCACAAAAATTACATTTGCCATTGAATGCAAGAGCAAATGTAGTGTCAGTGAGCTAGAGATTCCATATTTGAACCTGACTGTCAGCAGATACAGAAGTATTAGTAAGACATTGTCTCTACCAGTGGGTAAATTTGAACAAGTAAGTCATTCCAATTTGCTTACTTGTCCCAACTTTTTACTTTAGAGGTCCACAAATCAACTTTGCTTTTAGTGAATGCATGATCTTGGTAAAAAAATTTTGTGGTATAATCCAAAGAAATTCAGCTTACTGCTCATTCTAAAACCTTTTGTTCATGTTACTTGATTCTCAGTATCCTTGACTAGAAACTCCTATGGTGTTATGATATTGTTTCTGTTCATTGATTATCTGTCTGACTTGCAAGGGAGAGGTGGGAAAGCAGACTGCAAGATGGTGACCTGGACCATTTTAAGGGACAAGACTTTACAAGAATCCATTTCCACCTGTGTATTCCAATGGATGCCTTTGTAGTATGTTCATGCTCTTACTGGAAACTCTATTGGCTACTTCTTCAACCTAACTTTTCCACCACTTTTCTTATAGTTTCCTAACATGCTTTTTATACTGTGTTTCATGCACATCTCCAAGGAATTGTTTGTGTAAGTTACAGGAACGACAAGGTCTCAGGAGGAATCTCAGGCAAACAATGCACTTGGGTGAAGACGTCTCAACTACAGCCAGGGACCCCTTTCTTTTTGTATGAGTTGAAAAACCCATAATATTTTACAAGTCTGAAGATTAAGAATTCCAAGGGTCTTTCTGAAAAAATGATCATTTAATATAAAAGATAAATCAATTCCTGTTTTGTTTGCACTGACACTTTCCGGGTGAGTTTCCAATCTATTAGTGAAGCAGTAAACGCTCCCCCAGCAACCCACCACTGATGTTTTGAAAGCGAATCAAAAGCAGTGTAAGGCTGTTGAAGAAAAGGGCTTGAAAGGAAAAGAATGAAAGATCATACCATTCCTATGGTAGCTGCAAAAGTTTGTGAAGATTACAGCTGAGAGAGGGATGGGCCAGAGACCAGAGAGACACCAAGGGATAAAGGACAATATATCTACCTGCAGGGTTTTGTCCTAACATGCCTTCTTGCAGGCTCACAGCCTAAACAGCACTACTAAAATTCTGTAGGGTCGGTCTGTTCAGGGCACACCACCAGAGGTGGAATTGTGTGAGAGGATGGATAAGGCTCAAATGGAGAGAGCACCTGTTGACAGTGGTTTTTACCTTGGACTTTGTTAAGCCCTGACAGGATTTATAGAGAGTCTGGACATGTAAGAGAAATACCATGCCTGCCCATTCTTTGTAAGATAGGGTTTTCACTTTAGCTGAGGGGCCAGGGACCTTGCTGTGGGTGCATGCTGGAATTGCACTTCTGGTGCACTCTCAGCTGCTCTGACTTTTATCTTTATTCCAACCATGAGCTCACTATAAGCCCAAAGGGAAAAGTATTTGTATTCCACTGTGCACATTGACAGTAATTTTGTGTATGCAGCACAACACTGTAGAAAGAGACAGGTATATGGAGCATTTAGAGGGCAATCATTTCTTCTAACTTTTTATTTATTTATTATTTTTAGCCGCACTCCAAAGGTTATAGTGGGAATGGCAAAGAAAAGAACTTGCAGGCTTCACAAAAATCAAAGCCCGCAGTTTGTGCTGGATGGGTTTATTTGGCATACATCTGTGATTATGAAATGAATTTTGAATTGCATTTGAACTTCATTTGGATAATGATTCATCCTTTCGATTTCCCTTTTCCCTCCAGAACATCCGCCATTAACAAACCAACCAGTTGCAATGTTTTACAATCCACATTTGAACACATTTCTCAAAAGATTGCACACTTCCTTGAATAAACAACTACTCAGCTCATTTGCACAGAGATAGGGTCAGTCTTGGGGCTGAAAATTGAATCAACAGCCCTCTCTGGAAACCATCTTTGAAATGGTCAAGAAGCAATTGAAGTAGAAACATGTTAAACTGCAACTTCATGTTGCAGAAATGCAGTGTCAACACTGTTGATGTACAAGCAGATATTACGAAGAGCCTTGGTTTGGTTGAGTTGAGCCCATTACAAGGTTTAGGCACATGTCTGAAGATGGAACTACATGACTGAAGTTAAGATGTGCTTAAGTGTTTTGTTGTGTATGGGCCTACACGTTACATCTGTGTTTGTATTAAGAAGAAAAGCTGTTCTACAAGACATTCAGGCATTTTAAAATGTATTTTTGTTCTGAACTGGAACAGGAAGTTTTAGCTTTTAATGAAATTTAGGAGATTTTAATTCCAGAAATCTTGTAATTGAGCATACTTGAAACATTGTGTGTCGCTAATGTTGAAATGATTTGAGATATTAAGATTGAAATATTGCGTGTCCACATATGTTACAAAATTAATTAGAAGCAACTGTTAACTAAGCATGTCGTGATTGCCTGGGTTGTGTATAACCACCCCCTGGATACAGAAAAGAGCTGTGGTCTGGTCTAGCTTCTTGGCTGAGATGCAATGTTCCATGAGCATGCTTCTCAGCTGAGCAATAAAACAAGGATATTCGTCTGTGCACAAAGTAGACCTGGACCTACTAAACCCTGCTCAGTCCAGCTGGATTCAGGTAGGGACATCTCAAGTGCCTTGTACCAGGACTTTGCTGCAAGTGCTTCAGAAATGCAGGGCAAAGACCCTTTTGCTTGTAGGTGGTTTGGGTTTTCCTTGGGTTCTTGGTTCTACCTTTGACGTATACAAGGTGGTTCCATACTATCCAGGAGCCATGGTAGTTTGGGCACAGCACTATCATTTTTATCTAATGCTGTACATGATAACTGAGCCCTTCTGGAGCTGAAAGTTGCAGCTCTGCAGCAGCTAGTCAAAGTGCAGAAGTCAGCTGCAGCTACTTAAAGTCAAGCTGAGTCTTTGCAGGAACTTTAATGTTACCTTCAAGTCTGTTCTGCCATGGACACCCCACTACCTGAGGACTGCAGCCTGGCTTTAAACTTAAAAGCAAAAATTTGCAAATCAAAGCTAAGTATGTTTTGGTAACTTCTTACTAAGTATATTTCCATAATCAATTGTCATTTTCTTGAAAAACTTTCAGTATTGTGGAATCGACCTTCACTATAAGGAGACTGATGCACTGGGAAAAACTCAAGCAGCTCTGTGAGGATATAGCAAGAATGATAGACAAAGTCTTACCAGGCTGAATATATTTCTTGTTCTGCCTGTCTGTAGGTATAGTGGTTGTTCAAAAGGGAGTAGATATCTGGAAATAGTCTATGAATGGGAATCATACTCTGTTCCCCCCTGTTTCCCCTTCTCTTCAAGTTACAATCTCTTAGTTTCATTGCCTGACAGATCAAGTGGTTTGATCCCCAAGCCATGGACTTGTTTGGGTAGGTGGGCTTAAGAAGACTGAAATAATTGCTTTAGAGAGGAAATTTTCCATGGCTCAGGCACATGACACATGTGGTGAAATTTATTCAGGCAAATGTTTTATCTAAAATGGCCTTTCCTGCTTAAGTCTCTAGGTAGTTATGGCTTTGCTTGACCTTTTCTTTTGGGGTTGACATAAATATCTGAGGTTCACAGTCTTTGTGTCCCTATCAGCTTCTAGGTCAGCTGGCCAGCAGAGAAGTTGTCTAATCCCATTTTTGAGAGATGTTCTTTCATTTTTTAAGGCTTCAACTCCAGAAAAATGTAAACCAGTAAATTTAGCTGGAGACAGTAAATATTGCCCCTTATGATAGACCCCTCTGCCCTTGCTTGGCTCCTCTCTTACTCTTCCTGTAAGAAACTAGGGCAGTTCCTAGTATCCAACCAACAGAATTCTTTGGATTCAGATGTGATTAAGAATAGGAATGGGAACTGAACCTGGATTCTATATTCATAATTTTCATTCTTGTCGTCATCATCATCATCATCATCATCATCATCATCATCATCATCATCATCATCATCATCATCANTATTATTTATTACTATTACTATTATATTTTGCTGCAGTTACTACGTGGTATGGTTATATTTCTGTTTGAAGAAACAGAACAGCTTCACAAATGAGTATAAGAAGATGCATGTATTTTCCCGAGCTTGTATGTACTTAACTGTAATCTGACACTTACTGTAAGAAATGCATTTTATATAATTGGCAGTGGCAGACATATTCTGATAGAAAAAGAATGTATTGAACCATACACAGTGTATCACTGATAGTGACTTGCAGCAGTATTCCCATAAAAGTAAAAGATAATTTAGCACTTGAAAGTCAGGCCTCAAAACCAAAATAAAATGTTTTCCTGTTTCTGTACCTCGCCTAGGATATATCTCCCCTCACTGCAGACATCAGCAGTGGAGACACATATGGCAAAACCCATCACCCCATGCTCCCTTTGCAGTCAATACAGGGAGCAGGCACTTTTAGGCCATGATTCATCTGACCTATTTACATGTCTGCTGTAGGAGGAGATGAATCACTGCCTAGACTAGATCTGTGCGGAGGATAAAGGGAGCCTAAGATGGCCAGCACAGATGTAGATGCTTGTAAAGATCTACAGTTTGAATTTAGGCTTTCAGTTTGGAACAACAATTTTCCAGAGAAGAGTAAAATTTCCTATGCCATGTTTTCCTAGCAGAGTATATGTATGAATATATACATCTTTGGTATTTTTCTTCCTGCAACAAAAACATTTACAACAATGTCTTTTGAACACTGGCCCTATATCCCCTTCCAAATGTTCTACCATCTGAAGGGCTGCCATTTTGTGTCTCTCTGCCTCTGCCCCTTTCACACATACAGACGTGTACACATACCATATTTCAGAGCTGGGCCTTCTGAGTTTTCATCATTAACTTAAAATACATTCCTCTGTGTGTGGTAACCAGAGCTGCTGTTACACACGGGCAGATGTATATAACTGACTTTGTTTTTTTAAAAAATCCAAAGCAAAATATGCAAACAGAAACATCAAATGAAGATTTCTGAAATTTCCTTCTGTTTAAAATAACATTTTTATTAGTTTGGTTCTTTTCTTCTAGGATCTGCTCTACTCAGCCTGCAGCCTTGGTGAGGCAGAGCATCACAGGAAGAGGAGCATGAATTCCTGGGAGACAAGTACTGATGCAGAGGAAGGGGGAAGACAAGACTTGATCATCTAAGAAAGAGTGCAGGTTCCTAAGCAGAGAGAGGCACAGTGGTGTTATTATGCATAGAAGGCCAGAGCTGAGACAGTCTGGTTTCTTGAGGACGATGTCCTGGCAGATACCCTTGTGCACATGCTGTAACATGATATTCCAGTGCATCCGTACATCCATCTATGCTGCAAATGGCATGGGGGTGATATTTTGAAAAAAGAAGAAGAAACAAAACCACCCTGTTGGAGAGCTTTACAATGCTCAGCTGCTCCTGAGGAGTGCTTGGTGTAGCTACAGCAGGCAAAACATCCCTCCCATCTAGTCATTGGCACACAGCACAGCAACCCATTTATGTGAGCACCTGGTTGATCAGTTTGTCTGTGACAGATCTTGGCACACCCTCTCCTCTGGCTGTAAAGTTTTACTGACTTGTGTGTTTTCTCCCCCACAAACTCTTGTCTGGCATGGGAGGACTTGGAACAGAACAACCCTGGCTCTGGCAACAACAGGAAAGTACATTTTAGATAACCCTTTAGGGTGCAAGCTTTGCAGCCATTTAAGGGCTTTTTTGTGGGGTTAGGGAGGAAGGGCTGTCCATCATCCAAAGTCTATCGCTGTGGGAAGGGTGCCTGTGACTGCAAAGGTCGTTGGCAAAGGCCACAAGCCTCTGAAGGCCGCTCTGAGGAATGGATATGGGCTCGCAGTTCCCCACAGGGTGCTGGGCAGAAGTGAGCACTCTTCCACCGGTCATCCCAGTGCATCATTCATTAAACATAACGCCCTACAGGAAAATCAGGGTTTTGTGTTTTCCGTACCCTCTCCTGCATCAGCCCTGACGTCAGTAGTTTGGAACCACGGAAGTTAAATTAAGGCCAGTGCAGTCTAATA
The DNA here is from genome assembly GCA_008694505.1 of Cyanoderma ruficeps. Taxonomy (NCBI): domain Eukaryota; kingdom Metazoa; phylum Chordata; class Aves; order Passeriformes; family Timaliidae; genus Cyanoderma; species Cyanoderma ruficeps. Next base: position 54,496,789 of record VZDJ01007755.1, on the reverse strand, counting down.
GGCAAGGGATAGCAAATGCTAAGAAGTCAAGGTAATGAGAAAACACCTGCCATCTGGAGCTGTCATAAGCATGAATTTACATCTCTCCGCACGAAATAAATAAATCACGGCCTGCAAAACATTACTCTCCCTGGATGCAAAGTCCCACTCCTGCCACCAAAAATTTTGGCCTTCCCACTATCTGTGCAGTTGGTGGCTTCTGCAGAAAGCCCCAGGGTGAGGTGCCTGGGCTCGGGGAGAATCTGCAACCGCTGCCTGCCCAGGCACCATGGCTGGAGCGGGATCTGTTCTGCTGCATTTGCTCACTCCCATCCTCGCTCTGACGGAAAGTTTTCCTCCTGGCTCTGACAGCACTGCAGCCACTTGGGGAAGCACATGACTTCCTTGGGAGATGGTGTTTCTTATTTGTGTTGCAGGCCTCCAGCAGGCATGGCACCGAGGCAATATTTATATCAGTTTTTGTAACATTGCTGCAGCAGCTGCAATTTTGGGAACTGAAGTGCTGGCTGGAAGTGGGAGAGAGAGGCACAAAGCACAACACGCCACACAGAAATGTGGATGTGAGGGGGGGGAAGAAAAGAAAAAAAATAATAAAAAAAAAGAAAAGAAAATTGGCAACCAGCCTCCTCCCCCAGAAAGCTCATTGTGTTCCTGCGTGCCAGGGGTGCTGCTTGCCCTCCAGATGGTTACCACAGGGCCCATCTGTGTAAAAGTGAGTCAATGGCAATTGCAGCTCAGGATGCCTGTGATGGGATCAGATCTGTCCCCTCAGGGTCCTTGCACTCCTGGGGGAGCAGGACAGGGGAAGGGGAGTCCTCCAGCCATGTGGTTTTCTGTGCTACAAGCCAAACAGTGTTCAGCAGTCTTCTCATACCCTTCAGCTGTGAGAAAGCATAGTGCAACACTTGTGTGCAGGCTGCTGCAGGCTGCCCAAAACTGCTGCAGCCCCATGTTGTGCCTTGGCAATCAGGCCCAGCAAGCTCCTTATCCCAACTAACATGCCATGCTGGTGCAACCATGCTGCTGCCAGGTGCCCAGCTCGGACCTCTGACCCACACTCTGCATGTGTCCTGACCTCTGTGGAATTATCTTGCTGTGGCTGGGAAATCCCCAGGGAGTTAGGATAGGGGTCCTGTTCTCAGATGGTTTATTTGCTGCTTCCCATTACAGGTATGTGACCCAATTCTTTTCTGCCCCCTGGCTTGATTTCAGTGGTGTTTAGCCAGTGGAGATTTGAAGCTTCTCTGGTGCTATGGGGCTGGAAGTCATAGCTGCCCGAAAGCCAGTAGAGTTGTCTTCACTGTGTCTCCTTGTTCCCTCATCTGCCCTGCAACAGAGGCAAGTGCGTGCCCTTGGTGGATGCCATGTATGTAAGAGGGGCTCTCCACTGCCCATGCATGTGCTCAGTAGGTGGTTTCTACCTCTGCTGCCAAACAGCTGGCAGAACATAAGCCTGAATTCTTCCCTGTCCATTGCTACCCTGTCCCTGTCTCCATGTAGCTCCACTGGCCTGTGGAGTTATGTCTGACAGAGGAGGTGTCACAGTCTCCAGTTACCTTAGAGCTTGATGAAACTGAAGAAAGTAAGAAAGAAAGTTGACATGAAGCTAAAAAGCTCCCACAAGGTGCAGCCACAGACCTGTCAGGTGATGCACATTTTATCACGGGCAAGAGCTGAAGGTCATTTGACCCAAATATAGCTGTGTGGTGCAAAACACCTTCATTGTCCTGGACAGCACAAGGTCTCTAGAAAAAGCTGGGCTGCCAATGAGCTTTCCCTGTCCATGTGTCCTGCAGTCCTCTGAAAGGACTGGTGTGAGGACCAAGCAGGGGAATCATTACTGTGTCTGCCTGGGAGGACTCTTGAAAACGAGGACCTGCAGCTGCATCACAGGCTCCCTGAGGCAGAGACACCATCAAAGACTGGCAACACGGTAAGCATGGCTTCTTGGACTATGTGCCTCAGAAAATCCCCTCCAGTCTCTCATTTCATTTGCTCTTGAGCCATAAGCACTCCTACTTTGTCTCAAAAAGAACTGAAACTACAATGCCCAAGTTGTTTCCTTAGCACAAATACCCTGAAATGTTCCTGGTGAGCAGAGTTGGGGTAAGAAAGGCAGGGAGGGGAGGGAGGAAGAAAAACATGCCAGCTGTGGTGGCAGATCCTCCAAAGTGGTGTGGGGAGGACTTGGCAACCCTTTCAGCATTGTCCTATTGCAACAGGAAGGAGGAGGGTATACAGAGGTTACTTAAAAGCCCCAGACTTTTTCCCTTCTTCTATTGCACTGCAGAAATTCTGCAAGGGAGAAGAAAAAAAAAAAAAGACTATCTGAAAAGAAGGTACCATTGATAACTAAAAAACTTCCTTTTAGAGCTTACTTCTATTAAATAATTGCTACATTTTAAATTGCTGTTTTCAGGGGCTTTGGGAAGAAGTTTTCTTCTCAGTCATTAATATTTTCTTAGAAGGGTTGCATGGCTTTTTCATCGCTACATGCTTACACTGAAATAGATGTGAAAGCAGTTTTGAGTAGCTCAAAAAGAAGTCTCTGATCAGCCTACATCTAAGATTTCCCTTAAGGACATTAGTGGGAGAGAAATAAGTGGATAAGTGCTTTTTTCTTCTCCTTTTTTTCTCCTTTACCCCCTCTCCCTCTTTTTCTCAAAAGTGGATTGTATGGGTGCAAGAGTTAGCCCTGTAGATATTGGGTGTTTGTGTGCATAGGGACAAAAATACAATTCTCCACTTATCATCCACAGGCTGTTGTAGGCTGTAATATTTGGCTTGATTGCAGTATGAGTTATAATGTCATTTTTATTAGGAAGAGGTAGTGTGTGATGCACTTTCTGAAAATATAATTTGCTATTTTGGATTCAATAATGCTTTTATGGAGGATGAGAGACCGAAATATTTTTCCAGTTCTTTTACCTGAAACTTCCTAATGTTTTTAGTGCCCTGCTTCTCCTAGGCAAATACTTCTGTGTTAGACTTCCCTCTCCTTCTCCCACCCCCTCCTTCTTCTCTTATTCATGTGTTTTGATGAACAAAAATGCCTTCCAATCCTTAGAGAGCTATACTTATCATTAGACTGATGTTTTCTGCCTCTCAGGTTTTATTTATGTAAGTCTAAAAATGTGTAGCTCACTGGCACCCCACATTGCTTTTGGCTTCTCCTATCTTGCACGTGCCATTCTAACTCATGTTTACTTTTTTCCTTGCACTCTTTCTTTCATACTATTACAACTTTTTAGTACAGGATATCTGAAACAATGAGCACCAACGAGGAGAATAAACTTCCTTTGAATGGGAGAAGAGCCATCCCACCAAACTACTCCAATGATGAAGAAAATGAGGTTCCTGAGATGGAAGCTTTTGGATTGATACCTAGAGGATTTAATCCTAGAGGTACTGTGTACAATTAAGCCATAAATCTATTTTTACATCTTCCATACTCTTAGCACAGGTCTGTGAACTAAATCCAAACCACTTTTTCCTTACATCTTTCCAATTCAGACGGTTCTTCTTGCTACTCATGGGAAAACTTACTGAAACCACCTCTGTGTATGGAAGTGTTAATATGGGTCATAGGTAGGGAAAGTGAGAAGTAAAGAAGCTGAGGCACCAGTTATCAGCTTGAACTGTGGGACTGGTTAAAAAAAGGAAAGAATGGGTTTTTCCAGCTTGATCACAATCACAGAGTCACTTTAAGAACCTCCTGGCTTCAGGCATGGCTGTTGCAGCATTGGAGTGAAGGGCCAGAAGGAGTCTGTTCTCTCAATGGCTTGTCTCATTTATATGGCCTTAAACTGCGTGTGAAACTGCTGCAAATGTTGTCTGGCAGGGAAAACTTTCACTATATATGTTCAGATCACTCACAAAAAATAGCATAAGATTAAAAGGAATACCCATATCATTATTTATTCTCCTGTGAAAAACGTTTCAATCATTTGGCTGGGGAAATAAAACAGTATCATGGTAGAGAATAAACAAATCAGAGTATGTTCCCAATTTCAGCTCTTTGGAGTCAACCATAAGTCAACCAAATGTAAGATCTAGTTTAAAATAAAACAGGATTAACTTCTGACTGACTCATTAATGAAATGATGTTAAATTTTTTGCTATTTGAATTGAACAGCAGAACTTGTTGAACGCGGCAGCTCAGGGTAGCTGGATGTAATACTACTTAATGCTCATAGGGGACTTTTCATCCAGAGTTGAAGGACTGCTTAATAAATGTGGACAAGAATTAATTACTGAATTTCACACATTGGGGAACAGGCAAAGAGATTTTAAGTGACAAGTTGCAAAGCATTATTTCTGTAATCCTAATCATGTGCCTTAACCACACTCCCCTCCTCACACACCCTACCCCACCCCCATCTTAATACACACACATTTCATTTGGAAGCATTTATATTTTTTTAAATGCCTCAGCAAACCAACTGGCATGTTAAGACTGCAGAAATTTTGCTTGAACCTATTCTGACAACCCTGTAGCTCTGGGGCAAGTGTGTGTGTTTAAATTGTCAGATGCAATGCAGTACAGGTCCCGGCTAGACACTGTTTCAAACCCAACATGCTCACAGAAACTGGCTATGTGTAACTGTGGGATACCTTAGAAGGAATGCACCCTGTAGCTAAAGCCCACCAGTACCAGGAGAAAGATCCCTGTTGCTTTTTGATGTGTTTCACATCAGGCTCTGAATGAAGTGTGGTTCTTGTGGGTGGCAAGCACCCTTCTTTTCAGAAATGCAGTAGAAACTTGGGAATGTCGGGTCAAGTGAGTTGAGGCAGGAGCCCAACATGTCCTTAAGGTGATGCTGTTGTTGAGAAAAACATCCCTTGTCCAAAGCAAGAGTTTGTGTGGCCATTGAGTAAACCTGGCTATGGAGCTGATATGGCTGAAAAATAAATCTGTGCAAAACCCCCTCTTTTTGTACAGCTGGATCAGCTCTGCTGTCCAATTCTCTCCAGTGCTTGTAGCAAAAATATGCAAGGGGTCACCTGAAGGGTCACCTGAAGGGTCCCTGAAGGGACTGTAGCATCATCCCTGTTTTGGTGCACATCAGCTGTGATCTAAGCCTGTGGTACCAGCTGATACAAGTGTGGCCCCTGGACATACTGCTTGGAGTAGGATGCTTAAGTCACCTGCCAGACTATGTTAAAGGTTTATTGTTCCGTGGAGCTTGACCTGACATTCAGGAGCTGAGCTTGCCCCAGAGCACTCTGTGTTGTGCTTGGGGGTTAAAATGATTGTCCATGGACAGAGCAGGAGCAGCACAGTGTGATGATGAGGCTCTAGACCTGTGACCACCTCCTGGCAGAGAGCTGCTTGTGACACCTTCCCCTTCTTCTGCACACCCCTACACTTCTGGGGTGTCCAGATTTTTCCATAGCAGTTCCCAGATTTCGTTGCCATAACACAATGAATAAAAACATGCAAATACTTTTACCTCTGCTGTTACAATGGAGGTGTTTTCTAGCCTTTGGACACCTGATATAAACATCTAAACACCTGTGTCTTCACCTGTGTCAGGTTGTAGTCAACAGAGAGCCATCCAGTGAGTGGAGGTGAGGGCACAGGTTGTCCGGAGAGTCACTGGATGTCAGTTCCATTGTGATCTGTACCCTTCTCTCAGCTCCACTGACTGCAGCAACCAGCCATCAACTGGCCATAATAAGAAGTTACATACCAGGCTCACATCATTTAGATGCCTAAATTTAACTGAATTCTGCCCTTGATCTGTGCAGTGTAGGAGTCTACAGCTGAGCTAGTCACCCTCGTTTCCCTTGACAGCCAACAGAGAGAAACAGGCATTTTTAGGGTGTGATTCATTTGACCTATTTTAGCTACTACTCTCGGATGAGGTAAGACCCTGTGCTTGCCTAGCTCTCTGCTGACACCCACTTCTACTCGGCTGAATCACAGCCGGGCCGGCCGCCGGGGCCGGCCGCGTCCCCAGCCCGGTCAGGGGGCTGCCTGCTGCTGGAGCCGGCTCGCCTGCCCGAGGAGATGCTCACGAGGGGGACGGAACAGCAAGAAGCCTGTGTCCCCGGGAACATCCCTGTGCCGTGTCCTCCCCCTCGGCTCGTCCCGGCCAGCTCATCTCACCACAGTGTGTCGTGAGTGGGCCCGGTGGGAGGACACAGCCCTGTCATCCCACTCTCCTTTGCAGAGTCCGGTGACTCGCCAGGCATTTGTGCTTCCCCTGCTAGCGGAGTGATGGCCACTTCCTTTGGAAATTCACGTTATTTTTTTGGTAGTAATTCAAAGCCCTTCCTCTCTGGTTGTCTGAAGGCTATTATTTTTATTTGGAAAAACTCAACCTTGTGCTCATTTATTTCCCTGCAAGCTGAACATTACACAAGCTTTAAGAAGGCATCACACTGTTACCTCTGGTGCAGCAAACCTGTTTGCACTGAACAACAGACCAGGCTACAGGCAAACCCTCAAGTGGACCTGACTTCAAAGGAGGTCTCGATTGGCCACCTGTCCCTCACAGATGAGCACTGCCTGGAGCTTTCCTTTGGATCACACCCTGGTGCTGGTCTTAGCACATCCTGTTACCCTGCACATGTTTTGCTCTTTGTAATTACCATTACTGTAATTAGCACAGGCTCAGCCATGAGTTATCTTCATCTGGCAAGCTTAACGTATACATTTTAACACTGAGACCAAAAATGAAATGTGTTTTTTGCAGATATGTATGGCTGTGTTCTGACAAGACCCATGTAAAGTCCTGTGATAAAATGAAGCAAATGATGAACTTAAAGCCCAAGGTGGCTTAGCTTTGCAGTTCCTTGAAGGGGCTAACATGCAGATGAAGAATGGGGTCACTATTGCCTTTTATTGCAAAACAGGAGAGGAAAATAACCCTCAGGTCTGTTTCTATGCCTCCTTGGAATAAGGGAGAAGCTGAGCCACTTCCTTATTGATAGCTTCACTCCTCACAGAACCCCAAAATACACAGCTTTTACACGTAGTGCTTTTGGCCCAGATGCGTTAGAAAGATGTAAGAGGAGGGCTTCTCCCTTGTCCCTGCTTTATCCCTGTACAGAAAATTCCTGCCTCGTGTAATTCAGTTGAGAGTTTTGTCAGCATTTTAGTGAGCGCTGGTAAGTTTTGCAAGGAGGGAGGTGAAGACAAGTCCTACTTCACAGAGGGGCAATGAGAATGATTTCTGAGCAAAATGTTTCATACAGACATCTGTAACTTCAGCCAGTGCTAAAGTCAGTGGGTTTTTACAGAAGTTATTCCAGAAGCCTGGGGAGTTGAGCAGACAATAACAATAACATTGTCATGGGACTTTAAGCCTGACTCAGGCTTGAACAGAGTATTCTAGCCTTTTTGCAGATTAGGGTTAGCTGGAGGCAGATGGTTTTGGGTTCAGTTATTCGGGGCTATTCCATGAAAGGTTCCTTATCATGTTGTGTCCTCAGGCATATTCCTTTCCTTGTGTTTCCTAAAGGACACAGATAGGGATCTGAGGGATGATGCAAATAGGAGTGGGACCTACTCCCATTGCCATTACTCCCCTGTCTCCCATTAGCTGTTGCCCACGGCCCAGGCTGGAGCAGAAGAAGGACTATGCTGACCATACTTCCCATCCAGAGAAGATGCTGCCTGCAGGGTTCTGCTGCTTGTCCAGAACTGACAAATTAAATAATTTGTGCTGAGCTTCTGTGAAAGGGGCCACATTCAGCCCTCAGTGACTTGAATGTCCGACTCATTTACTGAGCACATCATTCTTGCCCACAGTGTGCTTAGTAGAAAGCCAAATTAGCCACCATCACAAGTACACACAGCTCCACCAGCTGCTGTAAATGTGCAGCTCTTTTTGCCAGGCATGAGTTTGGCTCTGTCACTCTAAGTATAAAATGCAGGAATTAGCTTGTTTCTAACTGTCAGCACCTGGAAAGACAAGCTGAGAGCTGCAAATCTAGCTTTACTCTGCTGTCTCTCTCCTGGTGGTGTGTAGTAATGGTCCTGCTCCTCCTGGCAGAGGTTTCATGATTATGTGCCTAAGCATGTAGGCAAAAGAACAACGTCCAGTTCATTTTCATGTGGTTTCTCATAGTGTGAGAAGACTCCCATTGTGCAGATTCAGAGTGTGGTACAGTCATGTAGCTCATGGTGACTGCAAGTGCCTGTGGCTATCCCAGTGCCACCCCACACTGGTCATTTGCTGAACAAACTTCTTCTAGTTTGCTATAACCCTTCAGACAGCATGAATTTGAAGGGAGCAAAGCTCTGCCTGTGCACGTTATAGATACCTACTGCTGCTTGCCTGTAACTCTATGCTGTAATTATATGCTGCAATGATATATTTAGTTTTCATAAGAAGACACTAATAGCAGTGGAGGTGTACTGAGAAGCTGAGACAAGACACATGCAGTACACCCAAACCTTATCTAATACAGGCAATCCAAGCTCTCAGCTGAATGCAAGATCATTAACTGTCTCTCAGCTCTCAGTACTGGTAGCGTTTTGCAAACAACGTATTTAAGTGTCACAAAGCCCCTGTGAATTTGCATTTTACAAATGGGGGGCTGCAAGAAGGGAGACACAAAGCCCCAGCCATCAAAGTCCCACTGACTGCTCTGGTAAACTCATGACAGCAAGGCCCAGACTTGTAGAAAGCCAATGCCAATGGAAAGATGGGTCCAGACTCTCCGTGGGGTCATTCAGCTTTCAACATCTAGCAACCTGCTCTTTCTGTGGTTGCTCTCACCATGCACTAGAAGCCTTTTAGCCTCTGTGAAAGTGGCAGGGCTACAGAAAACTGTCTGTCCTTAAATCTATCCTCAGCCAGGAGCACGTAAGCCCCAGACAGATCCAGCGCGTTCCTATTGCATGGTGTTCCTTCCCTGGAGAAGGAGAGGACAGGGCCTCTAATGATGTTGGTACCAATTTTGTCATTTCAGCACACTGACTCCTTCCCCCTCTGCTCATTTACGTGTCTCTGCAGATTACCTGCGTGTTGTGGATATTTATATGTTCAAGGACCCTCACGAGATCAACAAGCAGGAGCACCACACTGACAAGTATTACAATCCCAAGCTGATAGTGCGTCGGGGACAGGCTTTCCAAATCCAGATTGACTTCAACCGACCCTACAGGCCAGAGACAGACCGATTCTGGGTGGAGTTTTTGATGGGTAAGTGCCTGGCAAAGGCGGTGTTATCAGCAGGCAGTTCTCAGCAAAGCAATAGTGTCTCATAAACAGGGAAACAGTAGAACTTAATGGCTGGGTCTTTTCCTGTTATGATTGATAAACCATAAAAGCAGGCTTAGCCATAGGCAAGGAAGTGTTTTTTCTAAACACAGTTTGAATCTTTTCTTGAGAAAACCAGCAGAATTTTGTGTGAGAGAAGAGGGAACACAATCTGGGGTTTCTGTTTCATAAGAAGCTGTACTTTTTTGAGCTTTCAGAGTTATAGCTGGTTAATGCTGTATGGCAATGCTGAAAGGTAGGTGGAACAGGAAACCTCTTTTGTTAGTATTTAGGAGATGTAGGGAGGGGGAGTCTGTTTTTTGAGGTAGGAGAGGTGACTGTATGAACTGAGATAGCAAAGTATTGATTGCATAAAGAGCACCGGGTGGAAGAATCTTGCAACTTTTCAGCCTGCATTTACAAAAATTAGTAACAAGGGATAAAGTTCAGCAACTGTAATTTTGGGCCAGAAACAGAAACACAGTTTCATAGAATCACTAAGGTTGGAAAAGACCTCTGAGGTCATTGAGTTAGCACAGCCACGTTTACTACCAAACTAAGTACCCAAGTAGGGGCGGTATTTCTACCACTTCCCTGGCAGCCTGTGCCAATGTATGGCTACCCTCTCAGTGAGGAGATTTGTGCCAATATCCAATCTAAACCTCCCCTGGTACAACTTGAGACTATTTCCCCTTGTTCTACTGCATGTCACCTGGGAGAAGAGACGAACACCTTCCTTGCTACAGCCGCCTTTCAGGCAGTTGTAGAGAGTGATAAGGTCTCCCCTGGGTCTCCTCTTCTCCAGGCTAAACACCCCCAGCTCCCTCAACCACTCCTCATGCGATTTGTGTTCCCTTCCCCAGCCCTGTTGCTCTTCTCTGGACATGCTCCAGCACCTCAATGCCTTTGTTGTAGTGGCTGGTCCAGAACTGAACACGAGATTTGAGGTGTGGCTTCACCAGTGCTGAGAGACTTACTCAGGACGATGTTAAGCCCTTTCTTGATTTATTGCCAAAAGAGAAACAGAGCTTTTTTCCTCTCACTGAGAAGGCTTATCAGAAACCCATGTCCTAAGGTACCTGTTGACTCACTGAAGGCAGGGGACTAGAGAAGGGTATAACCTCACTAGAAAAGGAGAGAAGCAAAAGAGTTTCCCGCTAAACTCCAAAGACGGCCCCACCAAATTCTGGCCCCTACAACACAACTCTGGGAAACACCCAGCTTCATCTAGATTGATCTGGGAGTTTCTGTCTTAAGACAGCAATATTCCTCTTATAAAGTCTTTAAAGTAGGTTATAATTGATGTTTTAATTTACTTTCCTGTGAGATGAAGACCTGAAATTTGTAACGCTGAGTCTTTTCCGTCATTGAATTATGATGATGTGGCCATTTATTAGATTTGTTGCCTTCTAAAGCTAGATGGGCGTTTATCTCTTAAACATATGTGCAGTGAAAATGTTACTGTCTGCACATTTTTTTTCATGGGTCTCTTCTTTCTAATTTAAATTAGGTTTGGGAGGCATGTTATGACAGTCCAGTGAATGATTGGCTGAACAGCCACAAGTGCCTTTAAAAATTTAATATGCATAAATATCATTAGTTCTTTTGGGATTTAATTAAATTCAAGATTGTTCCCTTAATCTTTATATGTTTAAAACAAACAGCTGTATCAAGAAGATGTGGAAAATGAAACATTTGTTTTTTATTGCATTCTGTGCAGTTTGCATTTGTTTTAATCAGATATTTTATATTGGAAGAAGAAAATTAACACTTCTTTTTGACATTGCACAGTCCGCTTAAGAGAACACACTCACTTATTTTTCTCTTGCTCTTTCCTAACACATCCATCCACAGCTGAATATCTAAGTATGGATAAAAATACTCTCATCTTCATCCATGGTAGGAATGGGATTAATACAGCCTGAGCCAGGGGAGTCTGCAATAAACACAGCTCAGAATGATTCCTTTGGTGCTAGCTCTGAGTGTGTGGTGGAATTCCCCTCCATCTTCTTCACTGTCGCTGTCCTTCCTGTGAAATGGGATGGGTGTCCATGTGTGGTGGCTGACAATTGGCTGCAGATACAAGATAGTGTTCAGTGCTATTGCCTTCCCCTCTTTTTTCTTTGCTTCTGTGAGCAGCACTGCCCTCTTATTGCAAGGACTTTAGCTCACAGAGATTCAAATGGGAGGTATTCAAGCTCCTCTTCTGGGAACTGGTCAACACTCAGTGCTCTGCAAATGTTTCTCTTTATGAACACGTGGTGAAAATGCAGTGTATTTGTTCTCAGAGGCTAGCAGCAGGAAGCAAAACAAAAACGGTCCACAAACAGAGAAGGAAAATTCAGAAATTATATGCTTGACTCTTGCAACTTCTCCTTTTAGTATCAAGTCCAATGTTTAATGCTGAGAAGAGAAAGGAAAATTCTCTTACTTAGGAAAACAACTGGCTGCTGAATATCTCAGTGCTGTGCCCTCAAACCTTCTGTCAGAGGGGGATGTGGCCATTTTCACCCATTTTTTTTCGGTTTGTCTTCCTGAAGACAAGGCTCTCACCTCTCCTTCTGTCTGAGCAGTAGAACAGCAGAACCCAGTCCAAAACTCCTGCCCAGGCTGCCTGTGAGCAAGGATGAGAGGCAGGCACCTCCAAGCAGAGTTTAACCCTGCTGCCTTAAAGTGGGATGAACGCTCTTCTGAGTGTTTTTTCTTCCTTTATTGACTCTCTCTCATAGACCAGAGTCTTACTTTAAGAACACTGAAGGCAGTCCTGCCCTTTGGTACTGTCAGGCAGAAACTGTCCCTAGGGAGTGGCTCAGAACAGCCCTGCAGCAGAGGCAGCTTGAGCTCAGAGAAACTTTGTGCTGAAAGGAGTATATCTCCTAGGAATGTGCTGAGTTTCGGAGATTAAAGTGATGGACACATGGAAATATTGGCAGGCTGTTGTAAGATGACCTTTCCAAGGAGTACGCTGTGTGCCTGAGTAGTAGATTTCAAACAGTGCAGCAGAACTGTTGAATAAAATAACCTAGGTTGGAGGGGCCTCTGGAGGTCTCATCTCCAGCCCTTGGTCAAAGCAGGTCCCGCTTCTCCATCACCTCTGAGTCTTGCCCTATGAGGAGGTTCTGAGCATCTCCAAGAGTGTGGATGTTTCCCCAAATAATGTCAATCAGGTTGTCCTGAACTGCAGAATATTTTAAGTGGTTCGAGGTTGTATTCTCATAAGGTACAAAGTTACTCTATAGGGATGGCTGGCCTTGGCTTCCAAGGAATTCAGTGGGAGCTGGGAAAACTTGAAGTCTCCTTTTGCAAGGCTGTGCCTGCAGTGTGGGCTGTTTATACAACAGTGCCTATGAAGCTATTCAGAAGTTATTAGTTCCCAGCTCTGAGAAAGTTCCCAAAGTTGACATTAATCCATCAGAGAATTTTTATCCATTAAAGACTAATTTTGATCCTGAAAAATGTGACAATTGTAATGGATTGATCCTGTGGGTGTGCAGAGAACTAGTCTATTTCCGTTATTCCATAAAATTTGCTTTCCTTTCTCTTTTTTTTTTCACTCCTATTTTTTCTTCTTTTGAATCATTAAAAAGATGATTAATGAAGCAAGTAAAGCAAGTAGAGACTACTTAATCCTTCTAATTGATAATGAATCAAGGGTACCTGGGACAAATACTTCTTCTGTCATGTGAAACTAGATCTGAAACACTCAGAGAACAACCTTTAATTACAATCCTTTTTAATCCACAATCCATTTAAACACCTTTTTCAAAGAATTAATGGGTTAAATTGTATAAACAAATACATATGTGTAAATATGTATATGTGTGTATGTATATATATATATGTATATGAATATATAAATAATTCACCCCAATGTCTTGAAAGTCACTTTTACAGACATTCTTCTGTGATAGTTCCTTATGACTGAAGTTGTTCTTGCTTTAACAGACTGTTTTCTGTAGAGTCATTTCTGATGAAATTGAATGGAATGCTAACATGCAAATTATTATAATGTGGTTTTACACATAATCCTTCATTAAATTAGGACCACAGTTGCCTGCCAAAGTATGGAACACAATGAATGTGCCAAAAAATCCACATGGAAAATATCCACTTATAAAGAGTAATTAGATGTAATTCCAGCTCTTGTCCTGGACCTCAGCCCTGACACAGTACCTATGATTTGAGAGCTGCTCTGTCCCCACATTTTTCCTTCATTTCTGCCTACTTCTTGGCTTTTACAAGGGAAAAGGTGAGCATCACCACATGGGTGATACTCGTTTTATTGGCCTGGAGTTGTGGTGAAAAAGCCACAAGAGAAGTGCAGATGCTGTGCTCACATCTAGTTCCCCACAATGGGATTAATTCCAGTTTGTTTGGAGCCTCAATGAACCCAGAAGAACCAATGGAGTCCTTCACCCATCTTGATCTCTCCTGACTTCTGCCTTTGTCATGATGGGGATATTTTGTGTTCCTCTTCATTTTCCCACAATGTAAGGCTTAGCCTGGCTGAGCATAGCTCCCACACCTGGGACAGCCAGTTTGGTGTGAGTGCTGCAAAGTTTCCACTGGCACTGTTGCACTGGCAGGGATTTCCCTGAAAAGCAGGTGTATGATGAGATTGGCTTATACAGCCTTCAGTCTTGCTTTTAGTAGTAGTTTCCAGTACCTGGCTGTAAATCCTTGAGGGGTTGATGAGTTTATATGGTGCATCCTGACTCTAATGATGTATTTCCCCACATCCTCATAAATTGCTGTCTATTTGTGTTTTCCTTAAATGGCTTCATAAATCCATATATATTGGTCTAGCTCTAAATGTTATTATGAACGTTTTATTCATTGATGCACTTCTGGAACGACCATAAATTCCAGTCTCCCAGGCTACTATCACCTTTCCACACGTGTGCATGTGTGGACACCCACGCACCCCTCCATATGCCCTCCTCAGGCTTCTATAAATCATTGGCTTCTGGCCTGAGATCAGAGGAGAGACTTACTGCTCCTTTTTCCAGTCTCCCCAAGCCAGTTCCAGAGGGATAGTCATAAACACATCAAAAAAGCTAAGAACATAAAAATGTTAGAGCTGATGCCGTATGGCTTATTTAGATGACACCAAATTCCCACTTATAGTCAGAGGGGTATCTGAGTTCAACTAAGTAACCAGAGGTCCAGTTCAGAATACACACACCAGAATCAATGGAGCTCTTCATACTGTCCTGCAGTGTCCACAGCCCTTCCCTGTTTTCGCAGCAGAGTTGGACCCGCAGTGATTCCAGGTTAATTGAGGTTTTGATGATTTTGCCAGGCAGTAATTCTGCCCCAGTGGGAAGTATTGCTATCTCTGCTGTTACTTGTCCTCCTCAGCAGCTCTGGGGCAGGGCAGGTTGTAGCCAACAGAGGTGATGGAACATGAGATGTCCCCTAGCACTAGGGATAGGATGTCGAGCTGAGTTCTGACTCTGGGTAAAAGTTGCTGTCTGGAAAACTTTTGATCTCCATGTTTTAGGAGATTTCTTGGCACTTTCAAGAGAACTAACCAATCTAGAGGACACACTGTACTGGTAGGTAACACTTTCAAGAGAACTAACCGATCTAGAGGACACACTGTAATGGTAGGTAACCCAGCACTGTGAGTTTATTAGATCCTTGTTTTGCAAAGAAGTGCAAAAATTTGAGCAGAGAGAGAGAGAAACACCTGATGGTCTAAAATTGGAGTCTTGTTTTGTGACAGCAAAAATTATTTATTAGCAGTGGAACATATTTCCTAGAGATTGACTCACAGCAGGCAAGAGACTTGTTTTCCAGCTCTTAGTGAAAAACAAACATCTCCATTTTCTGAACAAAGGCATTGGGGTAATTTTTTCCTCCCCTCTGGAAATTCCAGCTGGGCCTCAGAGGAGCAGAGAGGAGGGAGTCCCTTGAGGTGATCTATGAATGCAGTATTTAATGCAAAGTAATCTTTATTAGGATGACTTTTGTGCTGCTGCAGCAGCATCAAGTGGCACATAAAATCTGACTGTGTATTTTAGTTGCTTTACTACCTAAGGTGTGTGGCTCTGACGTGTGTTTTAAAATTGTAAAGTACTAGAAACATTCACTGCTGGGACAGAGTGGCCAGATGTTAAAGACTCATAACTGGGGCCATGAGCCAAACTTCTTTCAAGATATGTGAGTTTACTTAATTTCCAAGTTTGTATATTGCACTTCTGAAGGCAATGAAATTTGAGGGTGAGAGGAACCCAGATGAGATGTTAGAGATTTAGAGACTATTGCTTTTAACAAAAAATTGGTTTTTCTTCTTGCTTCTTTTGGTTTTTTGAATTTTATTGGAGCACCTCTCCTGTTTCTTTCTGATTTGTTTTACTCTGTGATTTGTGTCATAAATCCCATATGCTAACACCCAACTCCAAGGCTGCTTACTATCAAAAGGCTTAGCTCTGCTACACTCTATAGCCACTCTACTGGTGACTTCCAACTCAAACTTATTTTTCAACATATCACAATTATTATACTTCCATGGATGGCATTGAAATAGATTTTTTACCCTTTATATGAAAGAGTGTATCTAGATAAAACAAATGAACTTATAGGAAAATTGTTAATTACTGTGTGTAATATATATTCCAAAAGGAGACCGATCACTTGACTTCTTAAAAAGCCAGTCTTCCAAGGAGAGTTCCTACAAAGACAAAGACAACTGAGATACAGCTTTGTTCACCTCCTCTCCTTCTGAGGTATCCCACTTCCATCAGGAAGGAAATGTCCTGTGAAACTTGCTGGATCTCTAATCTCTGTGCTACCAAACTTTTTCTCCTTGCTGCTGGAAGTAAAGCTCAGTCGTGTAGGACCTATCCAAGAGCACCTGCTGGTCCCTCCAGTGTCTGTGCCAGCAGCACGGCACTAATTCAGTCGTGGTGTTTAGGAGCTGTTTAATGCACACGCACAGAGAGCAGTGTGCATGTCCACTGGGGATCAAGGGGAAAACTAAACTACACGTAGTCAGGAGCTTCCAGAGACAGGATAGAGAAGGAGAATGAGGAGAATAGTTTGAGCAAGCCCTGGTTCCTGTTAGTCACTTGTAAAGAACAGGAACAGAATTGGATAACTGGAGGAGGACCTCTCCTGTTTTGACAGCTGAACTCACTGTACCCATCTCTCACCCTCTCTCTGTTGCTGTAGATCCCTCTCTCGTGTGGCAGTTTTATCCAGAATTTAACACAGCTTGCCTCCGTGCCTGAAGGGCCCAGAGCTGACATGCTAGGGAGGAAAGGCATACATCAAAAATAACTCACTTTGAATGCATGTGTGTGGCCACAGTTCTATGTTTTAGATGGCTCATTATTTTGCTGCTACATAAATAGATTTTGGCAAGCTTTAACAAATGCTGCACTTTGCTCTTTGCCCCTGTAAAGTGTCTATGTGTGACATGGGACATCCCATGCGTGCCCACATCCGCACACACTGCAGTCATGGTGCCTTTTGCCATGTAGATCTTTACTCATGTTTTTAAATTTATGGACTGCTTTAATACTGACAGCATCTACTTTGCTCCTCTTTTCCTGGGTGCCTGGAAACGCCAAGAAGTCTAAGTAGAGCTGAGCTGTGACTGGGGCAGTAAGGTGCTTTAGGATCCCAGCTTGGTTAGCTACAGAAACCAGGGTGGAATAAGAAAGGATAAAGAAGTATCAAAAGATTGCAGACCTGTGCATTGTAAATCAGGGGAAATAGATTTGTTTGTGCCATTAAACATTCTGTACAAGGGAGGTTTCTGTAAAAAGTAATGTCTTCTGGCAGTGTTGTGGCTCAGGACCTAGCACTGAAATGCAGAGGGTTGGAGGCCTGAGAAAGGGGGTCACTGTGAGTTCTCTCCTGTCCTCTCCTGCTTCAAAGGCCAGACAGTCAGCAGCTTCTATTCAGTACATGATATCTTTGAAGGAGCCTATAAAAGAATTCACCCAGTGCAGGAATCTCCAGACTTTCTGGGTTCACAGGCTGGATTTTCCCATTTCCATGTGCTGTTACAGTGAGCAGACAGGGACATCCCAACAGCGTGATGTCATGCAATGACTTTGTTTGTCACAGAGCAATTGGCTGTGAAATGTCCTCGTGCTAGGAGGGCCAGGGCCTCCCACACCCAAAGCAAATGTGAGCACTGGAGAGTGAGGCAACCACAAGGAACTGGCTGTGGAGCATGGCTCAGGCTGCCAACTCCTGGAGCAAATCAGAGTTGGAGAGATCCTGAGCCAGCTAATGCTACTGGCACAAAGTCAGCACCCTCCTGTCAGCATAAAAAGGGTTTGTCTTGTCTACATGTCCCAGTCCTGACATGAACTCAAACTGCCTCCTGCCTCTCCGTGGGTTGGGTTAGCACCAGAGACCCTTCAGAGAGCACTCTGCCAGGCATTCACAGGCTTTTGGTAATGAGTCTTTGGATAGTATTGAATCTTCTTCCTTAGAGACTCAGCCAGAGAACGAAATCACCACTGCATGTTATTCCTTCTGAGAAAGGGCCAACATTGCAGATATCCCAGCTATGAGCCAAAGTTGGCTCTACTTTTCCACTATTGCCAGAAATGTGTGTTCAATGTGTAGATAGAGGTCAAAAGGCCAAGCTATCCTGAGAGGATTTCCTTTCCAAGTTGATAAACGTAGTACTAAGCCTATGTAAGAATTATTTGGCCAGCAACCTTAGCTTGCAATGCCAAAGTTACTCAGCTTTACAGCACTGTAGTATCAAGACAACAGATGTGTGTATATGAGACTAGTGTGGCTGATGCTGTCAGATGTCTAGACGTGTGTTTACGATTCAGCTCCACAAGCTCCTGACGGAAATAACAATTCCCTTTCTCTTTCATTTACACCCCTTATTCTTCCATTTGCATTTTGGTTTGTTTGGTTTTTGGTTTGGTTTGGTTCTATTTCAGAAGATTAGGAAACCTGTCCGCTCTTCAAAGAAAACACTGGAATTTGCTCACTGTGCTCTTGAAGGCTCTGCCCATCTTCCCAAACTTCCTTGTGGGTTCGGGATTTATGTAACCATTAGCAAGCACCAAATCATGATTGTCAGGAGCAAGCAGTTCTCTTGTATTTACTATTTGTAACACCTGACTTCTAGGATATCCCTGGCAAATCTGCTAGGTCTGCAGAGATGCAGAGCATCCCTGGTGCCCCAGAGCACCTTCTCCTTATGGGTGAGCAAGCTAATGCAGTGGTTTCTTACTCTGTGGGACCAGCTGTGTGGGGCTCTGGGCTGAAAGAGCCTTGCATACTCCTCAACAGCAACGACAGCTTGCTCCCTTGTCAAGCAAAAGGTGTATTAGGGTGTCTTGTGGCTTTGCTTGTTTGGAAGGGAAAATGGAGTTTTGAGTTTTCAGAAAAAGTGAGAATGCCAGAGGCTTGGTACTCTGCCAAACCTGCTTATGAGGTGCCAGTGGCAGTGGTTCCATAAGGATGTCTTGAAAAGTTTCCATGGCCTCTTTGAGATCCTCTCTGGTTCCTGTAGGCAGATTTTCTGGGAAGTGACTCTGCAGTCTCCCCATGTACACGTGGCATACACAGACATGGTGGTGCAAAGTCACTGCCAGAGCACAGCTTCTCCTGTCCCCAATAGGCTCCTACACCAACATGCAGCTTCCAGCAAAGACAAGGATATCAGTTTCTAACCATGTTAAAATAGCAATCTCTTCCCCCTCCCACCTTTCTGAAGGAGGTACAGGAGGTATTTTTAAAAGTAGCACTTGTTAACAGTTTTCAAGAATATCAGTTCAAGTACTTGGTTTGCTCGCTGCTTTGTTTGCGTGGATTGCTTTCTTTAGAAAAAGATTATGTCGAAAGTAGAAGCAAAATATCAACTGTAGAGGCAAGCTGGGTCATACACAGTTGCACTACAAAGAGCAAGAATGTGTTCATTCCCAGATCTGTTATATCTATAGGCTCTTTTCTCTACACTGGCTTTCTTTTGATGGTTTATATTTGAAGTGTCCAGTGCTCTATCTTCTAGTGTTTTCTATTGATTTTTCTCTCTTATTCTAGTCCTTTATTCTTCTGTAGGTCTTTTTCTTTCATTGCGTTCCTCACTGATCTGAATGAGTTTCATGGGTTACAGCATGCCTGGCCTGCAGGGCAAAGTGGGCTATTTATGTGCACTGTATATCTGCAAAATGGAAATTCATGTTCTCAGAATAATCTCTTGGATGAAGCACAGTAGCCCCAGATTTCTCAGAAACACAAATGTCGTGGCAGCTTGCAAGTTTCAGATTTAAAGCTGGAGTTGTCCTTTCCCAAATTGTAGCAGTGTTCAGATCTGCGATTATCTCTACATCGGCAGTATAAAAATAAGCAAGCAAGAAAATGAGTTTAATTTTGAAGTTCTTAAATAGTAGGAATGAAAAATATAGAAGTCTATCCCTCCGTCTGCCATCATTGCTTTCCATTACCCTATTTTTGAATGAGAGAGACTGACTTTCAGCCTAAAATATGAAATGAAGAGTAGATTTGAGAATGAGATAAGGAACTCATCCTTCTCACGAGTGTCTCTTCTGTCTATGCTTCTGGTTGGCTTCCAGATTTAGTTTGGCTCTACCTCAGTCTCAAGGGGTGGAGCCTCACACAACTTTGAATCCTGGCACTGTACGTGTTTACATGTAGCCTATCCATCTAGCTGCTTACAGAGTTGGCAGAGTAAAATAAGCTCCTCTGGGGTGTGATTTGTTTTACTGTGAGGCAGATTCTCACGTGAGGTACTTTGGAGGCATGTTGTACTTTAGGACCCATTTCTGACAGAGAAAGTTTGGTGATTCAGCCCCAGTGTGGTGGTGGTCTATATTCTGGGCATCCAGAATTGGTTCCCACTACATCCCTGAGGAGTGAATGCTCAGGAGGAACCGAGCACCGGGTATCAGCAGGGGGACTCATTTGTGTTTCCGCTGTCTGTGTGGACTTCATGAAAGAGTGCTTGGTCTCTGCTTGGCAGTGCAGTAGTGCAGAGAAGAACAGGGTTCTGCTCTGCTAAAGAGCTCCAAAGCTGATGTCTGTGCCCCAAGGGGCACTTGTATTCTACTGACAAGGTTGGTGGGTGCATCTGAACTGGGGAAGGGGTTCTTACCTGAACTCCTAAACTTACCAACAGTCTAGCTGGTGGTGTTGACACCATGGCAAGGAGAGGCTGGAGTGCAGCTTGCTGCACTAGGATAAAAAATGGTAAACAAGAAAAGCCTGGACAGCCCCTTCTCATGCTGGCAGGGCTATCTGTGCTCCTGGCAGTGTTCAAGCCAGTGAGGCTGGAGATTGCTGGAGTGAGGTGGATGGGGGTGTGGGCACAGGCTGCCTTCGGGGAGCTGTTGCAGGTATTTGTATGGCTGTGCCGTCAAGTTACCAGGCCCTGTGAGGGGCAGTGAGAGAGCAGGTTATTTTTGCCCAATAAAACCTGCCACCTCCATTGAAAATAAGACAAAAGGACAGAGGACTGCTAGAAAATTGAAAAACTGACAAAACAAGGTGAACCTCTTCACTTCTCTCTC
Source organism: Cyanoderma ruficeps (assembly GCA_008694505.1). Lineage (NCBI taxonomy): Eukaryota > Metazoa > Chordata > Aves > Passeriformes > Timaliidae > Cyanoderma > Cyanoderma ruficeps. The sequence continues at coordinate 54,476,058 of VZDJ01007755.1, read as the reverse complement.
CAGGTCGCTACCCACAGCAAAACAAAGGCACCTACATCCCAATCCCCATAGGCAATGTGCTAAAACCTGGTCAGTGGGGAGCCAAGATTATCCACAGGGAAAACAACTCCATTCGGCTGTCCATCATGTCCTCTCCCACCTGCATCATTGGGAAGTTTCGCATGTATGTTGCTGTCCTGACTCCCTTTGGCATCCTTCGGACACGCAGGAATTCAGCGACCGACACCTACATCTTGTTCAATCCCTGGTGCGAACGTAAGTACCTGGTCAAAGGCTGACACTTTCTCCTGCTGGGCTCATCAGGTTTTACATGGGTTGGTCCAGGAATGGGAGCATGGTACTAAGGAGGTTGGAGACATGTCTGTTTGTGTCTGGAAAATTTACAGTACAACTGCCACAAGTCAAGTCTTTCAGGCTGGGAATAGCCCTGTGTGAACGGGGCTCCATGCTAGGAACCAGTGTCTTTGTTTTGTCTAAATTCTGCAGTTTTGTGAGGCCAAGCTTGTGTTTGACTGTTCAGGCTCCATAGTAAACATACCCTAAGGCTTTACTCTGACTTGAATAAGCAACACTGAGAGTCTCCGGTGTGCCTGTGTGTGCCTTAAACAAGTCAATATGGGCATATTTTTTCCAGGATTTGGTGTGGGGCAGGATGTGGTGGCCTCACATACTCTGTTGACCTACATCGCTAATTGCCACATTTGGGATTGAACATCCACAGTCAAAATGTTGCAGGAATTCAATGAACAGGTTGGGTGGAGTCAGCTTGCTGTGGCATCACTGGTGGTGCCTTCCTGCTGCTACATGACATTTGCCCTTATAGCTTCCCATTTAGTGGTGACTAATTAGCAACCATGCCCTCTCTGAGGAACAAAACATTTTGCAAATTAGACTTCTTTTATAATACAGTGGGTTGAAGAACAACTTATTTTTTAAAAAATCTCCCAGGATCCTTCGAAGAAATCAGGTTTTACGCTGTCAGAGTCATATTTTACCCAATGAACTCTGTGTCTGACTTTCAGGAGAGGGCAAGGAGGACCAGAGAGGTCTGACCCAGCCCTCTGACGTGCCCTAGCACTGTCTCAGCTTCTGACATTTGCAAGGCTCCAAGTCACATATATTGCAGTATATTTAGGTCACCAGCTAACTTCAATATTCTCCTGCTACCCTTCCTTCATCTTTCCATTTGTTTACCACAGTATTTGCATCAAATGATCCTGTACCAAACAAGGGCCCTCCTTCCAAGTGACAAGTAAGTTTAGTATTATTAGTGGGGGCCATTATTCAACTGCACTACTGTCAGTACATGGAATGATTTGTGCTGGATTCATTACTCGCCCCTAGTCCAAGGGAATATAAGCAATGATTAGCTTATGCATTATTTAAGAAGATATAGATTAATGCTGAATAAAGAGGAGTTAGTTAAGTGGGAATAGGAGGGAAGGGCGGGGCCAAAAGCCCTGCCACTTTGTGAGATACTTCAGAAAGCAGTGTAAGGTACCTCAGGGCAGTGTGCTAACAGCTTGTTCTGGAGGGTGTGCAACAGAAAGAGAGGAAACATTGCCAAAGCTGTGATCCACTGTGATCAGACAAAACTTCTCAAGGTTTGTTTTGGCATCATCTGACTCACAGCTTCTGCCAGGGAGGTGCAATTCTCCACCTAAAGGTAGACCACTACTTGTTTTTAGTCCTGGGTGTTGTAACAGCCAGCACAGCGACTCTGCAGTTGCTCAGCACATCTTTGGAAAGGGATAAATCCCAAGGAAAAGCTTCTTAAATTGCCTCAGTTTGCCTCATGATTAGCATACAATCAGACAGGGCTGCATGCAGTCCTAATGTGGAGACAAGATGTGATGTGAGGAGGGTTTCCTACCCCCACTGTGGTGTGACTGGGACCACACAAGCTGATGTGAGGTGTTAGTCAGAGGGGAAAGTGGGAAAATCGATCCCTGCTTCATACCTCCTTGCCCAGCAGCTCTATATGCAGACTGATTCACCATTATTCATGGTATATGGACACTTTGCTGTGCCCTCGCTCCCTCACACCTGAGCTGAATGAGTCCAAAAGCCACCAAGAGTGAACCCATAGGGAGCAAGACATGAAAAAGTTGCCTCCACTGGCAGGCATTGGCAAGGCTGATGGAAAAAATCTCCCTAGGAAAGCAAAAAAGACTCTCTGGGCAGCAAGGACATGCTGTGTGACCCCAGATCCAGGGCAGGCAATTTGGGGGGCCATATTTTCCTCTGTAGCTTACATTTTCAGGTGTATCTCAATGGCTTCAGGTCCTGTCCCTTGCTAACTACTGTAGTTTTCATTTCCTGTTTGTTTCATTTGGATTTGGATATATCCTCATTTTCGTTCCTCTTTTACTCTTAGGTAGTTTGGGCTAATTGGCTCCTATGTCTGTCATTCCCTTCTCTCCTTGTGTTAGAAAATCAAGGACTGTTTCTTCATGCTTTATCCCCTGGCTGGAAAAGATTTTTCAGTGGAATGACAAAAGGGTAGAAAAACTGAGGCAGTTAAAGCACAGAGAAAACAATAGTTTGAAAATCTTCTAGGCTTGTTTGCTGGGTTGATAGCTAAGCAGAAAAGTCTGAGTGAAAAGCCTCATTAAAAAGAGAGAAGACTGATGCCAGGAATGAATGGGGATTGTTATAGCAGGGAGCAAAGTATGGGCTCTAGTGCCTGGTGCAGCTTTCCTACTCATCATTTTGGAGGAACATCAATATGTCAGTATGAGCTTTTCTTTAAGACAGAGGCATTTGTGCTCTTTCTTATTACTCCTTTTCTCACTATAGTTCAGTTTTGACATATTTTCCCAGGCAGGATGGTTTGGTTTTTCTTTCCTGCTGCTTCAGAAGAAGTTTGAATACTTTACCAGTCAAACTACAGAGTACTTTGCTTCCAAGATCATATGCTTTTATATATTTTAATCCCCTTATCTACATTTAAGACTGATAACCAAGAATACTTTAAACACAGGGCCCGATTCTCCAGAATTATATACACCACCCCCAAACATCTGGGAATTCACCTAACTAGTGGATGGAGATTTCAGTTACTCAGGTGAAATTTTCATTACTTAATAAGCAAGGTAAAGTCTGTGAGGAGAGGGAGCATCCTTTCTACAGCCGGATTACATAGCTGGATAAAACAGATGCGCTTTTGGGCATGCAGAGCTCTCTTCCATTCTGGAACAGAAGATACAAAAGGCAAGTAGTTAAGGATAACTTCTTGGAATTTAACTAAACTCTTGGCAATATCAGACTACATGAAAGCGGAGAATAGCTCCTTTGATCTGGATACTGTGAGCTCTTTCCAAGGAGCTGTGAGCTCTTTCCAAGCAAGTGCTGAGTCTCTGCAGCTTTCTTCTGGGAAACATTAAGTGCTTATCAGGAAAAGACCTTGTACTCACTTCTGTGACTCTCTCACAGGTGGAGGTGCATAGTGTAGCTGAGTAAGTTGCAGACCCTGTGGGCTGAGGTGTGCATCTTGCTCACCCTAGCCTCATGTAAAGTGGATTACATTTAAGCAATTAAATATATTGCAGTTTTATTGAGTCAGGTGCATATTTCTTCTGCTCTAATGTTCTAATACAGTTGGAGGATTAGTAACGTGTGATTGACTCTGGACTCATCTCACATGTTACCAGTTATCCAAATTTGGCCCAATAACACTTTGTTACTTTTATAGGTAAACCTTAAATTCGATTGCTTGTGTCATAGATTCCACATGGGCAAAATTCACGCAGAGCTTCATCCTTCTGCTACATTAATGTAGGCAAATACTACCACTATTCAAGGCAGGATACTGCTCTTGATCCTGGGTAAAGTGTTTTTTTGTAGAAAACTACATTTAGCTCCTGCAGCTTGGGGTTTGTCACTGTCCTCTTCCCAACAGGAAGGATGGAGGCTTTCTGGTTCCAGTGAGACACAGCCTCTCATTCCTGGATTCCTGCAGGACAATGAAGGGAGGCTGGGAGCTCAGGGCAAGCCTGCTGCTTTCACTTCCCCCTGTCTGCTGGTGCTGCTGTGCTCAGCTGCACTGTCTGCATTTCCAGCAGCACAAGGTTGCAGTGCTGGGGTTAGGGTCCCTCCATTCTGGGTAGAATTCTCTTATGTTCATTCGCTTTCCCAAATAGAAAGGGTTACTCAGCACTCTTCGCATCTTTCACAAGGGATTCCTCACAGGCAATGCTGTCTTCACGTGAGGTGTATTTTCACCTTACCCAGCTTCAAACAGAGTAGCATAGAAGCTAATTTGCTTCTTTGTAGCATTTCTGGTGTCTTAGTAAATTCCCAGGATAAAAGCAGTGAGTAAAAAAACCTCTGAACTGCTAGAGAAAACGAACAAACAAACCCAGCACACTTCTGTGGAATTCTTCTGTTTGTCAGATGTGAGCCTCCACTTGCACAAAATAATTAGGAGTTGCAGTATGTAGAGCATGCTTAGCATCAAAGTAGTCACAAATGCCTCATATTTTCTTCTAAACAGTCTCAAGGGTGGTGAAAGCTGTCAAAAATCAAAGCAGCTGGCTTCCCTGTAAAACACAAAAGACCTTTTTACCTTATCAAAAACACAAATATTTAAAATAATCGACAGAGAAGTTAATCAATTTTCATCTGATTTAGCAAAGATCATGCAGTCTCAAAATAACATAAGCATCTCAATTGATACCAGCAAGATCAATGTTGATATTTTTAATCCCCAAAAGAAAACAACAGCTGTCAAGAAGGCATATGCACACACTTCACTGAATGTGTAACTGCACAGAAGTAGGTGTGAATTCTCCTTCTTTAAATGAACTCTCTGTACTATTTGCATGGACAGACTTCAATAAAATCCAAAACTCAGTGAGAGAATGCAGATAATCATTCAATGAGCAAATTGGGCAAATCCAGCCTAATGAAACAGAGCCTACATGACCTGTAACATCTGCAAGATTTTTAGTGGGATGTTATACAGAACTTGTTGGACCAAGAAAGTCATGTGATATACAGTTTCATGAGAGTCCCTGCTAGCATAAATGGCTGCAGCCTCTTCATTCACTGTCAAGTTTTAACACTCTCTTTAACCTCATAGCCTCGGAATATAGTAAACCATGATCATCCACTTTGTACCTGGGTGCAGGCTGAGGTTGACTCAGTCATGGGTAGTGAAAAACTCATAAACTTCTTAATGGTCCAGCCTTTGGAAGCTGGGTGAATACCACTCTGCCAAATACAAGAATGGGTCTCAGACCTGTCTACTTTAGGTATAACTCCATAAAAGCTGGTGTTCCTCTCCTGCTCCAAGTCGTACTTAGTCATAAGAGCCTGTACAGACACTGCCATAAAGCATAATGGCAACACTGATCTCCTCAAATGCAATACAGCCTTCTTGTATTTAACCCCTGCTTCTCTATCATCCTTTGCACACCAGTGTGGATGTCATTTCTATGTGGCATGTTTCTATGGCTATATATACATAAGGGATTATGCCTAGATATATTACATATCTAGGCATAATCCCTTATGTATATATAGACATAGAAATATAAAAATATCTTGAGGGAAAACAAAACTTCCAGAAGGGTCAGGTGTGTATATTGGCAAAGCCCTTCGCCTAGCTGAGACCAATAGAAGTCTCACCACTGATTTTCTTCTTTTTTNTTTTTGTGGGCCCAGATTTTAGCTTATTTTTGGCCAAATTGCAGTTTCAAGCTAAATGATCCTCCAGTAATTTGCAGTGGGAAGCTGAAGAAATCTACTATGACAGTAGTGAGTGAAGTTTTATGCTTGCTCATATCAAACTGTTGGAAGTTCCCTTTAATCTGTTATCTGGGACCACAGTACTGATTCCTCAAGTTAATTTATTCCCATGCTATTAATTGTTAATGCGTGTCTTTTAGTCTCAAAATACAAGCATTGGCACGGGAAAGAAATCTTCAACTATTGTAGGATCACAGCGTCATGGCCTGCTTCATACTTACCTGTGAATGGCTGAATGGTTTCATGTCATTCAGGGTGCCTTATGGATGTTAATAATGAGTTATTCACATATGTAAATCATGTTTGCAAGTCAGGCATCTGTGGATATGCTCTTGATTATTGATATCAGTCCATTCTAGAATGTACCCTTTGTATATGTTTTGATAAAGATCTCATCCAATCTCATCCATGAGAACGTCCAGTTCTCACTTAGACACTTGAATTTCTCCTCATATTACCTGGTCAGTCAAGCTATGTGGGGAAAGGATGCTCCAGTCAATAACTAATGTACAGAAAAGGCAATCAAACCTTTCTCTTAATACTTCATAAAAACTGTATTCCATTTTTTTAATGCACTCCAGACTTTTCTTTAGATCTCTTGACCTGAGCTGTTTTCCATTAGCATTAATCGTTCTTTGATCTGTCCATGCAGATGCAGAATTGCATTGTGATGCTCCAACTTTTGAATTAGTGGTACACAGTAATTGTAAAATTTTTGATAAGATGTGACATTTTAATCATAGTTTACAGATCCTGAGAACACTGGCAGGAGTTGCCAGCACTTTTCCATCTTGCATGTTTTTAAGTTGTGTATCATATTCCTAACTAGGATCACTACCTCCTTATTCCTGTAATCTGTTGAAGCAGGTAATGCTTTGTTTGATGGAAGAGGGGTACTTTTCATCAAAGATGAATGTATTATATGCTAAGAGGTTTTGTCTGTCCTATATGAAAATTAAACACTTGTACTAATATTTATTTTTGGTAAACTAATGCAGTGGATGCTGTGTACCTGGACGATGAGAAAGAAAGGGAAGAATATGTCCTGAATGATGTTGGTGTTGTATTCCATGGAAACGTCGAAGATGTGAAATCAAGAAGCTGGAGTTACGGGCAGGTGAGCTGTTTAGATCTTCTCTGGCTGCTCCCAGTAGGACAGCAAATGAGTTTAATTGACACCAGACTGTGGTTGAGACTGTGGGCTCTGGAATGCATTATTGGTTTCTCCTTCAGAAAGATAAGGGGTATCATTTTAAAATTGTATGAAGTGGATATATGCCTAATCCAGAAAAGCAATGCTATAATAGCTGATATTTAAAGACCTTGCTTCAGGGGCATATTTCAGGTACTAAGAGGCTGCCTGTTGGAAGTTACAATCATTAGCTGAGGTTTCCACAGGGCAGAGGTATTTCTGCTGCTGCATTATTGCTGCTTCAGGATCAAATCAATTTATGAAAATAGAGTTGTTTGTTTGGGTTTTTTCATTTTTTGACAGCAGGTTTTTATTGCATTTGACTTTTCTTTTTAGCTTTAGCAACTTGGTGGAAAAATTCTGTTCTTCTTGGGGGTTAGATAGTCACAAATTTTCTATGACAAACTAGTATTTAATCCCAAATTTTTAAATTCTGGGGGAATCTCTCCCTTTTCTACCTGGACTTGATAATATCAGTCTCCAGTGGTCTCTTGCAGTCTTGGGGAGACACCCTCCACTAGGCTGGAGTGGGGTGTTGGTGTGCCCTCAATAACATAGAATCATAGAATGATTTGGGGTGGAAGGGATTTTTAAAGATCATCTGGTTCCATCACCCCATCATGGAGATGGACACCTTCCACTAGACCAGGTGCTCAGATTCCTGTCCAACCTGGCCCGGAACATTTCCAGGGATAGATCATCCACAGCTTCTCTGGGCAACCTGTTCCAGTAATTTACCACCATCATTGTAAAAAAACTACTCCTTTATTTGTAATCTAAACCAACCCTCCTTCACTTTAAAACCACTACCCCTCGTCTCAGACTTTCCACTTGCCTATTTTACCTCAACCTTCTTGTAAGAACTAACCAGCCTAAAAATCCCTACGGGACAGAAGAGTTAATTTATTGTGTTAGGATGGGAAAAAGGCATTGGCAAGAAGAATCAAAATGATAGCAAAGCTATAACCCTAGCTGTCACTCAGAGGGGCTCCAATGGACAGGTACTGGACATGGTGAGCTCCTCTCATCTGGATTTTCACAACAGCACAATTAAGAAGGTATTTCCTTACTACTGTGGTGATGAATCCATTCAGTTTCTGTGGCACCTCCCTAGCGCGGCTTTGCAGAGAGGTCCTTACATCTTGCTTTCTCTCCCTCAGCTAAATACCACCTCAAAGCTTGAGCTGGATGAATTGCCAGTGTGCTTGCCCTGGAGAGCTCTTTGAACTCACATCTCTCTTTTTCCTGTATTTAAGGGCACAATTTCATCTTTTTTTCCTGTGGCAGCCCTGCCTTAGGGAGTTGCTGCCTCTGCACCATTCCTGTGGTTGTGTCAGTGCCGTTGTTTGCAGGGTCTGACTGGTTTCCTGACTGAGACAAAAACAACTGTAAATAAGGAGTGGGGAAGAAATTCCATAAGCTGATGGTGCCTCTGATATAAGAGATGTGGAACCAGATCCTGAGGCCAAAGCTGGGCTTGCATGTACGCTGACCAAAAATGCCCCCTCCTGGCCCTTCTTACCCCTGCAAGCACTTGTGTCGCCATGCAGTGACTCAGACTGGAGCTGAATAAGCATCTCCTTGATTCTTTTTTCACCCGGGTAATTTCTGGGCTGCTCTAGATTTGGGATTCACTCCATGACAGATATAAAGGGGAGGGAGAGAGGGGAATAAGCAGCTGGAGGTGGAAGATGCTGCTTAAACCAGATGCTGGATTTATGTCCTAAGATGCTAAATTTATGGCCTATGGTGGCTTGGCCTGAGGTGTTTATATTCTGGGAATCTGGCATCTTTCTGACACAAATACCACCCTCCCTTGAGAAACTGCATTATTTATTTGGTTTTTCTAGGAGGTAGTTCTGTTTGGGAGGTTAGGGACATTCCATTTTCCTTCTTCATGTACTTTGGAAATGGAAATTCCTGTGCTGGCTGAAATCAGAGGACCTGATTTTCACCCCATGCTCTGGTTCTCCTTTTGCTATTGGTTGCCCATGTGAAAGCTGAGTGTGGCAGATGCATCTCAGCAGGCCCAAGCCAAGAGCTTTAATGGAATTGATCATTTTGTGGGAGTTTAACAGGCATGTCAATCTGCAAAGGAACAGAGAGATATTCTTCTGGTTCCCTTACTTTCAGTGAAATGGAGGAAAGACTGTTCCTGATCTTACCCTGTCCATTTCCAACCATTAAAGACACATTTTTGGCAATCCTAGATGTTAAGAACAAGAACATTGCTGTGAGTGAGTAAAAGTACTAGCAGAAAGGCCTACATTATGAATTTATCATGCTATTATGCTCTTTGTATTTAAGATATATAGCCCTTTAGGACATGTAAGTAAAAAGCACAAGGCCACACAGAGTCATAGAGGTGAAAGGTATATGGTCTTATACAAAAATGCAGATAGACTTGTGCATGGTAATGTTCTTAGGCTAAAAAATGCTTAGGGCAATGACAGCTGGAAACTTTAACTCAGGTTGTAAATTAAAAAGGAGCATAGAGTTCAAAATTGGGTTACTAGTTTGAGATGGTTCTCAAAGCTGCTGTCTGTAATGAGAAGCATGGACAGAGGAAAACAACAGAACAGTTGAAACATGGCTGCAATGAATCAGGATGGAGGTGTTCCTTGTAACATGACTGTGAACCCTTCTAAGAAACTGTAAAAGGCAGTCATTCAGAAAATTCCATGGTGGATTCAGGGGAAATTTGGCTTTGGAAGAAATCTAGGCGCATAGGAATTCTCTGGCATGAAAAATGTCAGAAGTGGGATGCTATATTGATCATTTAATGTTGCTTTTTGGTTTTGTAAGAAAAAAAAACAGGTGGGCATAGAGTACTCTTGCCATTGTGACTTCTCTTGTGTTCACACATTGATCTGCTTTAGCTTGGAAACCCACTGTGCCCATTTAATTCTACAGTACATGCATTTGGTCAGGTCAGACCACAGGCAACATGAGGTCACATCTGCCTGCAAATGACTGTAAGAAACACAGCCTTGAGTCAAACAGTGCAAAAAGTGATACAGCCTCTCTTACTTCGGTTTAAATGGAAGGTCATTTATTAGAGACAGTTTAGCATGCAGGAGGATGCCCAGGGCAGCTACGTGTGTTGCTCTGTAACATAAGGCACATCTGTGTGCACTTCACCTGTGTGTTTTCTCGTGCCTTATTTTCCACCTGCATTTTTTCCCATGTGGTTTCACCAAAGTTCCTTGGTCCTGAAATAGGTTTATTTTCAATTCGGGTTCAATGGAATAGACAGGGACTCTGCCTGGATCAGGTTCACTCAGCTGTCCTAGCTGCCCTGCTGACTACTTCTCTGGTCCTGTGATATTTCAGAGATGTTCTGCCTCATAACTGCAATTCACCTATTCCACTTCCCTCTAGATAGGATTTTCTTGCCAAGAGTGAAGGCAGAAAACTGATTTAGCTTGATTTAATATTTTTTAAATCCTTGAATAGTCAAGAAGAGCAAAACTGGCCTTAGTGTTAAGGCGACTCTGCATCCTACACTACTGCAACAGTGTAAGCCAGCTAGCCCTTGCAGCTTGTCCTCTCTTCCATGTTAATCCAGTTTTTTTCACAAGCATTCGTGTCACTTTGTAAATGCTAAGGTGGAAGGCAACAAATCTGATAGCTATTTATTTCCTCTTTGTTCTTTCTGTATATACTGGCGAGATTGACAGTGTCTCTTAAACTGTAGATGAGAAAAGTTTAATTTGCTGGGTAAACCTCTTATTGATTTAACCTGGGTCTGATTAGTTGAAGTGCAGATAGCAGATTTTGATCCTGGTAAAAGATTGTTGGGCCAACCAGAAGAAAAGTGAATTTGAACCAGGAAGGACAGCTGTGAGGGCCCAGAGTTTACATTCCCTGTTGTGAGGATTCTCCTTGGGAAAGAGGTTCTCCTCAGCACAGTCATTCACCCGACATTATTTGTGTCACATCCCAGTGGAGTGGACTGGGATGCGCAATTATTCAGCTTCCCAGTAATGACAAAGTACTAGCAGTAGGTCTCTGAGAAACACTGATCCCTGTTTCCCAATTCCCAAACGTCATGAATTCGGTTTTGCTCAGACTATAAAGTGATCATTAGCAAATATCAGCTCCAGAGAAAGTAATTCAGTGCAAATATGGGTGATAATGAGAGGGGTGTGCTGCCTTGGAGGACATTTGCTGAAAAGGATCCGTAGGCACTGCTACCCTCAAGGCAGAAGCAAAGGACTTCCGTGGGCCAGGAAATGGCTGAAGATGATGAAACACGATGGTGTTTCCCCTTTCTTGGCTTATGCCAGAGATCAGCTGCTCTCTAGGATGTCACTTCTATCGTTCTCATCTTCCCTGCTGTGCCAGCAGCAGTCTTTACTCTTTGAGGCTTCCTTTTCAGCTCTCTTACCCCACTTTTTATTCTCCTCTCCCCAGACTGCCAAAGCAGCAGTTTGATCTGGGGTCTTGCTCAATTTCTTCAGGAGGCAAAATTCAGGGTGGCCTTATCTGCTGAGGAGCCCACAGCCAGGCTGTAGAGAGTTAGGAAATCAATCCAGCTCTAGTAGCAGCATGAGAGCAAAAATCCTATTAGCATGAATCATATCTTTCAGGATGCAAGCACAGAACATAAAACCTAACCCCATGGAGTTCCTTTCACAGCCTTGAATATTAACATAATTTTGTATCTAGAAGGTATTTTTTTATTATTGTGTATTTCCCTGTCTCCTACAGTTTTCCAGGGGACAGAGGGATTTTCCTTTGCTATGCAGTTTCTTCTGAAGAAAATGAAATACATAGCAGGGCAAGTTCCATGACAAATGGTTTCTGGTCTATTTAGACACCTCTGCCCTCAATTCATTCTTGTGCTTGTTCATGCTAGATTGAAAAAAATGTACATTTTCACTCTATTTTTTGAAGAAGACTGCTTTAGGTCATTTGGTATTTTTGATGTCTAAATTTTGTAGACCAGGATTAATCTATATAATAAGCTTTTGGCTTGTCATTTTAAGCAGATTTTAATAATAACTTTGAAATACAAATGTCTTCAAATTACCACTGGCAAACCACTTATTGTTCAAGTTCCCTGCAATGCACCGGCTCTGTCAGAGAAGTCCTGAAATTAGCAGGTCTGGAATCTTTGAAGGACATAAAGTCCTTTGCAAGTAGACAAGCTTCTTGTAGTTATTATTATAATACACTCCTATTATATATTTGTTAGCACTTAAAATTTCATGTCCTGTCAGAAAGTCTGTGTTGTCATTTCGACCTTCTAGAAACTGGACTGAGACAGAATGGAAAACTGCACTCTCTTTCCTCACAGCTTCTCACATTTTTATTTTTTTCCCTACACTTGGATGATTATTCCAGAAGAAAATTTCTATTGTTAAACACAGAGCTTTGATGTGACCAGCTAATTTTGAAACTGATCAGTAATTATAACAACAGGGAAAAATATCTTTGCCTATTTTTTTCCAGAATAAAAGTGAGTCAATTTTTCCCCTGTGTCCCTTTTTATTTTCTTTTATCTAGTTTGAAGAAAACGTTCTGGATGCTTGCCTGTTCCTGATGGACAAGGCAGAACTGGAGCTCTCTGGTCGTGGAAATCCAATCAAAATCTGCCGTGTTGCCTCAGCAGTGGTATGTAATGGATGCCTAATATGTGTCAGAAGGGACTCATAAATCAAAGCTGGCCTTCTTGCCCTGATATGCTCTCCACAACACACAATAGATCAGTTGTCCATTCTGACAATTGTCCATTCTGACTTTTTATTTCTCTCCACTAAAGTTCAAGCAACTTCTGTTGGCTCATTGCCTCTTCCTGAGAATGGTGCCTCACTAGTGGGAAAGTCACTTTTAGACATTGCACTCCCGGCATAAACATTTCTTATGTGACAATGTGCTCATTTTCCAGTAGCTAATATAATTGAGAAAGCTGTCTCTGCTATGGATAATACGGTGGCATAATGGGTGGAATTTTGGATGGGGAACTGAGGGACTTTATGTGGACTCCAGTGCTAACCTCGATGGGGTCTTAGAGCACTGCAATAGTGTATGTTGCTGTGTCTGATCCAAGCCCCAAATGATCTAATCAGGCTGAGAACAGTTATATAAGTGGGCTGCTTTTGCCCCAGAAGAAAACAGTGTGGGAACTGTCCTCTTTAACATGAGGTCCACAGAACACACCCCACTCAGAACGAGAGAACCTAAAATAACCAACAAGACTATCCAGATCTCCATTCTTTCCAGCTGCCCGGCACCAGGAATCATGCCATGGGTGCAAGAGCAGTCCCATCCCTAATATTCAAGGCGTTAGACTCATCCAGGTTGTGGAATCCAGAAGCTGAGTCCTCTCTTTTGCCTTATTAGAGGTCTGAACTGATGCTTTCTGCTTCCCAGAATAATACTCTAGTCACTGAGCTAGGGTAATTAGATGTTCTCATGAGCCAGCTACTAAAATAGACTGTCCACAAAACATGGCTGCTGGAGACAGATGATTCTTTAACCCACTTGTTATAGCATTTGCCCAGGCTTTAAGAAAATGAGTTCTTTGTCTTAAAAGACATTGAAGTGGGATCTTCATCCCACTTAATTCAACCTCTTAATCTTGCATGTTGAATAAAATACTTCAATACTTCAGCAAGAAATATTTAGAACACCTCCACTTCTATTTTTCTTTTAACATTTTAGTTAGTTCTTTCACTCCAGACATTAGAAATACAGTTTTGGACCTTTGGACAGAAGAAAGAATTAAATGTGGTTTCTTCATCCCTGAACTAATAGATGGGGAAAGTTCCTCATGTAAGGACTGAAGGAATCCTCAGGACAGAATTGCACAAAGTTTATGAACCCAAATAGGGCTTGGATATTAGTTAGGTTTTGAGCCACTCAACATTTTAGAGAAATGGAGGAGTTCACCATTGGAAGTCCAGGACTCAACAGACTTCAGGGCTAATCTGCAGAATTGGGCCATGACTGGATAGGGGGTTTGCCCATTGAAATCTGCACCTGAATAAGAAGTGGGCAAGAGGTGCTGAAATCCCACCTGTGTTACTCAACCCCATTCTTGCTCAAGTTGAAATGTGGTTGAGTTGAGCTAGTCTGAGGATATGCCCCCCATGTTGGAATCTTTCTGAGGCTTTCTGGCATGCCAGAGCAGGTAGAGTCCCTCTCCTCTTCCACTCATTACAGCCAGAGTAGAGCCTGAAGATCAACATGCTGTCCTGTCCTTGCAGTGATGCTTTTCTTGGCATGTTTCCTACACCACTGAGATAGGCACAACCTCTTAACCTGTTGGTTATGATTCTGAATACTTATCTTTGTTCAGTTCTAGAGTTCACAGGAAGTCGATTTTCTAATTATAAAAAAGTAGTTAATGCAGCCAAAAGCTTTTAAATGAGAATTGTGATTTATTTGGGTGGCATGTAGCTGTTCCACATTAGCATAATTGAAAGGTACAGAGTGAAGGAGCTTTTTGCACAGCCTCAACTGGTTTGGTTCAAATTGCAGCTAGAAGACATATTGCTCGTTAATGCCTATCAGTATAGCCATTAGTCAGCAAAACTCTTTGCTTTGTATAATCTTACCAGAGGAAAACTTACACAGCAAATTCCTTCTTGTTTTCATGTGTGCCAGACCAAAGAAATTAGTTTCTACTCTAAAAATAACAGTAGACTGGTTCTCCTCTCAATCTGTTGTAAATCAGGAGTGATTTTATTAAAATCTCCAAGCTGATAGGGACAGAAAAACAGATGGAAAGAATGCAGCTTAATATTTCTGAAGCTTGCTTACTAGTGTATAACTGATTGCATTTATTAAAAATACTTAACAATATACACGTTTAATGTTAATAGAACTTATTAACTAGCAACATGGATATACAGTGTGGTGATTTAATGGCAGGTTTATTTTCTAGTGTCTGACCTTCATTCAGAATCGTTCAATGATGGAGATCCATGACCCTTAACAAGATTGTCCTACTTTTTTATCCCCTACCTTCGTAATAAAACACTTCCATCTTACTTTCTAGCCCAAACTTGGCTATATTCACTCTCTCTCATCCTATTGGTCTGCTGAGTTAAAAAGCTTTTTATTACTCAGTCTCTGACATCTCTAATGCTCATTTCCTTTGATTTTAGATTAACTCCAGGGACGAGGATGGTGTGATTGCTGGATCCTGGAACAACGTGTACGATCATGGTGTTGCACCTTCAGCCTGGACGGGAAGTGTGGACATTCTCTTGGAGTATTACAGTTCTAAGCAACCTGTCCGATATGGCCAGTGCTGGGTCTTTGCTGGTGTCTTCAACACGTGTAGGTATCGGTGAGAAAAGCTCCAAGCTGCTATGTGGTTCCTGCTTACCTGAGTTTTTAGGTAAAACTAACTAAAATTCTTCCTAGCTCTGTGCTGTTCGGGAGTAAATAGTAGAGATGCTTAAAAATACATGGCTAAAATAGGTGGTCTTTAAAGAAACCTCTGGTGTGTCCTTCAGGTCAGCTGCTCTTCTACACAGATCTGTTAGCTATTTATTGATTCAGTGAAATGTACTCAGTGACTCATGAGGGTAAGTTTGTGTGAAAGTAAGTTAAGCCATTCAACGCAGTCCACATTTCTGTCAAGAATTCTTAGACAGAGTGCTTGTTGTCTAGATCTAGAAGATTAAATTACTACCCAGTATAGGATATGTGATAGTGTTTCCGCTCCAGAAAGGCCAAATCTCACCTACTGAGGCTTGCTCCTGGTTTTTGAGGTGCACTGTCCCTGCACTTGGTAACTGAGCACTGTTAGCATTTTATATGGAGTTTATGAGCCAGAAGAATGGAAAAAAATAAATAATGGCCTAGTGTATGAATTGTCTAACACTGCAAGGTAAAGTCTAAACACATTTGGTCAAACTAGAGTTCTAGTGATGCAGCAAACAGAGTGTTGCACATCATAAAAATCAGAGGGGAAGGCAGCATTGGATTGGTCTCATATTTTGACTGTTTAGCACTTTCTAACAACATCATCTGCTAATGCACAGGAATACCTTCATGGCCTCCTATGGAGTTCCTCCAACAGGTCAATGTCCTTCCTGTGCTGGGGACCCCAGAACTGGAGGCAGCTCTCTGGGTGGAGTCTCAGCAGAGCAGAGGGGCAGAATCCCCTCCCTTGGCCTGCTGGCTACACTGCTTTGGATGCAGCCCAGGATACAAATGGCTTTCTGGGCTGCGAGTGCACATTGCCTGGTTATGTTGTGTCTCACACAATGGGTTTGAAAAAGTTAATGCAAAGATTTCTTGTGGATGCAATTCCTCGCAGTGGATTCCATGGGCCGCTTTGTCTTCTCTGCCCATTGCCTTCTCTGGTCTTCTCTTGATGACAGAGAGACACATGCACACCATTTCTCCCACCTTCCCCCCACACTTGCCCTGAATCACTCCTATGCAATAATTTGCCTGCAGGCCACTGTGAAACTGGGGCGATGCAGCAGAGGCCCGGAGCCTGCTGTGTTAAAGGGAGAGGCGTCTCTATCTGGGGCAAAACTAGACTTGGTTTGCTGACTAAGTTAGTCAAGTCAGAGGCCTGGCACTTTGCATTGCAAGTATAAAGTTTGTTGAGCATTATGAAACGCACATGTTGTCCAGGGGCTGATCTGAAGAGAGCCACTGACACATCCAGCTGCTGACCCAGCGCTGCACAGGGGATAGCAAAGGTCCAAACAATTACATGCAAATATCAGGGTTGTTTTGAGGTGTTTTTGAGTCTATCTCATTTGTCAGTGTTTTATCATTGTGACCAGCCCAGCTTTCCAAGGTCACTGTATTGTGCACTCCAAATACTCATCTGTTAAAAATGCTAAAACATTCCAAAAAATGGTCATTAATCTTGAAATTGTCAGACAAATTATTTCCAATGAGCCCTGATGGCTCATGTGCTGGAAGCCTGGGAGGGCACTTGAATTAAGTTTAATCAATAGGTACATATGGTATTGGATGCATCCAGGTAATTTTTCATCCAGGAACTTGAAATGAATGTGCAGTGTTACACTTTATTGGGAGTCACAGTAGTGACAGTAATGAATATACAAATCCCAGCAGCAGCAGCAGGGCTGTTCAACTCTGCAGCATTGGAACTGTTTTAAAATGGGATTTTCAATAAAAATCTTCTTCCTTAAAAAAAACTACCAAAAACCCACAAAAATCCACCCCAAAACAAAAACCACCACCACCACCAAAAAGCAACCCAAAAAACCAAAAACAAAAACACCCCAACAAAAATAATTTTAAAAGACCCTAAACCAATCAACCTAACAAAAACTAAAACAAAAAACCAAAACAAGTCCCATCAACCACCAAAACCCCCTCACCCTCTGTTTTCTGCAGAACCATGTTGGCTCCTAAATTGAAAGCCAGGAACTTTTTCTGGCTGAGACAAAATATGTCATTGTCATCTGGAGTAGCTGAGATGATGTGCCACCCCACAAACTTGTTCCCTTAGCCCTGGGACATGCTTCATGCCTATTTATCTGTCAGGGTACAAAACACACAGAAGCCTATTGATGCACTGAGGCAGACTATGGACAAAGCTGTAGCATTTCCACAGTTTTCCCACATTTCTTAAATTTACCACTTGTCAAATGGTTAGAAATGTCATCAGTGCTTTATTGTGATGGTGTGAGAGTTAGGGCATTTTTTCTGATCCTCCTGTTAAGGTATTTTATTGGAATTGACTGTTGACTCCAAAATGCTGTTACTTAGTAGGCAATATGAATTATGTAATGCATTTTATTCAGATTCCCAAACCTTGTCGTTTCAGTTACAAGAAATGCAGATTTTCCCCATTGTTAGCAATCATTTTCTACTTTATTCTTTGTGTTCTCAGGATCCCTTCTGACAGCAGACATCAAACAGGAAAACTCCAAATCAATCAAAAGGAGATACTTTCTATTAATTTCCTTTTTAGCATAGTCTCATAATTCCCCTGAGTTACTGATACTAAGAGACTTAATATATTTTGTATCTCTTGCAAGCTCAAGCTTCTTTTTCTTTGGTCATGCAGCTGACCCCGTTGCACCCAGATTTGACCTGAAATTCTGCAATGTGGTCATTATGCAAAGCTGCTTTAAAACTGTTGGTAATCAGCTGCTTCGGTTATAACCCTTGTAAGATAGTTGTCTTTAATGCTCATAATTTTGGGACCAAATAAAATATTTAGCATGTGCAATATGGAAAAAAAAAGATAGGAGGTTGTGTTGATTTGGGTTGATTTGACTGAAATATAAAATAACCATTTTATTCTAGTTATTAATATTTCTGTCCTCCCATCCTGTCATCCATGAACGCAGTCTCCATAGCTGTCCTTCTCATCACACTTCTGTCTTCGTCACAGTTCTGAGATGCTTGGGGATACCTGCAAGACTCATTACCAACTATTCTTCTGCCCATGATAACAATGCCAATTTACGGTTGGACTTCTTTCTGGATGACGAAGGAAAAGTGGACACCAGACTTACAAAAGATTCTGTCTGGTGAGTCCTCCTGGGAAATGCCTTTACTGTGTCAATGATAAAAGTAGTAAAAAACATGATGGCAATGCTTGTATTGTGTTTATTTCTCTCAGCATTGAAGAACGCTGCTGGCTGATGTGAAACAGAATGAATGGATTGTTGGTAGGCTGACTGATATGAAACCTTGTTGTGTAAACAGGCAACCTCTGGGGGATCCTGCTATTAATGTGACCATACAGTACTCATTTAAGCACACTAGAGAGCTGGAATGGGCTTGTGCTCCTTAGGGACCAGATTTTTCTAAAAATGGAAGGGGGGTGGGATGGGCACTTCCATCCTTCTGGAGCCAGGCTCGAAGGGGTACCTCAATATCTGTGGAAAAACACCCTTTTTGATCTGTTTGTGCCCAGCTTCCATATTTGTAGACTGGTTTTACGTTGTGTGCACTCAGTCATTGTTGCAAAGAGGTGCTTTCCAAAATAAACCCAGTTTATTTCAGTTCAGCTGAAAAAGAAGCAACTCAAGGTATCATAGAAGACACTGAAATGCTATCACCGGATTTATAAAAAGAAAACTCCCTAGGACCAAGAGAAGGAGTTTACACATTCTTTTTGAGAAAGAAGTCCTCTAACTGGCTCTTCAAACTCTTACTGTCTTCCGTCTGACAGGAGAAGTGTAACATATATTGATTATATGCCCTGTGTGGGATATTGGCCCTCAAGCCTCTCCTCCTCAGAGTGAAGAAATGAATGTGACCTCTACATTCCTGTATCCAGGAGATACTTGTCCTATTCAATGTTAATATACCTGACTTGTGTCAATGATATCTTCAACTCATTAGCATAGCAGCTCATCAGCATTTTTCATTAATAACTTAATCTCTGGAAGTCTTTGTATTAAAACTGTTATAAACCCACTATGTGGTGGAGGAAATGACTGAACTTGTTGCTGTGACATCTTTGATCTGATTTCCATAATCAAGAGGAAATCTAAGGAAAGCAGGTTCATTTACATGTGATGCTTGTGTCACAGCAAGACAGAGTAGTTGAGACTAGAAGGGACCCTTGGAAGTCACCCAACCCTCCTGCTCAAAGCACCGTCAGCTAGAGCAGGTTGCTCAGGTCTGTGTCCAGTTGGGCTTCGAGTATCCCCAAGGATGGGCACCCCACAACTTCTCTGGGAAACTTGTGCCAGTGCTCAACCATTTTCACAGTAAGAAAAGTATTTCCTTATCTTCAGAGAGATTTTTCTGAGTTTCAGTATGTGCCCATTGCTTCTTGTCCTGTCCTTGGGCTGCTGAGGAAAGTTTGGCTCTGTCTTCTTCCTCTCAGCTCCCTAACCAGGGATTTATACACAAGGATAAGATCCTACTCAGCCTTCTCATCTTCAGACTGAACAGTGCCAGCTGCCTTGTGTACAGCCTGTGTTGTATCAGTCATTTCTTCCAGTTTTCTTTTTCAGCAAACCTACTGAGGGTACAGCGAGTCTCATAATCCTGGTCATTAACGAAGCTCTTAAACAGTGTCAGACCCAGTATTGACCCCTGGGATACACAACTAGTGACTGAGCTCCAGCTGGGGCAATCACTACTGATCACAACCCTCTGATCCCAGCAATTCAGACAGTTTTCAATATATCTTGCTGTCTGTTTGTCTAGTCCATGTTTCAAAGGTTTGTCTGTGAGGATGTTCTGGGAGATGGCACTAAAGTCAAAAGGACCAGCCCCCATACACTGGTCTCCCCTTTGTCCTTTCAGTCTCTCGTTTCATCAGAAAAGGCTCTCAGGTTTGTCAGGCGCAGCTGGCTGTTGGTAAATCCATGCTGACTACTGCCAATCACCTAGTCCTTAATATGTTTGAAAATGTTTTCCAGAAGAACTTGCTCTATAACCCTCCTAGAGATCAAAGGGAAGCTGACAAGTCTGTCTCTCCCTGGATATTCCTCTATCTTGAAGAACAGAGCAATATTTAATTTCCTCTAGTCCTCAGGAACTTTCCCCAATTACCACGATCTTTTGAAGGTAGATATGAGTGGTGCTACAGTGACATTGGCAAGCTCCCTCAGCATTTTTTATGAGATTACCTCATATTTTCCATTGTATCCACTGGACTTGTGTGTGTTCAGTTTGTTTAATTGTTCTCTATCTTGTTACTTGTCTAATTTTCATTACTCCAAACCTCCACACTGGTCTCATGGGCTGTGATTCCTGAGAGCAAATCTTAGCAATAAAAACCAAGGTAAAGAAGACATTGAGTGCCTTCTAATCCTTTGTCACCAGGTTGCTTATTGTGTTCAACAGCAGAGCCATATTCTGTAGGCTTCCTTTTGACACTGATTTGCTTGAGTTTCTTGCTGCTCTTCATGTCCCTTGACATACATGGTTTGTTCTGTTTTGGCTTTCCTACACCTGTGCCTGCATGGTCAGACAGTGACTTTGTTTTCCTCCTGGTCACCTGTCCCCACTCCCCCCTCTTTCTTAAGCACCTTTTTTTTTATATTATGTTTGCGTTTATTTGGGACCACCTTGTGGACTTGTGCCATTTTTGGTTGATTTCCTGCACACAAGGATGGACCATTCTTAAGCCTAGAGGAGGTGACTCTTGAAAAACAACCAGCTCTTGTGCATCCATCTTCTACTCTGAACCACCTCCCATGGGATTCTTCCAAGCAGGACTTTAAACATGTTAAAGCCTACTCTACTGAGATCCAGACCTGTGGTCCTGCTATTTGCCTCGTTGCCTCCTGTTAGCAGTTTTGCTTGATGTCCATGAGACAGAAGGACCTCAGCATGTCTAATGGGGCTGGTCCTTTTATGGCTCAGAGAGTTGTAAAGAAGAAGTCTTCTGAAACCTCCTCTGCCTTTAAAAGATGTGAAATAAGAGTGACTGGGAGCCACAGTGCTCCATCCATACACACCCAGTAATGGATCATTGCTATGCTCTACAATTGTCACTGTCTCATTCCTTCTCTCCTTCTCCTAACCTGATCTATGAAATACATCCCACCAACTTTTGACACTTCTTGTTACTTCCCTGCCTCTATCTTTTCCCAGCTGTTTCCCAAGGCTTCTTAATTTAATCTCTTTTGTCCTTCATTCTTTTGGGACAGATCATCCAAAATCATCCTAGTCCCAATGAAACCTGTATGCAATTTTACACTAGCATTTCATCCTTCTATCCTACATTGTTTTTCCTTGGCTTGATAAGTTTTTTAACTGCCTTGTTCATCCTTTTATCCTCCCAGAGCATTTATTAGTACATGGTGCACATAACCCTTTGGGCATGACTTAATATATATACCTCTTTTCATTTCTCCTCTGTGTCCTTTCTTTTCATTACTCTGTAACACTCCTTGGTAGCCCACATGCTGACTTCTAATGACTCGTGTCTTAACCCTGATTTTATTTTTAATGTCGCTTTTATTTCTTTTTTTAAGAGGACAAGCTCAAGGTATTTATAATGATTTTTTTAAATGCAATTCTCGCTTGTTTTTATACTGTCTTGCAAACTGGAAGCAAAGCTCTTTTTCTTTATTAATATATCATTTCTATTGTACTCTAGTCTTGTACTGCTGGAGCTGATCTGTCTTCAGGTCTTAAATACTCTCAGACTTCAGGGATATTTGGAGCCAGGATTTTTAGTCCAATCAATCTCAGAGTGTGGGGCTCCCTCTGAATGTTATCTGACATTTATTTATTTTTATTAAATATTGTCTTCTCCCTCAGGATAGGAAACAACACCACCAACAACAAAACACATATACAAAATTACACAGACTTAGCAAAAAGTTATTTTTATAAATCTGGCCGGATTTAGGGCCATCAGTACTGTCTGTTCTCCTTGTCTTTCTTAATGATGATATAAAGACACTTAAAGAGTATTTCTCTTGGATGGGAATCAAGAACCTCTCCTACTATGGGGTCCAAGCAGATCAACATCAGCATCTCAGCAGAAATTTGCTTGATGTCACCCAACCCCATGGGAGTTCATCCATGTCCAGGCCTGTGGAGAAAGCCCTTGCAAGACTTCTGCTCTTCCATTTACTTCCAGATCACTTTGCTCTAATTTCTCAACAATATTATCAGTGCCTGACCTTAGCAGTCCTTCTCGACCTCAATCCCTGAACTTGTTAGCTCATAAAAGGGCAGCAGCTGCTTCCAGCATGTGTCTGTCCCATAAGCAATACAAACTACTGTTCTTGAATTGTCTTCCAGGCATAAAACCCACCTGGTCATCTTTTATTAATTTCCCCATTGCTTTGTTTAGTCTATCCGTAATTATCTCTGTAAATATTTAATGGTCACTACATTGATCTTTATTGCCATTCTTGCCTTTTTTAATGTCTCAGGCTCGCTGAAGAATACAAGAATTATAGAATCAGTTCAACAAATTATGGGCACAGAATCAGGTCCTCAGCTATGCTCACTTCTATAGGGAAGTTTCTGTTACCTTTGGAAAGGCAAATGCTTCCCTCATCCTCCTTTCCTTAATGCTCACTG
This sequence comes from Cyanoderma ruficeps, assembly GCA_008694505.1. Taxonomy (NCBI): domain Eukaryota; kingdom Metazoa; phylum Chordata; class Aves; order Passeriformes; family Timaliidae; genus Cyanoderma; species Cyanoderma ruficeps. Next base: position 54,453,149 of record VZDJ01007755.1, on the reverse strand, counting down.
CTCTATAAGCAGCATCTTTCTCTCCGTTCAGATTCTATATGCTTATGTGTATTTGTTATTTGCATGGTAGCAGACCTAAAGAAATTGCCATCCTGTTGTGTCCAGCACTACACCAATAAAAACCGGAAAGAAAGATCCTGTCCCTAAGACAAATACAGAAAAAAATATAGAAAATTTGTGTTACCTAATTAAAGAACTGAAGTAGATCTACTCTTTTCCACACTGTTATCCCCCTCCCAGCCTTGTTTTTGTCATCTTTTCCTTTTGCCTGCTCTTCAGGTTCTTCTTTCACAGAGTGCAAAGCCAGTGACACATCTGACTTAGATTCAAAGTGAACCAGTGAAAGCTTCAGGGCAAAGATTGTCTTTTTCATATGTTGGGATAGCAGTTTGCAAATACCCACCTTCCATGAAGTGTGTCCCCATTCTCAGATAGCCCTCAGCAAAGTTCTGTGAGCATGATTCAGCACAGACTACTCTCAGCAGCATCAAAAATTCTCTGAGTGTGCGTCATTTTCCTTGAATAATTCCTTTTCCTGTAATGCTGCTTCATTAACTCTCCTAACTGACAAGTTTTACCCTGATCCAAGCTTTCATTTCCACTTTGAAATGTCCTGTTAGACAAGCTTCAGATCCTTCTGACTCTGCTCCATTGCCGTTTTTCACCTATTATTAATGAAATGGTCAGAGTTTAACAATCCCCATTTTGGTTGCTAATATCATTGCGTGTACTAGAGGCTATATCAGCAGCTACATAGATGTAATTTTATTCAGATCTGCTGTAGGATATGTATAATTTGCAAGCAAAATTTCCCCTCTCTCTACTCTTTCCTTCTTTTATTTTTTGCAGTAATGAAATTCAAACACTTTGCAGGCTTTACTGTGAGACCCTCTTTCCAGATGATCTTTTTTCCTTGCTTGCGCTCCCCTTGAGCATTGGTAGCATTGCAGGAAGTTACAACCTCTGTCTTTTCTGCTCATCTTTGAAACACCCAGGGCAGACTGTGAAGGTGATGTACTGTTTTTTTAATTCTCCTGAGCATGGAGCCAGGTGAAAGCATTTTAACCCTGAGCACCTAGATTAACTACTCTCAGAATTTTATCTTTCTGGTCACTGTCCTGGGCCCTAAAGATGCAAATTGGCCCAAAGTCGTTGTAGGTGGGTTTTATGAAAAGATATATGTTTTAGGAGCTGTGACATCATACATTGGGATGACACATGGGGGAAAGCTTGTAAGGAATCCACAGTGAAGATAGTTTGAGAAAGGCTATGCAGGGTCTTTTTCTCAACCAACATGGAAGCCAGCAAAGCATGCTTATTTTGAGCCATGAAAACAAAACTACACACTGTACGCTGTGGAGTTGATCCCAAATCTCTTCATAAGAGATGCCAATTCTTTAGTCAGAATAACTATAAAGCAGACTATATTTCATTGGCTTGAAGATTCAAAGTTTGCTTTAGCAGGCAGATTGAAGTGGAGGTGTCAAGCTGGAAAGGGAATCTAGTTTGTGTAGCTTTTCATATACCCCAACAATCTCCAAACACTGGCATATTTTCTGAGACATTTACACCCAGCACATATTAGAAGAATCAAAAAAGCTTCTTCAACTTTCAGTCAAGAAGCTACAATGAAGGATCCTGGCTGTCAGGTTTTAACAGATAGGTACCAAACTTAGAGACCTAAAAATCTGTTCTCTTAAAAGAGTAAACTTTTATCCCTGAATTGGCAATCGGTGTTATTGAAGCAAAGCCAGGACATAAATACACAGGATTTGTTTTGGTTTGTGTGCTTCTTTCCAAGAATTTAATATACCGGTCCCATCCCTTTTCTAAGGAATTATCATTGCTGGAATGAAGCTTGGATGACCAGGCCTGACCTTCCCGTTGGTTTCGGAGGATGGCAAGTTGTTGATGCGACACCTCAGGAAACCAGTGATGGTAATATTGCTTGAAGTCCTCCTTAGCTCACTTTCTAATGTTTGGGATGTCTGTTTCAAACAATGAGCTGATGATAGCTGAGCCAGTGGCACCTGGCATCATATGGCCAGTGACAACTTCTTGAGCCAAATAAACACACTTGCCTCAGGGCCTTCTCCTGATTTGTTTCTAAACAAATAAATAGTAGAACTCTAAAATAAATCTGTCCTTGTTGTTATAACACTGCTCATGATGCCCTAGGACACAAAATCCCGCATGAGAAAGGCCCTGCTTGGTACAGAAGAGATACAATCCTGTTGCCAAATGTGGCCTCTCACATTTTAGAGTACCTGTACAGGAGCCTGATCAAATTAATTTGCCTTTGCTTTATGTAGCCCTAACTAAAGTACATGAGCAGGCAGTAGGCAGGAGAGAAAAAAGTGAAAAGTCACTGCTCTTTCTTTGCAGTCCTTAATTTCCCTTAAAATACAATCTTCTCAAATTTGTAGTGAGATCTTTCTCAGCCTGTGGTGTACCTGAGTCCTCCTAAAATTATCTTGTTTAACCAAAACCAGCTGTAACTGTATTTAAAGCACTTGAGACTTACAGCGGATTTTATAGTGCCATTGAAGGTACTGAACCACCAGGTTGTTCCAGACTCAAGTCTGTGTTATCTACAGGGCTGAACAAAATTAAGCTTTTTGCTTCTTGGTCAGGACTTCCTGTAAACTATTAGAAGATTTCATCAAAGCCCAGTAATTCTTTTTCTTCTATAAATTTTTTTCATCTTTCAATTTATTTAGTCTCTCACTTTGTCTCTCTTCTCCCCACAGGTATGTACAGGTGTGGTCCAGCCTCAGTTCAAGCCATTAAACATGGTCACGTTTGCTTCCAATTTGATGCTCCTTTTGTCTATGCTGAGGTACATATGTGAAAATTTTTACTGCAGTGTGTGATATCAGTGAGACCATAGTGAGACAGAAGATAGGGTTCCACTTCAATTTATGGATTGAGAAGTTACTTCTTGTCACAGAACAGAGGAACAGAATCTCATCATTATATTTTGACATGCCAGCAGGTGTGGTATGGCTGTAATGAATGACAGAGATTTCTCTCATCTCTGCTCCCCAGTGTAATAATAAGAAAAATCTTCTCTGACTTCATTGAAACTTCAGGCAGTGGTCATTTTTCCTTCCAAGATTCATCTATGCTGAATGGGTCACTGGCTTATCCTCTTTGCTCACCACATTCCTTTTGGCTTCTGTGGGTCATGGAGATCTCACATGGATGATTTGACTGACAGACCTGAGAGGGAAATATCTCAATAAGGAGATACCCTGGTCTGGATTTTGAACCTCTTGCATCACCAGAGGAGGCATGCCCAGAATTGCAACACTGCAGGATAAGTTTCTCTCTAATCTAATTGTAAATGGTTTAGGACAGAAAAGAATGAAGATATTTTAGCTATTAGGCATTCTCCTCTCTATTTCTAAAGCTTCTTTTGGTACAAGAAATGTGTAGTGGTGCTCCCCAAATTTGAATGGCCTCTCTGTAGCCTTGTAAAGCACTCTCTGTCATTCTGGAGCTGAGAATAGTAAAATGCATCTCAGCATTTGACTAATTTTAAACATGAAATGTTGATGTAATTAGTGGAACTTCAAATCAACGTGTCATTATTTTGGGGGAGATAGGCTGACTTCTCTTCCTCTCTCTACTTCCATGTATCTCAATCTTCTTTCATTTAATTCCGTAGGTGAATGGTGACATTTTTTACACAAGAATGGAGAAAAATGGAACCCAAGTGGTAGAAAACATTGACACAACCCGTATTGGGCAGTTGATTGTGACCAAGGAAGTTGGAGGTGACGGAATGAAGGACATTACCGAGGAGTACAAGTTCCGAGAAGGTAAACTGAAATGTGCTGGGACCATGTGGATGTAGACTTATCTCAGCCAGACCCTGGATGATGACTTGGAAACCTCTGTCACTGAGGGAGCTTCATGAAAAGCTGCCAAAGTGCCTTCTGGAATTCATTATTTGTAATTCCATCCCAGAAACACAGTAAATGCTTTGATCATAAGGCACAAACAAAGTGCAAACTTCGTTACTCTGAAATGCTTTAGACTAATTAAGTTGTAGTGAAAATAAAGGTTAGTTGTGGAGCAACTCAAATCATTCAAAACAATTCAAGGCTTTCTGTACAGATGTTTAGACATTTCTTATTCAGGGGAGATGTTCACACAGAGTAAAGCAGTGTAGCTGCATTGATAAGAATTCAGCTACATCAGTTTGTCTTCAACACCAACTCCCTCGGTAGCTGTGAAATTCTCCCACTGCTGTACTGTGTTACCCCAAGAGGTTTCACTGTCCTCATCCACTCATTTCAGTTACTACAAACTATGGAAGACACACTCTTAGGTGGGCTAACTCTGTACTTCTGTTCTACTGTTTCTTTTCTAAATCTGGTTTTCATTCATTCCTAGGCTCAGACGAGGAGAGACTGGCTCTTGAGACTGCTGTGATGTACGGTGTTAAAAAGCAAAGTGTCCAAGATGCCACGTACCAGCCACAGACAGATGTTGACATGGATTTCCAGGCGCAAAAGGCTGTCCTTGGCAATGACTTCAAAGTCACCATAACTTTCAGAAACAAAAGTCGTAACTCCTACACTGCAACTACCTACTTGTCGGGCAACATAGTGTTTTATACAGGAGTCACAAAAAAGGAATTCAAGAAACACTCTTTCAGTGCAAAACTGGAACCCTCTTCATGTAAGACTTACATAGTTTTTTGCTGTGTTATTAACTGCTAGGGTTTTTGTCTGTGTTATTAACTGTCACCAGTGTTTCCACCCATGGGTAGAGCCAATTCTAGTAGCTAGGGGTAGCATATTCTATTGGGTATCAGAAGGATCCACTCCGGACCCTGAGCTGCCTACCAGGGTCATTTAAAGCTGAGGCTGTTTTCTTCAGGCTGTTTCTCCCTGCATAATGCTGCATGCCTGGGAATTGTTAATTTCTCTTCTTTAGTACAAAAGAAATCAAAGGAGCACAGGTATTAAGCTGAAAGGCATTGTTTTTCCTTTGAATTCCTTTATTTTCCTTGCAGCATCTCAGCAAGGGAAGGGGAAGTTTTGGTTCCATAGGGTGTCATGTACAGCGACAAAAAGGTGTATTTTTTGTCTTACCTGGTAGAAGCTGACAAGTTCTGAGTAGATTCAAGTGCATATCTGGCTTTGGAGGACTGTGCGGTTCAGGATTTCATATTTACAGTGATCTAAAAAAATTCATCTGTAATGAGAATGTGCCATGATAGAGCAGGGACATTTGTCAGCTGGGCAGGGACATCAAAGGTGAGTTATCTTTACAGATGCCCTCTTTTCCTAGTGCCCTCTGGAATACAGTAGGGAGGTCTTGCCTTCCCACTTCTCATCAGAGAAGCAGCTCCTGGAAGACTAGCTCAGGAGGCTGTGGGCAGGTTTTTGTACTCCCCAAAGTAGGGAAGAGGGATGTTCTCCTTTTTAAACTTGGACATAATCTATTTCCTGTCAGCCATTGCAGCAGGTGTTTATGACCTGCTGTACTTCCAAGTGCTACCTAGCAGGGTCTAGCAACAAGTGACTGCCAATCACTTGCTCTCCTGACAGCCCTGTGTCCTTGGTCAGTGCTTCCAGCTCAGCAGAAGTGATGACAGTGTGCTCTTATGGAGATGAAGCAGAGGATTCTTCACTTGAGTTCCCTGCTGAGAGCAGCCATGACTTTGCCTTCTAGACAGTGCTACTGTGCAAATCAATCTTTCTGAGTGCAGCAAGAGTGGCAGGAGTTTGGGAGCCCAAAGGACGGGCCTCCTGAACTGGATCTGCTGCTGGATCACAGCAGTCCTGGCTGACCTCTGAGTTTTCTGTCTTGTCTACATCATCCCAGCTCAAGAGACACTGTGAGCCCTTTTTCCTCAAAGAGGATGAGTTTTGTCTCAGTGAAAAGCCTCCATGGAACCACAGTTCCTATCAAGCCACAAAAAAATCCTCTACTTTCTTCCTCACTTTGAACATCATCTGAAACTGCACATTCTATTTGGAGCTGATTATTCTGCAAAAAATAGAAGCCCATTGATAAAGATCTACTGGTGGAGGTTAATAAAACTCATACCTCCAGCCTGTAACAAAGCCCCTAGAGCTGCTTGCTGATTCTTTCTAACTCTGTGGATCGTTTGCAGGGGGCCTGGAAATGAGCATTGGGTTGTTCCAATACATGCTATGAAAACACAGAGTGAGGGTTTATAGCGACTTACATCATTTACTAAATATCTGATCTGAAATATTGCAAAATTGTTGGAGATTTGAATAGGTATGGTAAAAAAGTCACTTTCAAGAGTCTTGGTCTAAATTCCGTACTGCTTTGATGAGAGAAAATTCAGCCATCTTGTAGAAGTGCCTGCTACATTTTCTGGCATGGTTCCAGGACTTATTTGTGTCTACTCTTGTATCAAAGGTCTGTGTAGGATATTACTACCTAAAATACAGCTTCTGCAGTGCTTCGAGGATCATCTGGCTCCTCTCTGCAAGAAATGAAATGAATAGATGTTTAAACATCACTGAGCATCATAATTCGTTTTTTGGAAGTTAAGTAAATGCTAACAAAAAGGCTTCTTGAAATAGTGCTGGAAAGTCTGAATTGAGCGATAGTGAGTGAACACAGACTGGGGAGAGGCATGTGAAAGAACAGAACATGGATTTTTATGTATGTGTACCAAGAGTATGTCCCCATCACTGCTTCTTGCCAATGAGACGTTTAAAGTTATTTCCACTTTTCAAGGTGGGAATTTGCTTATATCTGAGCTGTAGTCATCAACCTGTGGGGCACTCTGTTCTGCAACAGGACAAAAACTCCTCACAAATTACACCATTTCTGAAGGTGCTACATGAAATTTGAGCATAAATTCTTTCACCTTTTCCTTGGAAAGAAGTGCAATCAGAAATAGTGTCTGAGCAGGTGGGCAGTGTGAAAGAAGGTAGTGTGATTATCTTCAAGTGCATGAGAACAATGTGTCAGGGATGTAAAGGGAGGGTACCTTCCGAGGCACCCAAGCAGGATTTGTAGGCTTTGTTTAGGGCAAGAAGTGTGTGTGTGTGTGTGTGTATAAAACACAAAATTACAATACTAAACAGATGTATTAAAGGCATTCTTCCAGCCCAAAATACTGAAAGCATGAGGCAAACTAAGTTTTCAAACAGGAAACGAATGAATAATTTTCAGAATAATGATTAAAGGAATTGTGTGGGTTGAAAACATCTTTGAGGATTTGAATAGCTTAAACCTTCTAGTGCCTTCAAAGGTGCTCTCACATCTACTCAGTTATATTTAGCTTTCTCTATTTTTTTGAAAAACTGTAAGGCAACTCAGTGTTGTGTCTCCCTTGGCTTTCCCAGATGCATAAAGTGGTACTGACAACTTAGCAGCACAACCAATGCTAAGGCAATGGAAGTCTATTCTTTTTTTTCCTGCAGTTATTAAATTTAAACAGAAAATTTTTCTTCCATTGTAAAGTAAATTTCTCCTAGTTCGTAACTAATTTACTTATTATTTACTTCTCAGATGAGAAATACCTTGCCTGATTTATAATTTACAATTAAGGGTATTATGGGAAATTCTTTTACGCAAGATAAATAAAGAGTGAGAGGGAGGGAGCAGGAGCACATCAAGTAAATTTAAGGCTGGCCTAGTAAATCCAGGTCAGGTAGTCACCAAGGGAATAGCTTTGAAACCAAATCAAGGAACTGGTTTTGATGTGAGCAGATCAAAAGAGCGAAAAGGGGTGAATGTCATTTACCCGAGTTCAATTATCTCAGTATTTACAGCATATGCCACAAATACAATACAAATAATGGATAACAGTAATCATCATAGGTAACAGATGGGAGATCTTGATGTGTTTACTAGGGTTATAATGAATGTTTATAGAGAGGAGAGCTCCAGGCCTATATATTTTGCCTGGTCAGTTAGTTAGCAGGTCTGATTCTCTGCATCATATTCTCACACCATTGTTGGCCTGAGAATTGCAGTTCAATATAGTTAAAATTAATGATTCCCTGCTTCTCAACTGTCTAGCCTACAGGGACTCATTCCTTCCAATAATTATTGTCAGCGAGCATGTGAAAGCTCTCTGGAGGGCATGCTGGTGACAGGAAGACCTTCTTGCTAAATTTTGCAGGCAAGTCCAGTGTAGAACAAAGGCAGACATCCATCCATGTCCTGGAGAGCAGGTGATCTCCCAGGTACCCTGCTTGGGCTCACATCCCCCAGTTGCTGCACTGGTGGCATCGCTGTGCCAAGAAGAGAGGCAAAGAAAGAACATGAGTAAATAGAAAGAGCGAACATTTACAGGAATGACACTCAAAAGCTGGTTGGACCTTTGTGTCCAGTAGATATGCATTTCCAGCCTTCCTTCTCATTTATTTTGTGGTAGCACCTAGAAACCTTCCACAGTGACCTGGCCCATGCTGAGGGTGCTGGGTAGGGGCTGTGCACATACACAGCCCTTGCCCCTGGAAGCTCACAGCCTAAATGGAAAGAGGGAAAAAATAGAGGGGAAATGGTGTAGTAAAGAAATTAAGTTAGTTAGAAAAAAAATAATCAAAGCCATTTGTTGGCTCATAAACCACCTTTTTTCCAAGGCATTCGTGTAATTGGCACTGGCCATGATGGGAGGAGCAGATAGTGATTAGATTGCTTCAGATGCCTTTTTTCTTTCCTGTGTCTCCCCTCAGCCAGCTCTTTCGACATCGTGATCAAATCGAGCGAGTACATGAGTGACCTGCTGGAGCAAGCCTCCTTTCATTTCTTTGTGACTGCGCGCATCAATGAAACCGGGAAGATCCTGGCCGTGCAGAAGGCGGTAGTGCTGGAAATTCCCACCCTGCGGATCAAGGTAACTTGAGGTTGTGGTGGAAGGGGTGTGCTCTCCACAAGGGTGTTGCATTGACTTGTGAGGCAGAGGAGTGTGTGTGTTTATGCACATTAGAACATGTGACATGGGCCTTACAGAGCAGTGGCTGGCTGGAGTGTGTGAGGGTGTATCGGTGTATTGTACAGTGTATTGAGTGTCCCTGCATTGAAGAGAGGCTGGCAGCAGCACTGGTAGTGAAGACCTGAAATTATCTCAGTGGAGGGAAGAGAAGAAAAGACCTGAGAAAGCTGAAGAAACTCAAAGGGTAAGAGAGATTACTCACCCAAGTCACTCTGGTTCTTTAACTACCTCAGAAGTCTACTATATTTAAAGCAACACAGCACAGGGGCCTCTTGCTGAAGAATGAAGAGCACTGCTATTGAAGTGATTTTGCTGGGAGAGCTTCTGCAGGTACTGTGGAAAGTTTCTCCAAGCTTGGATGGGCAGCATTGATTCAGAACAATGTCTTGAGATTTCAGTGCTTTGCTGCCACTCTGGATGTACTACCACTGGTGTTCCCTGAATGTTGAGGCATTTCTGCAGACAGTGCTGTGGTACCTGTGAAAATGGAGAAGGGTAATGCTTGTGATGCTACAAGGAGCCTATGTTGTACGGCAAAGACAAGCCATTTAAACTTAACTGGGATTAATTTAACAATCCACTTTAACTGGGATTTAAACTTCTCAATTCATAACCAAGCATCCAAATAAATTGCATTGTTTTCAAAAGCACCAAGCTTTCATCTGACTTGAATGATGGAATTTGGATATGCTTTTTTCCTAATACTAGAAAAAAAAGTTCAGAACACATGTTCAGGAAGCTTTATATAAGCATGAATACTGCTCCGTAAAATTCAGGACCTTGAAAGAAATCTAAGTTTACACAGTTTATAACTTTTCCCCTCTATATATTTATTTGAACCTGTGCACAGGTTTCTATATAATGATTTATGTGCAACTGCAGCCTTATGCAAAAAAAGCATTTTTAGAAATGTGGATCAAGACCACAGCAAAGTTTGTCAAAAAATCTACTCTGTTTCATGGTCTTTAGAAATACCATGATGTTCTGATCAGATAATTGTGTTTTCAAACAAAATATTTTTGGTTTGCTGAGCATTCCAGAGAGGAGGTAAAAAACACAAGTAAGTCCTACTTCAAATACCTGTCTTCAATAACCAAATTTTAAAAGTAAAGGAGTTTTTCAATACTTAAACAGAACATCTTCTACATAATCTCAGATTTTCAATTTCAAAATAGTTTATCCTCCTTGCTGCTCTGAAGAAAGGATTTTTAGCATATAGAATGGGCTGTTATCCAAAACCCATGTTATAAGTAAAACCAAATTTTTCTCTTTTCTGTTTCTTTGTGATGTATGAAAATACACTGAAATTTTAAAATCTGGATTTTTAAGTGGGGGGTGTGTGTGTTAGTGCATGTGTGTAAGTATGTATTGATAGAGGAAATTTTGATTTATTGCTTTTTAAAGAAATTTGAGATAGTTTATCTGTTCAAGATAGTTTATCTGTTCAGTTTTCTTGTCAAGTTTGTTCAGTGAATGTGACTGACAGACTAAATTTCTTAATGTGAGAGAGAGAGAAGAATGAAAAAATGTATCTCCCATGATGTCTTCAGATGCACCTTTGATCTTTCTCTGTTGGCCTAAGGAGATTGTCAGACTCAACAGCTGAGGAAATTACACCGTATTCTAACCTTGAGATCAGGTTACAAAAATAAAACCAGCAAATATATATCATGGTCTCAGCTGCAAGTGTGGAACTTCAGGATGATTTTGAATCACACCCAGTGATCTTATATGGTCAATTGGAATAAAGAGGTTATAGGATCTCTAAGTGAGCCAAGACTTCTGAAAATGCCACTAAAGTCCTTTTGCACATTCAGGTGGCCAAATGCTGTTGAGAGCTTAGCTGTACCTCCTCCTTTACTCCAGTCATTTTATTGGTTTTTGGCACAGAGTAACCCCTTAGACCAGAGCCTATGCAGCTTTTTGCAGATGTCATACTTCCTTAAAACATCACTTTAAATTTATTGACAAGATACTTGTTTTTCTGAGTTACCTTTCTCAAGGCCCTTTAAATCAGTTGGTGGACCATGAAGTGGGCTGGAAGTTTGGCCAGCCATAAGTTGCAAACCCTTGCCTGAGCAAAACAGGTACACATATTCTGTGAGAAATGCTGAATTTTCAGGGGGGTAAAAAACCCCAAATCCCCATGCATGTAGCCATTGTTTTAAAACACATTTGTATGGAGGTTTACTGTTCTCCAGTGGAAAATGTACTGCTCTTTTGCTTACGTAGGATTTGGAGGAAAACTGACCTTCAGTCCTCCATTGAGCACACGTGCAAGGTTAGAAACCTTTCAGAGCATGGGAAGACAATGCAAAAGCAAGGGGAAGATGGGCATGACAATACTGAGGGTGCAACCACATAGTCTGGTGTTCCTAATTTAGGGTAGTAAGACCTGCCCTTCTCTTCTGGAGCTTATGTCCTGAGCAGATCCCTTCTGTGCAGGTGGGAAGCCTGAGGAGCGGGGCAAAGTCTGGGAGAGAGGCCTCATCAGCTGGCATCACCCTTGGTTGGCCCCCAGCTCCAGGACTGTGCATGCAAATTTATGGTTTTCTATGGAAATGAGGGCCTGCCTCTTGATCTGCCATGTTGTTTGAGGGAAAATTACAGTGGGTGGAAAAATGTGCCATCCAGCAATTTTCTTCTCGCTAGATTTCCTTTGCCTCGTGCTGTTTTGCTGTGTGCTCTGTTCTTCTGCCTTGCCAGTGATATCTGTTATTATCAGTTTCTGGTGCATTGTCCTTTCCTTGTCTTGCAGACCAAAGGTGAACTGGTAACTGGTAAAGAAACCTCTGTGATTGTGGAATTCACCAATCCTCTGAAACAAAACCTGGAGAACGTCACGCTCCGCCTTGAGGGACCTGGAGTGCTGAGAACAATAAAAAAGCAGTTCGGGTAGGGAAGAAAGCACAACCAGCTGCGAGTTTGTCCCCTGCTTGCTCACAGTAGGAAGCTCACAAGAGACACTTAACTAATGCTGTGCTGAGTAATTTAATTCAAACACTCTCTCTGTACTTGAAAATCCAATACACAGGGGAGCTGTAGGTCTCAATAGTCAGTAGAAGTCGGGCTACCCAGAGAGATTGTGAGAGCATTTCATCTGTTCAGTACCAGGGCTGGAGGAATTGGTAGTGTTTGTGGGTAGTTGCTAGTGCAGCCCAAGTTTACTTTTTCACTGTATTACATTATTTTTAGCACTTGACAATGGCACCTACAAGCCACTATTCCAGAGAGGAAGATTTATCCTACACTTGAAGTGTTTACTGCCACTCACTCAGCATGTGCAAATCAAGTCCTGTGCTGTTTTTCGGAAAGGGCTTTTCTCCGCTCATGTTAATCATGATTATACAAGACATTCAGGTACCTCAGATGATCTTTTCAAGCTCATGTCAAGACACAAAATGTGTGTTGTTTGCAGAGCATGCCTGCATAGCTGAGGAGTGTGTGTGAGCACACAGCTCCCCCCAGTAGCTCCACTGCACAGGGTTGCCCTGGCACACAGGCATGTTTCCAGGACAGAGTGCTCCCAGACCTGAGGAAAAGGAAAGCCACCTTCATTATTCTCAGAGTCACACCTTACACCGACACCATGATACCCTTACGCTAAGCAAGTTGTAAATCATCTCTCCGTTTGAGTTCGGTGTTATGAGCTTAGCATTTACCACAGATATATAATGGAGAAACTTGGAAAATTTTGAGGGTATTGCTTAGTCCTGAGCATCTATCTGTCTGGGCTTAGTATCTATCATTACCTGAGCTGATGGTCCCCAGGTGTGTGTAAAAGGAGTTTGAAAAATTGCCCGTGCTCCAGCAGCTGCATAAATTGTCAGCATCCTCTGCAGCCGGCAGGGGAGGTCTGAACCTGGCTGCACCTGGGACAGGGATAAAAAGATCAAAACCAATCTCCAGAGTGGAGCTGATAGAAAAATAACCGTGAAAGGGCAACATACTGTGTTTGCTTTGTGCACATGGTATGTCACAGGTGCTGCTGAGCATGACTCAGCATGGTCTACAAGAGTTACACAAGTTGTGGCAATAGCCCTCATTGCTGCCCAGCTGTGCCACCCTCCCCTGTTGTTCTGCATCCTTTTCAATCCAAAAGCCGCTGTGGACTGCCCTCATCTTCAAGGATGTAGAAATTATCAGGTGCATCAAAGGCACAAGAGTTAGGGGAGAAAAATGACTCATGGAACACACGTCATTTTCCTTAGAGTCACCATGTTTTCCCCTTTTCAGTAATGCCCTTGGCAGCATTGAGCATGGAAACAGATCAGCTTAGTCACTTTAAGATTTAACTTTCCTGAGATGAGTGTAGGATGCAGGTGATACACACAGAGGACAGAGCAAGGGGCAGTTGTAGTTTATTTAAATAAAAATCACATTTGTCTCCATGCATTCAAAGTGATAAATGGCTCCAGTGTGGTGATGGCTCAGCATATTATGCAGAATCATTCATCACTGAGTTGTCTCCCAGAAAAATCAGATCAGGGTGGCTTACTCCATTTGCAAAGAGAATTAAACACATTCTAGGATTTCCCCACCCTTCCAACACTTCCCTCTTTACCAGGGACTGTTACAAATGGGATGGAACTTTTACAGTTCTATGTGGGGATAAGGTTTTTTTTGGCCTCTGGGTACTTTTCAGATAGCTTTTCTGTATCACTTGAGTGGCTCCACAAAACTGGTTACATGTGACCCAGCTGCTACAACATTATTCTGGTAATGTAATGGCCTGGGGGCTTCAGTCTTGACCATTCATAAAGTCTATATATAGATAAAGATATTGATATTTAGCTATTAGCCTCAGACAGATGAGGAGCGTGAGTTATGGAAAAGCCTTTGGCAGCAGCAATTCTTACACAGGGCACAGTCTTTGCATGACAAATGAGAATTAACCAGGCAGTGATGGATAGTGCTAAAAGGATTATAGCCAAGCATACTTTCACACTAGCAGGTAAGTAATTTTGGATGTTTCTACATGTCAAAGCAAAGCTAGTATTAGCACTTTTAGTGAGAAGCAACTTGTTTTAGAAACAGGACAGTAGAGAGACAGGAAAAGGCAGGTTTGGTTTCCCAGCACATCTGTTGTCTTGCTGCACATGCACACGCACACACACACACACATGTGTTGAGATGATAGCACTATAAAACAAAGAGGGTTGTGCTACCCTCTCTCACTGGAGCACTGTGAAGTTGTGGCCCAAAAACCTTCACCCTAAGAGAATCTGGCCCCCCAACTACTCAAGAAGTGTAGTCTGCACAGCAAGCTTGTATTATAACTTCTTCACTTTCCATTCAGATAATCCCTTGCAGATAATTCCCATAAATTCTAAAGTGTATTTCACTTTCTTCAGCAATTGAAGTAATTGGTTTATCATGATTCCATTTTAGTGGGCATCTGGTGGATGCAAGCCAACTAGATATGGAGAACAGAATCTCTCTCATTAATAACAAAGATAAAAAGAGGGAAAACACTTGCTGGAAGCAGTCTGCACATGCTCACATCAAAAATCTGATCTTTTTCTGCCTTTTTTTTTTTCCCTAAAAGTGGGTACATGCCTCAAGGCACCTCTATCTGTATATGCAAAATGCAATGCAGTGCCATGTAGAGATACCTAAGATAACCTCTAAGGAGCTGAAACACCTCATTTTACCAGGGGCAGACTTGCACTGAAAGAAATACTCAGGTGAGAGGATTCCAGGCTAGCTCATTTAGAGCTAATTAAGGTTTCTTGTCTCATGGCAGCTTGTGCTGAGCCTGGGCAGACATTTCTGCCCTGACCCTGGCATAGGACATGGCACCTGAGAACCAAATCCTACCAGATGAGAATTTGAAACAGTGACTGTAGCATAGCCTTGCTTTGCTCTCACTTTGTTCAGTTGTTTTCAGGACACTGTAGCCATATGAGATAAGAACAGTGGACTTAGAGCCCTCTTATTTAATGCTGAGGAAAAAATCATTCATTTTGATAAATAGCTCCCCACTATACTGTTTTATCCATTGCTTCCGTTGGAGCAGTTGTATCCCAGCATCCACCAAACAATCGATCAATAAATGTCAGCCTTCAAAATCTGCACACAGAACCTTGTGAAAGCACTGAGAAAACACAGAAACCCAATACCTGAAGCTGTCCATGCATCTTAATTGTAGCAAAAATTGAAAATCAACAACAGTGCAGAATACTGCTTTATATATGAGTTATCAAGAGTCATACATAATGTAAAAGAGTAACCAACAGCAGTAGGACTCCCAAGGATACTTTGACTTGTTTGTATGGACTCAAAGAAGTCATCTGAAGGGGTCACTGGGGAGATCTGCTGGTGCTACCCCTGTGGCAGGGTGGTTCAGGGTAGGAGTGACAGACAGGTCCAACATCTCATAGGGTGTGCAGGGGAATGACCTGGACACTTGGACTTATTTAACCATTTCAGAAATCACCATCAGGCTATAGGCTATAATAAACAGGAAAAATGGAATTATAAAGTAGAAAAAATATATGTTAGCTATAAAGAAGGTCATTCTGAAAGTGATCATGAGAGGAAGTGACAGAAGGCAGAAGAAAATGGATTCATTTTAGAAATTTAAAATTAGCCTGGAGGAAAGGCTAGAAAAGGCTTTAACAGGGTCAGTTCTGAGAGGAATAGAAGATGGAGGGAGTAATTTATATGGCACTTATGAGAATGAGTGAAACATAAAAGATTTGAGACATGTTATACTACCCACCTTCAGTTTCTTCAGTTGCGTGTCAGGTTGAGAGCACCGGCTGACTGACTACAATATTGAAACTTTTCTTTTTTTTTTTGTTCAGGAGAATCCCGATGAACTCCACATTGACCTGGGAAGTAAAATTTACCCCAATGCGGCCAGGTTTACGAAGACTGATTGCAAGCCTGAATTCTGATGCTTTGAGGCATGTGTATGGTGAGCTGAATGTCCAGATTCAGAAACCATGAACCAAGGTGCTGCCTTCTTCTCTCATTTAGCTATATTTAAAAATATCATGGTAGAGGGTGGCCGATGGAGAGGTATAAATCTGCTTATTGTTATTTTAGTCATCCTTGTTCTGAAAAGAATTGATTAAGCAAAGTAATTGGTATGACTGGGGTGAGCATAAAAAAGCACCTGGATGCTGAATGATTTAAAATTAGCTATATGTAATTAAAGGCAATTCTAGGTCATATTATTCCTGTAGTTCACTTGTATTTATGGTCTTTTGCATTAGTGCTGCAAGGGAATTTGAGAGGCTTCATTCACCAGAGTAATCTGAACTTTAGTTTTAATTAAGGCCTGGTATTTCACTGAAAAGGGAAGGAAAAAAAATAAAGAACCCAGTGTTATAAATTCTTAGACTGAATTACACAACGTTATGGTAGATCATTCAAGCTGCAATAGAAACAGGTATTTCCAGCTAAAGGGTCTGCTTTATCTTACAAATTAATAACGTTCTGGTTCATGGAGATCTCACTTTGCTGGAAGCATCTCTCAGGATGTTTTATCTCCAGAATATTCTCAACCCCTTTTTTCATCTTGCATCTTCCCTGTGCTTTTTCTCCTACTCCCCTCATGTGTGCAGGCACTTACACATATTCACTTCATACCTTCATCAGACCCCGTATGCAGTTGATGTGGTGGTCCATTTCTTTCCTGGCCAAAAATGCAGAGTTTTTCTGCCTCTGCTCAGAATTTTTCACACAAGACCTGCATTTGCTGGTCATATCTCTTGTGTAACATGTGTTCTCTCTTCACCTTTATCTGCCTTTTTTTCACTCCTGAGCCCACCCTGTAGACCCATGTCCCACACGAGTGTATCAGGAGTGTTTGCTGTCCCAGAGCAGTCCAGGCTGACAAATGGGGTGAAGGACAGAGGAGTGGAGCAGGGAGCCTGAGGGTCTTCTCCTGCCAGTCCCACAAGCCTAGCAAATATCCTGCAGTGGAGATCAGCGTGACTTGAGGCTAAAAATATGGGTATGAGCTTAGATTAAATTGTGCCTCAAAGTTCCCAAGAATCATGGCTAAAGCAGAATGAAGACCTGCTACATGAGTAACCCCAGGAATAGTAAGGGACAGAAACTCATCTGGGAAAGCAATAAAGATAGCCTGAGAATCAGAAACTTACACAAGCCACAGCAACTCCTCCCCTCTGGCCACAGTGTGTATGTAAGAACAGATCAGGTGTTAACAGCACAGGGGAGCCAGTTGAGCTTCTGAAGTTAAAAGGAACCTCCTTCTCTTTAAACCCTGGGGCTTTACTGGATGGCCATATGGTCTCAATGAAAAGCAAGAGAGATGCCTTCCCTTCTTCTCCACTTGTTGCCACACATTGCCCACAGTACCTCCTGCAAGACTTGTAACCAGCTGTTAAAGTCTTGGGAGAGGAGAAATACAGCTGGACTTTTTATTGAAGTGTGGGGAACAAAGCAAAAATTCATACCACCTCATATACTCTGGGAATACCCCAGGATTCAGGAAAACCAAACTTTTGGGGGCTTTCACTTCAGGCATGGACATACCCTCATTTTATACAGCTTATGTGACCATATTAAAAACTTTGCAATGTCAAAGCCTCCCATATAAGTCCTATGGGGTAGAAGAGATTGAAGAATGTGTTGTCAGTGCAAGGTGACAATCACTGTTAGGTAATTAAGAAGTCTTACCAAGGTCTACATCTTCTAATAAAATTACCCATTTTGTGCTCTTGCATATAAACCTGCTTTCTATTCCAGACATTTTATAAATACAGTGTAATAAGAATTCAAAATAAAGTGTGTCTGATTGCACTTGTGTGTTGTGTTCTGTATTTTGATCAATTACTTCTACATAGTAACACTGTCGACACCAGTTGCTGCATCTTCATTGTAAAAATTGAAAAATGCACTTCTGAGCCATGCTAATAACAGTGTCTTTTTTGGCGCTAAAGAGAACAACTTATATTTATTTAAATGAAAAAGAAATATACAGGCTAATTTTAGCTGTTTTCCTATGGTTTTCCCTCTGTTGCAACAACTGGCTACCTAATAAATTGGAGAAAGTGATGATTTCCAGAGAACATCACTAGTACCAGAAAAAGAATCCCTGGAATGTGCTTTAACTTGTCAGAGACCATTAAGGCACCAATTTGCCCCTAATGAAACCTTCCCTATGTCCCATTTTTAAGGAGTGCTTCTCTCAGCTAAATATTTCAAGTCATTTTGCTAACAGACATCAAGCTGAATGACCTTTGCCAAGAGTCAAGAAGTATTTTTATTTATAGTTTATAGAGGGGTATATTGAAGCTAAGTGATGGCTGGGAACAGAGACTAGGGATGTCAGCAGCCCTTGGCACCACCAGCCCCCTCACTGTGCACCGAGATGCTCACAAAAACCTAAGGACAAAATGAGGATGGCCTCTAGGATTTCAGCCATTCACCAGCCCCTGCACGGGCTGTCACATGAAACACAAGTAACACCTGACTGGAGAAGCAGGGAGTGCTGTGGTTGCACTTTAGGTACACAGGGTGTGATTGATAAGTAATGAGGACAGATTGGCAACCTCAGATCGGGAGGAGCTCTGAATCTGAAAAGAGTTATAGAGTTCAAATTCTTCAGCTGGGGGTCTTTTTTGAGTGGGCTGAACTTGGGTCCCCAACACAGCCATCACAGTTCAGAGATGCACTGGGGAGGAAAGAGTCCAAAACCAAACCTCTGCTCCCACAGCTCTCACAGTCCAGCAGCTCAGAGATGCTAAATACAGACAAAAGTCACTCCTGGAACACACCTCATTTGTTACCAACTTGTTACATTCAAGCTGTGGGGCAGGTTGCTCCAATAGCCATCAACTTGTCACATTCCAAATCTTGCTATGATCAAAAGGAAACACATCTTACATGCAGACCTAGGAATAATATATTGTTAGTCTTGTTAAAGATAATCTAATCAGGGAATTATAAGTAGCTGAAATAACTAAGATGGAATTACATTCTTTTATCTTTATTACATAATATTAACATTTATAGTCCAAATTATATTAGGTGAAACTGGTACACATAAACTTCATAGCATACTCCACTTTCTCTGCTTTTTTGTACACCTCTACAATGCCCGTGTGATGTCTTCAGTCTGGGTGGGGGTGTGTATAACAGCAAGTCACCAGTGTCCCAGGTCCTCCACCAAGCAGAGTGATATTAGTGGGGAGAGTCTATCTTCTCTTCACTGAGGTAAGCACAACAGAAAAATTCTTCTTTGTCACCCTATGATACATCAGTGGTCATTTTTACAGACTTCTTCATATCTTGTTCTTTTTTTTATTAATTCAGCTACACAGTAGATCCTAATTTGCTATGTGATGCCTTTTACATGTGTTGGGTACTAATTGTTTGGTTTCTTTTGTTACATCTAGAGGGTTTTTTGCCTACCTCCTAATGTTGCACCTTTTAACAACCACTCATTAACTACTGGTGAACAATCTGTAGCCTGAGGCCTCCCTTATCATCCTACACCCTCACTGTCAGGGTCTCTGTGACCATCCCATCCTAGTGAACCTTTAGGCTGCATTTTATTTTGAGGTCATAAATAGTTCATTTTACAAGGAATAACTATCTGCTCTGTCTACTACTGTCTACTAGTTACAGAAAACAACAAATATTTCACCATGCAATTGGATAAAGCACAGCAAAAACTAAAAGAAAGCCAGTAGTAGACACCTGGGCATTAGATAATTGCTCTTACAGGTAAAAAGCTTGACAAGTCTCAGTGCCTGTGCTGCTAGATTATCACCAAGCTGTGACCTTTCACAAGCAATGGCATCATCTGATTTGTGCACCAAAATGAGAGAATGTGACTGAGCATTGACTTTTCTAGTGACTGGTACTACCAGTGATAATTGGTTTGAACTGAGACTAATCAATAAACACTGCCAAATCAGTGACACACCTGGACCCCAGCCCCTTTCTGCTGCTGGGCACTTTCCTTCCTGCTATGCCATTTTCTCAGCTTATTGTCTTCATATATGTCCTAGTTTTTCCTGAGGAGAAGGGTGTGGCTGCTGGTGCTAGCTTCTGAATTTGAGTGATGGTACAACAGAGGAAGACAATGGAAGACAACCATATCAGAGGAGGTGGGAAAACCAGAACTAATATCCCTGTTATGAAAGAGGAAAGTCTAAAGTATACTGTAAGTATCGATGGAAGGAGAGGAATTGTCCTGTATATTGGAGCTGGAACAATAGCTGGAGGAGTAAGGGGGAGATGAGTGTGCCCTATGAGGAGAGCCAAGCTGGGCTCAGCCTTTTCCATAAGTCACCTACAGCCCGACTCAAAGAGGGTTGTGCCTGTCTGGTCTCTGCAGGATTAGTCTGGGAATAAAAGGGGTCCCTTGCAAACACTCATGCAGCTCCTGTTCAGGTTTTGGCTACCACAGAGTGGACACAGGGTCCTGCCATATGCTGTAAGCACCACTCAAAGCCACAACAACACAGAGGCAGGACATGACTGATGGGGAGGGGAGGAGGTCATTATGCAGCTGCTGTCACCTGCAGCTTGCCCTCTCCTGCAGCCATAATCCTGGTGTATTGATTGTGTGACTGTTTCCTCAGAATCCACTGATTTATGGAAATGGTCTAGATCAAGCTTCCAAGCTGGAAGTTATAAATACATTGGCTTATAAATACACCCAAAAATCTTTTGAAGTGGATCCAACAGCAGGCAGACTGCTGAGACTCTTTTGCCTCCAGGTGTGAAACAGGGGACACCCACAAAGTGATGGGGGAGGAAGAATGAGCACTCTCACTGTCTACTAGGTAACTATTTTGTTCATTGCTGTGTGAGTTTTGAATTATGAATAAGAGAACTGGGAGTTGGAAACATCATGAATTAAGTGATGAATCAGTAAATTGGCATGTTAGACTAGTTTGTGCAAAGTTTGAAGTGTCTGTTTTCTTTCCTAATGCCTTCATAGAATAGAGATTAATTTATGTATTAATTTTAAAACATTTTCCTGTAATTTCGAGCAATCCAAATGCATCATGACAACCCTAATGGAAGGACTGGGAAACATCTGGTCTAGTGAAAACTGTAGTAGCAATGAATGGTGTTGCAGATGCAGGTATTTTGCTTATGCAATAGGAACATCCTGGTTGAGAAGAAACACAACATAGAATCTCTGTTTAGTAGCTTTGTGTCCTGAGTTATAGAGTCTATTCAATTTCATCTGCTGAAAAACAGTTGGGGGTGGGTGCCTTTTGATAATGGCCCAACGGTCAATATCAGGTAGGGCATTGTTCTTATCTTTCTCCATAATGGGCCATCACGACTCCCCAAGCTTCCCAACACATACCCACATTCCATCATGCCTATTGTGAGATGCTCCACCCCGTGGGAGGAGCCAGCCATTCCTACCTGGATAAAGCTGGAACTTTAAACCAGGACAGTGTCTTGCTTCATCTGATTACCGGAGGAAGGCTGGACCCTTCTCACCCTCAGGACCCCTTTTTTTTTCTGCTACTGGATCATTTCTGCCTCAGCAGAGCCACATCTGGCATTCCAGGAGAACTCACTTTTAGACTGCTTCCGACACCCTGACTAACAAGGTTGTAGCTTTGACCCTGTCAGGGCTTTCCAAAATTGTTGTTTGTTTGTTTGTTGGTTTGGTGGGGTGGTTTTGTTGTTTTTTTTCTTTTCTGCCACATTTGTATTCTTATATTCTTAATAGAAAGCTGTTGTTCCTACTCCCAAATCTTTGCCTGAGAGCCGTTAATTGCAAAATTAGAATTTGACGGGAGGTGAGGGGTTTACATCCTCTATTCTAAGGGGAGCCCCAGTTTCCCTGGCAGATACCTGTCTTTCTAAACCAAGACATTTTGGTGGCTCTTTCTTTTGTGATCTGTGAGAACTTCATTAGATTTTGGCATCTACCAAGGCAATTCCCAGGTGTGGTACCAATAGAGACAACCAAACATATTTACTCTGAACTTCCTTCTCAAACTGACCTCCTTTGACATGCTGTATCTCTGGTACTGGGAGAATCAGAGAGACCTTCTTCCCCCTCCAACATGAGACCTATAGATTCATAGACTTCTGAACTGCATTTCATGCACCTCACATCTTCTTCATATTCAGGAGTCCTACCTCAGTCATTTTGTGCATGGAAACTCTTCCATGCTTGTAACCAGTCTTGTTTCTCTCCTCTGAACTTCTCCCAACATTGTCCTTTAAGTACCATTTAAACACAGCAGTTTTAAGCATCTGCATTTTGAAAGGACACTACTAATGAGTGACTGGCCTACCTGTGCAGGGACAACGTGGGTCTCTTGGGACCCAGACTCATTAGATTAAACCTGGACTCAACTGTGGCTGAAACAGATTCAAAACCTGCCCTCATTGCAAGATCTGTACCATAAAGGTCGAACACATTTTGGGCTTTTGCATGCATTGTTTCATTAAATACCTCTATACTGTCATAGAAGTGTGACTGCCCTTGAAAAGACCACAGATCATCTTTCCACAGCAGTGTATGAGCAGGAAGTAGGGCATTAACATTTGAAAACCAACTGATCTTTTTCATCACTATGTAGATTCATAGGATTACGAGATGTTCTTAAATGTTATCTGCATGCTGCTCTTCTTCAAAGTAAATATTTCTCAGAATCTCTGTGGTTGTGTGGTGCTCTTCAGGTTGTTTTATCTGATTACAAAATTCCTCTGCCTGGAAATAACCTGCAGAATAATAGTGAAACGCTGCTGTGAACTTCAGACAGGTGCACAGAAAAAAACTCACAGAGTAAGGGGTAAATCTAGTGAGCTGTAACTCAGTTTTAATGTTCTTCAGCTATATTTGAGTTAGTAAGTTTTACAGGGGCAGATCTTTAGAGTGAAGCTGCTGGCACTGATTTCCCAATAGCTACACTGTATTTTGGAGGATTTATATTGGAGTTGCCATCTCTGGTCTGAATTGCTGTGAGCCCTTGGAGAGTCTTTTGCTGCACTCTTCAATTCAATCACTCTTCACTCTTCAATCAACCCAGACAAAACTGAGCTGATCCAATGTGTGCTCCTAGATCACTGTGACATGGACTAAAACACTGTAAGCCATCTTTTCAAAAACAGGTTACTGGTCAGAAGATGTGAGGGATGGTCAAGAGCTCAATGTCTGTGACAGCAGCACAGCAAAGATCTGCCTGAACAATGTGATCTGAGAGCATTGAAGCATTCAGTACTTCTCTGTGTAGGTGTACTGGTACAAAAATTCTCACAATACCACTGCTCACTCCAACAGGAGGTACAAAAAGTGGACCTTCAGAAGTAATGGTAGGAATGCTTGGTAGCCCAGTGTTAAGGAAAACATTCTCTAGACTTCCACAGGTCCGGTTTTGTATCAGCAGGAATTGCTGCTGCTCTCTCCAGAGTGGCACACAAACCCTGTGTGATCCCCAGATCCCTGTGTGATCTTTATGCTGGTCTAGCTGTATCTGTGCTTGTACTAAGATGCATGCTTTGGGAGCTGGTCTCCATTTAACCAAATCTTGTGTACTTCACTTGTGATGCACACTGCCTCCAAATCCCCTTTGCAGCTGAAAAAGTTTCCCCTGCTGTTTGCTTAAAAGTTTGTTGTCCTTTATAGAACAAGCAACTTGAGTTAATTTAGGGACTGTTATTAAGATGATGTTCCAAAGCCTCTGCTGCCTAAACAGTTTAGTTTGTAGGAAGACATTTTCCTTTACTAAGATAAGCTTTGCACAGAGCCATTATAAACCCCACTGCAACATGCTGATGACTTATTTTCTGCCTTTCAACTGGTTTAAGTTAGGTAGCCACAGTTTTTGCAATATAAAGCAATACTTTGTGCTCCAATCAGCTAGTTCTGGAGGAGCTTTTAAGTAATAAAACCTATTCCCAAAGCTCTGTTGACCTCATAAGCATTACTGGAGCCCAAGAAAAAAATGCGTTTGCATTCAGAGACTCAGCATTGGGGAAGTGTCATAATCAAACTGCAAATTAACTTGCATCCAACTGTGGTTACAATTGAAAGTATGAGGTAAAACGAATGGGCAAAGCCACCATTTTGGGAAAAGGGGGGGAAAAAAGACTTCAGACACGGGATGTAGAAATTTAAGAATGTAAAAGAACCTCTACATGTGATTTTTACATATTAAGAAATTGAGTAGCAGGAAACAAATACAACCAGGGACAATGTTGAGGGAGAGAGGCAGAAGAGGCTGTATCTAGAAAAACACAGGCATGCCAGCAGGCAAACTGATTATGCCACTTTCTTTCTGAATCTGTAATTCCTGTCACCAAGTGGATCTTGGTTTCTATATATAACTGCTCAAACAAACAGTGGCCAAATCTCTCTTCCTACAGCAGGAAAGGGACTTTATGCCTCACACCCCTTCTTGGGTACTTTCCATCCACAACAATTTGTTCAGCCTACGGATCTCCTTTGCACAAAACCTGTCTCTAGAAAACAGGTGCTTAGAAGAAAAGCATGGATTAAACTAATAATGACGGTGGGCCACAGCTTCAGGCCAAAGCTTTGTAAGATTTTAGCATTGCACTACCCCTGGTTCTGTCTGCCTTGTCCACAGTTGGTAGCTCTGACCGGACAGGTCCAAGCATGGAAAGACACTCTGGGAATTTTTTCTTTTCTAGGCATGTGCCTTACCCTACTAGTGCTGGGTCTATGTAGAAGACAGCAGGTGACAAAGCCAAGTGCTCAGAAAGAGGAATACATGACTGATGCTGTCAGCCCCCTTGCAGGGTGGTCATCACTACTGTATAGACCAATTGCACACTTCTTTCCACAGGAATAGTGTCTGCCTTGGCCAGGATGGATGGTGAGGTTGGGCAGGAAGGACTGTGATCTGAGTGCAGCCCCTGCCTGTTGGATCCCAGTGTCATTCCTGCAGGAGTGGGGAAAAATGTAGTGGATAAGGAAAGGGATCAACAGGAGAACAAGATGATGGCCATCACTGTTCAGGCTGTGAGTGCCTTCATTGGCAATGCCCTCCTCTGGTGATGAGCTGGTGGGTCTCTTTGGGATGAGCTTTTTGTGGCTCTGGAAGATGAATTGCTGGCACAGGGCTCCTGGCTGCAGGGGCAGCCAACTCATTGGTGTGGGAGAGGCTAATGAAGGTCCCCTCCTGAGTTCATTAAATGTGGCAGGCAGTGTAACTCCTCTCAAAAATCGGCTGTTAATTGAGCATCTCAGTTTTCCAGGCAACCTTGGGTTTCCCACCACCCTGTATGTTACAGAAAGATGCAGTCATGGTATACAACAGAATGCCTGTGAAGAAAGAGTAAATCTGATTTCTGAGTAGGTCTTGAAGAGCCAGTGGGTGGGAAGGGCAGTACAAGCTTGGGTCAAGGTGCTCCTTGACCTCTTACCCCAAACCTTTCTTTGCTTCCTTGACCTTGCTGAATTTAGGGCAGAAACTTGAGACACATTGCAGAGCTGACAAAAGAACAAAAGCAGGAGATGTCATAGAGCTGAAGCGGAGAAGGCAAAACTCCTGGCCAAGATTCGGGGTATCTGTGGTTATTGTACTGGTAGCAGAATCCCCCCTTTTGAAACATCTGTGGCTACTGATGCTTGGGCCAGGCTGTCTGTGCTAGCAGCTTGAGAGTGGGAGTATCCCATGCTGCTTTCAGTGGGATTGGAGTGGCCAACGTGATGGGTCACTGCAGTAACCAAATTTACATTGACTTAATTGACCAGTTCTTATAATTATTTTTTTAATTTTTTTTTTTTATATTAAGTGATGTTGCATATCTGGGCAGTTGAACACTTTTATTTTTCATCAGGATCAGGGCTTTCAGGAAAATCCTGTTGGGCCTCCAGCACCGAAGCTGATGGGCTGGCTTACGGTGTGGGACACAGTCCAGAGGCTCTCGGTCCTTAAGCCCCACACTGAGTCTACCAGCTCAGAGCTTTGATGCACCAGAAACCCAGGGTGAAGGCTGGAATTAAAGGTTGATGAGGCTGGGAGGTAGCTGAGATTAGTTTGGTAACTGCCTATACCAGCAGATACTATAAATCCATTCTGGTCCCCTTTGCTTGGCCCCATCACAGTCTTTGGTGAGGGGAGAGAGTTTTGACTTTGTTCTTCACTTCTCCATCCCTTGAAAATAAAATAATACACATGAGGAAACACCAAATCATAAAAGATAATGATGTTTTTCCTCTTCCTTTTTTTATTTTTCATGCTTCATTAATTTTGAGCTGTATTGTTGATGTCTGACTGGGTTACAGTAGATCCATTTACTATTGCAATTCACCCTAATAGGTTCCTGGTAAAGGACATGGGCAATGAAGTCAGCTCCAGGAGCTCCTCCTAGAGTACACCAGAAAAGATAAAAATAACACAGAGAAGAACAGGTAAATCTTCTTCAGAAGTCTGGTTGTTGCTTCTCTTGTTGTCACATATATTGACTTTAGGAGATGTCCAAAAATTAACTAGAGAATCAGGGGGAATAATGGGAATAAAATCAGAAAATCTGAACAGGGATAGCACCTCCACACTATAGGAATTAACTAAACTCATTCCTAAAGCCAGAGAAAGAGGGAAACATTTCTGAGGATCAGTCATTTGCCAAGGGAGGCAATGATGTCAGCAAGATAGAGCTAGAAGAAGATTCAGGATAAAGTAGTTCTGCAGTTGATTTTTGGTCATCCTTGTGCAAGTCTGTTCTCTGTTTTTTGTCCTGTTTTAGAGCTGGAGTGGGTTCATACTGCTTGCAAGCATTTCCTGAAGCCACAGACCAATGCTGAGCCACAGACTCCAGAAAGTGATCCTCAGAGCAACTACTGCTGTCTTTTTTTAAAAAAAATTGCACTCACAGGAAAACAAAAAATGGGGAGAAATAGTAAGAATAAACAAACTTTCAAAGCATGATCTGATTCTTATTTGGCTTCAAATTAAAAATCATATGATGATCAGAAAGTCATATGTCATTTTTCTTCCCTAAGGCTTGACATGGGTTATATATTTTAAAAAAATACATAAATCAGAAACATGACATTATTACTCCATGTTATTCTAAATCATGTATGTAATGTAGAAATAGATAGAGGAGTTAAAGTTATTCCATATGTAACATCTCTGGCAACAATCATCCCAGATGGTTGCTTTCCAGTGAGGGTTGATTAACAGTGAGATACAGGGATGTTTTTCAAAGGTACTGAGTAAAAAGTGCTTGACTCCTGCTGACTTCAGTGAAAGCACATGGTCCCTCCCAGGAAGAAGCATGTCTTACCAGAACACATACAAGACCATTGATCATGTGCCAGCTTTTAAAAGAATCAATAATAACTATGTTTTGTTGCATTTTAAAGGCAGGTTAAAGTAATATCTAAAGCAGCTGCTGTGTCAGGGTTGGACTGACTTACATCAGGTCTTGGTTTGGCTTTGTGCTCTATATTGACTAAAACATAGAATTTGATTGCAACAGTGAGATCTACTTTTAATTAGCCCGAGTTGGATGTTTGTATCCTGGGTCTTTGATAAATTTACTCTGATACTTGTGCAAACGCTGAAGCCACCATTGCTGTGTCGTCTTTGACTCAGAAATTTCTCTTGAGAAGAACATCAGTTGAGCATCTCTGTGTGACAGCACAGTAAATCAACATCTCCATACTTCAGCCAGGTTTTCTCATTTCATCAGAGACCAACACTTTTACTACTGCATCAGCCTTGGAAATACTTTTCAGTGTTTCCTCTCTCAACATTTTTGTAAGTCATCTTAAGCATCTCACTACACTGGAGGCTGATCCAGAATGGCCCAGAGTGATGTGGAACAACACAGTAATACAATTTTTGGCACTCTAGAAGTATATGCAGTGATGTTTTGATGCCTCTCACTCAAAATTAGCCACAGCTCTAACTCCTTAAGAGTTTGTTTTGTTCTATTGCCACAGTCTTGATGGTTTTCTACTACCTCTGAGTCAGTCACTTCAGTTGATAATGATTCTAAAGCATTGCCTACACTTTTCCATTTAAACTGATCCACTGATTTTTGAAATATTAGCACATATACTGGTTGTTGATGTGCAAATGAGTCAAGTTTGTGGCAAGGTACATTACACAGCCTGTAGCCTGAATGTTAGACTGGTCCCCTGGAGGTTTGATGGAAAGATCTGTAATAGTTTTGAGGTCTCTGACTCAGTAGCCTTGAGTACATTATTGAGATCCCAAACCACTCAAAAAACAGGAACTGAGGTGTAAAGGCAAGAGTACCAGAAAGCCAAGGGCCAGTGCTCCTCTTGTGCCACTTCCTCGTTGCAAAAACTCTTTCCCTGTATTTGTTTTATCTTAGAAAGTCTTGCAAGTCATTCCATTTAAATGCTTGGGCACCACCAAGCAGAATGCCTGCAAGGTCTCCACACACATGCATTACACACATACACATGCATGCTCACCTTCAGGCATCTTCAAAGCACTCACATATCCAAGGATATTGAGCCCTGGCCCTTTAGAATGTATTAAGTTGGTAAGAAAGTGGCTTACTCTTTTTTTTTTTTATGTCTGTTCATGAATGTATGAAGGGCTTTCCAAGAGCTACTATGAAGAAATAATCTAATGTACCACATGGCAATAATTAGGCTAAGGGTTCATAGGAGCAGTAACGGGATCGGACCACTTTCTACAGGGTTAATATTTTTCTGATAACTCCAGTCTATACCATGGCCTTTGCTGATCATTCTTCCTCTTTCTCTGTAGTGCACTTGCTGCAGAAATCCCTGCCCAATCTCTCCATGTGGGCCCAGGGGTACACTTAAATACCCCTTGCATGAGAATTATCATCTGGGATGGAGCCCTTTGGGTTTGGTGCTCATTTGCTGAATTCCCTGTGCTAGCAAACATAATGTGCAGAATTCTTGCCTGTGCTTTAAAGACCTGCTTACATCTTAAAAATAACTTTTTAGAAAACAATTCTCCTTTACCTTTTCCCCTAAGCCAGACAACTCACTCATGTCCTGAGTTATATATATCTTTTTTCCTCATGCTTTCCTAATAATGGTGGTGGTATTTTTCTGGGAAAAGCTTCTTACTTGTCAACAATTCCTCCTCTCCTGCAGCTAATTTCCTCATTGGGATCACAATTCTCTGCAATATCTTCATTGATTTCTTCTGCAACTGTTAATAAAACTTAGTTCTTTATACATAATTATCTGTAAATGTAAACTGGCAGCATTTTAGAAAGTGACTAGCGATCTCTGCAAGTTCATGTTGCAAGAAAGCTTATTCTCCTAGAGAATGTTCCTCTGCCTTCTGAAAATAAGTTTTGCCCTCTAAAGTGGTTCAGACTGCATGCCCATAATGAAGCTACCAAGTACCTACTACTCACTGGCCTGAAAGCCTGAGTGTGGGGTTTGGTGTCCAGCTCAGCACACTGGAAACAGCCGCAGCATCTCAACCAAGGCTGTGCCCCCAGTCCCCTCCGCTGCTTTCATGACGGCTGCACAAACCTTGGCAAGGCTACCACCCCAACCTGCCCCCCCAGGAACACATACACCTTCTCATCCTCCCATACAAAGCCTTCAACACTTAACTTTCAGCTGGTGAACCTGCTAGCAAGGTTCCCAAACAGATGGCAAGTCTCGCACATGAGACAAATTTCTATTTCTGGCCCCATTCTGCAGAACACAAGAGCTCTGGAAGAGGCTTTCTCGCAGCCTCACAGTGAAATCATCAAGTTGAGAGGATGCTCAGACCTCCCCAAGTGCCACCCTCCAGCCCTGAGCAAGAGCTTGACAAGAGCTCTGCTGCTCTTCCAACCACTGCTGGCCAGCCACCCCAGGAGCTCAGGCCATCAAGCAAGCCAGCAGCCATGCCTTTAAAAACTGAGTGGCCACAGCTCATGAGAGATCAACTTTCAGGCCGTGTCTGACCTTCAGCCATGAGTTTCAAATCCCTGCATTAGGCTGCAAACATGCAGCATAAAAAGAACAAATGGTGACCAGGGAGTGCAAATGCACCTTGTTCAAAATGGAGAGCTGATCTATCCTCCAATATTTTGGATGTTTTTTTGTTTTGATCTGGCAATCTGACATATTGAGAGGGTCTCACATGAGGGGAAGTGGTCTCCTTCCCTCTCACAAAGGGAAAATTTGCAGACACTGCATACAGCGACAGATTTATGTTGTCTCCAGTGCCTGGAAAGTTGTTTTGCTTGTGGAGGGCAGCCAGGCTGGAAAACAGTGAGAGATCCTTGATCCAAGGCATCACTCAGACCCTCAGAGGAAAGGTGGATGCCCTTACCCTCTCTGTACAGCATAAGTGGAGGGATAAAAAGGGAATTGCCACACCACTGCTGGGAGAAACCATCTGAGACAAGTTCCAATTCTTCAGGCAGAGAGAACAGCAATGAAGATCTGAAAAGGAGGGTGTATTTGCAGCTGCAGATGCAAGAAGCTGTTGGGAGAGCTTAGAACTGTGTGGATAAAAATCTCCTGGGTAGGGAAGAAACACAGGCTGTTGATGACTTTGGCCATCACAGGTGAATGGATCCACTGGATGGACACTCTGGGTGTGGCGATTCCATGTGCAAAGCAAAACACCTGTATTATGGTGGCTTTGAAGCAGGTGTCTCGTGGGAGTGGATCCTTCACAAACGAGGGTTTTTTTGTAGGCTGTTCTAATAAATCAAGAAAGAAAGCATATTCTGACCAGCAATTCCTTGTTATTATTTCAGCTAACTGCGAACTCTGCTACTATTTTGGCTCAGCCACCTGCTCACAAAGCTTAGTTTGTTGCTAAGTGTCAAAATACCCTAAATCAGAACTGGTGTCTCAGCTAGCAAGCAAGCAGCAGTAACACTAATGAGTTTGCAACATGATTTACATACAGGATCTCAGTGTCTGCTACTATAAGAAGAGCAACGATAGAGACTAGGAGGTCTGCATGAGCTTAAACAGAAAAATCTACCACAATTATGATTACTTTGGGGAAAAAACCCCACATGTTCAGGGGGTTTGGAACATTTTAGTGTCTGATATCCTCCTCCTGAATTACTGAAACTTTATATTCATGCTGACTTAAGAAGTCTTAAGTCAATATTTTTCAAAAATGCCCCAGAAATAGCTTTTGGACACTGGCTTTTTGTTTTTCTGTTTTTGACTAAGAATAAATGTTTTTATGCAGAACAAAGAAAAGGTACATGTAATTTTGAAGTATTTGACTCTAGGAGCGTTATGGTTAGCAGGTCAGAATTTGGCTATGAGGATGGGTGGATTATGGCAGCACGCCAATTTGTTCCTTCCTCGTTTGCTCTGCGTGGCTCTGGCTATGCTCTAGTCAGCAAGGATTGGTTGCAAATCTCATTAACATTGCTGGAAAGTGTTCATGTGTGCAAGGGATGAGGCTCCAAACACCCGAATATTCATCAGCAATGACTCAGAGACCAGAAGACATTAACTCATAACAACACAAATGTGAGGCTGATGCTCCCAGACACAATCTGAAGTCTGGGATGGCTGGGGGAATTCATTACACAATCTAACTACTGTGGACCAGCACCAATGAGTTGAGCAGTGGGACCGGCAGGGAGCATGGAACATCCACAGGCTCACCTGGGGTTCCTTTCCCTGATGACACTTGATAAATGCACAGGAAATGCTGGCATTCAGTTTTGACCTTCGCTCTTTGAGAGCATAGAGGGAAAACTGTGGGAAAAAAAAAAAAAAGGTGGATAATAATCTCTTTCCCTATCTTTTCCTTGTTAAACCAGCAGGCTTTACCCAGCAGGCTGCCAAACAGTACAGGTTTGCTTTTCCTCCTGTCTCTCCACCCCAGCAGGAACCACCAATAGCTCAAACTGTGCCGTGGTGGGAGATCTGCCTGGCAAACCCTCTGCTCAGCAGCAGGGAGGCTGCAAATCCCTGCAATGGGCCCAATTCAGAAAGGCCATCAGAGCTGCTGGGAAGCAGCAGGATGGGGGCAGAAGGGTCAGAGGGTCTCAGCTGGGGAAGGAAGAATAACAGATCAGGTGAGAGTGGTTTGCACCACCCAGAGTCAGCTTACTGATGCAGAGGTAAAACAAAATCTTGTAGGGACACTTGAGGCTTCAGTTGTAAAACTACACCTGGCTCAGCAAAGCAGGAGAGCACTTGATGATGCCTACACGTGAAGTAACCATATGCATGGCAACATGATGAAGCATGTTCATCCTGACAGGGGTATGTCGGAAAAAAA
>VZDJ01007755.1:54399043-54420973 GCA_008694505.1 Cyanoderma ruficeps | reverse complement strand
CTGGAGAGGAGAGGAGAGGAGAGGAGAGGTGTTCTTTGGGTGGAAAAGCAGTTTAAAGAGCTAGAAACGGTGTGACTTTCATCTGTAAATGGCTTTTGTGGAAGTTCTCCCAGTCTGAGATTATTTTTCATGAAGGAATAAAAAGAAACCTATTGTTTCTATCTATTAAATGTGGTGAAAATAAACTACACACAAGTATTGTTCTCACCCTCTGCACAGAGGGAAGGAAGATCAATTTTTTGGGCAAATTAAAGCCTTGGTGGTGAAAGTTTGTCTTCAAGTTTAGGCAAATAAAAATCCAAACCAAACAAGCAAAAAAAACCCAATCAACCAAACAAACAAACAAACAAAAAAATCAAACCCAAATCATAAGGAAGGAAGGAAAAGGAGGGAGGAGGAGATAAACCTAGAAGGGTCACTCCCTTGCATAAGAAGCCCAGGAGACCCACTGATCAACATATGTAGATATTCAAGGAGAAATCCATTTCCCACTGCTGCTGTGGACTTCAATGATGCCACAATTTCATGTGCTCTGTTGCAAATGAAGTGTATGAAAATTCAATGTGTAAAACCCATCACAAAAGACTGGGAGGGCCTATTTTTCATTCATGTATAAAACTAGACACTCTGCACTGCAGAAACACATTTATACGAACATTTTTGGCCTGGTGCACAGGAAGATAGCTTCATATATAGCCATCAGGGAAATAAAGAATATGAATAATGCCAACTCTCTTGCCATAAGAAGTCTTACTGTAAGAGCAAGAAACTAAATGAAATACATGTACTACTTCCTTTCTCCAGCACCACATGATATACAGTACAAAGGTATTTAAAACAGCTCTAGCTGGATACATTATAGCTTGAAACTTTCCTGAAGGGACATAATTATAATAATCAATGCAATAATGTGGGATAAGACCTTGCATTATGCCTAGACCTGCACTCTGACTCAAAGAGTTTTCTCTCTAAAGCAGAGCCCTGAAATCTAGGTTGTTTTGCATTTTGAGGCTATGACTGACAAGCATATGAAGCAGCAGCTGCTCCATCATTGCTCCGTTTCAGATGTCAAAGTCTGACCCTGTCAAACCCACTCAGAGCCTCATGTGTTCTGGTGAGGAGCTGGAGAAGTGCATGGACTTATTCACCAGAGCACTGTTCATTCATAACGAAGTCATCTGTGCTACCCACATCCATTAGCCAGGATTTGAAATACCACACAGAAAAGCAACTGCCTGAACTTCATGAGCTGAGGTATTGGTCCTTGAGACATGAATGGAAAGAGAATCGGAAGTGTGCTTGTGATGATGAGTCACAGGTTTAAAGGGATATTGCCAGGTAAATATTATTTTAACCCGTCCTCTTTCTATTACTGGCACTTATCTCGCTGCACCTGTGAGAATCTGCAGGGCTGTATCCTTGCCTGGCAAAGTCCAGCTGAGCACCTCAAGCCACCGTTCCCTGCTCAAAGCCTAAATGGTCACACCAAGACCGAGACCACAGCGTGGCCTTTAATGGAAAGGATTTTGCAGCACCAGTCAAGAGGTGTTCAGCTTTTCTGGACACACCATGAACCAGGTGGTGGCAGAAGAACGCCCATCCACCAAAAGTTTCTCCAAAGACGGGAGAACATTATGGCCCATGAAGGGTTCATTTTCAGGGGGAGCTTCTACACTGAAGCACGGTGCAGCCCTCCCAACACTCCATTCATGGCATGAGCTTGTAGCAAAGCAAGGAATGTTTCAACAAAAGTTTGAAGGAGACAGTTACATGTAAAACCACCTAGGTTTCCAGAAGATTTGGTATTAAGACGCGTAGAGGAAGTCACACAATTGTCTAATTAGCCACCCACCAGTGATGGAGGCTGTGAAAAGTAGACAAATTGCCCTGTTTCCTGCTCACCCTTATGCTGGAGTATCTACATGGAGAGTACAAAACCTACATTTGGAACTGTTGGCTGGGGAGAGAGACCTTTGGATGTCCCAGTCAGTCAGCAGGTACTCACAGCTTGGAGCAGCTACACCTCTTGCTTCAGAAAATGAGCAGTTCAAAAGAGAATTAATTTTTTTTGTCTGACAGAGAGAGAATTTCAGTGAAAGTGGCTGGCAAATCTGGCCAGGTGGAGAAAGAAAAGAAAAGAGAGGCACAGAGAAGGGAAAACTATTAGAAGGGGTGGAGTTGGAAGTGATGGAAAGAGAAAGAGAAATCTCAAGGGTAGGCAGTAGCATAGGTGTTGTCATTGTGGAGAGTAATATGGAAGGTTATAGCAACAGAGGACTTTGCTGATGTACACACAGAAAGCATGTGCTTCTTGTCCCTTGTGAGGGACACAGTTGTCAGGGTCCCTACTGCCTTGGCACAGTTTTAGTGAAGGACCTGGGTGGCCTCAGGTGGACTACTGGCTTCCTCCAACCTGGTGTCAGGTTTATCATCAAGGTAGGCAGTGCTGAGATACACCAAGGGTACCTTTTGCATGGACCAGTACGGCCAAGGTGTGTGAATAAATCTCCTGCACACATCAGTGGTGTCCCACTGAGCAATGGAGCAGTCAGGATACCACTGGAGAGGATAGTGTGTCCCACTGGTAGTCCCAGCACAACTGGGGTTATGCCATACCTCCTGCAGGCTGTACTGGCCACTCGAGGTAACTTAAACAGCCTCAGTCTGTGGCTTGGGCAGCAGTGCATGGCTTTGCAGCTCTCTGCAAAGTTCACCCGCCCTTAGACCTGGAAGGTGGCATAAATACACATAATTATTTCCAAAAGTGGAGACCACAAGGACCTCTGGAGGCAACCTTTCACATCCAGACATCAGTGGGCCACTGGCAGGACAGATGCCTGTACAGATGCGAGGTGCTCTGGGTACTAAAGGGATCTCATGTCTCTATTGTTGTCATTTGGCTGAAGGATGGGATTGTCCCATTTTACCCCATGCTGGTGCAGCCTCACCTCAAGTCCTGTGTGCAGATTTGGGCAACACAGCATCAGAAAGACACAGAGCTATTAGAGAGCACCCAAAAGAGGGCTACAAAGATGGTGAAGGGCCTTGAGGGGAAGCCATATGAGAAAGGGCTGAGGTCACTTGGTTTGTTCAGCCTGGTGAAGAGGAGACAGAGGGGAGACCTGAGGGGCAGACACTGATCTCTTCTCTGGCCAGTGACAGACCCGAGGTAGTGGCTTGAAGTTCTGTCAAGGGAGATTTAGGTTGGATATTAGGAAAGGTTCTTCCCTCAGAGGATGGTTGGGCACTGGAACAGGCTCCCCAGGGAAGTGGTCACAGCCCCAAGCCTGACAAAGTTCAAGGAACACGTGGTCAATGCTCTCAATCAAATGGTGACTCTTGGGTCTGTCCTGAGCAGGGACAGCAGTTGGAGTTTGATGTTCTTTGTGGCCCCTACATGTTTAGGGTATTCTATAATTCTGATTCTCTGATCTTTCCAGAGGTGGTGCAGCACAGGGCAGGTGCCTCCTCAGCAGGTGTGTCCTGTGGTGTGAGGTGTGGATGCCCTTGGGACAGACAGTTCGAGGGGTGAGGACTCAGCAGAGCAGTGTCCATGGGCAGCCCTGTGTAGAGCAGGGCCAAGGTGTTACACTGAGCCTAAAGTCATTTAGCTCACCACTCCCCACCTGCCAACAGCCATGCATTATCTTCCATCCTCTGTTGAAACAGCTGGGGCTGGGACCACCTTCCAGGAAGCATGTTTTGGTCAATATCCAGCGCTGCCATATTGTGGTCCATGACTTCTTGCTGAGAGATGAGTAGAATTGCAAGGCTCCATCTCTGAATGGTAACTCAGCATAGATAAAGGAGCAGGGGGCAAGAGAGAAGCCTTAGAAAATATTGATGTCACAGCCCTCTCCTCCTCCTCATGTTCTCTTTTCACTCTAACTCTCTTATAAAAACCTTAATAAAAAAATAATATAATAGAGAAGCCTTTTGCATTGACATGTGAAACAATCTTTGCCTAAGAGCTGCAAGATATCATCAGCTTGTGGAGCCTGTCAGAAGGTCAGCTCTGTGACTGAGGTTTATCAGCAGGGCTGACAAGGTTGTGCTTGTCTGTCTGTGCCAGCAGCAAACCACAAGATTTCTAATTCTGAGTCTCCAACAACAGTCCCTGTTTCTTGTTTTCATTTGTAGGGCTGACTGAGGGCACTGTAAACCTGTAAGTGAGCAGTCCAAGGACCTGAGTTAGAGTCTGGGGGTCAGTCTCAGTGGGGAACAGCTTTGTAAGTGTGTGCACTGCCTGTGATTCCCCTGGTTTGCTGAGATAGAAGCTCCAAAAAAAAAAAAGGAGCATGTGAGGTAATACACAAGAGAAGTAGGTTACCCATGACTTACCGGTATTCTTTAGCTCTCTTGTCTCTAGAGAATGGCACTCTTGGAAATACACAGCTGTCATGTAGACCTTATCAGATAAAAGGCAGTTTGCCTGGAAAAAAAAAATTGCTTTATTTACTGAATTCTGATGCTTTGTACCAGATGACTCATTGTCACACTTCTTTTCCCTCTTCTCACTGAACTAGAATCGTGTAGCAAGATACTTTCTTCCATTATGGCATGTTGACAAGATGAAAGGACAAATTTTAAACTTTAAGATTTTTCTCATCCTATAAGAGATGAGCATCATTGAATTTTTCTCTCTGGACAGCTGGTTGGCATTTGGAGCTGCGTAGTGCCATTCAGTATTAGTGACCTCAGACCTCAAATTTAAATGTTTTATAAAGTTCTTTGCATTGGTTCTGGAACTCTCAATGAAGGATTTTGAAGTCCCCAACTCTGCTTGCTGGATTTTAGCCAAGGACATTTGCATAAATATAATTCCTTGGGTATGATATTAAAAAAAAAAATCACGCAAATTACAATTTTCCCCATTGTTTCTCAGAGTCTGGTCTAGCTCTCTAGGAAGCTGGCAAGAGAATTATTCAGTTTTAATTAGAATTGGATAAAGACTTAGAATACAATGGACCAGCTATTTATTTTGCATGGACTTGACAGACTACAACTGGCTTCAATAAAGATGTGCCAGTTTACAACATGTGACAAACTGACAACATACAGTTCCTTAATAGCTAAAAAAATGCACTACCTTTACAGTCACAGGTTGACATCAGGATTTGCAGGTCAAACATTTGGATTTGAACCATTTGAGGAAACAGGTGGGGTGAATAATGAAAGCCAAGCAAATATTTTTTCTCAATAGTAGTTCCACCTCTTTTTTTTTTTTTACACTGAGTGTCAAAATGCCAAATTTTTGCAGATGAGACATTTTGGAGTATGCTAGCCTGAAAGAAACCCAACCTAGTACAGACCTTCTAGCAGAGCATATCCCCCAGCTTTTAGACCAGAAGCAGTAATATTTGCCAGATTATAAAAGCTAGGCAGACAAATAGACCAAGCCCTTAATTACACATCCCGGAGAATTTCTAGATCCTGTTAAATTGATTTATTCTATTTTTATGAAATGAGAGAAAGGTCCACATGTGGGAGGCTCAATTTGTATAGAAATAAGATAGAAGATTAAGACACGAGCACTACTTTATTACATGTATCTGTTTTCCTTACCAAGAAAAAAAAAAGGTAATTAGTTAAATTAATTACTTTAATTATACAGACCCATTATAATAGCTTTTGATCATGTTAAATAATGACACAACACTTATGAGGTAAAGTTCACCTAAGAAAAGTCATCACAGTAGGCATTTGGGCTCAAAGGGGTGGCTGCAGTTAGCACACAGCAGGATTTTATGTAGATAGAATTAGGATAAAGAAAATTGATTTTTAACCAACCATGAGGACCACAAAAAGAAAAATTACCATGCTCCTTAAGGGAACAGAAGTGCAGCCACCCCCATGGGAAGAGAATTAGACTTCATTTCTCAATGAAGCTGAATTTCAGCAAGATTCAATAATTAAACTGCTTTGCTTTAGCAGTCAGGATATCTGCAGCCAAATGATTGTTTCTTCCTGCTTAATTGATGGGGAGGCACATTTGCATTCAGTGCTTGTCTAAGTCATAGCCACGCCACGGCGTTTTCCGCTCAGAGGCCAAAGGCTGGAGAGGAATCTGAGCACTTGACAGAAGCCAGAGGTCTAACCCCACCACCTCCACTCATGTTGGACTGCAGAACCACAGTAAGCCCTGCTTGTCACTAGCCATTCCCATCAAATTAAGGGAAATTTTGAGATAGAAATGACAACCCCTTTGAGGTTATATGTTTCACAGTTTATCTGTATTAAGTTGTGACTGTGTATGTGGAAGCAAACATTTGCCTTGCGCTCTCAGGCAGTTTGATCACTTTTATTAGTGCCTGGAAAAGCTTTCACAGGGAGTGGACCACTCCCACACGACAGCTGTCTGTCACCAGGGTGTTTTGAGGAGTTACAAGGAATGAGGTGTTGGAGGCATGTGAGATTGCTTGCGATTCACCCTGGATTTACAGCTTTTTCCTAGTGGTTCAAAGGCAATTTCTGTGATGCTCCACTCCTCCAGGCCTTAAGAATTAAAATTAGAGGAGTCATTTGCACGAACCTGAGCCCCAACACTACTAGCATCAAACCTGTGAGGTATCACCAGCTGGTTTCTTTGGGAATACAAAGTTGGTCCCAAATGGGACACTGGGTGCAGTGCCCTGGGGCTGACTGGCACCCCAGGCTCCTGGTGCCATGAAGCTGCTGCTTCAAGCCTTCCTTGCACCACACAACAGAACTGATCTTCTCACTGCTGACCACACAGCAGGAGTCTGTGGGAGAATAGGGAGGAGAGGTGACAAAACAAAGGCCGGGAAAAGAAGTGAATCTGAGCAGACAGAAAGAGAAGGGGAAGAAAAGGAATAAGGAAGGATGGCATTTCAGTGGACTGCTAAGGAGGAGAATAAATGTATCTGGGAAGAATTACATTTGCTCATTCCTTTCTAAATTAAGACTTGTAAACTGAAGTAAAGAAAATAATTGGGGAAAACAAGAAGCAGGTGCAAAGCAGGATGCTATGCGTGGCTGGTAATGAGGAAGAGGATTTTTCTTCGGCACACAGAGGAAATGCCAGGATAAGAAGGGAAGCAGATGCTGTTCCCTGGCAGCTTGAGTCAGGTAATATCAGGAAAGTCAGGAGAGGACAAGGCTTGTCACTTTTTATGATTTTTCAGTCCCCATAATGGCCTTTTTTATCAGATTACAAGATTATTTGAACTGGAGAAAAGAGTGAAAATGGATGTTGTGCTGCGTATGCATGAAGGACAGAAGTGCAGCAGCCAAGTGGAGGGACTTAGATGGGTCCCAAATGGAGACAGAAACACACCAGTGTGAAGAGAAATGCCAAAAGTTCTCCCACAGCTTGTGTACAAGCAAAATTCCTCCTCACCTTATCAAAATCCCTTGAAAATTTGAAGCACTGGAAAACTATTTTTGGTTAAGATAAACAAGAAAGCTAGTCCCCAAGTGGAAGTCTATATTGAAACAGAATATAGAGAGCTGTTTAAGGGATTGTTTCCTTTAAAAATTCAAATCCATTGTAAGATTATATCAAGAAATTTTTAGGTTTTTTATTCCTTCAGAAATTCCCTAAGCTGTGTGACTGGACTTGAGCTCCCCTGGGTCTTCCTGCATCATGCCCACACCTAACAAAGCAGTGACTGACGAACATTACCATAAGAACGCTGCTCTTTGGCCCCTGAGGGAACTGAGGATTAGGTATTAGCCAGGCTGATATTGCAAATCACCACCATGATACCTACTGGATCCATGTCTGGGATAGCCACCAGCTGGTCTTGTCTTTGAGGGCTAATTTGTAGCTGCAAATTCAGACTGTGAGGATGTCCTGTCGGGCCAGCTGCATGAGCTTCCACACAAGCTCAGGCCATCTGCACGTACAGGTGTGGCAATTACTTTTGCATGCAAGTTGTCCAAACCATTTTTTGTGGCAAAACTTACATGGAAAACCTTGCCATGGATCTGCCTGTGTTCTCTCTCTCTGAGTTACTCTGTGATATTGCTAATCACAGATCAGATAATGCACTCCTGCGCTTCCCAGCATCAGGGCTTGACGTGAGTCGGAAACTTTGAATGTATGGATCGATTCCACTAACAAGTTGAAGCCACAATACCTCTTGGATGGGCATAATTTATTTCAAGGTCACTGAAAGGTACAGTGGCCTTCTTCAAGATGCAAACATCACGACCCTGGCTTTGTCCTCTAGCAGTCATCAAGCCATTACTACTTCAGGTTGGCTACACCACCTGCAGCAGTGGCTAGAGCATGACTTGATGATTCCTGAAGTCACTCTCTCCCTCCTACATAATTTTCATTCACTGCCTGATTTCTCTTCTGTTTGTGCTTGTTAGCTAATAACTAGCTAAGTCAAAGTCACCTTTTATCATGTGTGATCCAAAATATATCCTAGAAGTAATACTCAGAGCAGTGAAACATAATTAGGACCTTGCCGGTTCCTGAAACAGCTGTGATGAATCTCTGTTTCTCCTGACAGTTTGATAAAAAAAAGAGATCAGGGTGGAAGGCAGTAACCTTTGTGATAGGATTTGCTCTGGGGTTTTTTCTCACTTTGTATGTGGTTTGCGTGTTCTCTCTAAAAGAGTAACCAGAAGAATAGCCACAGCCCTAGGTCAGGAAGGATTCCCAACTATTCCTCTCCCACAATGCAAGACCAGTCCAAAATTCACCAACGATATAAGAAAATGTAACATTTTCCCTCTAATTGGTAAGGGAGCAGAAAAAAGGTGTTCATACAATAAAATTTACTGTCTTATATTTCAAGTGCTTTAACCACTCGCCCCTCCCCTTTTGTATCTTCAATAAGAAACCAAAAATTTCTTTAATGGTGATTGTTACTACAAAAACAAACCAACAATCACCTATAAACCCCTGCTTTAAAGTTGCTTGTTTAATCTTGTAGCAGTAAATCCAAGACTTTACATGAGATGCAAACCTGCTCCTTCTTTAGCCCAAGACACTCCTTTATCATCAACTCATATACATCAAAAGGCAAAATTTTGCCTGGCATAGCTCTTCTTTTATGATCTTACATGTAAATATTATTTTTCTATCCCCTGAGGCCATTTAGGTATTCTGAAGAAATTAGAGACAAAGATGGAGCAATTCTCAGCTCGAGTGATTAAATCAGCTTAATAGAAACCCAGGATCAAGGAAGAGCATTTCTTTCCCAACTCTCTGAGCTCCTGGTGGGCTCAGCTCTGGGGCAGGAATGAGCCACTAACCACATCCTTAATCACAGCTCCTGAGAGATGGCTTGTGTGTTGTCTGGTGCATTGCATAGGGTATGGCTCCCAGTTACAAAAGTCCAGTCCTTAGTTTTCCCCTAAGTTTATCAGGTTAATTCAGATCACACTAATTTAGGTCTCACTTCAAAAATAAAAAAAGAATGCACCCCATGTGTGTCATACTTCACATGATTTTCTTCCCTTTAAGAAAAAAAAGTATGCTAACAATTCAGCTGGTACAAATTTCACTTAGTGTCTGAAATAACCAGAATGTATTTCAGAATAAATT
Source organism: Cyanoderma ruficeps (assembly GCA_008694505.1). Classification (NCBI taxonomy): domain Eukaryota; kingdom Metazoa; phylum Chordata; class Aves; order Passeriformes; family Timaliidae; genus Cyanoderma; species Cyanoderma ruficeps. The sequence continues at coordinate 54,411,450 of VZDJ01007755.1, read as the reverse complement.
CTTTACTTCTGCTGTATTTTTCCCCAGACCTGAAGAATAATGAACGGGTTTATGTCCCCCACCAGCTCTGTGGTTCCTCAGAGGAATTCTTCTCTCCAGCTTTCCAAGTTCAGTCACTTTCTCAAGATGCAATTTCAAGCTAATAATACTAATAGTTCTGTGCCTAGCATTCCTCTACAGTCAAGGACCTGGAACAGGATTCACAGGGGAGATGTTTGTTTTGGGTTTGCTGAGAGGTTTTTTGCCTCTTGTGACAAGTGCCATCATAGACTCAGAATTTTCTTAAGTTAGTGAAACTGCTTCTGGAATTTGCTACAATGCTGTCTTTTAAGTCTGTGCACTGATGATCTGCACCCTTATACACTTTGTGGAGCTCATTACATTAATTGTTTGACCTTTCCTATAATGAAGTGAACATTCTGCTGCTCTCTCTACTGTCCTTCCTGTGTGACCCTTCCAGATCTACAACAGGATTCTATTGGGCAAAAAACTGGCTGACGGGTTGGGCAGAAAGGTTTACAGTGAATGGGGATGATACCAAGCCAGCAACTGGTCACTAGTGGGGTTCTGCACAGCTCTATTTAGGGCTAGTGCTCTTCAACATCTTCATAAATGACTTGGACATAGAATCAAAGGTATACTGAGTAAGTTTGCTGATGATGCTTTATTGAGAGGAGCTGTTCACTCCCTTGAAGGAAGAGTGGTCCCTCAGAGAGACCTTGGCAAAACAGAGACATGGGTCATCCCCAACTGTATGAAGTTCAACAAGGGAAAATGCCAGATTCTGCACCTGAGATGGGACAGCCCTGGATGTATGGACAGACTGGGGAATGAGAGGCTGGAAAGCAGCCTCATGGAAAGGTACCTGGGAATCCTGGTCAGGGACAAGTTCAACACGAGTCAGCAGTGCCCTGGCAGCCAGGAGGGCCAACCCTGTCCTGGGGGGCATCAGCCACAGCGTGGCCAGGAGGGCAAGGGAGGGGATTGTCCCGCTCTGCTCTACACTGGGGCAGCCTCACCCTCAGTGCTGGGAGCAGGTTTGGGTGCCACAATATAAGGATATAAAGCTATTAGAGAGCCTCCCAAGGAAGGACACAAGGATGGTGAAGGCAAAAGCTGTATGAGGAGCAGCTGAGGTCGTTTGGCTTGTTCAGACTGGAGGAGACTGAAGGGAGAGTTCATAACAACTTCCATATGATGGGAAGAGAAGAGGTAGGCACTGAACTCTTCTCTTGGGTGACCATTGACAGGACTCAAGGAAATGTCCTGAAGTTGTGTCAGGGAAAGTTTAGGTTGGCATCTTAGAACCCCTAATAGGTTTGGGTGGTTGGGCACTGGAACGGGCACAGTGTGTGACTCTTGGGGTGTCCTGATCAGGGGCAGAAGTTGGACTTTGATGATCTTTGTGGGTTCGTTCTAACTCAGGATCATAGAACCATTTCATAGAATGTATTGGGCAGGAAGGGACCTTAAAAATCACCTCCTTACAACCCCCTGCCATGGGCAAGGGACACCTTCCACTATGCAGCTAAGGAAGGCTGCTCAAAGTCCCTTCCAACCTGGGCTTGAACACTTCCAGGGTATAGGGCAGCCATAACTTCTCTGGGAAACCTGTTCCAGTGCCTCACTACGATCACAGTAAAGAATTTCTTCCTAAAAGCTCATGTAAACCTACCCTCTTTTAGTTTGAAGTCTTTCTCTCTTGTTCTATGACTACCTGACCTTGTAAAAAGTCACTCTCCAGCTCTCTTGCAGACCCACTTGAGGTACTGCAGGGTGTTGTAACATCTTTGCTGGGCCTTCTCCAGGCTGAACGACCTCAACTCTCTCAGCCTTTCTTCATAGGAGAGGTGCTGCAGCCTTCTGAGCACCTTCCCAGCCCTCCTCTGGTCTCTCTTCAACAGGTCCATGTCTTTATATTGAGGGTCTCAGAGCTGGATGCAGCTCTCCAGGCGGGGTCTCACCAGAGCAGAGCAGAGGTGCAGAATCCCCTCCCAGGATGTGACTGGCTTTCTGGAGTGCAAGTGTGCATTGCCAGGTCATGTCAAGCTTCTTATTCGCCAACACATCCAAGTCCTTCTCTTATTAAGAGCTGCTCTGAATATTCTGTTAGTGCTTGGAATTGCTCTGACCCCAGTGCAGGACCTTCCACCAGGGATATTCTCTGATTAAATAATTTTATGAGCTATCAGGGGAGCTTTTCATCAAATGTAGTCCAAAAATGGAGAGAGATGCAACATGGATCCCTGGTAATGGCAGCAGATAACCCTGTTCTGCCCCATTCACATATGAAAGGACATGAGGGCCCTCTGACAGGCAGCAGCTGCTGCCATAAAGAAGTGCAATACAGTGAGTGAAGCTGAAGATGGCTCCTTAAAAACCTGTAAATGTTAAAAAACTGATTAATAAATCATAAATAGAATCACAGTTTTCAACCAGACAAATTTAAATAACATTGCTATGATTGATATGATATTGGAATCTCTTGGCCTGAAAGTCACGCTGGGCTTAGCAGAGCATAGTTCAACCTCTGTCTTGGAGGGAGAGAGCTCAAACAACCTGGACCATCACCCAAAATACAGAGAGGACACTGTGGCCAGTGAAAAGTCACATGGTGTCACTGGGAGTGCTTTACAAAGTGAGTTTGGATGAAATACATGTCTGAACAGAAGCAGTAAGGAAACAGGAAGAGAAAAGGAAGAGAACATCATAAATGAAGAAAAGCACAGGAGACAAAGGGGCATAAGTAAGAAAAAACTTTATTTTAAAGAAAATTTCTGAGTGGAAACAAACAAACAAACATAAAGCAATAAAACAGAAACATTATTTGCTGTTGGTGGGTTCTCACCATACAAGGGAAAACAAGACATAGTTCCACAATGGGTGGATCTGTTGGATCACATGAAAGAAAGAGCCAGCTCCATCAGCCATTCTTTTAAGAATCAGGAACTGGGGTTGAAGAAAGTAACAGAAAGAATCAGCATTATATCCAGAGAGATCCAGTTTTTTAAAGCCCAGGAGCTGCAAAGGCAAGAAATACAAGGTTAAATGTAGGTCAGCTGCAGAGCCAGGGAAGTCCTCAGTGAGCAGCACACAGGCTAGGATTTGAGAAAACTGATAATGCTTCAGATTTATCTTCCATTTCACTGCACTGCACTTTAGTCCCACTGATGTGAAAGAGAAATCTTTCCTGCCTACCAAAATAAGCAGTGAGGAATAAAGTAATTTAGCACTCTGGAGATACTGGTGTGATTTGCTGCCAGTTAGACAACAACTGAACTCCAAGAAGAAAGGCCAGCTAGGTTGGGTCTCCTTTGCTTTGACAGAGACTGAAAGCCTCCTACAATTTACAGCTCTTTAGCCCAAATATACTTGCAATGACAGACCTGAGTCTGGTAGGAGTGTGATCACCTGAGGTGAAACAAGCTGTAAGGTGATGCTGGTGCTGATAGTGCCCAGACTGTGCCTGCATCAAATGCTTCTAGCAAAAGGCATGCTAATCAATAGAATTTATAACTAAATTATTTGGATAGGTAAGAGATAAACTATATAACTTATTATATAAAATATGTAATAAAATGTTATTTGTGAGCTAGGAAGTCCAGCATGAAGGTTAAGCTGACTGTCCAAAGCAGCAGGAAGGTCAACTCCCCTTCTCAGCCACGTCCCAGAAGCACCGAGACACACCTGATGTTCCTCACAAGATTGATGGGACCAAGAGTCTCCTTAGTCATCCACAGAGAGCTGACAAAGACGTTGTCTCCTCACAGGGTGGGAGGGAGGAGGCTGGCTGCATCTGCCACAGAGCCTCACAGCAAGATGCTGCTGATGAGAGCCCCAGCAGCCCTTGCTGCCCTTGCTGGCATCATCAGCAGCCCTGAAATGACCAGCATGTCCTCTGTGCCTCTCATCTGACACAGTCCCTCACTGGACACACAGCAGCCAACAGAGCCTACCTGAACCACCACACTGAGCAGCAGCAGCCACATGAGCATATCTCACAACCTGTTTAACTAGCAATAAACTGCAGAAATTAGTGAAAGAAATTAAAAACGCAGATCTTCTAGGAGGTTTTAAGCTGCTTGCCCAGTTTTCTCTAGTTTTTCTAAGGTTATCTTCTCACTCACAAAATTCTGGTATGGACAGAAGAGGGTTTCCCAGTCTGCTTTGCTTGTAAAAGCACAGCACCTTAGGCAGGTAGGTGGACTTTTTCTTTAAATAAGTACATAGGTTGTTGCTGGCATGAAGCAGGTTAAAATCAGAGGCACCTGTTAAAACAATTGCTCTGCAGAATTCTTCAAATTAAATAGTGTCCTTGTTAAAATATTTATAAGAGAATAATTTTTCAGATAAGAAAGCTAAATAATCACACTAAATGCTTCCATACCTCGAGTTTAGAGATAGGGTGTTTAAAAATAAAATTTAAAAATCCCCCAAACTGAAAATGCTGTACCAGCAAAAAAGCCCAGTCTGAATGTAGAGGCTCATCTCTCTAAGAATCCTTGTCAGATTAACCTCAGACTTTATACGCACAAAAATCCTTTTCTGGCTAGAGAAAATAATTGAAAAATTGTGAATAGAAAGCAGCTTTTTTTCAGAAAGTCATGAAAAGGAGGCTTATCTAAGTGTAAAGCTAAGTGTAATCCTCCCAATGGAATCACTGGAATATCCTTAATATATGAAATATTTTAGGTTTAAACTCTATACCTCACAGTCTCACTGTATTGCATCTATATATTATCAGGCCACTAGGCTTCCTATCATTTTTCCTGATACTTTTTTTTTCTGTTTCAAGACTTTCTGTTGGAAAATGTTAGAATCCAAACCCAATACAGCTGTAGTAGCTGAACATCTGTCTCACTTTTGAGATAAATGGTGCAGCTTTATCCTCAAATGCACTCAGTTCTGACTGGTGTGAGACACTTCCCAGGTGATCACATCCAACCTCCTATCTCTCAACAACTTTATCACTGGGAGATGAGGGCATTAGCTATGGGAATGGGCTGCAGGGACTGCAATAGCCTTTACCTGATGGCCTGAAGACATTCCCTTTTTCATTTCTTGCTGAAAAAAGATATGCCCAGCCATAACCACTGCTACAAGCTGTGGCAAATGGCTCTGCTTTTGCTTTCACAGAGAGAAGCTCACGCAGCTCTTCACAACACTTAGTATTGCCTTGGTGCTCCTGGTCTTGGCTGGCTTTTGCAGCCTATGCAGCTGGTTGAAGACTTCACCAGGAGAGCAGAAATACCACCTGTTCCCTTACAATGGCAAAACCAGCCTCTTGTGACCTTGGGCCAGGCTTGGAGGAGGTGAAATCCATGGCCTTGTCTGCTGAGCTTGGAGGTGAGTCTGCAAAGCACAAATGCTTAGCAGGAGCAGGCAAGGTCTGTTGAAGGCTTGCCTAAGCAGTTCACAGGTATGCAAACACAAAATATTGGCATTTCCTTCAGTTTCATTTCTTAGGCTACTCAGTGTAGTCCCTCCTTTCCGTGACAGCAGTTCCTAGTAGTGTTTTCCCCATCAGAGTTGTTGGATGCCAGCAACTTTGTTATATGTATCTTATTGCAATACAGCACACTGCTTCAGTTCTTGTACAATGTTCAGCACTTTCAGGAATTGTATCAACCCTAGAAGAGTCCGATCCTGCTTTTAATCACAGGTAATGACAGAACTTTTCCATGAAACCTGTACATGCTAACTAACCATTTAATCTCACTCCTCAGGAGGCAATGAAAACAGCAAGTGGCAGGAGGCAGGCGGGAGAAGGGCGTGGTGCTGATTCAGCAGCAGCCCAGCACCAGGCTGCTCACAGCCCCAAAATACTGTGCTGCCAGCCAGGACCGACAGCGTGGTGGGGCTTGTCCTCTGCTCCCATTTCCAACATCAGATCAAACTGACCTGCTGTCCAGCAGCTGCTACTGGGGATGTGTGTTTATTAAGGGTAGAAGCTGATCTCACTGTGATACATGGCATCCACTGCTCTACCTAGCACCGTGAACCTAAATTTCCTTTAGCCATTCTTCCCTCCCCTGCTCAGCCTGGCATTCTCAACTGGAGAATTCCCCTCAAGAAAAAGACAAGCTGTGCATTGCAGGGAACCCAATTATAATATCAGAGTGCTGAGATCTGGGCACTAGGGCTGCTAGAGTGAGTTTGGTAGTGAATACTTTTTTTCTTCTTTTCTTTTTTTTGAAAATTAGCTGGAGAGGCACTGGAAAATTCGCATGCACCTCATACACTTCTAAGTAATTGTAAACACCTGGGGATGTTCACTGATAAGTTTAACAGCTTCTGTAGGAAGTCACTAGCTGTTCAAACATGTAATTATGTGTTAACAAGCTTAACTGGGCAAAAAATAACAATGATTCAATAATTGGAGTATGGGATGCTTTTTTTACTTGTTTCCCTGCAGATTGGAGGCAGTTTGTGTACCTTTACTTGTTCAAGTTAAAAAAATAATATAATGTGACCTTTTAGGAGCCGTTCAGCAGCTTAGCAATTGTGTCGTTCTAGTTTTTTCAACAATCGGGTGGACTCAAGAGAAACATTATTTCCTGGCCAGGGGAGTGTGGAGCAAGCTATGGCTTCTCACATAACCTGCTTCCTTGGGCTCCTGAAATTCATACTGCACCAGCAGTTCTTTTCCCCGATGACAATTCAAAGCCTAGAGAGCCTTGGTCTTTATCCTATTTAAAAATAAATACATGCTAATTATAGGACGAAAGTAAAAAAACTCCATTCTACAGTGATGTGCAATTCTGCTGCTTGGCATGGGCAGAAGGTTCAATGCACCTTTGCTGTGAGCAATGGGGAGGGCTGAAAAGAAAAAATCAATGCCATTTCTTGTTCAATTAAGTTCATTGTGATTCAGAACCACCTCCTCACACTGCAGAGCCTGCAAGAGATCAGTGCTGCAATCACTACCTTTTAACAGCTTGCTTTCTCCGTCTGGACTGCACAAGTCACTCACTGGCAGGGCATCACACTCTGAGAAAAAGAAAAAACGGGGGAAAGAAAAAAACATCCTTACGGACCCCTCTGAAATACATTGTCGTGAATCACAGGTCTTCAGGTGGGCATTTCACACAAGGGGAGAGAGGGCAGTGTCCTCAATGAGTCATTTTATTTAGATGTCAGAACTACTGCTGTCTTTTTACCCTTCAGTAAAAAGTTTGCTCTTCTTGTTGCCTGCACGAGAAATATCTGCAATACCTATCCTGCTGATTGGTCTTGCTCAGACTGAGCAGTGTGATGGTCTGGCTCAAAGACTTTTGGAAGTCAATAGAAAGATTGAGGATTCTGTTGGACTACAGCTCAGATCAGCCCAGGAATCAGGGGCTATCAAAAGGTCATGACAAAGGATTTTTAGGGGCCCTCCCACTCTCTCCTTCACTTGAACTATTCTGAGGCAACTGTAAAAAAAACACCAAAAAGTCTGTGCAGTAGAATGGGCAATCTGGAGAGTTTCCAATCCCAAACCCCAGCCTGCTGAGGATGCCAAGGTCTACCACGGTGCAGGGTGCCCCCTCAGCGCCAGCACCAGCACTCCACAGGCCTGCTCAGCACCTCCCAAAGGAGGAGACCAGGATGCTTGTGAGCATGTCTCACTCTAGTGACAGGACAGACAAACTACAGCAGCCTGCCTCTTCCCAGCCTGCCTTTAATGGCTACTGCCTGCTCCCCAGCTGGAGAGGGTTGTCCAGGGCCCTTGGGGCTCCGTCCCTCAAATTACTAGGGTCTAGCAGAGCGAACAGTTCATTACAAAACCCAAAGATGAGAATGATCAGGGATGGCACAAGCAAAGAGCAACATGAGAAAGAGAAGTAACTCCTTAATGCTACTAGGCAAAGGTCTTGGTGCTCACAAAGATGGTTTTAAGTCCTGGATGCATTTAAGCTAATGGCAGTGGATAAGTGATGCATGAAACACCTTAGTCCACAGCCGTCCACATCCCTTTCCAGCTTCTTTATTGCACTGCTAGATCATCCTCAGGAGCAAGACAAGTCCTCAAGGAGGCTGCTGGCTGTCTGGTGCTCTTATGCACTTAGGAACAGCAGCCCGGGACTGCACTTAACTTTTCCAGCTGCAATCACCTGCATGGCAGCTGACACATGATAGTGATATTTGAGCTAATTGTGCCAACTAGGGCATGCACAAAATAAATGTAGCCCAAATGCAGGTTCTGAAGAAGGCTGTTTTTTAATGAATGTATGCTTCAAGTAATGCTTTTGTGAAATCAGTTTGCAGTTCACATCAGGAAGAAGCTTTCTACTCAGATTCGCAGGACTTATCTCAACCTTTCCCAGTTACCAGTGTCATAAAAAGGTTCCTGAAGCCAATAGTAGAGAAGGGGAATGAAGTAGTTGCCGGTTCTCTGCATCTTTGCAAATCGGACTGCTGATGCATGTACAGTCCTATAATGTGTTCCCTTGTCACAGAGCCCTTTTCACCTTTGTATTTCATTCTTCTTCCCAGATTTCATCCTTCCTAGGAAAGCGAGATCTCGCTTGAAGCTCTTGCAATGCCCATGTGAGTGGCTGAACATCTGTCCTAGTAATGTTTTCATCAGCCCACAATTAATTAACACCTTGGTTTCCTGCTCCCTAAAGCCTCGAGTTCCCCTGAAATTTTGGTTGTCGTGACTAAGGACTGATGAAGAAAAATGTTGAAGCAATATCTTCCTATGATAGCTGGAAATCTGATAAGGTTGGTTCTTTAAATATATATTTATGGGGTTTTTTTCTAGAACAAATCATATTGACTGTAACAAAACTCAGAGTGGTATTTCAGTTATTGAAGTCCTACTGTAACTGAAGGTTAATAGCTGCTGTGGCAGTAGATACTCTATAAATCAATGGCAGAAACACATGAATCAGAATATCACCCCACTGAGGTACAGCCCATCTCACTGTGGTCAATAGAAGTTGTTCTGCCAATGTCTATGGAAGCAGGAAATGTTCATGTGTCAGCAAATTTTAATACTAGTTATTGATAGATATTGAGGATATAGGTTTATGCACCCAGTTGTGTTCTGGCAATGGCACTGTTTACTCCGGAACTGAAGTTTGGTTCTGAACCAAGATCCAGAATTTGGCCATTGGCATTTGCAACCAGAGAAGCTGAAATTATCTTAATGCCAGGGGACTACATTCAAGGTTATTACCACGCACTGAGGATGGCAAATGTCTGGGCCAAGGTGCCTGTTAAGGATGTCAGAGAGTGAACAACAGCTCTGGCATATTACCTACAGCTCATCACAAACCTTCTGATTCCTTATGTGGTGTGGATTTCACCATATGGAAGCAGTCACTGGGACAACCTCCAAAAGGATGGGCTGGACTCCCCGGCACTGGAGGTTTCCAAGACACGACTGGACAGAGTGCTAGACGATCTCATCTAGATTCCCTTTTCCATCTAAGGTTGGACCAGATGATCTCTGGAAGTCTCTTCCAACCTGAGTTGTCCTATTGTTCCATGTTCTATGACAATAGTAATTCTGGATGCCAGGAAATCCACCCATACAGGCCTTTCACAGCCATTTTCCAAGTCCATATACTTCCCCCTAGCCTGTAATCAAAAGTTCATTACATTTGCCATCAAAGTGAAAAAAACCCCAAAGATTGGCTTCAGGCTTCTGCTTCTTGAAGGAAAATTTCAGTGGTAAAGATGCCAAGAGCTGATAGTGCTTTTCTTCTGAGACTGCTTTACTGAAACCACCCCACTCTTTTGAAACATCCACAGGCACCTTAAGCAAATCATGTGTTGCAAACATAATTGTAGTGGGTGTGAACTCCATCTGGCTCGGGAAGCGCGGGCTCGCATGCCTCCCCTCAGCTCGCCTGGGCTCAGCAGCAGAGCCACTGCCACAATCCAATATAAAGGGGTCATGCTCACAAGCAGCATTTTGAGTGCATGCACAGGCACCCTCCTAAAAATATATCCCAGAGGAGTGCAGTTAAATGCAAACACTGCTCTTTCTGTAATAGATAGTGCTTTCCTTACTGGATTGGCTGGCACAAGCTGATCATGGTCAAGTGATGCCTTGGTTTTTGAAGACTGCCTTTTGAAAGAAAGAAAGTACTGAAGAATGAACACAGACACTGAGCTTTTCAAATGAACATACAGGAGTCTGGCATTCTGGTATTCCCGTTTGAAAAGCACAGAAGCTCGGCGTGAAGTTTCCATTATTCTAATCACTTTCTAAGTTTATATCAGGTAATTTTTTAATGTTTCAAATAGGTTACAGATACCTTAAACAGCATTTTTTCTTTTTTTTTTTAAGATTTGGTATCAAGCAATAACATCCCTTTTACATCCACTCAGTCATTTACTTTTTTCTTTCCCGATTTTGCATTTGAAACCAGAGCAACAGTTTACATTTCAGAAATATGTTTTCACAAGTATGAAATGACAATGATTTTCGTAGTGAATGATAAGTGCCATTTTAGTACTAATTTCTAGAGGGGTGTGGGGCAGATTCTGGTGCGTGACTTTAATTTTTTATGCTTAGCTGAAGTCAGACACATCCAGCCAGTAATGAAGCCAGGTGTCTAATGAACAAGACCACCCAAAACCCCCTTTAGAACTAGTCTGGCTGTTAGCAAAAGGTATTTCTTTAATCCTACCTGTCACATTTTCAATGTGTTCTCATCATTTTTCTGCTTAAATATAATCTTGGAGGATTATACTTTGAACAGCTATTCATTTATCAGCTAGGTTTGATACTTGCATGTACTTTTCTGGCTGGCCACCTTGCTCTAGGGGAAGTAGCAGCTGAGGACTGGGAGCCACAGCAGGAGCAAGGAGAGCCACCTCTGCAGGACTGTAAGGCTGTCAGTCAGTCCATCCCTCCTTCTCAGGAGACCGGTGAGGCAGGAGGGTGTGGAGGCACGAGCCACTGGCTCCTGTTTCCTGACCTCCAGGGCCAGGTCTCTGGTGACGGTGAGGGAAGGGAAAAGCAAGCCGTCACCTCCTGGTAGAGGCAGTGTTACTGCAGGATGAGCTAACAGCGAATACATTGCTCAACACCCATGGGAGGGACTTTTTAAATGTCACCGTGATCACTGGACCCTCCCCTTCAACCCGAGACGATGCTTAGAATAAATCAGTCTCTGATTGACAGCACTGAAGATTTAGTTTTTATCCCTATTACTAGCCTGAAAACATGAAATAAAAAGCCCATGGTGTGAGCTGTTTGAGGAGATATTTTGCATTTTAAAAAAGGGATGAAGGGAAAAAGAATTTGTAGGGATACAGACAGCTTTGCTGGGGAAAGCATCTCTCTGTTACCTTGAGCCGGCTGCCTCTTTTGAGTTTCAGCCATGACAGTCAGCAAGCCAAAAACTAAATGAGAAAACACATCCTCTAAACGTGGTGGGTCCCCTTGTGGTAGATGATTTCGACGGAGCTGAGCTGGAATTAAATCATCTGCCCAGCACACCGCTCTGTGCCTGGCAGCAACAGCACAGGGCTGCCCACCCAGATATCCCTGCAGCCCCCTGGGCACACGGAGCAGCCCACACCATGCCCGTCGCTATCCCTGGCAGAGCTATATCTGGCCAGCAGCCGTGGGCTCTGTCCGTCTGCCTCCGCCACGGCGTGACACGGCAGCCAACCCTAACAAGTGGAGCATGAGGCTGCTGCTGCTGCCAGGGTGGAGAGCTTTTTCTTTCTTAAAAACAAGGGCAAAGTCGTGCTGATGAGCAAATTGTCCTAACGGGAACTGAGCAGGGCACCATCAGACGCTCCTCTCCTTAACCATAGACTGATGTCTCTCAGAGACGGGCTGATATTCAAGCTCCTTCTAAAACATGACACCTTCTAATACCAGGTTGGGGGAAAAAATAAAGAAAGAAAAAAGAGAACAGTCTGATAAACAACTGTCCCCACTTCATCCTGCTCCCCGGCTCCAATAGAGCTGAGAGTGCTGCTATTTGAGATGGGCAGAAACCGCTGGCTTTGGTTCAGAATCTATAGTGCAGTGGGCCCCTTCCTGGGGCAGGGAAGGTGGTAAGACTGGAGTCAGGCTTGAATTTCAGACAGATCTGGATTGCCCCAAAAGTCAAGAACATTTAGAGGAATTTGGCCAGACCCTTTTCTCCTCTGTAATTGATGCCTTTAGCTGTGAGATCTCTTTGTTGTTGCTTGGCCAGAAGTCCTCTAGAAATGCCTGTTCTTATGAGATTCGTGGCCAGATTGCCAGAGGCTACAGTCATTTCGGCAGTGATGGACATATCAAAAGCCAGATATTAAACTCTTCCTGATTGTACATTGGAAAGTGCCCCAAAATTCATTCCAAAGCAGATTTGCAGAGTGTAATATTCAACCCAAGCCTCTTGGAGCCAGCCCAGCCTTTAACCTGAAGCTATAACTTCTCTGCCCTCAGAAAACAAAAACAAAAAACC
>VZDJ01007755.1:54163018-54394143 GCA_008694505.1 Cyanoderma ruficeps | reverse complement strand
GTGTGTGTGTGTATGTGTGTGTGTAGAGGGGAGGGGCCACCAAGTCATGCTAGCGATGAATCAAACAGCAAGAGGAGGATTTGGGTTGAAACAGTCTCTTTTGGAGCCAGCCATTTAGCTTGTAACCGCTACCTGGCAAGGAAACACGCACACACACCCCGTCATTCCATTCCCTGGGGACACGGCGCGGGAGGGGGCCCCCACCCGACGCCCGACGGTGTGGGCGGCAAGGGGCTCCTCCTCAAGGGAGGGGGGAAGCCCCTTCCCGCCCCCGCTGGCCGCAGCGACATCCCCAGGCCTAGAGACGCCGCGGCGTCCCCAGCTCCCGCCACGGGCAGGAGAGCGGCTGGGAGCCAGCCCCTCGCCGTGCCCGGGTACCCAGGGATGCCGGGCTGTGGCACAGCCCCTGCCGCGGGTCACGCGTCCCGTCCCGTCCCGTCCCGTCCCGTGCCCTCTCGGGGCGCGCCGGAGGAGCCCATAACTCATTTTCTTCCCCCGTTTGCAGGCGGTTGCTCTTGTGTTGGTTGCCGCTGTACTGAACCGAATGCCCTTGACCAGAGTCATCCCGAGGGATGCGTGGGCAGCGGGTTTGGGGGAGCGGGGATCACCCCGGCCGGTCCCTCCCCGCCGCCCCGAGCACAGGCACGGCCCGCCCGGCGCCCCCGCAGCTGTCTGCGTGATTTCGCTGTCCCTTCTTTGCGTGTCTCTATCGCAGCTCTTCCTAGTGATTTTTTTTTAATTTAATTTTTTTTCCCGCTGCGCCTTGCACGGTGTTTGCCCAGCGACCTGGGCAATAGGGAGCGTGTGCGTGTGCGTGCGCCTGCGTTCGTACGGAGAAACGCTCCTGCTGCTTCGAGGCGGAATTTTCTAACAAAGGATCAAGTCCGGGGAGAAGCAGGCAGCGCATCTTCACCTCCCCTCCTTCTCTCCCCTCAAAGAAAAAAAAGGGAGGGGGAGAAATGAGAAAAAAAAATCAATGAAATCACGCCGCGGTACTAAAAAAGGGCGAAAAGCCCCCTGGCTCTCCTCCTCGAGTGGCCGATGGCGAGCCTAGCTCGGTCCCACCGCCCCTCTCCCGCCTCAGGTCGCGCCTTTAGCAAGGGCTGGGGGCGGGCGGGGGGAGGAGAAGGGAAGAGGCGAGCCGGGGGCGGAGGGGCGGCGGTGCTGACCTGTGCCCCTGCCCCCGCAGCGTACCTGGTGCAGGCGGTGAGAGCGGCGGGGAGGTGCGATGCGGTCTTTAGGGGCTTCTCGGATTGTTTGCTGCGGCTGGGCGATAACATGGCCAACTACCCGCAGGACCTGGACGACAAGAGAAATCTTCAAACTATCTGCGCGTAGGTCTTTCCTCTCTCCTTCGGGGCCGCGGGGGGACGATGGGGGTCACCTGGGGTTGGGCAAGGGGGGCGAGGCTGGATGGTGGCGGGAAGGAGGGAATGAACACAAGTAACGCGGGGGTTACGCTTTGGGGTTGAATTCTCCGCTCCAGGGTCCCTCCCAGCTCACTGCCACGGGGACAGGCCGGACTTGGGGAACAGCGAAGTCTGGAGGGAATTTTTACAATGTCTTTTTTTTTTTTTNTTGTTGGCTTTGTTTTTTGGTTTATTTTTTCTTTCCCTTCCCCACTTAGCTCCTCTTTCGTATTCTTTCCCTTCCCCCGATCTGCACTGGGATGCTGGCATTAGCTGCACGGGGATCGTTATCCCTTTCCTTATTGCTGCCCGTGGGACACACGGTCACCGGCAGGCTCCGGGCTCTCCCCGGGGCTGCCCACCCGGGCCGGGCACAGCCGGCGCTGGGAAGGCGGCTCCTTGGAAAACAAAACGTAATTAAAAAGGGAAAAGCCCAGTCATTATATGAATCGCCCAGCGGCGGAGAGGCGGCCGTCCCAGCGCCAGCTCTCTTCTGCCACCTCCATGGCCCCGGGAAAGCCCGTTTGCCCCCAGTTTCGCCCAGATCCTGGCACAGAGGAGACAAAAAGGCAAGGGCAACCATAAGAGGGAAAAATAGTNAGGAAAGGAAAGGAAAGGAAAGGAAAGGAAAGGAAAGGAAAGGAAAGGAAAGGAAAGGAAAGGAAAGGAAAGGAGAAAGGAAGAGAAAGGAAAGGAAAGGAAAGGAAAGGAGAAAGGAAGAGAAAAAGAAGTGTGAAGAGACTCTGCAACACTCTTCTCTTCCTACCTAGAGATTTCTGAGTCAAACACCCAAAAAGGCTGGCACCTAGCTGTAAATGCAGGGCTGCCGTTTACTTTGTGTCCTGCAACAGAAATAGATTTCCAGGGGCAGCAACATCCTGATATGATATATTTTGCCCTCGACTGCCATACCAGATGTGGTCCTGATCTCTAAAAAGCAACTCTTTTCCAAGAAAGACCCTTTCCCCGACCACCTCCTGCCATCCGATTGCCTTTGCCCTGTGCCGGGATGTGTATTGAAAGAAGATGGTGAAAGATTTAATTTTCCTTTGGGAGATGCAATTACAGCAGAAATACTGCAGGAGAGGCACACTCTCAGACTCTGGCTTCTCAGTATCTCATTATTTATTACAAATGTAGCAAACATTGGGAGTCTACAACCAGCTTAGAGTGCTCATAAATTAGAGGCAGTAGGACCACTTTGGAAAAAAAAAAGGAAAGAAAGGAAAGAAAGAAAATCAAGACCCAGTCTGCCTTGAGGCGTGGGGGAAATATAAGGCAGAGGGCAGATTTGGGGTGATTTCCGATATCCCAGACATGGAGAGGAAAGATCCTCCAGTACCCTCCCTATGTGGTCCAGGGACAACGGGTGCCTGCCCCGGCGACAAACGCCGGTCCAGTCCCCGTGAAGAAAGGAATTGAGAAAAAAACCAAACTTGCCCTAATAGCTGGAAATTATCCCAGGAAAGCGAATCTCTTCGCTGCCTATTGAGCCCTGGCCACGGATCAGGGGTCCCGCTCGCTGTCCTGCTGCGGGTCGGTGCGAGGCGCCCAGAAGCGAAAGATGCTCCTTCTTCCTTCTCCTGCCCTTCCTGCTTCTCCTACTCTTCCTCCTTGACCTTTTCCTGCAGTGACGGCCTTTACCCGCGCCAGGGAATCCCCCCCTAGAGGGAGGGATTCCATACACCGAAATGCTGCCTTTCCCACCCCTGTCTCCCCACTCCCACTGGGGACGAGAAACCCTCGGGACGAGCCCGCGGGTTCCTGGGCTGACACCTGACAGCCGAGGGGGCCACGTCCCCTCCTCCCGTCGGGCAAAGACCCCTCGGCCAGAGACCCAGCGGAGCAATTTTTGCAGCGCCTCCACCGCGCTGGTGCCGAAGGCGGGGTTGGGGATGGCGGGGACCCCCGAAACCCCAGCCAGCGGCTCCTCCCCGCCGGCCCAGCCTCCCTTTTTAGGCATGCCCGGCTCGGCTCGGCCCCGGCGGCGGGAGGAGGGGGCGGCGGGCCCGAGGGGCGGGCCCCCTCCCTGGGAAGGTGGGCGCGTTCCTGTTTTGACGCCGGCTGCTCTCCCCTCCTGCAGGTACTGGGATGATTTCCACGCTTGCACCCTCACAGCGCTCACCGATTGCCAGGAAGGAGCGACAGACCTCTGGGAGAAATTGAGACGGGAATCCAAAAACCTCGATTTCCAAGGCAGCTTATTTGAACTGTGCGGAGGCGGCAGCGGCGCGGCACCGTCCCTCCTCTCGCCGGCCTTGCCCCTGCTCCTGGCGGCTCTGTGGGCCGCCCTAGTGACCTGGCTGCCTTTCTAGGGGGGCGAGCACACTCACACCCACACCCTCTCCATGTGCTGGATCTATAGAGGAAGTGTCCATCCGTTGCTTTGGGGACGTTGTGCTTTTCTGTGGTTGATGATGATGATGATGGTGGTGGTGGTGGCTGATGATGGTGAAACACCCATGTAGGACTGTGGAAGCGTTCTCCTTTTTTTTTTTTTTTTCTCTTTTTTCCTTTTTTTTTCTTTTTCTTTTTTGTGTTTTATTTGCCAAATCTTACCAAACAGGCAGCGGCGCGCAGCCCAAATCGGACCTCAGCTTTACTATCGCTTCGAATCAAAAATAGAAAAAAAAAAATATAAAGAAACAAACTCGAGCCCTCGTTGTGCAAACGCAATCTCAGGAACGGCTCTGGGCCACCTACTGCTAAGGCTGTAACCGGCCGGGTACCTCCCGGCGAGCCACGGGCTCCGCTAAAAATGTGGCAGTGTGCGAGGCGAGAACAAAAACCGCAGACAGGAAAAGGCACTGGCGAGAAATCCAAGGTAGATGTCCACGTGTGAAGCATATGGTGAATAATTCACAACCTCTCATCTTTCCTCCACAGTCGCTTGTGTTTTTTTGGTCATTCCACTGGGAAAAAAAAATTTAAAAAATAAATAAAAAAGAACATTTTTCCTCGAGGGGAAAAGAGAGCGAGAGAGGGAGAGAAAGAGAGGGAAACGAACAGCTAAGGAAGGAGCAAGAGAGAGAAAGACGTATCTAAATGCCCGGAGGAATGAAGGAATGCTGCTAACATCTCTGAGAGTTTACCTTTACTTGCTGTTCGAAGGCATCTTTCCGAATTCACTGCCTTTAATTTTTTCTTCCTCTTTGTTTTAGATGTTACACATAACAGTAAAATATCTGAATATCCAACCGTAGAGATCACAAAAAGGGGGCTTAAATGTAAACCTAAAGGAAAAAAAAATATAACAACAGCAAAATGATTTTGAAAAAAAAAAGAGCTTTGATTTTAAAAGAGAAGAAAATGTAATTTAAACAAAAGTTTATTATAAAGTCAATTCAGCAAAAAATAACAAAAAAAGATTTGCTACAAAGTATAGACAGAAGTATAAAATAAAAATTATTGTTTGAAATGAGGGTGTCGTCCTTTTTATAAAATATGCCTAGAGTATCTTCAAAAGGACAGGGCATTTAAGGCAAGGAAGTCTAAATCTTGAACTCATCCCTTGACGAACACGGCAATTTCAGTTCAAACAAGGACAGGGCGCCTGAATCGCTTAGACGAAGCCTTTCTCTCTCTCTCTTCTTTTTTTTTTCCTTTTCTTTTTTTTTCCTTCTTTTTTTTCTCCTTCTTCAAAATACGCTGTAAATCCTCCCACCCTCCTCCTCCTCCTCCCGAAGCCGCGAACCGCAGCTCCCCCGCTTCCCGGCCGCCCGGGAGTGGCGCAGGAAGCCCCGGCAGCGGCGGGGGCGGGCGGCGCGGCTCTCCCGCGGGCGCGGAGCGCTGCCGAGCCCCGGCGGAGGGAAGGCAGCAACCACCATTAAGGAGGAGGCTGCGGAGCCGGAGCCGGGGCGCAGAGAAGCCCTTTCATAATTAATAAGGCAGCTCAGCCGAAGGAGCGAGGGGAAGGGGGGACGGGGCATTGATTCCGCAGCAGAAGCTGCTCTAACCTCGGCTATTTATAGACGCCCGATGCCTTTATAAAGAAATAAGCATCAAAGATTAAACACGTCCTTTTTACTTATGAGAGGAGAGCCCAGCTGGCGATCGGGGGTGGGTGGGTGGGTGGGTGAGTGGGTGATGGGCAGGTAGGGACCACGAATTGGTGCGACGTGATTTATTCCGCTGGGGAGTCGTTGCCTGTGCGATAGCTCTCCTTTGCCAATGTGTAGGGTGGCAGAGTCTCTGCTTCGCCCCCTCTCCCTGCTCCCTCCTTTCCCAAGGTCCGCAATGTAATGTGTAAGCAATAGCAAATGTAACAGTTCATAAATCAAACAGTGGGTCGCAAGCCAATCTGCATTTCCCAAACGGATTGAATCCCAGCAACGAATGTGCTCGGGAACTGGAGCCAGGCGCCTTTACCACTGGAAGCAATGTTGATTTTTTAATGATAAAATACATTATGCGTGTGTTGGGGGGGCTTTGCAGAGCTCAGCCTCGCTTCGGCAGACACAGGTCTGCTCGAATTTCGTTTTACTTTGGCCTCCTTCTAGACTCAATCCCCACTACCACCAAAGAAAAAGGAAAACCCTGGAGAGCAGAGCTTTGTTTAAATGGTTTGGGTTATTTTCCCTCCCCACAGAGGATCTAGACCTAAATTGATTTTTCTGTGCACATCTCTGTATTCATGAGGTCAGGCGCTGCTGTTACGGTTTCCTGTAGCACGAAATGCCAGATGCCGAGGAGAGAGGGGAGAGGGAGCCCTTGCTGGGGTGCGGGGGGCTCCGCAGCCTGCTGTCTGCCCCGGCTGGGTCCCGGGGAACCCCGCCGGCCGCCGGCAACGCGCCCCGCTCCTCCCCGGCGTGCCCGGGCTCCGGTCCCGCCCGCTGCCGGCATCCCCCGCCGCCGCCCCCGCCTTCCCGGCTGCTGGACGGTGCCCGTCCGTCGGAGGACGACGGAAGGGAGCCTACCAGCTTTCCCTCACCCCCCCTGAAGAAAGCTGAAACGCCCTAATAAGGGGGCGATTTCCAGCTCATTAGCGGACCCGAGTTATCTTGGTGTGAAGTTCAATTACTAATGAATAATCTCCCCGTAATTAGCGCATCTCCCAATTAACCCTCCGTCGAGGAGAATAATAAACGGTGGCAAACCAGTGAAAAACAGCCGAGAGGGTGGGAAGAGTGCCCGGTGGTCGTTCCCGGGCCCTTTTCCTCCTCCTGGACTCTCCTGTTTGGGGCTAATAATTGTTGGGCGCTCACTCCCAGGGCACAGGCCGGCCACGGGCTTGCCGAGCTAGCCGGGATGCACTAACCTGCACTGCACCCCGGGATTTCCCGCACAGGCGACAGGGACGGCAGCAAACCCCGATCCCGCCGGCTCAGCTCCCCCTGGACAAACTGGCAAGGGAAGCCCTTCCCGCCGGCAGCTCCGTGTTTTTTCGGGGGTGCTGAGCAACACTTTCCCTCCCGCCCGTTTATTTTATAAGCGTCCCTCAATGCTCAGGGCATTGGTTGTTCCCTTTTCCGCCCCTTTCAAGGGCCATTTCTGAAGCCTGAGCGCAATGGTCGATTTCATGTATTTAATTTTCTCGACCACAGGGATGGATGGCTGCTCTGCCTTGCCATGTTGTGTGGCCAAGGAAACACGAGCCCTCCGCCAAGTCCCAGAAAGGGACTGAGTGTACTGGGCTTGCCTCCTGCCGCCCTGCACCTGTAGGGTTTGTAAAGGCTGCGGGAAAGGCTGGGCTGCCTCTTGCCAGGCTGGTTCCACTGCCCCAGGCAGCGGCTGCTGTAGCAAGAGCTGGAAGAGGTTCAAGCCTCTAACATCCCCTCTTAACTCCCGGGCAAACGTGAACTGGAGAGGGGGAAAACGCAACAGAAAAGCGTTTAAACCTTGACAGTGACCACCGCAAAATTATCCCCTGCTTTAAAGAAAATGCGCACACATGCATGCATAAAGAAAAAAAACAAAACAAACCAGCCAAACATTAATGCATATCAACAGGGAAAAAAACCCGCAGCTGAAACAAAAGACAAGCCAGTGCATTTCTAGCTGGCTGGATAATCAGGAAGGGTTGCAGCCATTGCGGCTCTGCCTGCCCTAATTCCTATCCCCAGCTCCGACTGAGCAACCGCAGCCCCGCAGTCCCCCGAGGGCTGCAGAGCTCTGGCTCCTTCTTCCCCGGCAGCGCTGGATGCACCGGTGCTTGGCCTGCGGCTGCTCTCCTGCTGCCTCCCTCCCCCTTTTAGCAGCCTGGCTGAGCCCTGCAGGGAGGGCTGCACCTTGCCCCGACACGGCGAGACCCTGCCAGCACTGAGCCGAGGTGGTGGCGGTCGATTATTTTTGCTTTAAGGAAAAAAAAAAAAAGGCCTTTCCCCATCTGTTCAAAGGCTGTAACAGTGAGATGGAGTGGGCCTGTGCTGGGAGCAAAAGCTTGAGCCAGGACACACAAAACTGAGGAAAAATCTGAGTCGTAGTGGGAACAAACTGGTTGGTGCTTATGGGGGGAGCAGGGAGATATGGTATGAAAGTAAGGTGCAGTATCCATTTCTGACAGGACTTTTTGGTGGCTGTATCTACATTTCAGAGGAAGCAGCCAGTTACTCTTGGTCCTTGGCTCATTTACACAGTCTAGGGTTGAATGGATCAGTGGCTCTTCCAGTCCTCTTCCTCTCCAGGGTCCTTTTAAAATCTGTGCAGTTGCTGTCCTGCCCAGTGAAACCCAGTAAGTTCTGTGAAGGGCTGACAACCTAAGGAGAGAGAGAACAGTTCAGCCTTTCTATTCATCAAGCTGATTCATTAATGATTAGTGCCATTAGGTGGACTACAGTAGTGCCTGAGGGCCCCAATTAAAGGAAAAGTGAGCTTGTTAAATCCAGAAAGCCAGATTCTCCCTCTGATACTCCTGCCTGATGCAGAGGTGGTGTCTCCAGGGTGGGCAGCAGGAATAGCCCTGGCTTTCTATGTGAGCAGCCTCTGTGCCTTCCCCCCCCTTCCTCCTCCACTTTTTCCCTCTCCCCTGCCTTAGTTGCAGATCCTGCTTGCAGGGTGCTGCAGAGCAAGGCTGTTGCAGGAGTTGGCTGGCAGGACTTGCAGGAGGAGGTGTCAAACCAGCTTATTCTTCTGAGCCACTTCATTCTTCACCACGAGTGGGTTTGGGTGGGCTTTTTTTGGTTTAGGTTTTGGGGTTTTTTTGGGCAGGGTTGAGAGCAGGCAAAGTGGTGGGGATTGCAGAGGAGTCTGTTATGAAATCAGATGCGATTTTAGATGTCTGAAAGAGTTTCTCTAGGCTAAAGGCAGCTGAAGATCAATTGCACTGTTGGCAAATGTGCTTCCAGCTGGCTGGTGCCTCTCTTGAGGGACAGTTTCAACCCAGGGCCCATTGCAATGGTAGTGCAGGGAGGGGCTTTCATTTGCTTTGGGCTGAGGACCTTCTGCTGCCCAGTTCCACCAGTGAGAAGAGAAACTGGAGATGATGTGGGAGAGTGACAACAGCATTATTACTGGTGAGTTACTGGCTGTTCCTTTCCCCTCAAATCCCCATGGTGGGTCTGTGTTGGAAGATTTTGCTCACAGCCCCATACTCCTGAACTATGGGTTTGCTAACAAATGGGCAGACTGTGCTGGCACAGAATTTGCCTTTCAGGAACACTGAAGAAATAGGTTTAAATGGATCAAATTCTCAGAAACCCAGCCTGTGTCTTGTGCCTTAGCTTTTTAGGCTGTATTGTTTGTTTTATTTTGTTTCTTTGTTTGCTTATCTCCAAAGCTGATATGAAGAAAAGATGGAAACAGCCTCCTGAAGGTCAAGGTGAGACTGACCAACACCTGAGTGCTGGTATTCACCAGCAGTAATAAATCCCTGCTCACAGGTGCTGGAAGTCTCTCCAGAGAAACAACATTGCTGCAGGGGACAAACAACAAGTGCTGGCCTTCTTTACACAGCCATTCTCTGGGAAAATGTATCCCTTGAAGTCAATATGCATTCTGCCTAGGTAAGGATTTTGAGNTGGGGGGTTTTTTGTTGGTGTTTTTTTTGTTTGTTTGTTTTTTTGCCAGGAAGCAGCCTCAAGAGTGGATGGGCAGTGCATCCTTTAATAACACTTTAATACCACCAATTTCTTTAACACTTTGGAAAGTACTGAATATTCCAACTGATGCTCCCCAAGGCAGGAGACAAAACCCTTAAAACCTCAGTCAACCAAGTGAAAAACCAAGTAACCACTCAAAGAACCACCAGTAACCATGAGAAAGAAATGACCACCCATAGTAATAGGAGTTGTTTGAATCAGATTTATCCTGCCTTAAACCACCTATTTTGCTGCAGACACTGTCAGTAAGTTTCCTCCATATACAGCTATGTACATGGTCTAATTCTGCCAAATGCACCTCTTCAAGAGGTTACTACTAGGCAACCATTTGTCTAGTATAGTCTCTCTTTGTCTAATACTTCTAATAGTAGTCTAGTACTTCTAATAGTAGTACTTCTGACAATAGTAGTACCTTAAGTAGAACTTTTGCAGTAAATTGTCTGTTTGGTATCTGTGCTTCTTTTAATGCATTTTATTTTGACTGGGTAGTGTAAGTGGTGTTATCCATTCCTGTGCTCCCCTGGGGCACTTTCAATTTTCCAGTCCTCTGGCACAAGCTGCCTTTTGCAAAGGAATTATTCCTGTAAAGGCACTGCCTCATTCTGTTTCCCATATTCTGAGAAATCCTTAAATTATGTTGTCAGATGAAAAATCCAGAACATATTTTGTTATCATGGAACATTGCTCACATTAGTTTCGCAACGCCTCATTGAAGGATCCAACATGTCAGAAAATTGTCTTAAGCTTTGGTTTTTCATTGAGGCTTAATAGGTGCCCTTGTCTCTTTTACTAGACCCATGATGCAAGGGTTAGGTTTTTTTCATTTCACTTGATCTCCTTCACCCTCACTCCTAGCGTCCATTAAATGGGAGTAGCACTTTCAGATCTTTGAGAGTTTTGAAAAACGCTACATGAGGAGATAGGCTTTATTAATTAGAAAAAGTTTATTTTCTCTTTTAGCTTTCATCAGAAGAAAAACGTCTGGATTGAAATGACAACAACAAATAATAGGTAAAGGATGCTCCCCTGTTGCTTCACAGATCTGTTAAGTAACAGAAAACATTCAGCTCTGGGTGCAGGAGAGTTGTGGCTCACGTCCCTCTCTGAAGAAGCCTCATTTTAAAGAAGGTTGTAGCAGCCCAGCCTCATGCAGATGCTGTGCCGTAGGCATTCCAGGCTGTGAATTTCAGCCTGTGCCCTGTGCCCTCGGCTTCACTGTTGAGGGCAGGTTGCAATACCTGTCCTTCTTGCAAAATCCAAGTCCATTTTTAGTCATGTCACTCACTGCTCACAAGCCCCCTTTTGTTGTGCATCGAAAGTTCATTTAATTACCTTCCCTCCATTTTCTTTAGGTGTTGGTGATTTGCACTCTCTCCGCCTGAATCAGATATCTGGCACATCAATATTTAGAAGGCTTAGGAGAAGAAGAAAACATCAATATTTCACTGAACACAAAAAGTTGCACAACTCCCCAGCCTTCATTTTAATGTCAGCTGTGGTTAGTTCGTCATTTTTCTGTTTTTTTCTGTAAGATGAGTGATTTCCACTTCTTTTTGAATCTCACCTGTGCAAACAGCTTGTTTTTCTCCCTAGCAAGTGTTAACAAGGATCAGCGAGGATTTTGTTCAGGCTCAGTAGTCAGGCAGTCCTGGGGTGGCTGACTTCTAGGAAAAGCCGTAGGAGGAACAAAGGAGAGCCAGCCTACGCACCAGGAGCAGCTTTTGCTGGTCCTCAGCTTATGTTCCAGCTCACACCCATGGTAAATGAACCGCCCTGAGCAGCTGCAATGCCGACCAACGCCAGCAGGACGGATCCCGACGAGCTGGATGCTCCATCATGGAGCTGCCCTGAGAAACGATGGCCCATTGCAAGGCAGCCTCACCCTCCTCAGCAGAGCTGTGCCAGCCCACGGCAATTTAGGACTTGCTCTGCTCACTTTGGTCCGTGCGATTTCGTCCTTTGCGTGAACCAGATCATGCAAATGGGGGCACCGGAGTCACAGGGAAGTCGAGTTCCACACGAGTACTGGCATGAGAAGGAGCAGCAATTAGCTCTAAATTCACTCTACCAGCCTGTCATTTCTGAGCTCTCCCCTGCTGCTCTGCAACTGGAAGCCTTGCGCTCTCGAAGAAGGGGAGAAGAACATTTTGCTCATGCTCATATTAATCAAGTCATCTTGTGAGCTGCTGAATCTGTGAAATTGTATCTCCCATGGAGTTCAGTGGTAATGACTGTCTTCGATGTGGACTCTCTGGTGTCTAATAACACAGTTATATTTCCGCAGTGGATGCACTCCCCGCATCTTTTCTCCTCTGCCTGCCTACTTCCACGTTACTTGTAGGCAGCTCAAACCTTTGAGACTTCTATCCCCTGTCAAGTTTGATCAAACTCAGTTCACAGGCTCAAAAATTATTTAGGAGGGACCGACTGGCACTTGCACAGACAGTGTGATCTCATAAGCTTCCTTTCCTTGGGAAACTAGGCTACCAACCTAGCAACGGGGTGAAAAAAAAGCCATCCTGCTAGCAAAAAGGACCTAAACACCAGGAAGAAAAAGGGGAGGTGGGAGAGGAAAGTGAAGCTGTTTTGAAGGGAAAAAAAATTCCTGCCTTGTGGCTGCAGAGCTCTCACACACTTAAAGGGCCAGCCTTGGAGAGAAATGCTGGAGAAAATATTCTCCAGGAGACAGAAAGTTCTCTCATGAAAACTGGTAAGGGAGAGAAATGACCTGGATTCATCTCACCACGTGGCATGCTAAATGGATATCTCTATGGTAAAGATCGTCTCTGGTGACACCCGTTTCTCCCTGTGGACTAGAGGAAGACACAGACACAATTAGCATGCAACCTGAATGCCTGCAGCATCTAAAGCGAGGTGTGTCCTATCCCAAAGGGAATGGTCTTCTTCCCACTCTCTCCTTCAGACCAAAGTTTTCCATGGTGCTGCTGCAGGGTTTGTTACTTCATGTACTACATTTGTATTTTAGAAAAGCTGCTGTGTGTCTTAATAGCTGCAGATGTATGCATGATTTTACTGGGCATTTATTATCACTTATCCTCTTTGCACTGAAACCTTTCCCGTCCTTGTATCTTACGGAATAAAATTCTTTAAGTGAGCTTTAATGGTTCTATGGTTCTACTTCTTTGCAAATTAGGGAGCTGTCATCCCACTTTTATTTGCCATCACACAATGTTTGAGGCTGTCAAAAGTATTATGGTGCATACTCACATAAATCGATATTTAATTTCAGTAATTATAATGTCACTAATTGTGTTTTTGCACCTGATGCAATTACTCACATTCATCTATTGATCTCTTCTTTGTTCTTTCTAGATTTAGGTGTTCTCTTACTCTTTAATCTTCCTTGCCTAGGGTAGATCATACAAACAATGAAACTTGTAAATAAAAGCTCAGACCTTCCCATCAGTTTCTGTGTGCCAGATGAATGGGATAGTTTGGAACTCTGTGTACTTGGAGTGCAGGATAATCTCAAAATCCCACTGACTATTCTTATGTGATTTTTGTGAGGCTTAGGGTGGGTCTTGTCATCCAAATATTGCACAGTGCAATTGTTTGTACTGGCCTACTCCTAAAGGTTTTCTAAATTTTAGGGGGCTTTTTTCCTTGTAGCATTTCACTTAAAATTACTCCAGGGCTGTTGTGGCAGCCCCTTTCACCTGGCCCTTCAACCAGTGCTCTTTTCCTCACAGCCTTCCAGGGGTGAATTTTTTATGCCATATTCCCTGGGAAAAGGCTTCCTATACCTCGGCCATCCTTCCTTGCTCTTCTCCTCTACCTTTTCATCACGTTGCTGTCAAGTTATAATTCAGCAATCAAGTTCTCACACTCTTTCCACTTAATGCCTTCTAGAACCATGAGTACATGTTACATATAAAGAGTATATAACAGTAATTTTAATATAGGAGAGGTAATACCTGATTAAAAATGCATACAAAGCGTATCAGCCAATTAGTGTGACACATTTGTACTTAAGCATAATCCAGCCAGTGCCAGTGTTGCCATCAGACAAAGATCACTGGAAGGTAACTTGAGCAGGCTTCATTAAAGGACGTAATTTTACTGGGGAGTGGTTGTTGGTATGACAGTGATCTCCTGCTGCACTGGAGCAGACACCAGGAGAGGATGGCCACCTGAGGACACCCAGCTGCATCCTGTCTACAATTTTCCTTTCAACCTTGAACTTGGTGTATGCCACCAGCTACAAAATCAGTGAATAAAGCACGTGCTTTGTGTCTGTCAACCTGCCTCAGCTTTCTCTGTGTTAAAGTGAAAAGTAAAAAAATAATCTCGGCTTCAGTATTCCCATTCTGTCCCAGCAGAGAGTTTGAGAACAGTGCCCTCTCTTCTCAAAGATGCCTAAGACTCATTGTCCTCTGGGTTATGGTCCACACAGAAACTTCTTTTGGTTCTATGTCATTAAAAAAAAAAAACAAACCAACAAAAAAACCAAACCTTTAGTGGGCAGTACATCTTTGTTATTATTTCTACATCAGTATTATTGCCATTCATTATTTCACTTTAGGAGTGGCTTTTATTATTCTATCTTGAAAACTGTTCCCAACTGTCTTAAATTAAACCAACATAAATTTAATTTAACCTGAAGGGAATGGTTACCTCCCAGACAGCTGCTATGCTCCTCTCTGCTGCTAGAAGTGTGTGGTGCTGCAAGATCCTATGACACAGCCAAGGCTGCATTTGGTCTTAAGTGTCCATGTGGTAATGAGCACTGACTTCACTCAGTTTTTCTAGTTTAACTCATCTTCAAAAATCAGCCCTTTGGCTGAGTGACCAAATTCACCACTTGGTACAAATGTAGGTGATCTGCAGATCATGTTGGAACAGTGGGGCCTGAGCAGGGTGCCTGTAAGATCATCCATGGATGACAGGGAGAGGGAACTCTGCAAACCTGAGGCACTTCTGAGAGAACAAGTGGTTTTACTGTAAGGGTCGTGGGTAAAAAGGGCCTTGCCTTCAACCACCAGCCTCGGCTGAAGGGAAATCCCAAAGAGAGTGAGAGAGAGAGAGAGAGAATAGGGGTAAGTGAGGTAAGGTAAGAGCAGTGAGGTCAGAGGTAAGAGGTGGGCCAGGTAAGAGAGGTAAAGTAAGAGAGCGAGAACTTTGTTACAATACATTATATGTCCTTATGTGTTGAATATTCTAATTTACAGTGACCAACCCACATGAGATACAAAACCTACAGACTTTGCATACAGTCTATGAGAACTGCTATATTACTATATCATTCTGTATTCTAAACTCTAAAGGCTATCTTCTTATCTATCTTTTCCCTGATACCTCGGCAGGGTGGAGTGGGGCTGCACCCTTGGGTCCCTTAGTGTCCCATTGTTTGTTACAATCACCGTCTTCCTGCCTGCCATGATTATGTCTCAAAGTTAGCTTTCATTTCTATTTCATTCATAGGTTTTATATTCTCAGTATCTCTTGGCAGGCAATCGTATTTGTAAGCTTTTCCTGTCCCATCTTTCCCAACAGGTGCCCAGTGGGCAGTGAGGTACCATGACAGCAGACATACGTTATGAAAACTGCTGCTTCTACAGGTTTTTTGAATAAACTTTTGTGTTTCAGCTTCTTTGGAGCAAAGACCAAGAGGTCCACAGAGGTGCTCTCTAGGAAAAAAATCCCTAGAACAACATTAAAAGGTAATTTGTGCCAAAGTGTCTGGAGAACTCAACCTTAACAGTAAGGTGAGTGACCTAAAGGAGGACCTACAGACCCTAAAACAAGTATATCTGAACAAAAACTTGTTGGTAACAAGTATTTCCTGATGATGTTCACTATCAGAAATTACATGGATCACACCTGGATACCATGATCTCTGGTGGGTCTCTCCAAGCCTTTTTTCACAGCTTTCTAAAATTCCAATGTGATAAATGAACATTGTCAGGAAATACTTGTGGTTTTGAAATATTTCCTCTTTGCAGAATGTGTTCTTTTGGTTAAATAAACAATATTAATTGGTCATCAATCACTACCACTACTGAATTAATGAAAATGTTTGCTGACCAACTTTTCTGAAAACTTACTAGGGCAAAGACTTGCTAACAAACACATGAGGTTGCTCAGGCACTGGAAAGTCAACATATGTTGCTTTGGGATCAGAGTGAGAGAAGAAGTTTCAAGACATGAAGCTGTGCTGGACATCTGCACGTGGGCCACTAAACAAGTCCTCTTGGATCCACCATGTCCTCAACTGGCTGCTCTTCTCTTCCAGGGCTTTTCTGCAGCACACCTTTCCTCATCAGCTTTATGAGCTATATTCCCCTCACCAACCATAAATGAGACCTTCAGATGTCAAGCCCTCTAGTAGGGATAGTGTCTCTTGCCACCATGTCCTGAAGAGCTGACGGACACCCAGCAAAAGGAGCAGATTATAAGGCAGTGGAGCTTTAGTATTTTTGCACCATTGCAAGGAAACTTTTTTATCTCAGGTTACTTACATAAGCTGCCTCAGAGGATAAAGATGTAGGAGGAAACATAGTCGAGAGGTAAAGGTTTACCCCAGATATTTATATTCAGTGTACAGAAAAGATGCTTGCTGACATGCAGATGTTTGCCCCACTTTTTTGTGTAAACAGCACCTGGCTTTAGCATGTGAACTTAGCACTTGTTTGGGAGAGCTGGGGCTGCATGAACTCTGCATTTGGCACCAAGGAAAGAAACTCTTTGGGGGCTGTGGAGCCCAGCAATAGAGCTTTAAATACGTATTTAAAGGTCAGAAAGCAGCTTTGGCAACTCATTTAAGCTTTTTTTATTTTTTTTCTCTGATATATTCCTAAAATGGGCTTAGGCTCTGGATGCACCTGTTAAAGAGGATAGCAGAAACAAAATCTTTTATGATCATAAAAGAGGAGTTTCAAGTCTCATATTTTTTGAGAAATACAACTGTAGAAAACAAATTTAGAGAAAAAAATACACTTTGCTGCGGCTGGGAGTATTGCACTTGGTAATGTGAAACCTGCCTGAGGAATAGAGAGAATATATTTCATGTAGTATTTGCTAGGTCAGTGAAACTCCAAATACAAATGAAACCATCAGAAATTTTCCTTGGGTTTGTGGCACTGGTGGAAATCCTGAGTGCTTCTGGACTTGATTTTCAGAAGTTTCAGATCCTCTCAGTTCCCAGGGTTGTTACAACTGGAACTGTGGCTGCTTCAAGTTTAAGCCCAGCATGAATTAGAGATTTCAATATGATAGTGAAATATTTTGTTCTTAAGCTGGTACAGATACGGGTTAGCTATAACTTTGAGTTCCATGTTTTAACTGCCTCAAGGTTGGATTGATAGGAAGGTCATTTTTGAAAGAAAACAAAAACTAATGGTTGTGTAGAGAAGTGTGAATATAGGCCATATTTAGTGTGTTTTGTGCTGTATGCCATCACCTACACCTGTCCTCCCTCAAAGGCAGGCTTGGTTGTATGCACTGGTGGTATTGTCAGAAGCTAGTTCTTGTTCACAGGCTTAGCCAGGCTCCCTTAGGTAATGTTTATGCAATTGTATCTCCAAACCAGTTCTGACACAGCTCCTCAGAAGGTGGAGAGGACTGTCCTGAATCTCCCCTGAGATCAGCTGATGGAGCAATGTTAGATAATGCAAGTCTCCAATTAAATTTCACATGTAGAGTTGCAAATTAGTCCTCAAGAAGTTTGGATTCTCCCTGCACTTGTCACTCCACATGCCAAAACTGTTCTGCCAGCCTGCCTCTGAAGCCCCATTTCTGTGTCCTCTTTTGCGTGTTCAGATCCCCAGGACCAGCTGAGCCCAGGTGCCAGATGCAGTGGGGCATCCTGTGAGCTGCAGGATGGGAATGACCCTCACACACTTACCTTTGGCTAGCTGTCCCCTGGCAGTAGTTCCTGTGCTGGATTCCTCCCCACAGCACATGGGAATAGAGCCACTGGTGCCGTGGGGCAGGAGCCAGCATGGGAGCAATCCCAGCCCCATGACCAGCTGACACGGGTGTGGGTGGGTCAAGCCTTCATGCTCCTGGAACCCAGCCTGGCAGTGCCTTCTGGAAGAACCTGCTTTCCTCTGAGCACCGACCAGGAAGTCTCTCTAATCATCTCTGTATATGCTTGCAGTGCCCTAAAAGGAACAAAGTGGCCAGAGATGATCTGAAAGCATGAATAGTACCCACAGGTACTTTAATCCTGTCAAGGGTAGGGTGTTTTTCCACTTCTGCTTATAAATTAGAGACCAGAGACCTAATTATCTCACAACTTTCCCTAAGATGATACCAATTATTTATTTTAAAGTGCTTTGGGTTAGTTAGGCTTAAGAGAATAAAAAAATATAGAGGAAAGCCAAAATCTGAGGTTTGTGGCTTTTTTTTTTCCCCAAGAAGTACATTGCTGAAGGATGCCTGAGAAATGCCTGTAGCCCTTGGCTGCATAAAGGGGGCAAAAAAAGGTGAACAGCTTTGTCTGTCAAGTATGAGGTTATGCAATGATAGATGTTCCCAGATGACTTGTCAAGTACTTCTACTGGGAAGGGACAAATACAAAAATAAGGGCAGCATCACTCAATAAAATTTGCAAAACTGCACGATGAGAAGAGAGCACTTTGCAACCCACTAAGGATTTCTTTATAGCTTTGTTGCCTAACAGATTGGCTGAGCAGCAATACTATGACCTGTCCCCGCCTCCTGTGGAAAAGTCTCATGTAGCTCTGGGCTTTTATTTGCATCTGGAACATTTTGTCAAATGCCTTTTCATTTGCTTGGCTGTTCAACAGCTTCACACATCAGCCAGTATTCTTAACCATAAGCAGATAATGCAACTAGTATTAATGGTTTAATGATGCTTCCCTATGGCAAACCATGGTACAGACTTTAACATGCCCAGCATGATTTGGAATCGTCCATAGGATCTTCAGCAACACTTCCTGAAACACCCTCCTACTGTTGGAAAGGGCAGCCAAACCCTCTGGGAGAGGTTCGAGCAAGTGTGGCTAATTCAGCTACGTCATATCTCAGGGGTGAGTTGTTTCCAGTCACCTCTCCCTGATTAGCACCTTGTGAATAAGCTGGTATTGAGAAATCAGTGCATTGTTCCTGCTCTACCCTTGAGCTGCTCTTAAGAAACAGCAATGGCACTTTATATTTGCACTTTACCTTAATCAGTGATAACTTGCAAGAGTGGACAAGTCCAGGGATACATGATTCATTATCTCAGAGGAGTGAGAGCAACATAATGAGTATGCTGAGTGACCCAAGGGAGAATCTTCTATCCAGTTGTTTCACGAAGGGGATCTGAAATGAATTTTACCTTGGAGATTTTGGGAAAGAGAAACGGCATTGTTTTCTTCGCTTGATCAGTAAAAACAAAGGAAAGAAACCGAAGGAAACCAAACCAGCATTTTGATGGGATACCCTGTTTGCTTTGTTCTTGTAGAATAAATTGGGGAAAATACTATTTTATTCTCATGTAGATTGTCTCCCACATACGTTTCCCTCTAGAGAGTTATCTGTTTTGGTGGCATCCACATCTGTGGCAGGAGTACTCATGGATAGCAGCCATCTCTCAGATGCAGGAGCAGGAAGCTTGCCAAGTTACCTGAGCTCTCATCAGTCAGACTGAAGATGGGCAGTTAGGTATTCACTCATGTATGAGAAGTAAATTGTCTTGGATCAAATCTTTCGTATGTCCAGTAATTGCTAAACACCCAGGGGAAAATGGCATTTCTGGGAAAAGAAGCAGCTCTTTGTTGAGTGTGTAGGCATGTGCCATGGCTCCCTGAGAAGATCAACAAGAGCCAGGCTTCCACGGTCCTTTCCCCCTAAATAAGCCACACTGTTCATCCTTGTACCTTTATAGGCACCAGGCAGCACTGCCTGGTGTCTGTTTCTCATTTTTTCCCCATGGAGATAAGCCAGAGAAGCCTGTGGTATTCCTGCAAGGGTTACAGTGTCTCAGAGGTGAAATCCTTTGTGCAGATGGACAAAAACCATGGGTTGTGTGGGCTGGGGAAGGTGTCCTGCCCTTCAGTGCAGCAGAGCTGGCTGAACAGTACAAAATCACCGGCATTTTTCAGGGGTTATTTCCTTTGTGCAATGTTTTGTTTGCAAAAGGAGACAGGGAACCTCTTGGTAGTTAAGGTGAATTATTTGCCTCTCTTGATTTTTTTGAGCCATAAGTATCCATTTTTATGGCTGGACTGGTTTCTGAGAGTTAATTCCCATCTGGACTATTTTCTGACCCATATAGGGACCCTCTAGGGCAAGATCCATGTTCCTATACAGCTCATATACATATGTACTTCTGCTGTTGTGGCTGGGGGCTTCTTCCCACTACCCCAAAAATGCTTGTGCTGCAGCAGATTTCTCTTCTGGATATCTCTGTAGTGCTGATGTAGCCTGAAAACTTGAATGGAGAGTTCCAATCCTTGTGCTCAGAGTGAGACTCAGCGTCCTAACTCATTCATTGATCCACTGAAAATCAGCCTGCCAGTCTGCAAGGTGAGTCTGGAAGGTCCTGTAAGGAAAGGACCTTGATCTGTGCTCAGTCTGTAAATCCCAGACACTGGTGTATGAAAGAACTGTGGCCCTGAGAGCTCAGGGGCAAACCATGGGCTCAGTAAGATGGGTCAAGCCACAATAAATGAGTGGATCATTGACCTTGTCTCATTTTCCTTTTTGTGAATTACCTAGGAATGTAGTTGCTGTTTTCCAAGGGTAGGTCAACCTGTTTTAAGGAAAATTTGTGGTTCTTTGCTTTGCTTTGTTTAATGCCTAGAAGGAAGAAACAGAGCTGTGGGAATAATAAAGCAGCATGACCATGAGCACCACACAAACCTCTAGAGAGGAGGCATGGCAGAAGACACAGCAAAGGTCGAACTCCACTGCACTTTTTTAATCTTAAATGGGATTTTCTGTGTGTGTGGGTGTTCTTAAATGACATTTGTTTTTGTAATGATTCTCTTTAAAAAAATCCTGAGTTCACAAGGGGTCGAAGAGCTCTGCCACTGTTCACTCTTGTATTCCAGAAAGTCAGTGGAAGTGACCACTGCAAAACAGGGCATGGTGGGCATGGTGAGGAGTGGGGCAGTGGAGATGGGCAGGGGTGACAACACCAGCATCACACATTGCCATATCCTGGTGTGCATTCCCACTGCCTCCTGTGTGCTGAGGTGAGAGCACAGGGCCTTTAGGCTGATCAGACTTTGCAGGAGTGATGTCACTGCCTTGATTTATGTCACAGCACTGTGTAACAAACGGTTTTTCAGCTCAACAAGGAGGTGGACATGCATAGCAAAGCACGGAAATGGGGTTGGCACTTCACATGGGACATCTCAACAGGCCCAGCTTTAACCACAGGGGCTTTGCTTACAGCTGAGCCCACAGCTTCAGTCCCTAAATACTGTTTGATGCTATCTTCTTCCTTTCCAAATGCTACTGCCTCCCACACAGGCATACACACTTCAGAAATGTTGGCAGGACTTCTAGGTCATGTGCATCCACCTGTTCTGGGCTGTACTGTCAGAGTCAAGAGTTCAGAGAGGGCACCACAAACTGGAAATATTTCCTAGCAGAACAACAAGGAAATTTATGATGTGAGAAACAACTCACTAATCTTTTTCATAAAATATCCTGGATCCACATACTACATTTATAATCTAGCAGCAGTTAGCTCTCTGCCACATGTGGAAACTTAGTTTGCCTATTCTTAGCTAATTGATGAAAAGGAAATTAGGATTTGTTTAATAGTAGGATGATGAAATATGGGTTACTCCACATTTTGTGACCTAGATAATAACGCATGAATTTTTTAAGAGGATCCACATCCCTTATATTCAAAATCATTCACGAGAGTGATAAATGAGGCTAATAATAAACAAACCTTGCAAAGGCCTTTGGGACCTCATAGAAACAGGGTTCAGATGGCTGCACAGTGATGGAGATTCCCCACAGCTCACGCAGAGGAATGACTGCCAAGTGTTAGCAGTCACACAGCAGCAGCTCCCAGAGGGCATTTCTTCACAATGGGCAGAACAGCCTCAGCCAAGGTAAAAGTATGTTACATCCAGGTTAGGAAGTCCCGTGGCGTCTCATTGCTTCGTATTAATATGTTTTCTCATGAGAAAATTACTCTGCACATGCCCGATTTTCATATTTGTCCTCCCCATGGCCCTGCAACAGTCCCAAGTTGAAGGTAGGCTACTAGGATTATTAGCCAGAGCAGCTGCTGTTGCTACAACTATCAAATGAAATAAAGGAGGCAGAATAGCAGTCTCCTCATTTTTAAGGTAATTAGTGATAGAGAGGATTTATGGCCTCTGCATTTATTGACTGTTTAATTTATTGGACCAATAGCCCTCTGACAGAAACTAATGTAAACTGAGTAGAAGTATCCCAGTGAAAGATCAGACTGGAAAATGTCTTTCAAACAGGAGCTGGAAAATGTTGCATGGAGATGCAAGACTTTATCTTACAAACATCTTGTTTACCACTTACTTCTGTAGTAGCTGATGGCATCCCACTTGTCACATAACCCTGAGTTTGACTGGGCAGCCATGGATTACAGGGGACTCTTGATCAGGCTTCAAGGGCATGCAAAAGGCTAAAGTTTCCCCTCTAAAGTGACTAGGCAGCTCAGACGAGAAAAATTATGGATTTCTAATCATTATAGATGCAGAGAAAATAAGAATCTAGAATTACTATGGGTTATGAATAATTATTATCTAGATGCCTTACAAAATACAGGTGCAAAAAAGGCCTCAACCCCCCATCTACAGTGCTGCAATGCAACATCAATCCATTTCAGATCTAGGGAAAGGCTGAGGGAATGACAGGCCCCTGGTTCCAGCCCAGCAGGCTGTGGCCTGGCATGGTGAGACACATGGAAGCCAAGGGCAGATGTGTCCTCCCATGGTATTTCTCATGTCCCTTCCTGTCTGCCCTAGGGCGAGGAAGGAGGAAGCCTCACAGGGACCTCCCCCAGCAGCTGGTGTGTACTTGTGAGGGAAAAATGACATTTTGGAGCCAGGCGTTTGGCAGGCTGGGATTTAAAAACACGGAGGGGTTATTGCAGGAAGTTCACAGGCACATGTCATATACAATGTGGAAAAGTTGTCACAAGATTATCGATGAGGGTAGGTCATTAGCCAAGGGTGACATGTATTTTGGTGGATGATTGCCAACTGAAATGACCACCTGTGTCAAATCAAATTAAACTGGCCATCAGTACACTTGTCAGTTAAAAACTAAAAAGAAATCAGAAAGAAAGAAATCAGGGAAGAAAGGCTTTATTTTCTGAACTGTCAGTTCACTTCTACAGCCCTGAAAACCAGGGCTCACCACCAAGTGGATGGTGAGCATATACTTAACTTCGGCATTCAGGCTGTCTCTACAAGGTTAGGAGAGTTCTTGATAGGATAAAAATTAAGAATAAAGCTCAAATGCTTTTACTGGCAGCATGCTTGACTGTTGGCAGGATCAAAATCTTTCTGACTATTTTTAATAACTAATCCATGTCTATGGTTGACCTCAGTTAAAAATCAGTTTTTCAAGGAAGAGAAATTTTTCTTCTACATTTTCCCATGAAAAAAGATTAGTCTCAGTGCAAAGTACCTCATTTACAAAATCAAGCAAACAAAAAAAGCTAAGCATGATTTCAGCAAAAGAAAAATCTCTTTGTGGGAGGTTTCTGATTTTCTTTAACAAAGACCAACAACAAAGTTTTATGACTGTCTTTAATGAATGAAAAACTATCTCCCACTTGCTCCTTTTTTGACTGAAGTTATTTCAGCCATATCTACCTGAAAATGCCTTTTCCTGTGAGGAATGAAGCTGGGGGATGAGGTGTGCCAGCCTGCTCCTTTTGCCTGTGCCATTCTAGTCCCTCAGGCCTCAATCTGTTGTTTATTAATTTGGCTAAGAAGAGGTACTATGGAAAGGGAAAGACTACCTAGTTTGTTTTCCCAACTGAAAGAGAGGATTTCCCTTTTTTCTTTTGGTGAGAGTAGCTGTGTTTGGTGCTCTCTCTCCTGTCTCGCTCAGTGAGGGCTCCCCATCCTGTTTCAGTCTGCTGAAATCACCACCTTCTCCTAGAGTGCTGCAATTAAAGCAGTTTAACGAGTTTGCAGACGTCAGCCAAATTTCCTTCAGTGGCATTTAGAGTAATGTAATTTATCTCACAGTTGTTGTGGATTAATGCACAGGATCAGCTCCCGTTGCTCACCTTATGCCTGGTAATAGGCATTTAGTTGCTGCCGTCGGATGCCGTGTCTGAGCCCTCAAGCCCTGGGGAAGCAGCTCCAGCTGCTGCACTGAAGCCAGTGTGTTGCCTCTATAATTGTCCAACATTATCTGGCCCAGAGTGGTCAGATTGGACCCCTCTGTGGAAAAAGTAAAAAACCTTAAGCACGACACAGACTGCATCTCCTGCAGATCACAATCTCATGAACAGAATTTTAAATCCTTGTGATTATCTTCTTTTCAGTCTTCCTCTTTCGTTTTTCAGGATTAAATTTTCTCAGTCTCGTTATTCTTTTCTCATCCTGGAAACATCTCCTCATTAAAACCTCCAATCAGAGGAGAATATATATGTGACCCCACTGAGAAATGTGGATTGTCTGTCTGTGGCTACCAGCTAAGCCACTGTTTGGGCACTGCTGGCTTTCCACAGGCTTCCCAGGGGTTTACTGAAATCTCAACTCAGTGTTTAGACCAAAATAAACAAATTTAAAGAAGGTGATTAGCACTTATGAACAGAAACTCTGCCAGCCTGAGTCACACTGAAACCCTGATGTTTTCCTATCTATCTTGGGTGAAGACATTTACTGACTCCTTTGATTATCTTAGCTTTGAAGGTCCATCATTTTGGTGGCCTGTGGGGGGATATTGGATGTCCTGACAACACACATCCCATCAGTGGAAATTTTGCTGGGGAACAACTTACTGTAGCAAATCAAATCCTGAATAGCTACCAACCTCCCACATCTGTAAGTATTTGCTTTAGGGCTAAAACTTTTCACACTCAGTGCAAACCCACATGGAGCTAGAAAACTATAGGAATATTCCCATAAATATCCAGTGTCAGTGTTCAATTTGCGCCAGCTCTGAGGATGAAAAGCCTCTCCACAGAGCAATACCAGCATGCCTCTTAACCTAGGAGGGTTTAGGGAGTGCAAGCATTACAAGATTCATCCTCTGAAAATATTCAGAAATGTACTTCTGGAGGAGTACAGTGGAGCATATTTTCACATAATGTCCATGAATATTTGCTGAAATCGGATTTTGAATTGACTGAGCCAGACGACACCCAACTCCTGGTGCTGATCCCATACAGTCAGACAACACAAATGTAGCATTCTGAGTGCTGGTCCAGGCAGTTTGAACTAGAAATATTCTTTAATGCTTGCAAGGCAATTAACAAAAAAATACTCCTGGGCTAGATGGGAAAGTTTAATTTGCAATAAGCTATTCATATGATAAATGATTCATTAAAAATTAGTCTACATCATCCAATCACAAAGCATTTCTTGTTAGGGACTCAAAAAATGAAGAGAAAGGGAATAATTTTCATTATAATTATGGCAAGAAGACTATGAATGATGATGCACTGAAAAACTTTACATGTTTCTGTACAGTAAAAATTAGTCTCACCTTTTCCCCCTGCTCTTTCATAATTTAAAACTCACTTGCTTTTAAAAGTTCAAGCCTGTCATGTAGTTAATCCTCACTGAGAGCTGGTGTAGATGACATGTTTGAAAATAATTGGTTTTAGGAATAAGAAAGTTATCAGTGCTGAAATTTGCTGGCTTCTTTTGGAGAAGACATTCTCCAGAAAACATTCCCTACAAGAAAGGAAATTCTTTTACTGATCCTACTCTTGCAAATGGATTAAGTAAAACACTGCTACAAAACATTTCAATTGTAATTTGACTTGAATACAAACTTTGTTTTTATTGTCAGCTTTTATTATCTACCACTCTACAAGTTTCCTATTATCTTGATGGCACAGCACCACTGATGAAAATATATTTCAATTGACCATTCTTGCAGCCACCTCAGCATTACTACAGTCAAATACCTCTCTAAATTAAAGGAATGATAAGATTGAATATCCAAGCACTCAAAAGTTTGAAAAGTTGAGGAAAACTTAGAAACTGTATCTATATGTTAACAAAAATGCTTCATTTATGCAATGGCATGGTGTATTTTCCAAAAAAGTATTGTCCAAATACACCATTATTCAATAGTTTTTGACAGAAAATAAAATGTTCAGCACACATTACAAAACACCAAATGGAATCTTATTTAATTTTCTCCTGGATGTTTCTAACACATCCTGACTTTAATATTTGAGCAGAGATAAGGGAATGATACGCTTATTTCCACAGCACTGTGAGGGGAAAGTGGTAGCAGCAGTAAAGTCTTGCTTGTGAATTAAGTGATCTCAAACACACTATCTCCAACTTGAGTATTCACATAATTGCATTCAAATTGTAGTTCCTGTCTTAGAAATGCAGTCCCGGAAGGGATGCCCCGAGTGATGCAATCCAGGGTCCTGCAGTGGCAGGCAGTGGCTTTGTAGGCTCCCTTTCATCAATTGCTCAAGCTTCACCTCAAGGCTAATTGGGTTATTTTGGCTCCACAGCATCCTGTGGAAGACTGTGCGAGGACCCCATCACTCTGACAGCAGAAGGAGCTTCTCATTTCCAGTCTAGACTGACTCCCAGATATTTTAAAACCATTTGCTATCATGCTAAACTGGCTTTTTAAAGCAACAGTTTTCCCTCTATTGGAATTTTTCAGATGACAATTCTATGTTTTGTCAGCTTTTTTTGTTGCTAGGCTAAACAAGAGAGCTTAAGCCTTCTCTCAGAAGACAGCCAGTCATCTCCCTCTGAATCCCTGCACTGCTCCTCCTCCAGTTGAAGTGCATTGTTCTTAAAATGAGGAAACCAGATTTGGATCTAACGCCATCATATGGTCATCTTCCAAGAAAAGTATTATGCCCAGGCTAAGTTACAAAGAAATTAGAACAGAAGTTTACCATGGAAAGGGTCAGGCAGCCTTGAGGTGGCAGAACCAATTTCAGAGGTAACACCAGCAGTTCCAGACCAAGGATAGAACCTAAGACTCTGCTTGTGGTGAGGCTGAGCCATTGTCTGTAGGTTCATAGAGACATCCAGTAGCTCAAGGAGCCAACTCTGACCCTAGCTGAGGTGAAGGGGGGAAATCTCCACTTTAAGGTCTTGGTTATTCTGAGTAAAGTCAATGGGTCTGGGGTGAGGGAGCTGCTGCATTTTTGGACCTTTTTCTGCTACCTGCATAGGTGCCCTGACAGAGGAGATGTGCAGGATGACATAGATGCACAGAACATGAAAAATTAATCTGGAGAGAAAAAAGCGTTGTCAGCCATTATGGCCCTTTGGTCAGCCCTCTGTCTTTTTAGCAGCATCAATATCTTGAGTCAGTTCTCAAAGTAAGTAAATGCTTTCTTCTCTCTAACTGTGTTTCTTTCCCTTTCTACACTGCTTTTGTAATGTTGTCAAAAAATGCAGTCAAGCTTTGGGGATGTT
This sequence comes from Cyanoderma ruficeps, assembly GCA_008694505.1. Lineage (NCBI taxonomy): Eukaryota > Metazoa > Chordata > Aves > Passeriformes > Timaliidae > Cyanoderma > Cyanoderma ruficeps. The sequence continues at coordinate 54,367,134 of VZDJ01007755.1, read as the reverse complement.
AGGAACACAGGTTAACACAGGCACAGATGCATCTGCTGCCACCATCTCTGTGAGGCCCCAGAAGCTTTTTCAGCTCAGATAATTATCATAAATTTGTCTGTCGCCAAAGCTTCCCCATCTATCATTTACAGTATTTCAAATGAAAAATACATACAAACAAAGATAATATCCTCCAGGACACAGGTACACAATGACCAAAGATCAGTGACTTTTAAGCAGCCAGGAAAGCAAAGCTTTCTGGAGACACTGTTATGCAGAACAACACATAAAACTCAGTTGAAATGTCTGACACATATAAAAGTTTGCAGGAAAAAGTCCTAGGCATAGATAGAATTGCTACAGCCAAATCCCTTCTCTGAACACCTATTCATAAAAGTAGGTCCCCAGCTGCAAGAATCATTGCCCCAGGAAGTGAAAGATGCATTGCAGAGATTTTGATCTGGATAGGCTGTTGCTCACTCCCTCGGTTTCATTCAGTGCTGTTAAAAGTGCCCTACTGCATCCTGGAGGTAGTGGATGAAAGAAAATCTCTCCCTATCCTTTACACATTAGTTGTTTATAAGTTTGAAACACATACAGAGGCTCTTCTGAGTGTATGTGTATGGGTGTATACATGTGTGTGTATATATATATATTTATGTACAGGTCTTTGTGTGTATGTGTGTATGTATACACACATAAAGATACATAGTGTGTGTTATAGGCATGGGCTAGGTTTGTTATAATAATTATATGCAACAATTAAAGAGAGTCATGAGATACTCTGCAGATGCCCCATCCCTGGAAGTGTTCAAGGCCAGGTTGGATGGGGCTCTAAGCAATCAGACCTAGTGGAAGGTGTCCCTGCCCATGGCAGGGGTGTTGGAACTGGATGGTCCCTTCCAACCTGAACTATTCTATGACTCTACAATACGATTCTGTGAACTACAGGACTCTATATGAGACTGAGTAATGCCAAGTAAATGTCAGTAATGACAGTGCTGACAGGTAGATGGAAACAAAGGTTTCTCTGTCACTGAGCTGGACTTTCAAGTTTCTGCCTGATGGCACGTCTAGCTGTCTATCCAGATATACAAAAATTAAATAGGTGAACAAGTTTCTTGCAAACCCTAATGGATTTGACATGGCAAGCGTGCACCAGACAAATGCCTATCAGGATAGTTTCTGATAGAAACCAGGTGTTTTGTAGCCAGTTGGTGAGAACACATTGCAATGGATCAGAAAGCGTGCTCCTATGTATGTATCAAATGTAAGTATTCCACAGGGCACGACTCATAATGTTTGTGTTCTTCCTTCTGGACAGTTAGACCTCCCTGGTAATAATTTGTCTAGCAATATAGCATTGTTCAAGAGTTTTGATGCTTGCTACATTGACATCTCTGATGGTGAGCTGAGTCTCTAGCCAGACAGGTCAGGACTTGAGGTAGAGGCTTGGAGGAAAGGCCAGACACAGCCCTGCTCCCTGCAGGTGGATGTTGGTAAGGCCACTGCTGTAGCCCACACACTAGTTATTCTGCTACTCCTTACCCCAGAGATGCAGACTATGGAGATGGGGGGAGGGACAGAAGGACTGCACCTCCTATTCTTGTGAATTTGTGTGGAAACTGAGCTAGCTGAGATGGATAATACCTTAGCCCAGGTAGCTTATGCAGAAATGATAAACCTGAGACCACGGGAGGTGGGATATGGCAATTAGGGTGTTAATGGCAGAATTCCAAAATAGGTCATGTCTCTAGTCTCGGTTGGTTCGGTACCTTTGACATATCAAGACATGTCCCCATCCCTCATTCGGAATTGGATCCTTGCCCTCAGGTAACCTTATCTATTATTAACTTAGCCACTCCCCTGGATCTTTGGATGTTGCCCCTCGGACGATGAGGTCTCTGCATTTGTTATTTCAACAGCATTAAAGTTCTATTTTTGGGCTCTCCATTGTTCCTGCTCCTCTATTTTTGCCACACTCCGCCCGGCTGGACCAGACCTGGAATCACAGTGCCGACTGTGATAAGTTTGTTATCCCTGTTATTCACTGAGTTCCCATAGAGGATAGCAAAAGGAAAAATTGTGATCTTCTTCTGCAAACAATGCAAGATGTGTATAGTGCCTCAAAGTCCATCAGGACAGACTGTTCCTCAGACAACAGATCTCCTACCATGGCACCTCAGAGCAGCCCCTCTGATCTTTTCCACTTCCTCAAGATTTTTTTCCTTTCTACCAGAGCAGCCACAATATTTGTGGTTGGTGGAAGACAGTGTAAAGGGCTTCTGACAGCTGCAGATGGCTATATGAGTTATGGCACAGAGCAAACTAATCAGAGAGATATGCAGAGCAGATTTTATTTTCCCATTTGTGAGATGCATACTGGGCTTCACATTCCTGTAAAAGAAAACATTACAACTATCTGCTGTCTCTGGAAAATTGCTGGATGACTAGGGAATCGGGTGTTCCTCCCTGAGAGGGCTGTCTACTAAAAAGAAACTAGCTTCAGTCAGCTTACCTGTGCTAAACAAGAGTAGATGAGTTGACCATGCATGTGTTTGCATCCTCATGGTGCAGCTCCTGGACCCTGGTGCAAGGAAGGAAATGGGATTCCCCACTCCAGCTCTTTGCTTACACGCTTCCACCTTCAGCCCAGCACCGGAGCCTCCTGTGTCCTGAGGCCATGTGCAGCTGAATATCTCACACCTGAGAGACAAGCTGCCATTGTGGTCTGTATTTGTCATGGTTTACGGCAAATTTAGGAAGAAACCTTTGAACGGGTGTCCTGGATTATAGAGTATATTCCATTTTCATCTGCTGAGAACAGTTGGGGGGTTGTTCTTTGTTTACTCTGGAGGGAGAGGGCAGGTGCCTTTTGATAATGGCCCAACGGTTAATATCAGGTAGGGCATTGTTCTTATCTTTCTTCATGATGGGCCATTACAACTCCCCAGGCTGTTCTTCTCCACAAGCTGTTTCCCCTTCCCAACACATACCCACATTCCATCATCCTATTGAGAGATGCTCCACCCAGTGGGAGGAGCCAACTATTCCTACCTGGATAAAACTGGGACTCGGGACCAGGACGTTCTCTTGCTTCATCCGATTACCGGAGGAAGACTGGACCCTTCTCACCACCTCTGGACCCTTTTGGCTACAGGACCATCTCTACCTCAACAGAATCACATCTGCCACTCCAGGAGGACTCACTTTTGGACTGCTTCCGACACCCTGACCAACAGGGTATCAGGTTGTAGCTCTGACCTTGTCAGGGCTTTCCAAAATTGTTGTTTGTTTGTTTGCTGGTTTGGTGGTGTGGTTTTATTTTTCTACCACATTTGTATTATTGATACTCCTAGTAAAGAACTGTTATTCCTATCCCCAACTCTTTGCCTGAGAGCCCTTAACTGCAAAATTAGAATTTGGCGGGGGGTGAGGGGTTTACATTCTCTATTCTAAGGGGAACCCCAATTTCTCTGGCAGACACCTGTCTTTCTAAACCAAGACAACGGGGTATGAATGGGGATTACATTATGGTAATCTGGTAAAAATCAAGTGTTTCAAAAAGTAACTGTGGTTCTTGGGCTCCTTACTACCAGCTCTTTGTCAAGCACAACTGCATGTGCTAGAGCTGCTCTTCAAGGGCTCCTCACTTCTCAGAAACTGCAGAGTAGAGAGTGCCAAGGCTTTGTTGTCCCAAAGATGGTGAACTCATCTTCAACAAATTAGTCCTCTGAAAAAAACCCGAAACAGACCATGTTGTCTCAGATCCTCAGATTGAATTACCATTTTGTAGAAGCCCTGATAACTGGAGTCATTTCACAAGAAGCAGCACCTACATGTGTGAGCACACACATGCACAGCAGCCATTCTGCGTGGGACTGTGTGCTCACACACACAGCTAGTGCTGGTTCCCATGTCACCTCCACGCTCACAGTGCTACCAGTAGCTACCACATTTCCACATCTCCACACAGCTAAAAGAACAATTCCCAGCACGCAGACGTAGGTGTGGGTAGTGTGCCTGTCTCCCTCCCACGGGCAGTGGTGACTGTGTGCCTCCCTTCGCACGCATGCACAGCCCAGATCTGCATAAAAAGGCTGGAAGCTGGCATTGGCAGCACTCTGCTCTTCCTGAAGGAAGAGCTGATGTGTCTAATAGCTCCAACAGAAGCAGGAGCGGGCAGCTCGTCCTAGCAGTACACTGCAGTTTCCTAGGTAACTGAACTTGAAATAAGGTGATGTCTGGAACCGGGTCTTATCAAATCAATTTGCTGAAGGTGCATACATGGAGGGGAAAATCCCCTTGTGTAGGATCCTACTGACTGTAAAAGCCAACAATATACCACTTATTTGTTTTGGTAGTTGAGGACTTTGTTGCCTTTTAATGATCAGCAGTGACATTTTCCCATTGAAGCCATGCGTGTGAGTAGGGACGTGTAGAAAATATGACTGTGCATGTTATGCATTATTTACACAAGGCCACAGCTATGTGCTTTGCAGACAAATGAAGAAAAGACAGATCCCTGCCCTGAGGGGACTGCATGAAGAACACGGTTCCCACCTTATTTCTTATACCTCACCTTACCCACATGAGCAGCCCAAAGTTCAGCAGACAGACTGACTCCTCTTCTGCCATAGAGTTCCCAAACTATGGTGGGCCACATGTTTGAGACAAGGTCCACGAAAATATTTGAGTGGTTCCCTTAAGTGTCTGGATGAATCTGAGACTAGTGGGCAGGAAGGCAATGTCTTGAGACTTAGCTTCTCTGATTATATATCTGCCCAAGAAATCTAAATGAGAGGTGAACATGTGCCTGGGATCTGGAGCACATTTGCCTCCACTGTTGAATTACACCCATCATACTCTTGGCTCATGCCAGGTAGCACTCAGCTGAGCAAGTCTAAGAACTGCCTGAGGGTGACATGAGCCAGGCAACCTAGGAAGTGATACAGAGTGTGTCACTTTGGTATGGCCTCCTGCACGGTCCTCCAGCAGAATCTCTCCTTGTGTAGCCCTCTTGCTCTCACACTAGTCCTCAAATCACCCTGAATTCAGCATCATCCCATTAAAAAACTTCTCACTAGTAGGAGCTGCTTTTTGCCATTTTTTTGCTAGAGAAGACAACTACAGTTTTTCCAAGGGCCTTAAACCCCCACCTCACTCCAAGCTACCTGCTGATCCCATGCTGCTTGTAACTGACCTGGGTCAGAGACTGCTAGTCCCCAGAAGTGGCATCTCTCTTCTCACTGGGATAGGATTAATCTAACATGGCCAGCCGTGCTTCTGCTGGCTCCAGACCAAAGGAGGCAGCTATTCCCTTCCCCTTGAGCCTGGGGAAACAGCAGAAGCATAATCTTTTACATCATCTTTTACAGACTGCAAGAGCAGAGGCTGCACCCACATATCCAGCAGCCACAAACTTGGGGATGAAGCCTGCAGGCCCCAGTTCCAGAGCCTCAGTGTGCCTGGATGTCTCAAGCATGGGGCAGGGCAAAGGGACTGGGGGATGTGCAAGAGGCATGTGGCCTCCCCCACACTGTTCATGCCACAGCCTGTACCTACTAAATTGTGGTCCCATTCAACAGTGACCCTGTAAACCACCACAGCCCACATGGTACTTCTGGCCTGGAGGGCACCAGACAGCTCTGGGAATGTTTGTTACTATTATTAACACAGACATGGTCTGTGCTCATCTGCAGCATTTCCTGTCCCTCGCTGGGGTGTTGTAAGGACAAGTACCTTAAAAGACTGAGTCAAATGGGACATCAGAGTAATGGAGACGATAAAAGCACTGGTTATGACAGCAGAAGATGATGACACATCAGTGCCTGTCCTTCCATCACTTTTTTTAGTCTGATGTTTCTAATACCCGTGACAGACAAATGCCTAGGACAAATGCCCCCAAGGAGGTTTGTACAGCAGGTCCAGGAATGTTTTGTGCAGTTGCTGCTGCTGCAGTCAAAGGGGATTTCAGTAATCTAAGCATCCCACTTTGATCTGAATGCACTCTGCATTTAGTTTCTGCCTTTTCTCAGCGTGTTTGGCAGTGGCATGGCATGCAGAGCAGTGCTGCATTTTGGGCCTTGGCAACTGCAAGACAGAGAAGCCAACACAGCATCCCAGAGCATGGCCTGCCCTGTATCCCCTGCACCATGTGCCCCACAAGTGCCTGGCGTAGCAGTTCCCACATGCTGGCAGGCAAATTGCGGGTGTGCTCTGATATGGGATTCCCAGGTGTTTTGGGGCACTCAACCATGATGCCTGCAGCCCTTGAGTCCAGTATTAAGGACAAATGGCCTCAGAGTTTTCCTTAGCTTGCAGCATCCTGCAAAGATGCTCAACACCCCCAGGGTGTCAGAAGTCTTTAAAAGACAGGACTCTATCCTAGTTTATCCAGTGGCAAAGCAGGCTGGAGCGGCTTAGCAATCTGTAGTACCCATTAGCAGAGATGCTATGTGATTTCCAAGGATGAATCCATGTTCCAACAGCTTCTTCCAAGCTAAATTAGCTTTGCAATACTTGATTGCAAAACCACAGCAATTACCAGATGGCTCAGGATCAAGTCAGGGACCTGATGTGACCGCAGTCAAATGTGGAGGACCACTTCGTCTTCCAATTTGGTACTGTGTCATCTTAATGCAAGTGGGGGTTTGGGTTTGCTTTTAACTGATGTCTAAACAAAAAACAAACAAACAAACAAGCCCAAAAACAACCCAAAAAAGGGATCTATTTTTATTTAGCAAGATATGCAGAAGTGTTATCAGCAAAAATATTGCCTGCAGTGTAGAGATGTTACATTTCATTTCAGGCAAATGCTGTTAAAGCTGCCTGGGATGTGACAAAATATCTGACTGATTGTTCTCCAAGTGCTGCTCTGTAGCCCTTGGAAAATCAACACATTAAGTTTTCACTATAGGCAAGCAATTAGGAATAGAACCATTCAAATGAAATCAAAATCAAATCTGGAGAGAAAACTGCAGAACATTTTCTTGTCGTTTCACCTCAGAAAGTTTCATTACTGCTGTGCTCAGCACCAGCATGGCCAACCTTGGGACAGTGCACTTGAGCATGGGGCTCAAGGGAGAGGGATGAAATCCTAGAGGGGGTTCAGTGGTGAGCCTGAAAAAAATATTCACAGACTGATGTGCATTTGTTAGGGTGGAATATTCTGTGCATCCACCCAGCTGCCCTGGGTGCACATCCTGCAGCACATCACAGGGTCCTTGTCTCCTTCCCATCTTCCTTGGGAAGACAGATGGAGAGGCGTTCTGGTCAGTCAGTTCACCTGGGCTTTTCTGGTGCAGAAGCAGAGCACAAAGAGGGGTGGCAGGGGCAGGCATTGTGCACCTCCATGAGAAGACAGGTCACAGCCCAGGCACTTACCCAGACTCAGGAGTCAGAAAGTGCTCATGGGTCTCCTGGCTAACCCATGGCTTTGGGGCTCAAGAGAGTGAGTCAGCTTCATAAACGAAAAATCAGTACAGTGCCTTTACTGATGCTCAGAGTCCCATGCCCAGTCAACAGAGTTAGGAAAAGAGTTTGCCCCTCTAGCCAGCACACCAGTCTGAAATTAATCAGACTGTTACCAGCCATACAAATAAATAAGAACAATAATGTATATTTAATAGAGAAGGAACAACTTACCAAGGGCAGTGGTGGATTCTCCTATTCCCTTCTCCATCTAAGATCAAGCTGGTCAATTTCTCTCAAAATATGTGCTCTAGTTCAATAACAGATCTCACACTGAAGTAGGAATTTAGTTCAGTGAAGTCCTGAGGTCTGTGCTATGGGCAAAGTCTTACTGAACTGCCATAATGGTCTCTTCTGGCCTTTAAAAGTGGGTGGATCACTGTGTTGTCCTTTCCCTTTCATCCAGTCTCATATTTCACATTTGTTTCTTTTCAAGTCATTTTATGGCACTCACATGAAGTATCTGAGTACTTCACAAGCTATGAATCACTTCTGATTCAGACTCCCTTGATGAAGTCTGTCATCCCTTTCTCTCACATGCAGAACCAAAGCTCTGAACATAGAAGTCCCAACTTGTACCAACAATGAATCAGAGCCAAGAAAACCTTATCTTGTGAGATCTGCTCCTGCACCGCCACCTCACCGGTGTCAAATCAGCACGTCTAAGTCTGTCTTTTCCCTTCTGAAAAGAAGTTGCAAAGCAAACTGGACAATGTCTTTAACTACAGTTTTTAACTGGGCAGTGTCTCCTACTGCCTCTCTTCACAACCTGTTGGCCTGAGAGGCTGCCCAGATGCCCATTTACCTCAGACAGGAATTGGAGGGGAAGGCAGAGCTGCACTTTCTTTGCTTACCTTATTCCTGGATCCAGACAAAGGTTTAAAGGAATAAGAGGGTGAGCCTGCAGGGGTTGTGTGAGACATGCAGCTCAAGGGAAACCATTGCAAAGTCAGCAGAGATGGCTGTGTGGAGCCATCTTCCAGTGGGCTGGTGCAGCAGCCATGCCATATTCTCAGTCTGGGAAACACATTAAGCCTGAAGAAAGGACTCCTGCCTTGCAAGTGTAGGGAGGAGGCAAATGATGGGTATGAAGGTGGAGATGGAAGTCTACTGGACTTGCACTGGAGTAAAGGTGTGCTTGCCCTCATCACATACAGCTGCACCCTTGTGCTCCATCTCTGTTTACATCCACCTCATCAGCTGCAGCAGAGCCCCCAGAGAGACAGGCTTTCTATTTATAGGCACCAGCAGTACCTCCCTTGACTGCAGGGCAGTCTGAACATTCCAGCTTCTCTTGCTGCTGACAATCACTTCTCCATCTGAACCAGAGACACTGGCACTCCTGTGTCTGTGCGAGAGAAAAAAGAAAGGGATATTGCTTCCAAGGCCCAGGCTCTATCCCTTCCACAGGGGGATAAACACAATGGTTATTTCTATATTTTTCACTTTTAAATCCATGTAATCTAGAAAATAAACAACAATGATTGACGTGCTGAAATGCTCTAGTAGCTAATCAAGCTACTTAAAGCATATGGGAATATCTCATGTCTGAGCAAAAAAAAAGTTGCTGTAGAGCAAGGGGTTTAAGCCCAAGGTCCAGACACCCAAGTGATGTCAGTGTGGACTGAGGTAATTCCCATCTCAGGGTATACATCTGCGCTGAACCCACACTGTCGTTCCATTTCTTTATCCCTCTCCCATTTCCTAGGGAGTTCCTGGGAGCATTCAGCTAATCAAGTTCCACTTTAGCTCATTCGGAGTGAGAAATACACACAGTTGATATTTCTGAAAATGTTGCTTGGGGTGAAAGAAAAAAAATCTGGATATGACCTTAATGGATCATCTGTTCCAGCTACTATCTCCTCACAAAACCTATCCCAGTGCTTGGTAAAACTTTGGGAAAACTCTTTTATTTTGACTAATATCAATGTCTCTTGCTGCAATTTGACTTCTTTTCCTATCCACTGCAGAGCTGACAGACTATATGAAGAACAATTGGTAAAGTATAGTCTAGAGAAGCAGACAGTGAGATGAACTGAAAACTGGCTGAACTGCCAGGCTGAAAGGATTGCAGTCAGTGGCACGGAGTGCAGCTGGGGACGAGTCAGCAGGGCCGAGCCCCAGGGGTGGTGTCAGGTTCTGTAATGCTTAACATCTTCATTAATCACCTCCACGTTAGGGCAGAGAGTACCCTCAGCAAGCCTGCAGGTGACACAAAACTTAAGAAAGCAGCTGATGCACCAGAGGGTTGTGCAGGCATCCAGAGGCACCTTGACGCTCTGGAGAAAGGGGCTGATGGGAATCACAGAGAGTCCAGTAAAAGGAAGAGCAAAATCCTGCCGCTGGGAAGTAATAACCCCATGCCCCTGTAGAGGCTGGCGGATTTTTGGGTGGAAAACAGCTTTGCAGAAAAGGACCTGGAATTCTCCTGGATACCAGTTTGACCTTGGGGCAGCAATGTGGTTTTGTATAAGGGGAACTTATACAAGCCTTGTGGGCTGCATTCAGAAAAGCAATGGCAGCTGGTTGAGGGAGGTGATCTTTCACCTCTGCCCAGACCTGGTGAGTCATATCTGAACTACTCCATCTACACCTGGGTTTCCCAGTGAAAAAAAGAGATGTGCACATCTTGGAGCAAGTCCAGGGATGGACCACAAAGATGATTAAGGGATGGGAGCATCTGATATATGAGGACAGGCCGAGTGAAATGGAACTATTCAACCTGGAGAAGCTCAGAGGGATCTTCTCCATGTGTATAAACACGTGATTGTTATTTCTGCATGGGAGAGAATTGGGAAGACAGAACCAGACTCCTCTCTGTCATGCACAGTGATAGGACAAGAAGAAATGTGAACAAACTGAGATAAGAAATGTGAACCAACTGAGATACAAAAAATTCCATTTAAATATAAGACCAAAACCTTTCCAAGGGGGATTGAAGACTGGTACAGGTTTCCCTGAGAGGTTGTGCTGTCTCTGTCCTTGGAGATATTCAAAACAGAACCGTACATGTCCCTGAAGAACCTGCTTTAGCTGACTGTACTTGCAACAGGTGCTCAGATTAGGTGATCCCCAGAGGTCCCTGCCAATCTCATCAGTTCTGTGCTTCTGTGATGGTATTTCCTTCCTCTCTCACAGCAGCTTTTTACATTCTGGAAGGTAATTTTCATATGCCTCCCTCACATCATGTTAGCTCAGTATTTTTTCAGAAGAGTTATCTTTTTGCAGGCTTCTGGACCTTCTTTAGTCTGTCAGTGCTCTGCTCCAAGTGCATTGTCCTGCACAGGGTGCAGCACAGTAGCTGACCCTGAATGACAGCAGTAAGTTTTGGAGTTAACAGGTCACAGGGAGAATCAGGTGAGAAGACAGATCTGAAAGAGAGAAAAGGAAAGAAAGGCCAGCAAGCAAATGAGAGCTGCTACCCACTCAGTGAGTGCCAGCACACGGTTAAAAAATTTCTGTTCTGGGTGTCATAGATGAGATAGCTTCAGAAATGTTCCAGAACTTTATGGTACACCTGTTTGGGAAATAATGTGTTTGGCTTAGTTTACACCCCGGTCTCTCCCTTAATATTAAGTTCTTAAATCGCACTTTTTAAAAAAAAAAATGGATTTGGCATCAGCCTTGTTTTCCAAATCCATTTTGTGCCACCCCCTCCCTTGATCACTACCCCCTGGGAACTGACAGCCCTCCCACCTTACTTGGGACCCACCTTCCCCAGTGTACCTGGCAGAGGACTAGATTTTCAGAGGGCAGACGATGCTGGTGAGCTCCCCTGCGCTGTGCCCATGAGCTTGGCAGGAGATGGACTCTTCCCAGTACTCCAGAAGCCAGGACAGGAGCCAAGAACCAGGAGCAAGAGCAGCCAAAACAATCAACTTCAATGTGCTGTACTCTAAAATATATGAGTCATGTGTCAAAGTAGGAAGGCTCACAACAAGGGGTTGTCTTGGGCTGGCTTGTTTATGGCTCCATTCCTCACCCTGCCTCCTCCCTCGTCTCTGTTGCCAAATACAGGTACGTAGTCCTTTTCAAAATACAGTAGAAACCAAGGGAATAAAAATTCTTGAAGTCATTCAAATATGAATTCCTCCCTCATAAAGAAGGCCACCCTCTTAGTACCCTGTCAGCCTATGCACTGACAGTTGTCACCCCTGCAGAGCAGGCACCAGATGGGTAAAGAAGGGAAGCTGTTCTTTTTCCTCCTCTAATAGCTGCATTCTGAAAACCTAAGGAGGTTGTTTTGAGCTGCTTCATGGTTTCTGCCTGCTGTATTACTAAAGGAAGGCCAGTGAACAGCAAAAGAAGTGCTTCAAAATGAAGTAATAAACTGGGTGAAAACAAGAGAGATTGCTCCTGGCACAAGATGACAGTAACCAGTGACCCCCAATGACCCTAAGGTATTTACTTGTGAATAAATCTCTACATTTCAGTAGTCCCAAATCATACTGCCCAATTTAACCCAGAGAAGGTTTTCAAACCTTCTAGCCTGCTTGAGCAATATCCTTTCAGACCAAAGAGGCCATTCCTTGACCCAACATGCAGCAAAGCAGTTCTTTGGTTTCGGGGGGAATTTTTGTTTGTTGATTGTTTGCAATTTTGTTCTTGTTTCCCCTACCCTCCGTCCTCATCTCTCCACCCTAACAGCACCCAAATAAACAAAATCAGGTATCTTATTTTTTGAAAATGCTTTAGCAACATGTTTGCAAAATTAGAAAGGGGGAAACCTTAACTAAAGTGTGATACTACTAGATTAGATGTCTACTCTGATATTAGACATATCTTTTTTTTTTGCTGGTTTACCTGCAATTTTTCTCTGTGTGTGTATTCTGAATGTAAATATCTTGGAGTAATACCAATGTGTGCTTCTATAATGCAAGAACATAAGACCTAAACATAATATAGATATAGAAATCAACTAAAAATGTGTCATTATTTTGAGTGAAGCACGACAACAAAATCAGAATTTAAACCCTCTTCTCTCGAATATGGAATGAAAGAGTCAGTTTAAAAGCTTTTTCTCCCCCATCCCTGGTCTTGCAGGCCTGTTAGCTAGCAAGAAGACATCTGCTAATCTTTCAGTAGAAGGACTTTTAGCTCTTTGTCTTCTTGTTTGGTGACAGTGACAGAACTTCAAGTGTTGTGGTGGGTTGGCAACACTCCGTGGGGATCTGAGGTAGTGGTGGGAACCTCTTGAGTTTTGCCCTGCAGAGCAGACCATCAGTTGTGTCAGCCTTATTCTTGGGCGTGTAAACTTATGGACCTTTCTTTACTTTCTGGTTCAAGCTTCCACTGAAACTCCACCAGAAGCATATCACAGGGAAAAACGAGGATTATCAGTCTTCTCTGCTTGCTGCAGGAGACAGGACCTCCTTGGCTTCTCCTCTGGGTAAGGTGCTCTCTGTAGAGGTGCAGTGACACCTCGAGTCTTCAGCTTTCCTAAGAGCACTGGAAGTGCTCACTGGGATGGTGCACTTTTTTTTTATTCCTACTAAACTCTCCAAGATTTACTGAGATCTGAACTCTTGAGAGATGGTGATAAATGTTAAGTCTGTCCTCCTTGCTTTCCTTCCATTTTTACAAATTGCAGGCTTCGTCCTCCTGAATTAGGATATCTATTTTCAGAAGAGCAACAGTGGATTTCAATCTCTGATGTATTTAATGAGAAATTATAAATTAATAGGCTTTCTTCATGGAAGATCTATGCTAAATCTGTGCGGGATCCTTAAGGACTGCATAGTCAAAATAATTGACTGTCTGTATGGCTGTAATAAACACAATTTAATCTAGGAACATCAGGACAGCCTAAAATATATTAAAAAAAACCCCAACAAAACACTAAAATCACATGGCTAAAGGGTTTAATGTGTCCTCGGCAGACCTGGCTATGCCAAATTTAATTAAGGAGTTCTATTTGTGTCAATAAATTATCATCCAAGGTAAAATAAAAGTCATTCAATTTGTTAAAATTTAATTTTATTTAGATACACAATTAGTGGGTTTATGCTATTGCAAAATAATTCAGCCAAGGAATCAATGCTAGCATCGAGTACAAGTGAGTTTAGAAACAGTCCAAAAAGTCTTCTGGCACTAACTGGCTACAGATAAGGACCAAATATTTTATATAAATGGCACATTTCTCTTTCACATACATATACACAGACAAATAGATATCTCTGTAACTATTTCTTAAAAATCATTAGCTGAATGCTACTGTAATATTACTAAAACTAATAACTGTTTTCTAACAGAAATTGCTGAAGGCAGCTTCAGAAATGAGACCAAAAAAAAAAAAAGAAAAATACAGCATTCATAATTGTGTCTGTCTGCATCTTTCCATTTTTTAAAAGGTGGTGCTTGAGCCCCGTGTTTGTTTTGTACCATTTTCCAGTAAAATATGGATGAAATCAGATCAAGAAAATGGGACCAAGAGCAAGCCTAATGGGCCCTTGCAAGTAAGCTCTCCACCATTATGTTGTGGCAGCAGGGATGGAAAACATTTCCAGCGCTGCCAGCTGTGCCAGGCCGCCTGCTAGCCTGTGGTAGGAGCCTGGGTGTGGAGGATGGGCAAGATGTGCTCATGCATATTTTATCCAAGAGGCCTTGACAGACCCACCAAAAAGTGAATCACAGTCCAGAAGGATAATTGTTATGACTGAGGAATTGTCACATCACCCAACCTGAGACACCCAGCAGGTAATTAAGGCAGTAGCTGCCTAATGTGTCTGCACTGGCAAATTGGGTCACTCCTCCTTTTAGCCAGCTGCAGTGATTACACATCCTGTATTCATGTTAGCTGCCTTTGGGAGTGAACATCCAAGAGAAAACTCAGGTACCTTGAGGGAGCAGCATCTCCCTGGTCTGCAAAGACAGGGCACTTGGAAAGAAAGAAGTCTTGCTCCTTCCAAAAGAAACAGTCCTTCAACTCTAACTCAGCAGATTTTGCTCTCTAAAGCTTTCTTTTTAGGGACAGGGAGTGGCATACCTTTTCTTTTACAAAAAGAACCAAAGCCACTTCTCAGAAGGCTGGAAAAAAAGCTGTGTCATTAATTTTGAACAGTGAAAACACCATGTATATGTACATAGTATGTATGTACACGTACATATGTATGTACATGTGTGTGAACATCTTTCTTTTTAATGTTGTAGCTGCTACGAAGAGATTCTGGGATCAATCTAGAGCTTGATAAGTTTGTTTGTGGGTGTCACATTCTTTCACTGGGGTCATTAGCTCTTGAGGTAGAAGGAGGGACAGCGGTGGGATTTGTGTTTATGGTAAAGATATATTCAAACGCTCAACTTCCTTCAGGATTCTACAGAGCCCCTAAAAGCAGGCAGAGAGATGGTATCAGGGTCCAATTCCTTATTTTCATTTTTATTGTAGTACTCTTGCCATTTGGGATTGGAATTAGTGGGAGGCCATGACACTTTCAAAGGACCAGTTTGATTCTCAAGGACACAAAATCCCAGGAAAAGAATTGGTAATGCTGTGATCAAGGCCTTAGGTTCTCCTTTCCCATAGGGAGCAATACTTTGGCTATTGGCAGGCATAGATGATGGGGTGGGCTCAGCTTCTGTAGTTTATTTTAATGAGGCATTCATCATTGTAAGGCTTTCAATAAGGTAAAGACAGCTGGTGTTAGCAGAGGTAAAATTACGTGCTCCTTTAGGGAGGGAGGTTACCTCCTCTATGTGAATTACATTAGGGTTTGTGTTGGGATTATAGTTACAATTTGGAGAGTATAAAATATCAGAAGCACAATTCCTTCTTGCAATATGCAAGGCCTAAAGACATAGTGAGAGGATTTGTGTTGAGAAGAGAAAATTTTCTTCAAGTTCTTTTCCAACACAGATTGGTTCCCCAACTTACAACTGTGATCAGGGTTTGAAGATCTGGGAAACCTTCATGAGCCCAGCATTGCTGCAGCAGTTATACAACTATAGAGATGACAAAGGTTGGCAAGGGCCCTTCCTCCTTTACATGCTCTTTTATTGCAAGGATTAATGCCCTGATATCAGACTTAGCTGTAGGGATAGGGTCTGCAAATGTCAGCCCCCATGCCCCATATTACTCCATCCTCCACAGTCCAGAGGCAGAACACAGTGGATTTCTGTGATGATCCATACCCTTTCAGAGTAGAAAAAAGTGTAAGGCCTAAAGCATCAATAGACACCTCATCTGAGGTGAGATGAGGGAAATAAACACTCTGGTATTGGCATGACTGGACAGGGACCTTAGGCTTGGCCCTCTCCTTCTGCAGGGGCCCATCACTTGGGGTAGCAATCAGAGGAGACAATTTATATTTTTAAGAGCTGTCTGTGTGTCCAGAGTCAGAGTAAGTGTAAAGACCAACACTCTGTTTTATTGTGGGGATTGCTGCCCAGGATACAATTAAAGTAAAGATTTGAAGTGGGATTATCTTTAGTCTCTCCTCAGCTTGTTTCTGCAGCGCCTGTGTGGTAGTTCATTCCTTCTGGAGTAAATCAATCATCTCCCTCCCAGAGGAAATCTGAGCACAAGTGATGGGGGAACAGCACATACAGATTTTGTGGCCACAGATGTCATCATATTCAGCTCTTCTCTTCCAGGACAAGCCAAGCAGTGTCCTTAGCAGGCCCTGAGGCCTCGTGCCTTGTCCTGGGGGACCAATCTCATGCCCATGATACACCACTGAGGCATCTGTGACACAACTCTCTCTAGCACTTAAAGCACTTTGGATTAAGCCCTCTCCCCCCATACATTATAGTGATCTTTATGTCTCAGAGTTGCTGGGGTTGCCTAAACAGAAGACTTTGGCCTAGAAGTGTCCTGGCCACTCGATGGCAGGAGGCAGCCCTGAGCACTGCAGACACGAGCTGTGTCATACCAAGCAGTGACACATCTGTCCTGTGCACCTTGCAGAGACAACAGTGACAAAGGAATCCGAGCTGCTTGGAAAAGAAGCTCCAGAAATCTTCCTCCTTGCATCGACCACTGAGATGACATTTGATGCTCAGTCAGGTGTTATAGATCTCTTTCTTCCCACAGCACTTCCTTCCTTCACACACTTCTGATTTTATTTTCTAGTCTGTGGTTGGTTTGGCTACCCAGTGACGCAAAGCCATAGGGCAGCCTATGGAACAGAAGGGTAACTTGGTTCAGAAAAGCGGGTAATAATATTACTATCCCAAACAAACAAAGAAGAAAAAGAAAATTATTAAAATTGTGACTTTATTATTGTAATCAATTTCAAATTAACTCAAATCATTTCTGTACACTGAAAAAAAAATCCATTTTTGCAGTAATTTTCTGCCTCAAGACTTTTGCAGGCTTAACACATCTCAAATACTGCACAACTACTACTACTACTCCTACAATCAGGCATTTGTATGCTTTTCCTCAGGTGAGAGTGTCTTCTAACTCTTTAGAAACAATCACACATGAGCAAGAAAGTAAAGATGGCTTGGGGTAAAATTCCAGCTATGGGTCAGAATCTCCTACCAACTGTAGCTTCTTCAGGATTTCGCCGTACATCACAGACACAAAGCCATGATGCAATAAGCAATTCTGAGTCCAGCAGATACAGAAGAGTTTAGGATCTGTTTAGACAAAGAAGTAAGGTTACTTACCAAAGCACACAAAGGAAGCTCATGGCTCAACTGGTGAGGCACCTCTGGCATTTGTGTTTTGTGCTTCTAGCCCCCAAGCTGTATTTCCTTTTGCTTCTAGATAGCTGTCTTCATCCACGTGGAAAAAGAATGCATGAGGTAAGATTTATTCTGGTTGTAAGCCAGTTCAGTAATCTGTGGTATTGGGGACACTGGTGAAGAGTTGTTTTGGAAAACTAAGGTAGTTTTGTGCATACAAATAATTCTTGATTGTGAGAATCAGTTGAAGACGAGAAAAAGCTTACATTCCTGATTAATAGAGCTATCTTTCCACCCTACAAAATAAATCAACATTCCTGCTAAACCAACTATCTTTCTACCCTGCGACATAAATCAACATTCAGGAAAAGACAGAATATTTGCTAGGTTTTTCATTCAACCAATCTTTGTGTTACGGGTAGCTCCAGTCTTTTAGACCTTACACAGCTTTCTTGGATACTGTTGAGCAGGAGGCCTCAGTGTAAAAATCCAGCAATGGTGTGGCTGAAGCAAGAACCTTTTATCTCTTCATCTTCAGTGACAAATGTTGGTTGGATATACAGTTATGCGTCTCTTACATTCAGTTGCATTCAAAATCCTTTAAAAAGAACAGTAGTATCTAAGGCTGAAATCAGTCTGGAGGAACCTTTCTGATCACAAATTCAAGGAGCACAGATATATATTTTATTTATCTTTTAAACACTACTTACTGGGAAGCAGAAGTGTTTTTAAACACTTTAGTTCCAGTGTCCTGAGGTTTTTAATGGAAAGGGAAAATTATGAAGGTCATGTATTAATATTTCATTGACCACGAGTCAAAACTGGTTGGCTGGAGAATGTTTTATGCCTTCCCACCTGTGCAGAATTGCCATTGTCCTCCATTAAGGACCTGATTCCCATTAGCTTCTTGCGATGGATGGGGGGAAGGGGAACATGTTGTGTGTGCAGCGCTGGAATAGGGAATGAGATTTTTGCAACCTTTCATTTAAAAGATAAATCCTTGGGGGTCTGTGAATGGCAGGCTCTACTAGAGATCTCTCAGAGGCATTCAGACCTAATGGCACGATGACACCAGAGCTAACCTTTCCTCACCAACCTCCTTTGTGTCAAGGGCTGACATGGCTGATTTCAGAAAGCAGTGATTGCTTCTCCCCTTGCTTTAGTCTGTTGTGGAAAAGGCTGGTTGAAAATCACTGTTTGCTGTTTTGATTGAATGCATCAGGACTCCGAGTATTTCTTCTTTCTTTAAAGGCATACATTAGTATGCTGGCTATCTGGAGCTCACTATGGAAAATATCCTAGTTGGGGTAGACCGCCTGCCAGGAAAGACTGATGGTTTGGTTCAGAAAAGAAAATTAAACTAAAATAAGATCTGAATCTGAAGCTCTGGCTCCAGCTTCAGTTGAGATGTATTTCTGTTTCTAAAGGAATCTTAAAAAACCCCTAATTTAATTCTAAAACCAAAAGAAAACATTTTGTATTTGAGCTTATTTTTTCCTGATGCTGGCTGAGGTCAAAACAAGCAATATCAACAGAATGACAGTCAAAGATTTTTACCTTAAAGAAAACTTGGGAAAAAATCCTATCTCTTTCTGAAACAATTGTTCTTACGAGGCTGTTTGGCTAATTTTGCAGACATGAGAGCTGCAACTAATCACACTAAAATCAGATTGCCTGATGCTACCTCAGACACATGTTGAGTCCTTGAAACCATAGGGGCTCTTATCCGGTTAGTGGTGTTCTCAGGAAAAGTCAGGCACCCATGTGAAAATCACACATTTTTCTGGAGCTGAACTGCCAAAGTTTGCCCAAGGTTTGCTCCACTCAACCTTTTCACAGCACTCTCTAGGTACCTTCCCCTGTCCTTGCAGTCTTGCTCATGTTCTTGTAACCTTTCAGTAATTTTCAGGAGTTCATAATTTTGCTGTGACTCCATTTCCTCTGTCCAGCTTCTCCATATGGACTACATAACAGCTTTTCCTCCTGTGACCATCCCAAGGCAGAGATCAACATGGATGGAAATCCTGATTTCTGCAACAGTAACTTCTAGGGATCACCTGCACCATAAAGGGATGGATGATGGCAAATGGCAGAAAGGAAGCTGCCTTTACATGGTTCCTGAGGAGGCTGGGACAGAGAGAAAAGATGAGCTACAGAGTGAGACATTTTGCTAAGGGCGTCCCCAAAATTACCTCATACCATGTTATGAATCTTCACAACTGGATATCCCTACCACCTCCACGTTGCAAACAGTGTTTGAAGCGAGTGCAGGCAGAGGATTTTTTGCTATTCCATTGTCCCACAGGTTTTCTAGAAAAATACACATAACCAGTAGCACTTGTGCAACAGGGCACAACAGTATTAGCACAAGGGTTTGGACAAGAAATGGAAAACATCTCTCACTTAAAAGCCAAAAACATATATAGATCAAAAAGTAAGTCAGAAAAGTGTGTGTTTACTCCAGAATGCATTAACACTAGAACTGATTGTATTATTAATTTTAAAAATAGATTAATAATTACATAGAAGAGGAAAAAAAATGACAGCTTCTCAAACATCTTTTACAGTAGAAAATGAGGG
Organism: Cyanoderma ruficeps; assembly: GCA_008694505.1. Lineage (NCBI taxonomy): Eukaryota > Metazoa > Chordata > Aves > Passeriformes > Timaliidae > Cyanoderma > Cyanoderma ruficeps. The sequence goes on along the minus strand of VZDJ01007755.1, from coordinate 54,347,475 downwards.
AAGCAACAAGGGATACATCCATCTAACTGTTACAGAAAGAGAAATGATGGAAAAAAATCTATAAAAGCTTCCCTTTTATTTTTTTTCTAACCTCATTTCCAGTAGTTTTCCCATTACCTGCTCTGCTCAGGGAATCCTTCCATTTTTCTTTAAGGTGTTTTTCCCCGTGTTATTTTGCATCATATATTTTTATTAAATCAATTGCCATTAAATTTACATCATATAGCTTAATTATTATTTTGCTAAGAAGCCTGATGGTAGAAGAATGGAATCAAGCAACTTCACTATAAGACTAGTTTCTTCATATAGCCATTCATTTCCAAGTTTAGTCCTTGGGAAACAATAAATGGAATGCTATTATACTGCCTAGAAAATATGACACTTTGGCACATCTTAAATGTTTATGACAAGTCCACTGCACTAAGTTGAAATGATCTTTTTTTATAACTCTGGAAAAAAAAAGAAAGTAAAAGGGCCTATTTTAACAAGGGCTGGGATGCTAATAGGTGGTGATTAATTGTCCACAGATGATTAGGGGAAAAATGAGGCAGAAGAAAAATTTTCCAGGCCATCACTTCTGCTGAGAACATCAGGATTTCAAACACTAGTAGGAGTTTAAAAAGTGCACTGGTGAAATAAAAAGATATTTTACTCATTTGCCTCCACTAAGATGTCAACTCTCCCATACTTACTGCACACAGCAGTCATGCTGGAAAACTGATAATTATACTTCTACCACTTCTCATCATTTTATAAATACTGGGTATAATTAGTTTCTGTGGCACCATGCCATACTAGACCCTTGTATATAAATACATAGAGTGCTGCAGTCCTATTGTGCTTGTTATCTGCATTCCATGGGCTATCCCAATGACAATTGCTTCCAGAAGACACATCATGCCTAATACTGCTAATTTTCAAAGTGATGAAATAGAAACTCTAAACCTGCTCTGGACAGGAAGCTCCAAAAATCTTTGCATATTCCCTTGCTTCTTCCAAAATTCCTACATCCTCCTCTCTCCCCTTCTCTACCATGTACCCTATAACAAAATCCTCAACAAGACCATTCCTTCTTACATTTAAAGACATGGGGAGTAAAAAGGACGTTCCTCTCTTTCCTGCTTCCATCCTCTACTCTGAAAGCTTAAGAGAGAAAACAGTTTTGATGTCTACTTTGGCTCCACTCCATTCCTGGGTAGGAATTTTCTTGGAGCTGCTGGAAATGAAACTCATGATAAAGCAGCACAGTACCATGGCCCTCTGTTGGTCTTGAGGCAAAGGAGAGTGACACCACACATGGGCTAAAGGAAGCTGTGGTGCCACCTTTGGTGTGGGCAGGTGTCCAGGCCAGTGCAGAGGCATTGGGCCTGGGACTGGGACACTGACTCACCATCCTCCACAGCCCTCTTTTCTGTCAGTGGTTTTCACTTTCCCTGTNCTTCCTTCCTTCCTTCCTTCCTTCCTTCCTTCCTTCCTTTTTCTTCTTCTTTTTCCACCATCTCTCACCTTCAAGGCATTTATATGCTGGGGTAGCAAGAGAATTTGCTTAATGTCATAGAAAACAAGATCTTTTTTTTTCTCCTATTGACAAACAGCAATTGGTCTTCTTTATGCAGGCAATAAAAAGAAAGAAAGGGAAATTGAGTGAAGCTGCAGTAGCTGCTAATATCTCATAACCATTTTTTTTACTGTGATGAATTAGCTTCAACAGACATTTGACTCAAACAGCCTGCAATCTGATTTTGTAACTTCGGCCTGGTACTTTGAGTGAGCACTGACAGCAGAACAAAGTACAGGCTACACTGAAACCAGGCACACACAAATTAATCTTAGCTGTGTATTGATAAAAACAGTGCATAAGTAATGTGGAGTTTGGGTTTACTTCCAGTTTGCTTGATAACATTAACTCTCTAGGGCTTTATTGCTGAAAAGGAGACATTCCTGATTTTATATAATATGTATTTCAGTACAGTTTTTTGGTTTTTTTTTTGCAAAAATGAAATGGGAGTAGACAGAATTTTCCTTTCCTTACCTAAACATCTTGATTTCAGTATCTTGGTCAGTTCTGGACACATCTTTTAATTTTTATTAATATTAAATAACTATTTTCACAGGATAAGGTTCACCTGTGGATCTCATTGCCTTTAGTGCCAGCAAGATAAGCAGATTGAGATAAGGAGTAGCCAAAGTCACATGAAAACACATGAAACAGGGTCACCACCCCATTATGAGAGACACATACAGTACAGAATGTTGGGCAGATGCTGTAAATGCCATGTTAGCTCTGAGTTTCTGTGTTTTCCAGCTTAGGGGGATTGGATTGAGCTGACCTGTGCCTGTAGATGACACCTTCTCAAGCCAGTGCTTCAGCTGGGAAGTGCAGTCACTTCCCCCGCTGACCTGTCAAGTGTTGTCTGACAAGATATATAGGGTGGTGAAATGTTCTCTTTTAAACCCTTATAATGATCCTGCAGTGATGCCAGATTCCACATTTTTGATGAGTGTGCTCAGCCTGGTGATGGATGAATTCAGAGGGAAGGCAAAGGCTTTCCCCTCTGGGGAAATATCTGAGTGAGCTGTTGGAACACACCACGATACCAGAGCGAGTCCGCCCTAATCTAACACTGCACTGTCAGGGGCAGCAGCCCGGCCCTGCTCCCACAGTAGGGATGTCTCCTTTTAATGCCTCTGTTTCTTTCCAACAGGTGTTTAGGCAGGGAAGATGAAGAGAAAGAAAGGGGAGAAAAGGAGGAAAAGCTCCCAATGCTGAGGGACTCGGGAGTCACTTGGGTAAAAGGGGTAAAATGTCAGTGAGGATGCCAAGTCTCTTGCAGGTACAAAAATTTGAGGAAGCATCTATCCAATGCTTCCAGTCAAAATGGGCAAATATTGAGGAGATTTGAATTTGTTTATGGGTGAGAGAAGAGGAGGTGAAGACAGGAAGGGCTTTCGCATCACTCAGTGAAAAGGGCAGCAGAAACGGAGTTATTTGGGACTTTCCCAACTTTCACCTTCAGGCATGTAAATTTCTTCCCCTTGCCATTACCATTCCAGAGTTTTTCTAAAGGGCCTGAGTTTTTCAAATCCCTTTAAACTGCACAGGATAGGCAAGGCATAAATTTGGACACCTGTCCTAATCCTGAAAATCTATGTGAAGAAAATTTTGGGTTAGCTACAATTATTTCCTACTGTCAATAGATGCTGGGAAGCTGTGTGTTGGTGGGCCAACAGTTGTTTAAATATTGGTCCCATGAAACTGCTGCTCAAAGCAGAGGTTTGTAAACCCTGCCCAAAGCAGGCTTTACAAAGGCTAAATCTGCTGCTAAAGACATAACACCTTCCTCTTATCAAGGTAATTTGATCAGGCTCCAAATTTGCAAAGGCTGAGATTCATAGTAGCAGAATTGTATTGTAACTCAGCTAGAAAGAGATCGCTGCTTGTCCTCTGGCCCAGCCTCCCTGCTCACAGCTCAGACAGCTTTAAAGTCAGGTCAGGCTACTCAGAGCTTCAGCAAGCTGAATTTTTAACATCTTTGAGGATGGAGACCCTGCAGGATCCCTGGGCACCTGTTCCAGTGTTTGACCAACCTTGTTGTGAAGTTTGTTCCCTTAAGATCTATCTGGAATTTTCCAAGTCCCAGACAGCGTCTTGTGGCCTCTTGTCCTGTCACTTTGTGCCTCTGGGAAGAGCCTGGCTCCATCTTCTCTACACCCACTCATCAGACAGCTGCAAACAGCAAGGAAGTTCTTCTTCTGCCTTTTCTGAATAAAGCTGAATAAATCCCATCCTAATCTCAGACCTGCAGCTGGAAGAGGACTGTAAAGGATCTGCCAAAGGAAAACCAGAAGCTTCAACTAACAGTAGGTGGGGCTGCATTCGGAGGAGTGTTTCCATGGGGTCAAGGGACATGATCCTTCTTTGCTTAGCACTGGTGAGATCCCACCTGGAATGCTGTTTCTGGGAATGTGGGGACACTCCCTAAAGGACAGGAGAAGTGAAAGCCCAGAGCTATGGTTAGATGAGGGCTGGGAGGAGCACAGTAAAAGAGAATGGAAGCTGCAAAAAGCACCTTCTGCTGGGGAAGGCTTAGTCTGGGGGAGGGCTGGATGCTTTTAGGTGTCAGATTGGAGTGAGAGCTGATGTAAAGGAGAAGCTGAAACCTCCAGTGCACTGGACATGTGTCAGTGGGGCTGAAAGAAACTACCCAAGGAAACTGAAAGCTAATAACAGAATCCATCTCTGAGGAATACTGGGCAGTGGGAACACAGAAGTAAGTCACTGGCCAGGATTGAGAAGTCAGTGGTTAGGTTTGAGGGAGAGAAGGAAAAAGCTCAGAGCTAGCTTTGGCATGGGGATGGACAGGGATTGCTGCAGCATCCTGAGGGTGGCAAAAATAATCATGCATAGAGAGCCCTTTATTGTTGAGAGGCTGAGTTGATTACTTGGAGGCCCAGAATAGGGTTAGCATAATTGTTGAGGGCTTGAGAAAAGGCAAAAATTTACTCTGAGCGGGGCTGGAAAATTATTCCCTGAGTAAAGTATGGGGCTGATGCCTGTTTTCATTGAGATTTATCACCGATGTTTTTCTGTATGCATCAGGCCCTTGTCAGTGCAGTCTTGCTTGAGATTTCTTGCTGAAACTTTAGAATACTCCTCCTTCTCTGCAGGCAAAATTCACCTTCTCAGCCATCTGCTGCTGCAGGGAGAGTTGTGTCATGGTGATGCTGGGACCATTCCATCTTCCTAGCATCTGCATTCGGCTTTCAGCTGCTCAGTTTGACATACAGAATAAAAAGAAAACAAAATAGAGGAATCAAAACACTCTAAAACATCCCCTTAGGGCAGTGGTAGAGCATTTATGCAATAATGTCTTAAGTCAGAACAAAACATTAAAATGTATATTAGAGGTGGGAAGTGGAGGCTCAAACCAAGTTTTTCTCCTACCACAGTGGCTGTTGCTGTCATCAGGTGTGTGCCTGGGGGAACACAGGTCCCTGACATCCCAAAACAGGCANGCGACAGGCCTCAGCATCAAGGGACTGAAGCACCAGTGCCCTGCAGGTGAAAGATAATTTTGAAGAGTTTTCATAGAACTGTGGGCCAAAATTTTGCATTGTTGATCCCTCGATCCAGCAGCTGAATTCAAACCGAGCCCTTACCCACCCAGATGTGTCAAATCTACATATAGTATTAATATTTATTACACAATAGCTCTATACTTGTCACCCTCACTGAGCTATACTCCACTGTCAGTAGATGTACCTTACTAACTAGCCCGTGGTCCTTGGGAAGGAAACAAGAATGATGTCCAGGCAGAGAGCAGTATTTCCATGGGAGATCCTATAGCTGTAAGTGCTCCCCCCTGTACTGCAGTGGGGCTGAATTGGTCTGTCCCCACTCCAGCCACAACAGTGAAGAGCAGCTCCTAGATCAGCTAGCAAGACTCTGCTGGCAAACTCCTCCTATCTGACATGCCCTTGGGGAAAGCTGGCTTCCAATGAGGACTTTACTAAGTGTGTAAATCAAAGGGGAGCTGATGTCCAACCAATGTTCACTAGGACCAGCAGCTCTTTGTGAGCTGTTTTAGAGTCCCACTATAACCCTTGTGTTTCTTCCATCTCCTTGCATTGGACCCAAAGAGTGTGCAATTGCATGGGGATAACACCACTGGAAAATTAATCTTGTCATGGGCATGGGGGTGTGTTTGCAATCACTCCATCTCATCAGTGGTCCCGTCGTGGATCAATCAATGTGAGGGAGCTGGCAGAAAAGCAGCAGTGGGCCCAAGGGGAAGGAGCAGGATATAGCTGTCCTTTCCACAGCAGTGTGCCACTTGGTCAGATTAGGGAGGCCAGCAAACAGGAGATCCTAATTCTCCTGGGAGTTTTTGCTATGCCTTCACAGCCACTAAAGTTTCATGCACCTGGTCTTCAGAGGAGAAGACACTGTGGTAGAAGGAAAACCAGGGATGGGGAGACTTCTTGGTCTCCCAGATGTGAAGAAACCATGTCTGGCTGAGATTTCCTGTGATGGATTAGGAGTTGAGTGTACCAGGCTGGGACCAGGGGTACCCTTAGGGCTAGGCCTCGAGCTGCTGGTTAAGTTGCACTGGTGAAGGGGGATAGGGAACATCGGGACCAAATGGGCTTCCCCAGAATTGCCCCAGGGATACAGCATAGCCCTAGGGCACCCACTGTCTCAAGGACCTCTAGTACGGCTTATATGGGGCCAAGTACCAGGACAGGAATACAGGTAAAGTGGATTACCTGAACTGGTAAAGTCATCCCTTCAAAAGCGGCCTCAAGAGAATAAAAGGTAGTTTCATTTTCCACTGCACTGCAGAGTATTAAGCTCTAAGTTTTCCGAATGTATCAGAGCTAACAAAACAGGAAGTTTCTTGAGAGACAAGAGAACTTCCTCAGAGCCCTAAAGACAGAACCAAAGTGACTGACATTTTCTCATACTCTCTGTCATGCGTTTGACAAAAGCAGCATAATGTAATTCCCTTTCCCTGCTATCAGGAGAGATGAATGGCTTGTATAATGAGAAGATAAAGAAAAATTGAAGGACTTGTAAAAGACATTGGTGAATCGTGAAAGCCAGGAGGTGTTCATTATCAGTGCATCAGGACACTCTTGAGACACCCATCTACAGAGCGGTCCCATTATGAACATGGTTGGGAACGATGAAACTCAGAGCACTAACTCACCCCGATTTAAAACTACTTTGCAAGGGTTTGAGGAGGTTGGGTCTTTTATTTCATTTTGATTTGCAAGAAGAGACCAATGAAGTTATGAATCAAAAGTTGCCAGGCTTACCTTGATGACGTGATATCGAGCAGTTGTGTGTTCTGATATACTCAGCTGATGCTTTCAGCTATCTCAGCCATGACAGCTCCAAAGTCCCAGAAAATTCACATCTCTACAGGACTGTGTGAATTCATCTGAAGAAACATGGCAATGACTGCAAAAGTCTCTTTCAGCTATGAAAAAAAAAAAGATGCTATGTGCTCTCTGTGCCTTTGTGGATGGATCATGGTACCTAAAGGTACCTCTTGCAAACTAATTTTTGCCATCCAGGTCTTACTTTTGTCCACTGTATGATACTGCTTGAGTGAAAAAATGAAACTCTCTATTTCAATGTGAGTTAGCCACCTGCTTGCTTTCCAAGGAAAATTCCAGCATACCTTATAACTAACCATTTCATACTGCCAAAAATTAAACGAAATGGAAATAAAATTATTCATCCAATCTGCACACTGGTACAGATGGATGAACAAAAATTACCAGATTAGGAAATTTTACCTACAGGGGCAAAGTTATTTTTATTTGATAACTAAGGAAATCCTACTGCACCCACTTCCTAAACCCGTTCTGGCTGAGGTCAGTGGGGATTTTTCTGTCATTTAAAAAGTCTTTAATTACTCTTCCCTTCCATAGGACTTCTCTGTAAGCATAAGGAGGTTAATTACTTCCTGAGTAGTATCTGCTTCTTCTTATTATTAATTATTTAGTGATTAATTATAGGCATTGCCTCTCAGGGATGTGTGTGAGCTATAATAGGCACCAATACAGACAGACTCTGCCCTGAGGAGTTTCCAATCTCTTCTTTTTAGTTGTATGACCAACGAGATGTAGCTTTATTTACACAGTAGCTTGACCAAAACAAATGGAAAAGACGCCCATCTCTCTAAGGCTGAGGGAGCAGAGATTTCTGGGATGGGCAACACAGGCACTTTGTACATCTTTATGAGATGTTCACATCCAACAGACCAGGAGCAACTACAAATACTCAACCTCAGATGACTATTCTGTGAGAAATACACACCTGGCACTTGTTCACAAAATCTCCCTTCCCAGGTGGCTGCCCTTAAGGGAATGCCCAGATGGCACAAGTGGGATTGAACATGGGGAGCAAAAACCAGCCCTGTCCAGACTGAGACCACAAGATGCTAGTGAGGAAAATTGCTGTCCATCCTACATCTCTGCTCTAGCTCTGGATGCGAGCTCTGGCTGCTGAAAATCTGTTAAATACACACCTCACTCTGAGGAGATGTAACAGAAATAGCATCCAACTATTCCTCAGCTCCTGCCAGTCTGTGCTGCAGTCACACAGGGAGCTTCCAAGCAGGAGCCCTGCTCCACTGCCCACGGATGCCTCTCCACTGCCCACACCCTGATAAATGCAGAGGATGAGCAGTGTTCCCACTACCAGGCCACACCCTGAATTACAGAGAAAAGGCATCCCAAGGGTTGTTCTTCTGCCTCTGGAGCTGGTAGTGAGGGGAGTTCAGATGCATCAGAGCAAGACGGTGTGCAGCAGGCTGTCAGACTTGACACCAGCTAGGGATTTCACTGTTTAAATCCTGACTTCAGATTCAATCTGTGCAGCAACAGGCAGAGAAGGAAGCAGCAGGCAGTTTTTTCCAGTACTTCCAAAGTCCAGGTACCCAGCTGTTACACCCACTTGCTGGTCCTTCCTATTTTTTTATTCAGACAAGCAACTGAAAACAGTTTCACAGCTTAGCAGCTCCTGCATAAAAACAAATCTGCTCTTGTGCACAATTAGGAATTCACCAAATCAAAGTCACACCATCATGAGTCTGGTGCCCTTTCAGAGGGTCTAGTGATGCTGCTCCGTGGTTCAGTGCTTCCGTGAAGCAGAGACTTTTCCTCGGCATCCCGAGCTATGGAAAGCAGCAAGCAGCCTCCTGTGCAAACGAGGCTGGCCTACTTTCTGCAAACGACTGCCCCTCAACCCTCCTCACCAGACAGTCTGATTATATTTCTCATATTGCAACACAGATGTTCATAACTTGTCATCTGCACCAGGAACACCAGCCAAGTATTCCAGCTGTATAATAGCTTTTTATTGCTGATTGAAGAGTCTCAGTATAAATTACTTCCCCTCATATCCCTGGAAATCACACAAACATCATGCAAGGCAGAGAGTGATGCATTTAGAACCACCTCTGCAAAGTGCCACAGCAATGTTTTAACAAGGGTTGTCTTAGTCCAAGTGTTGAGCAACTCCAGTTTGGAGAGCTTCTTCTGCTGAGAAGATATATGAGAAAAGTATCGTTGCTGGGCACACTTGGATTTGGAGGATCCTGCTCTGCTGTTTGGGAATCCATGATTAAAGGCAAGTTATCTTGAGATGACTTGTTGCCTTTAATTCTAAAATCAGCAATGCTGACTACAAGGAGATTGGTAGGAAAACAGAAAAACCTGGAAGACCAACAAGGGAACAAACAAATGCCTTTGTAAGGAGTAGGGGTTGATTAGTTCCTCCCAAGATAAGAAGCAAAGGACACAAAACAAAGCTTGCAGGTTCAAAACGAGCACGTGGAAAGTTTTCACCACGTACCTAAGGAGGCTGTGGATGTTAATTTTTACATGGCTCAAAAAGGACTGAATGGCTACTTGAATGCAGAATCCATTGAGGGGTGTTAAATATACAGACAACACATCTGAATTAGGAAATATCTGACCCACAATTTTTTTGTTGCACCATTGTACATTTTCCCTGGTCATCCACTATTTTCACATTATCCTCTGTAGACCATCTCAGGAATGGGATATCAGTCTAAATGTACCTTTCTTGTAATCCTGGAAGGCAATAGTTTTGTTCTTAATATGCATACATCCAGTGAGCATAAAAAAAAAAAAAAGGGCAAAGAGAAAGGCAAAAAAAAAAAAAGGACTCTCAGCTCATCCAAGTCTATGGTGCTTACCATGATAAAAGGATCCAAAGAGCCATTTCTTCTTGCAAACTATACCACCAAGAGATAAAGTCCAGTTGTTGGGGTTGCTGCTGATGCTCCTGGCAAATCTCACTGCCAGCGATGTGATTATGTACATCACAGGCGATTCAAGGGTTGGTTTTGCAATTCTGCTCTGTGAAAGTCATACCTGTGGAAATACAGGAGGTTCCCCAGAAATATCTGCAATGCAAGTGGTCCCAATTTTTCACCAAAATCTCTTTGGGATGGGAACGTTTCCTAGGAACATGCCAGATAGCCTCTTGGGCACAGGCATTTAAGGTATTTTGCTAATGATGTTTGATATAGTTCACAAGGATTCTGCAAAATGTGTTGCTGCCCCCCTTTTTCTTATTGGCAGGCCAAGGTGAGATGGAGGAAACCAAGATCTGCTCCACTTTGCTCTTCTTCAGTAGCTTTGCCACCAGGAAGAGCTGAAGGTCTGTTTCTCAAGCCAGGATGAGATGAGAGCATAAACTGTTACCCAGACCACAAATAATTGACACCTTGTGTGTCCTGCCACCTACCCCGTTTGAGCAAGCCTGAAAGCACACTTCTACTGCAAAGTAAGCTTTCTGATAATACATCTGTATTTCTGCCACAACTAGTCACTGCAACAGTTACACTTGATGCTTATGTCCAGTTGTAAAAGTGGGAAAGATCTGGAAAATCTGAAGTTCCTGTATAATTAACAGATAAAAGCCACTGAGTAATGAAAACAAGCATTATTGATCACCTCACTGTGGGGACAACAGCAGTGCCAATACAGCATTTACTAAACAGCAGAGTTCAATCTCTAGACAGGTCCTTAGGAAACTACCTCTCACTGCATCTGCTGCTTATGGACATATTTTAGAAGACTTTAAGACAGTGCATTTCATCATCTGCAATCCAAATGATTACAGATGGCCTTGATAAATATTCCCCACTGGTTGTATGAGGAAATGAGAAAGTGGCAGCAAGGCTAGATCAGGAAACAAGCATGGAGAGTGGTTTTCACTGCTATACAGAAAGCAGAAAAATATTTTGCCCTGAAAAGCAGAAAAACATCTTGAGTGAAACACTTGAGGGAGATCTCATAAAAAAAGTCTGGCCAAGTGGGACTGGTTGAAAAAGTCCTTTTTGCTGTGGAAGAGGACAAAAACTGGGGTAAGATAAGACTTAAAATATATCCTGGCTTATCTGCACTTAAAAAAAATTAAGGTAGTTCAACGAATAGGTTTAGGTATTACCCACTTCACTTCTGAGACACTAAGAATTTTTTCACCGATAAAATGTCTTCTTCCTCAGGCCAGTACTACTGGGATAAGGATTCAACAAAACTATTCAGCAATTTCTCACCCACCAGCTATAATATACTCTCCACTTGAAGTGTACAGTTTTAAGTTGTTTTAACTCCTTCATGGATATAAAAAATAAACTTTGCCATCATGGAAGTAAGCACATATGGCTGCACCATTGTTAGTTTTACAGGGATGACCAAATTCTAATTCTATTGCTGGAAGACCACCCTGAGAACACCCTGAGTTGGAAATGATCCACAAAGATCATCAAGTCCATCTCCTGGCCCTTCACAGTACCATCCCCAAGATGTACATCCCCACCATGTGCCTGAGAGTGTTGTCCAAATGCTTCTTGAACTCTGTCAGGCTGCTGCTGTGACCACTTCCCTGGGGAGCGTGTTCCAGTGCCTTCTGGGAGAAGAAACTTCTAATACACAACCTAATCCTCCCCTGACAAAACTTTATGTTATGAACCAAAGCCTTTTATCCCGTATACTTCAATACAGAAAATCTGAACACCTTAACCTCCTCATTTTTGCAATAAGGTGCAGTCCAGAGATCCCTTTACCAGCGTCCTTTGGAGCCAGCCTCAGCCCCAAGCCTCAGCTGATAAGCCTTGCCTCTCCAATGAGCTAGTTTGGTCTTGGCTGCCACAAACACAAAATTTTCAGTTCTTGGGATGCCTTGAGGGTTTTTTTTCCCCTCACTCTGTTGACTCTGGGGACTTTATTGACTATGTAAGGAGTCCCTGACAATTCTAGGGACACGGTGTATTTATGGCTGGATGTTTCAACAATTAAGTCATCCAGGTGTGAGAGAGGAAAATGAAGCTGAAACTTGAAAGAATTCCTGGTTAGACAAAATAGATGGAAGGGAGAAGAAAAAGGGTACATCCAGGGCCATTTACCCCAGGGAACAGAATTGATGACCAGGGCTGAAATAATGGAAGAAATATTTTTAAGTCAGCCAATAGAGTCTTTTGAAAAGGTGATGCTGTCAGAGGAAAACAGAGGACTTCAGCTGCAGGTGAACCTATTTGCACAGAATTCATGAGTCCAAAAACTCAGTCAAGCTTAGAAGGGGTGTCATGAAGCCATCAGAGAGTCTTCTCAAACAAAAATCCATCTCTCTGCTTTCCCTAGCTCTGTGTCTTCTGGACACACATTTATTACCTTTCACTGACAAGTATTTTCTCCTAATCTCCTGTCACAATTGTATTTGCAATCGTCTCCTGAATTCTGTGTTTAGTCCACATCCCCTACCTCCTTCATGAAAAACTTCATTTACATGGTCCCTGGCAGTACCTCTTCTATGATCAAATCAGATCCTTTGCACAGAAGTTGGTGTGTGGCTACCTCTGGGCAGCTGCATTTGTAGTCCCAAGCTTGTATGGTTGGCATAAAGTCATTTGTTAAAGGATAATAACAAGCATGATGAATTCTAATGCTCTGTGTGTCATGGTACTTAAGTATCTCATAGATAACTATATCACCATTATTTCACAGTGCTGCAGCAACTCAACTCTCTTAAAAAAAAAACCAAAAAAACACTCACAAAACCAATGCTTTATCATAATATTCGTGGACAGGCACCAGAAGAAATCAATGGTTGAGGATCTACATCTATCACAGCTTGCAGAAAACCCTTTGCTAATATTGGGTCAAGGGAAACTGCTCTAATTTTCTGGTTTCCTGTGTCAGCTTGTATTCACCTGACACCACTCACTGGCATTAAAATAGATTTTCAGCCCCCTGCTTCATGCATCATACACAGCACAGAAAATAAATCAGCCCTTTCAGAGATAATGCTCATGACAATGAAGCTGGTGCCACAGAGAGGTTCCCTCATTACCTGTGTCTCTTGCCCCCACTGCATTTCAAGATGTCCAGGGATCACTGAAATCCCAGAAGGACCCAGGCACTCTGAGGGGTGGACAGGACTTGGTATCACATCCTGGTATCACTGACACCCGGATATTCACTCATTCATTCCCGTCTAGCCCAGGAAAGCAGCATGTTCTACCAGGTTTTGAGGTGTTGAACTGTGCTGTAAGTTTGTTGATGGATGTCAGTCAACCTCAGCACAGGAAAGACGTTGAGCATCACAGAAAACCAAGACTTAAACAAGGAATTCTATAAACATTGTTATAACTAAAGTTTAATAGCAATATAATCGTGGAATAGATCCTCCTAAGAAACTCTGCTAAGGCACATGGAGGACAGGGAGGTGATTCAGGATAGCCAACAAGGTCTCAACAAGGGCACGTTCTACCTGACCAACCTCTTGGACTCCTGTGATGAGGTAACTACATCAGTGGACAAGCAAAGCCTGTGGCACCATCCCCCACAACATCCTTCTCTTTGAACTGGGGAGAGATGGATTCAATGGATGGACTGTTAGGAGGATATGGAAGTAGTTAGATGGTCTTATCCACAGGGGAGTGATCAACAGCTCAGAGTCCCAATGAACATCAGTGACAAGTTGTGTCACTCAGGGGTCTGTACTGGCACCAGTGTTATTTGACACCTTCACTAATGACATAGATGAAGAGACTGAGTGCCCCCTCAGCATGTTTGCAGATGACACTAAGCTGAGTCGTATGACACACCTGAAGGATGGGATGCTATCCAGAGAAAGCTGGAAGGGAGCTGGACAAGCTTGAAAGTGGGACCATGGGAACTCCTTGTGGTTTAACAAGGCGAGGTGCAAGGTGCTGCACCCGGGTCAGGGCAATCCCTGGTATCAACACAGGCTGGGGGATGAACAGATTGGGAGCACCCTGTTGAGAAGGATTTGGGGGTGCTGGGGGATGAGAGGCTGGACATGACCCAACAAAATGCACTCACACCCCAGAGAGCCAAACGTGCCCTGGGCTGCATCCAAAGCAACCAAAGCAGCAGGGCCAGGGAGGGAATTCTGCCCCTCTGCTCTGCTCTGCTCTGATGAGATCCACCTGGAGTTCTGCATCCAGGTCTGGAGTGCCCAGCATAGGGGGCATCAATCTGTTGAAGTCAGTCCAGAGGAGTAGCTTGCAGTCCACTTGCAGATCAGGCACTGCTTGAATCCAAGGTAAAACCTTTTATGCAGTAAATATCGATGGATTTCTCTTCTCTGAACATGCTTCATGATCCCTTGATCCCACAGAAACTTTCAGCGCCTCTACCTTCCTGTGGTGAGGATTTCCTACAGCCTGATTATGTGGGGGCTAGAAGCCTGCCACGTGCTGGCTTATGTGCACTGTCTGTAATATAAAGGAACAAGTGGGGAACTGCCTAAAATGGTTGCAACTTTCCCTCCACTCAGGCTCCAACAAACCTCCATCTCCTCCCAGCCTTGGAGGCTGAGGGCCACCAGTCTCTTTATTTGCTCATATTGAGAAAGTTGGTTCATATCTCTGATCATCCTTGTCATTTTTTTCTCAGTGTCTGGAGCCAGGACGTGTCCTCTAGGAAGGGAAGTGGAGAGGAAAATGAGCTAGGACACACTGATAAAGGACTGGTGCACAATCAGAGACAAGCTCGCACTGAAGGCAAAAACAGAACAAAGAACATAGCAAACACAGCCTTCATCCTCTGGGATGGACATGGGGGAAAAATTCACATCTGAATTTGAAAGAACGTGCAGGAGACTGATGGAGGAGAATTAAAAAGTGCATTAGGACTCTCAAACGTGCCACCACAAGTCCTCCATTGTCAAGTGCTGTCATGCTCTGCTCAAACAATGCTTCAGGAAAGCCAGGGCACACTTCTGAGGGAAGGCATGAGAGCCCGATGAGATCCCTCTGTTTAATACACTATAATGAACACTTAATGACAGGGCACTTGCAATAAATGGCAATACCCACTCCATTGTGAAGCATCCCACAGAGCAGAGGGAATCCATTGTCTGCCCATCAAGCTCACCTGGCTCTCTGCTTTGTTCCTCCTGTGGAGAGACACCCCTGATGCTGCAGAAGGTGCTGCTGGAAGATGCACTCATTTCATAGTCACGCAAAGGAAATTCCTCATGAAACATCTCATTTGCCTATTGAAGAGCAGCAAGGCTCCAACCTCAGGTGGTTTCAATCCTGCAGCCTGAAAGCTAATTTTAACCAAAAAAGATTTTTATTTTTCCTTTCAGAATATCTAGGCTCTTGCTTCTGTCTCGAGGCTCTCTGCGCTTAATAAATAGCTCTTTGAAGAAAATGCTTAACATCTCAGCATATACTCTGGGTAAAGACTGTTTCAGCAGTGGATTGAAGGGATGATGTAGTAGCAGCACCAAACTCTGCTGCCCCCAATGTCTGGCTACTCTTTCCCTAAAAGATAAGCTATTAAGCATGAGTGACTTCTACTAGGGCATAAAAAAGGGAGAAAGGATTGAAATTCCAAAAATTTCTAACTGATAAGATGCCCACAAACAAACATGTGCAGAGCTAATGGTATTTGATAGTTCTACAAAGTCCCTACCAATTTTTAACCCTCCAGGCGCTGCAGCTCACTTACAACTCTGCTGCTGGTGAGTCACAAGCTTATTTCTTGCCCACTTTTCTGTGAAACCTTTCAGGTTTTTAAAATCACCATCAGACACATCTCACAGGACTGCTGGCACATTAAGAGTGCTCAGTCTGCTGCTGGGCTGGAGCTGCTGGTTTAAGGTCTAGCTGGGTACACACAGCCGATGGTATGGGGACAGCCCACAACCACTGTCACTGGTACATCCATGTCTGCAGTGAAATACCCCAAAGGTCTAGGCTTTTCCAGCTGACTTCCAATAATTACAGGTCTTATCTGATCCTCCTCTGATTACCAGATGCTGGATAGGCCACCCTGACTCCTTTTACCTCACTTGCATCTGACAGTCAAGAATGGCAGGCAGATAAGCCTCTATCAAACCCTTACACCAGGAAAAACTGACAGCAACAGTAGAAAACTATCAGTAGATTTAGAGGCAAAGGCATCTGGCATAGGGACCTTCTTCTTCTTCCTCTTCCCTCTCTTCTTTGCTGCTCAGTGTTGATTACACTTCTGTCACCATGAATCTTCCTAGGCAGGAAAACCCCTCTGCAGCTCCTCTTTGTCTTGTAGCAGTAAGTGTGTTAATTAATTAGAAGTGCAAAGAGCTGAGCCAAGCCCTTGCTCAGCTGGGCCCTGAGGTAGAGAGTTGCCTAGAGTTGCCTGGAGTCAGTCCTGAAGTTGCTGTAGTGAAACTTTGAAGGATGGCACTACAGGGCTTTGTAAGTGTCCCTGAGTTATGTGATGCTCCTTGCACATAAATCAGAGGATCATAAAGGACATTGCTCCAAAGTACTCAGATGATGACTTGTAGCCTCTCTCACTTAGCAGGCTACACTCCAGGTACCAGCAGCTCCCATCACTCATCAAAACAGACTTCTCTCAGCACATGTGAATTGGCTCAGCCTGGATTCTGAGTCTTAAATTAAGCTCATGCTCTTTAAGAAAAGTCTGATATCACTCATCTAAATGTTTGCTTAGCAATGCAGAGTCCTCTCAGCTTAGCAAGTGCTTCTCTCTCTGTAATGCTCATCCACAAGCACACACTCCACTGGCAGCTGTAGGGAGCAGCAAAAGTGCAAGAAGGCCAAGGATGAGCCAAGGGAAAAACAAACTGGTTCTCCTTCCTTCCTTAATGGTCAAAGCCACCTTGCAAATTGTAGCTTTACAGTATTTTTTGACAGAGGGGTACAGTACTCTCTGATATATTGCCTCTGGTTGTCACCTGTAGAACTGCACCAAAATCCATGCCTTGGCTCCATCCTCACTTTGCGTTCAGATGTCAGGTCTTACCTGCTTCTGCAAGAAGGAAAAAAGTGAACGTTCAGAGGCAGAACTGCAGCCTTAGCTCCTTCCTCCCACAGGAGCTGATATGAAATTATTCCAGGTTTGCTGAAAGCAGGGCACAGAGTGCCTGGTTGGCTTGGGGCTGCAGAGGGAGGGTGTCACAGCTGCCCTGCTCATTTGGAGGCAGGGGAAATGCCAGTACCACCAGTACTTCTGCCCTCTTCTCCACCCACAGGCACTGGGTGGGAAGGACTTATCAGAAAGGATTTGCAGTGAAGTGGATGTAAACCATTAGTGTAAATCCCCCTGCAGCCTGGTAAGAATAAATCTTTTCCTCCTCCCCTCCTCTTTCACAGCCAGGAATGATATTAAGACTGTGGGACTGAGGATTTCCAGATTTCAAACATTAAAGTATTTTAATTGCACTTCAGGGTAGTTCAGAATGGAGCAAATGAAACATTGCAGGCAGATAAAATAGCTGCTCTGGAAAATGTCTGTAATTTTCAGAGATTCCTTTTATTCTTGACTGCATCCAAATATTTCTGCCCTTGACTAAGTGCTCTCTGTTCCCCTGTGTCTCTTAGCAGTCCCTGCAGTGACCAAACAGAATAGCACTAGAAAGAATAAACAGCCAAAGCCGGAACATAAAACCCATCAGGTGATGAAGGGGACTTCTCCTCTGACTGGTTTAGTGCAAACCAGGCTCCTGCTGCAGGCTCGGGCAGGGCTGGCCCCCTGCGTGCGCTGAATTGCAAAAAGGACCTGGCGATTGGGGGAGAAAGGCCCCCAAGGCAACTTGGGGCATCCCGCTCTGGAATTCCTCCCTTATGGCTTTGACGCCTCTGAGAGAAGCCCCTGTTCCGTCTGACTGCTGATATTCATTATTTATGGAGTGGTGCAAACATGTCTAATGCAAGGATTACTTATTTTTTCTCCCTAGCACCCTAGGGGCTGTCAGAAGCAGAAGCAACCAGAAACTAATCCCCATTCTGATTTCCCTCCCTCCTCCTACACACTGGGCAGGCGCAGGCACAGTTCCTTCCCTTGCTGAGGCTCGTGTCCTGCTTTTCCTAGTGCTGTTCAGGGGTTGCTTTCCCAAGCTTGGTGACAGGGCTCTCACTTCAGCAGGATAAAATGTCCATAAACACTGGTCTGTGCTCTTTCTAAATGTTTGTGTTATAGACATTTGACATTTATTTTAGAGTGACCCCAAGGTTTAGTGCAAATCTTTGTAGCATGGTAGCTTTCAACTCTGTCCTCTTTGAGACAACAAGGATGCCTTTTGACACAGATTGGCTCATGGGTTAATCCTTGTGTAGATGGGGTAATTTATACTGTAGCTGGCAGCAGCTGGATAAAGCAAACCCAAAGGGCCAGGCAAGGTTTACCTCAGATGGCTGATGCATCTTAGGAACAGAGTTTGTCTTTTCCACACAGAGATGTACAAATCTGCTAATGATACCTTCCATCCCAGAGAACACAGAGTTTATGTGGCCACCAGAGTACTCCTGCAAACGCCCTGGTGACCTGGTGACCTGAGTTACATGTGACAACTAATGAACTAAAGTCTACACACACATGCAAGTGCACACACATGCATGTGCTCACTCTCAACATTGACCACCAATAACCATTTAGAAGAGGAAAAAGGAACATCTCATCTTAGCCTTTTTCCACTGTGGGCCCACAGACATAATCAAATGCACAAAGGTGGAAGTAGTGCCCTCTAGGTAGCCGTGGGACTTATTTGTGGCATTATTTCTTCTACACTAACATTACTTCTGGGACTAATGATTTTCCTGCAGCATGCAAGGCCCTCCCCATCCTCTGTCCCAAAATACATGGCTCTGAATGCTGGCACTGAGTGTCTCTGAAGTCCAACCATGTTTCTTTCAAACACTCATCCTTCTGCAATGCAACTAAACACAGAGCTCACGATGTGGGGGAGAGCTACAGGGAATGCCCAGCCTTTCCTAAGTGCTGGGGCAGAATTAATACATCAGACCTGTCTCTGGCAGATATTGTGTTTGAGGAATATTATTACATTTCCTATGCCCACGGCTACTTGTTGCCTTTTCCACACTAAGCAAAGAGTTACCCGAACCTTTTCTTCTCTGTCAAGTTTCTGAAACTGTTAAACCAATATGACCTGCTTTCCTTTCCCATACCTAACAGGCTTGTCCTTCCCCACATTGTTTGTAAGTAAGTGAGTTGTAGTCTGAGCTATTTATTGGATTCCTCTAGCCTTGGAGCCAAGGAAAGGAAAGCTCACATCCATATTGGTCCTCTGGGGCAGTTCTCATCACAGTGAAAACGGAGCCCCTGCTGTCCCTGCTGGCTTCCCGAAGCCGTTCATCGCCTGGATTACGTTACTCCATTGTTTATGGCTCACAGTGTGCACATCATTCTCACAATGCTGTGTTTTGGTTTGTGGGTTTGGTTTTTTTTAAACAAAAGGAATACAGGCTACTAAAGGGCACGTAGTATTCCCAGCTCATGTCTTGAGCCATGTTAAGGCAGGTGATTTCTGCAAGCAGAAATCAGGATGGCAATAAAGCACCCAAGCAAAGAGGAGCTGAGGGCTCTGAACTGCAAGGAGGGGAAGACAGGAATGTTTGTAGTAATAAACAAATAATAAATGGATTTCTCCTCCATATTCATACAACAAGCTCAACATGAACAAAATCAGGCAAAATCCTTCCTCTCCGAGCCAATATTTCACACAGTGCACAGCCCATTGCACTCTATGCATGTAAAACCTATCTTTATGGATGCATGAGCATATACATGTGCATACACCTACACATAAGAAATTACAACCTTCGTGGCACTTCCTATTAAGTGGCGATACAAAAATCCTGTTGCTGCAACCACGTTTGACTTGCAGTTCATCCAGTCACATTTGCCCCTGATCAAGTGCATAGGGCTAAGACACTGGCCTCCAGCTTGTTTTGTCATGTAAGACTAGGAAATGTGCACCAGGAAATGTGCACCAGGTAATACTGCACCTAGCTACTTGCAAGAGAGCACTCACGCCACAGGTTTCCAACCATTTTCCCTTCCTGCCTCTGCAACGCTTTCCCTCCTAAAAGAGCTGAATATCAGGAGTTTCTTCCATGCTGTGAAAGGTCCTGAAGATGAAAATAAGAGATTTGGCTTGCGTTCTTCCCTCTGCTACTGGTAACCTAAACCACTTTGGGGCAGGCATTTAAGGGATCTGAAACACTCTTTGCCCACTGGAAAGGAGCTACACTAAGATCATCTGTAGAGCCCTTTGATAACATTGATGAAATGCACTGCAAAGCCTAAAATGAGAAGAGGGAAATGTAAGCAATGTTTGACTGACCCAGAGCAATGCTCTATGCAGGAGTTCTCTGCCTTGTACAGCCACAGCAGCAAGTGCTGCCCAGTGAGAGCCAGACAGCCTGGCCACCATCTGTGACCCACTATCCCCATCCACCCCCGGCACCCACAGTCATCAGAGCAGAGGTGTTGGAGGGCACTCCTCTGCCTATTCCATTGTAACTGTTTATGGATATATTGTTCACAAATGTGCTGCCTTAACGGGATACCTTGACAGGCTCCTCAGATATGTTTCAGCCAATGTCCTTCCTCATTATGGTCTACGCCTTGCTTTCCTCCTACCCGGTAGAGGTAGAGGAAGGAAAAACCCTTGTCTGTGCTGAGGATAAGTGGAAATCTCAAAGACAGTCATGGGTTTAAGAAATCAAATAAGAAGTAATTAAAAATAAGTGGGCAGAGGTCGTACATTCCCTTGCCCCATCTGGAAATGCAGTGGTGGATTTAGTATGCCAATATTGACACTTTAATTAATCACTGCTTCTAAAATGCTCTGTGAGTGGAAGCCTAACGCAGCCAAAATTATTATTATTAATCATACTTCTAGTATCATTCAGCTTTTTATTATTACATTAT
Source organism: Cyanoderma ruficeps (assembly GCA_008694505.1). NCBI lineage: Eukaryota > Metazoa > Chordata > Aves > Passeriformes > Timaliidae > Cyanoderma > Cyanoderma ruficeps. Next base: position 54,326,715 of record VZDJ01007755.1, on the reverse strand, counting down.
CATACATTAATATTATATAAGAATATTAATAATTACGATAGTATGTCCCTTAATATGGAAAGAGTAAAAAGACCAGCACCAGTTATTAAAGACTTTCCCTGTATTTTAGCCAAAAGCCACTTTATAATTTTATCATTGAAATTAACTGCACAGTCACAGGCTGGGCTAGTCCTAATTAACAACAACAGCAGAAAAAGAAATACAATGCACTCCAGTAAACAGAAGCAGCCCCCTCTTTCTCCCACTTCTTCCCCCCACCCGCCCAATAGTGCAAAATACATAGGGGACCCTGTTGTCATAGTAACTGGCATTACAGCTTGCTTTCGATAATTAATGGAGGGCTTTGCTATTACAGTATTCTTGAAATTTCACTTTCCCCTGTGCTGCACTGCAGAATGCAGTATCATTTCCCCATTCATAAATATTTCATTACCACAGTCTGCTGTGTTTCATCATCACTGATAACACTCAGACTAATCCACCCATTGCTGAATTCATGTCGCCCTGTCGGTAGAGCAACTTTCGTTTCCTCCTTCCACTTCTGCAGTCTTCATTTTTCTTGTTCAGCGTTCTCCTGCTGCAAAACTGTCATCATGGGCTAAGTACAGAGACCTTTATTTTCCTTACTCTGAAAAATAAGCGAATGGTAAAAGCTCTGCCTGAATAAATCGTGTGCAGACACACGCAGGCGCAATGTTTGCATCACAGATGTAATTTGTATGTTTCAGAAAAGGGAGATATTTAGGTCAGCAAGGGAGAGGAGAATTGTAAAACGTTGCTGTAGCAGGAAACTCAGGAGTCTGATTCAGCAAATTCCAGGGGTACCTTCAGACACCTGCGTTGTCCCTCTGATGACAGCTGTGAGGGACAGAAGTGATGTTCCCATCCTAACATACTACTAGAGAACATCCAAAGCCAGTGGGGCAAACAGCTTGGTAATACACATGGCAATAAAGAAGTAACAGAGAAATGGCTTATTTTTTTTCCCTTAGTATCAAAAGCCTCAAACAAATTAACTCTGATATGCTTACATACATATCTTTTACTGATATCCATGCAGAAGGAACTAGATTTTCCTTGTTGAGCCTCACTTGACTGATTTGTCTTCTCTTTTTAAATGCTTTTCTCTTTTATGTTGCTATCCCTTTGAAACAAGCTGGTAGTGAAAGACTCAGAGACCTGAGAGTCAATTGCAAGGTGTCTCTCCTTTAACTCTGTGATAGACTTGCTTTAGATTGCCTTTTTAGAGGAGACTAGGGAGGCCAAAGGAAAGGAAAATGCGGTTTGTAACCTGTTAGACAGAACTCTGCACAGAATCTGGCTTGTTTGGTAATAGGTATCACAGATGGGATGTAGTTTTCCTTTGGGAGGGGTTAAATCCTGGATAAGGAATCATGGCACAAATGAGCATTAGTGGAGACCGCGGCATGCAACTCTTGACAGGCACTATATAAATGTATAAATGTATATATAAATGTGCGAGGAAAATTTGTTTCATCTACTCTGCATGTGGCAGAAATAGCTAGGTAAAAAATTGCACAGCCCATGCAATAAATAGCAGTTATTTGCCTATGCCATGCAATCTGCAAGACCTGCTAGGATGTCATTTATGCTGACACATTTAAAGAGAGAAGCTCTGCAAATCCATTTTCTTCCAAGCATCATAAAAAAGCCCTACTTTTTTTTCTGCGTATTTCCAATTCAGATTTGGCAGTTCCATGTAGCAAGAAGAGAACACTGGAAGTGGATTGAGGCCTTCTTTGTTATTATTTACGTTTTGCAAAATAAAGTAAAACAATAATTTTTTTTAAAAAACTTTAAAAAATTTTTAAAAATTAAATCTATTTTTACAAATTCCATTCCATTCCAGGAACCATAATAAACTTCTCTTCCATACTATAATTTCCCAACCATCAACCATGAATGAATACATAGAATCCACATCAGCCCCAAGATATTTTTTCCCTCTCCACAGGGGACATGAGTCTGATGAACAAACTTAATTTCTAAATGAGCTGGTGGAGCCTTTCACTCACTGTGTGCTGGGATGGAGAGTCTCATGGAGAGTCAGACAAACTCCAGTCAGAGACAAGAGGGCCTATGCCAATACTCAGAAGGGGAGTTTACAGCGTCAGTTAAATACAGGACGAAGATCCAAATTGCTTTCAGTCCTCTGTGTGAATCTCCAAATGTCTCCTCTGTGTGGATCCCTGTGAAAAGATTATCCCTGGAAAGGGAGAGTCCAAGCACGCTTAGGGTGGGCTCGAGCTTTTGTTCCCGTAACCCAGGCAGATGATGCCAACCTTGTCTGAGCACATGATGGCCCTGTCTCCCCAGAGACACCCAGAGCCCAGCCCTTCTGAGCAGCCTAGAGGGGTGGCACGAGTTTAAACCCAGCTGGCAGCCACCCATCTTCATCCTGCTGCTTAAAACCCCTGTGCAGCCTGTGCAACCAAAAGGCTGCATCTTGAGGGGCATCCCACTCCCAAGCAAGAGCAGCCAGCTGGTGATTTTCCAGCAAAGCTGGACGTGAGGGGTGGGAAACCCCCCAGTCTGCCAAGCATTTTGGGAGTGCAAGCTCAGAGGAGCTACAGCCATATTCCCTGACAACCCCAAATGCAAAGCCATTCCTGTGAGGAAAAGTGAGCCCTGGTTGCCCACGCAATCACCCGGCTGCCTCCCATGGTATCACTGGCATACAAATACTTGTGCTTGGCCTTCAGCCATCCGGGAGCTGTCAACATGCAGCTCTTCAACTCCACAGTTCACAGGGGCTTTCTTCCTTGGTTTTTTTCAGGTTTAGGAAGGAAAAAAAAGCAGGCAGATGAGTTTTGTGAAGTATCTCTCTCTCCTTGCTCTGAGAATTTGTTGTTAGTGACACGTAAGGAGAAATTACTCTTGACAATAAAGGCTATGATTTCTTTTCCCTACTATTTCGGACAGAAAGACATGCTTGAGTGTGTGGGTGTAAGAGAGAAAGCAAGAGAGTAAGTGCCTGCGTGGGCTTATATGCAATTGCCATTTTATCTTGTTTTTCTTTTAAGTTTCCCTATGCTTTCCCTAACTTTTAAAGACATTTCCTAGGCCCCTGTCTGCTTCCTCTCATCTTCAGAAACTCCATCATATTTTCACCAGTAAGTGTGGCTCGCAAGGTACTTTTCATGATTTCTTTTATAAAATCTATGATCCTTACCCTGCAACCATGTCCATTTTAATGTTGCTTCATCAGCAGAAAAGTTCTTGTCCGTCTCCAAATTCTAAAATACTACCAGCAGAGAGCAAGGAAGTTCACATCGCTTAACATGTCACCCTCTAACCCCTTGGTCCTTTCCCCATTTCCAACATGACCTTTCTGACACCTTCCAGTTTCCCTTGAAGCAATTTTTAGCATCTACCTCCCACCAGCTGTCTCGCTGCTGGCAGTCCATTCAGTGCACTCAAGATCCTGGTCACACAGCCTGAATGATGAGGGTATTCTTCCCTGCTCCTGCTCTACGCTCTGAGAGTGACTGGTGCCTCTGGGGTTGGCTGGAGGAAAAGTCCTTGTGTTAGGAATGTTGCTGACCCAGGGACTTGACCCAGGGACACACCAGGTCCTTGCAGAAGGGTTTCAGAGATGCAGATTCCTCTCCTCCCCACCTCATCACCAAAAGGTCAAGGGAAAGCTACCCTGAAGCTCTCTCTCCACCATGGCTCTCCACATTTTGGTCCATATTGTTCATTGTAGATGAGCTGGAGAAGAGGAAATCCTAGAGCTCAGCAATGTCTCCTGCAAGCCCAGACCCAGAAAACCAGAGATATTCCCAAGTGCAGCCTTGATGCTGTGAGTTATCCTTAACAGAATATATCACTCTCCCCTTGCCTAGCCGCACTAAGCGGTTCTGTCGCCATGGCAACCAGCCGAAGTTCAGGGATGGTTTTGAAGTAGCCCTTCTCACCGATCCACATCAGGTACTGTGGATGGTCCCTGCATTCCCCTGGAATGTGCCATGATGTCAGCACAAACATTGTCTTGTTATGTATCCACGCTAATGAAATGGACTACGCAGTATTACATCTGGAAGACTCAAAACACATGGCAAAGGAAAACTGGCATTATCATTCCCACTTTACAGGCTGGAGAACTGAGGGGATGTGAATTCTTCATGGTCTCTCCGGTCAGTGCCACTGCAGGAAATAAAAAGAGATTCCCAACTCCCTTTCCAGCCAATCACACAATTTATTATGGCACTTACACCTTCCTGACCAGTCAACATCTGTCCTCATCTGTCCTCTGTTCTGTGTCGGGATTTTGGAATTATATCCCTTCTGTATATAATAGGAACTCAGCATTTAAGTAGGAAGCAATGTTCTCTGATAGATCCATGCCATGGTTTTTCTGCGAGATCCCAGATGACATCCCTTTCCACTCCTTTCCAGCCTCCTCATACCAGCAGCCGACTAGCAGAGGGATGGGATCGACAGCCTCTTGCCAGAAGCCATCCTTTTCCTAAAGCAAGACAGGGTACCCAGACTGAGGGCTGCACCAGGTAACAGCAGCTGATCCACTCAGAGTTTGAGAAATTTTCTATGGCATTACTAAGAAAGGTAGAATTTCTAAGGTGCTTAAATGAAAAAGGAATAGAAGTCATTCTTTCATAAAATAAAGAAGTCCAGAAACAAAAATCCTGCTGAAAGTCAAATACTAATCTACAGTCTAAGACCTGGGACTAGTTGAAAGGTTTTAGACAGAAAAAAAATTACATAAGAACGTTCAGAAGAAAAAAAAGCAAAAATAGCCACTTCAGATGTTGCAATTTTGGCAGCTCAAATGGTGGAAGCTGTTGGTGTAATCATTTTTTCAACTCCATAGCACTAAGAACCTTCAAGCCCTGGGAAACCAGATCATGAAGGTTTACAGTAGCTGTGATGTCTTAAGTTTTAGCTTTCATATTTTCCAGATTCTGCGCTGCCTTAGTGTGTGACTCTGAATTTCACATAAAGTGTTAGCAAGCTCTCTTCACAGTTTAGTTAGACAAAACAATCCTTTTCCAGCCTGAGAACCAAGGATACCATTACAGCTTCAGGCCCAAAAAAGTATAAACAGCAGCAATCTGGGAGGATGGGACTTCATAACCTGAAGCTGTAATTGGACAATTAACCCTGATATGTAAACAGACCAAAACTTATAAAAGTTTGGTCATGAAAACTCATGACTTGGGGTACATCTTGGGTGTAGCTGTGGCCAGGCTCTTGCACTGCCCAAGGTGTATCCTTTGAAGGCCTGCTAATAAATACCTACTTTATTCCTTTAACTCTGTCCAGCCTCTGTTCCAGGTAGCCTCTTTAGGCAGCAGCTGTAAAGCTGAAGACTGTCACATCAGTTGGTCATAAATAAATATTTTTTTTGTTCTGTTATTTTGGAAGCAGGAGAGTGGCAGGATTTTGTCTCGGGTCTGAATTTATGGAGTTTTTTTTTGATGAAACACTACAATTTCTGATGGATAAAGTGAAAATTCTAGCTCCAAACAACCCCTAAGAATAATATAAAAATTAAAAGGAAAATTTTTACTGATTTTTGCATGACTAGCTAACAGCCAAAAGAACTAAATCTGTAGTGACTATTGAACAAAAATCTTAAATATGGGTAAATCTGTCTAAAATATAGAGGTAGCCAAACGGTACAGTACCTGGGCTGCTCAGTAGTCAATGGAATTTTATACAGGAATGTTTTCCACCTTCATTAATAAATGGATTACATTCAATTAATTGTGTAGCTAAAAAATATTACATTAAACACAGTCTTGCAGATCATGTAAATGAGAACAAACAATTTTTAATGCCATGTGAGTCAGTTCCATGGTGAGCATGTGGCTCCAGAAGGATGACATGTTCAACATGCAAGTTCTTGCCTGGCTCATTTCCTTCCTCCTTCGACTGAGATGACTCCTCAAGGCTATGGTCTAAGAAAGTCTAATTTCATGAACAATAAACAATGCAGAACATCTGTATTTTGGCCACTTTCTTGCAGATTTGTGACTGCTTATTAAAAAAAAAAAAAGGAAAGAAAAATAGTTGTTCTCTATGTGAATGACAACCAACACAGTTTAAAATGACAAAACAGTTAATAATATGTTCAGCTTTTCCAATCTGCGTGTTCTCGTTCCATACAAAAACTATACTGTTTTTCATTTTATTATTTTTTCAAAAGGGCTCCCTTCATGTCTTTGCTAACAGAAATTAGATTGCCCTTATTCTCCAGGAATTCAGAGGCTGAAGTCAGGACTCTCAAGAGGGAGATAAAAGCTACACAAGGAAGGCAGTCCAATGTGTCTCAGCTCAGGGTCATGCTAGTTCAGCAGACTTCTCCCTGCCCACCCACAAGGAACCAGGAAAGCCCCATCAATATTTCCAGATACTGCTGCTTTAAAAGCAAAGACATGGGGAAAGTCAGTTGCAAAAGAAACTGCTGCCAAGATAATTAGTATTATCATTACATAATTAGTTGAATCATGAGATCAATTAATGAAATTCTGTCAAACCAAGACAATTCTTCTACAGTTTCAGTTACAGAAATTACACTTTATACTCCATCTTAAACTGCTGCCATTAGAACAGGTTGTTTCAGTGGAATGGTTGCTGCAGTGTCAGCTACAGCAATTTCCCATTACAGGAATCACCCTCAAATCTGAGATGTGCTGTTGGATGCTTGGGACTGCCAGGACTCTCTGAAAATACATCATTACCATAACCATTACCTATGTAACAATTTTCGCTTTCCCATTTGCAATGCTATTTTTGAATAGTGCCATTGGCCTCAGGAACTCTCAGTCTGGCACTTTCCATGACCATTAGACAAACTCTTACAGGTTTTGTTTTTTCTTTTTGCCTTTTTTTTTTTTTTGTTCTTATTGTTAATTTTTTTGTTCAGTTTTATCTCCCTGTTACCCCCTAAGCTTAAAACCAGTCAAAAATTCATTACAGAGAGCATTATATCCTAGAAGCTAGGAATGGAAAGGACCTATTAGATCATCACTCTGTCCTCCAGCCAATTTACACTTGCTCCCTGAATTACCTTTCCTAATGCTTTGTCCAGTTTGGCTTTTAAAAAGACAAAGCAGTTGGGCTCCCACCCTTTCCCTCGGGAGGCTGTTTCACAGGAAAATACACATCACTGTCAGGAAATTTTACCTTACTTTCAGTCTGACTGTCACACTATTAGCCCTTGTTATATCCCTGCGTGTCACACCAAGAATTCCTCTCTCACGCTCGGCAGAGTGGGAGGGTGTTCGTGCTCATCAGAGCGCTACATGTCTCACAAACCACACATTTGTTAGTCATTCCTGAGCTGGGCTCTGCATCACTTCATATTTGAACTCATCTACCTGTGTTTCCACCTCTCCCGATCAACTCTGTCATCTCCTCCATAAACTTCCCAGAGTTGTCAGTACCTCTCTGGTTACCCGGGCCTGGTGCTGACTGTGCTGGATATTTTGGGACATGGGACACCAGGCAAAGCTAGATGGCAGGTTCAAACAGACCCAAAGCATATGTTCCTTTTAACACAGCTTAGCTAAACTCAGCTTCTCAACACAGGACATGAATGACAAAAGTTCACGTGGGCACAAGTGGAAACAGAATAAGTTAATGCAAGAAAAATAATGCATTGAGAGCTCCTGCATCTATAATCTTGTATGTAAGAGTCTGGACTGCTAAGCTATGCTCATCATATGGAGACAAGAACAAAATGTTATTTGATAACTTGATGAAATGCTTTCACATACACTTGCCAGCCTTTCACAAGAGGAAATGTGTTTCAGACACCACCACGTGAATCTCAGCTCTCGTGGCACCCGGATGCGAGCACTGGGGGTGTGCACTGGCCTTGGTGCAGGCAAGGACCAGAGGAAGCAGGAGCACTGATGCTCTCTGCACTCTCGTGTCCAGAGAGGTGCCCTGAAGGGCTAAGCATTACCATTAAGCATTTCATCCCCTTCCTTACAGCAGATCCAAGGTGCCCAAGAGCTCTAGATAGGGAAAATTAAATCTTCTGGCAGACCAGGCACGCTAAAACCCCAGGCAGAGACTGTGTAGCTCCTGACACAATTTCAGTACACACACCAGACTGAGATACTTGCAGAAGACACATACACAGAGGACCAAGGTGCTGTGAATGTCCTGCCAACTGCTTCCTCAGCCTCACTCAACATGTGCTTTGAAAATGAAAGAGTGGAAGTACTGGGAAAATTAGATGCCTGGTGACCCGCATTGACTCACAGTTTCCTCCTTTCATTCTTTGTCTCTCAGTCACTATAACATTTCTGGCTGAGAATATTTTGGCGGAGAAAGCTTCCAGCATAATGCATTAAATGCCACTGCAATGTACAGAAGCGGAGAAGTGGGCCCTAATCCTAATCCAGTGCTGTAAGAATCAGGCAAAGCACTGAGACCCTGCCTTCCCTCATTCCTGAGGGCACATGCCACCGGCAGAATGGGACTCAGGTACTGCATCAGAAATCTGTGAGACAAGGCAAACCCTTCAGTCTCTCCAGCCTTCAGTTCATGTGTCTGATAAGGGTGTATCATTTGACCTTCATTGGAAAAATATTTCAAGATCCATAAGATCTTGTAGGAAAGGTCAGGGTTACAGACACTATTAACAACAAGTCCCCCATTTATGGAGAGATTGATCTCTCCTTTTCAGGTCTGCCACTGAGTGGGAGGGTTTAATAACAAGCCTACTCTACCCCATCTAAAGGGTGCGCTTCTCCAGAGAGCTTTCTGGACAGAGTCCCATATATGGTGCTCTGGTTTTATGTACAAAATAACTCAACAGACATGTAGGAAAGCCGCTGGGATCACCACGGCCTACCATGGTGATCCCAGTGTTTAGCTCAACATCTGGACTGTTAGAGGTGGTTTCCAAGTGGAGGTGGCCATGTATGATGCCACCTGCATCTACACTGAAAAAATTACCTTTTCCATGGCAGCATGGAATAGTTCCTGCCTGAATGCAAGGCAAGCTGTCCCACACGAATCATCTCACATCTACTTCCCTCTGGGAAATGCCATTACTTTTCTTCCTGTTAACCATGTCTCCATTGGAACATCAGTGCTAGGAGAAGCCCTCTTCCAGCTGACTTCCTTCAAAGCCCAGAGAAAGTGATAGCAATAGACCCTGTAAGAGCCACCTTCCCCTCTTTGCCCCATCCTATGGAGAACCAGAGTACCAGACATAGAAGGTGCTAGGGAACATGCAGAGCAGCCACAACCAATGACCCCGGATGTGTGTCCAGACAGAAAGGAAGCCATAAAACTACCAAGCAATTTTACAAACATGGATGAAAGAGCCTTCAGTGGAAATGCTCTCCTCTCTTGGAGCCTCACAAGCTGCACTGATGTGGAAATGCTACCGCTGCACAAATCTGCTCTCTAGTAAAGACCAAAACTGACTTCTGTGCATAATTTTTAAGAGGCTAGATTTTTTTTGGTCATTATGGCAGGACATCTAAGTAATTCAAATGTCTTTTATAAAGTTGTCCTTTCTATTAAGTCACCTTTCTTCCCTGGAGGTGGAAAAAGATCTGCATTGTCACCAGCAGCAGGTGTTGCACAGGAGCCTAAAACAGATGCCAGAAAGTCTTTCAGTCTGAAAAAAAAGTCTCAAGTGGGAAAGGGAGTTCTCTGCCCAAAATTTGATTGATCTTTGAAGGGAAAGTGCTCAGAAGAGTGCTGGCTCTCTGACAGCAGGAGGCACCAGAAAGTATTGAATTTTTCTAGGAAAAAGGTGATTTCTGTGTACTGGGGCAAAGCAAGCAGCAGAGAGAAAAATCTCTAATCAGACAGAATATAAGGAACAACAACCCTGCCTGTGTGTCCACAGCACAGAAATGAGATTCACATAACCCACTCGGATTTCATGGGGGTGTGACATATGAATAACATAGTTGGTAAGGTACTGAAAATCTTCTTAGCAAAGCTGGGCTGACCTCCTTGTTCAAACATAAAAAGTAGTGCTGCAAGACCAGGAACATCAGGAAATAATTTAGTTCTTAATCAAATTCAAATTTTTCTAACAGGCAGAAAGGAGAATGACGCAGGCTATACAGCACAATAACAGCAGCTTGTAAACACACAGAGAAGGCTGCTGTTGTTATTTATCAAAATATATTTGTAATCATTTTCTGAAAGTACATGCAAGGGACCATGCTGGGCATCATGTTCTTACTAATATAGTTGAACTTTCAGTCAGGATACACTTAATTATGCCTTCCTTGTAGGCCTGCTATTTCTCTATCTCCTCGCTTAAGGAAGCAAGGCTATGTGCAATGAAGAATGGTGTTCAGGCTTCCACTGCCAATGGCCTTCACTGACTTTTGAATCCAAACACATCCACTTCAAGTGAGGGTCTCTGAGACATGATGTTCTGGAAAACTTTGGGAAAAACAGCAGCTGAGAGGAGACATCCAAGCATTAACACATTGGGGAGCACTGATCTGTTTTTCTTGGCCCCAGTGTGAAAAGCTTATGGGCAAGCTTCTGGCAAGGCAGCAGGCACTGGCTGAGGCATTGTGGCAAAAAGGGGAGAAGGTCTGAGATCTGGAGTCCTGGGAAGGAGATTAACTAGAATTTCGGAGATTGCCAAAGAAGGGAAGTGTTTCAGGGCAGGGCCCAGGGAGGTAAGCTTATGTGTACTGTGAGCATAGGACAGGAGTTTTAAGGCAATCAGGATCCAACCATGTTGCTGTGCAAGGGACAGCAAGGGTCAGAGTCTCCAGCATCCAGGCAAGAGCTTCCTGTGGACACTGAGCAGACTCCTCTGGAGAGCTGTTGGGTGATCCCAGATGGCCCTGTTTCTCCTGAAAGCACCACCAAGTATGTGAACATCCAACAAGAGGGGCCTCGGTGTGGGGTACAAGTTAGATTTTTGACTTGAGTTTGTCAACTATTCCCCTCATAATCTGGAAGGCACAAACCAACCTATGGACCTACACTTCCATTCCCACACATTTTATTCACTTCCTATACTGCGATCTGTCAATAATGACCCTGTGAATGATTATGAGTTTCTCTATCACCCACGAGTAAAGATTTGGCATAAGAATCAATAATTCTTTGAATTAATCATCAGTTACAGCAATAACTGATGACCAAAAAGCCTGGCTGTGCACATTAATTATTTACTATGTGCCTATGCAGAGGCAGGCAGCCAAAATCACATCCATGCCTCCCTGGAGCATGGTGGTGGGGAGGACAGTTCAGCACTTTGAGCCCAGGACATGAGTGCCTTGCTTCTATGATCACTCCCTAAACCTGTTCCCCTTCCCCAGAATGACACTGGTGTCACCACAGCCACTGAGTGCTGGGCTACAAAATCTTTCAAGTGACTAAACATTTGGACAGATACCTCAAGTTTGGACTTTCCATCCTGTACAGACATTGTTGAAATCCCACAAGCAGTTAATCATACCTGTTGGGGTCGAGGAAGTTTATGGTCCTGACCCCTGGCCTCGATGTCCCTCCCATCTGTGGCTGGAGATGGGAACAACCATTTACACGCAGGCAGGGCTTCTGCTGAAAATTGGCTGCACAGGCAGCACATTCATTGTGAGATGCAGCTAATGGATGCTTTGCTGCAGCAAACACAGCACAGCACGTCTGGCTGTGGCACACGGTGAAGCTGCAGGCACTAAAATAAAAAGAGAACAATCTACTGCCCATTTAAGTGGCAGCTGCTCCGAATGACTGCAGCACTGCCCAGCAAATTACTGAGCAGGCAGAGGCGCAATTCCCTGGAGCATGTGTTAATCACCTGCATCCAGAGGGTGAGCACAGAGAGACCCCGCAGTAATGTGGAGCGGGAGCACAGGCTTTAGGCTGTGGCATGATAAATCTCCCTGCCTGCAGCCTGGCACCATTTCTTCACCAAAGTTATACCAAATTTCAACAGCAAGAACTGTATGAGAAAGTAAGCAAAACTGAAAGGAGAAAGCAAGGTCATGTCAGAAGTCCAAGTAAAAAAAGCAGACTAAATCAGACTCTACTTAGTTTACAGTGGGCATAAATAGAATAACAGAGGCCATCTGACAAAAGCACAAGAGCATGAAAACTGCCAAACATTTGAGTGCATCAGATGTTAATGATGATCAAACCTTTTACAACACATTCTGGAGAAGTCAGTGCCTTCACCCAGCATATGTCCATGCTCTGTATTGAACTGCAGTTGTCTCCTCTGAGATACGCAGCTTAAAATTCTGATGTGATTGTACCAACATTTAAAAGCAGCTATCAAGTACCAATGACTGGTATCTTGTGTCCCCTATACATTTGTTCAAGGTCATCACAAGACTGCTTCAGTTTTGGTGTCCCTTCGGAGACAATGCTCACATATCTTAGAATTTGATCAGGATGTGTGCAATTAGCCAATATGGCCTGTTCTACACAGGAAGCAAATCTGTTTTACAGAAACAGTCATATCTGAGCAAAGACACACAGCAGACAGTAGCTGAAGAGAGCTCTGAGCATTAAAAATATGGCTACTTATTTCAGGGCTGAAGTACAAACCCATTTTCTCTCCCAGATGATAACAATTCAGATGGAGATAGTTCACCAACTAGCAAGCCTGAAATACCCAGCACAATCATTTTAAATGCTCACACCAAATCTGACAGAAAGTCCTTGTACATAAAACTGCTTCTGTGTGTGCTTAGGGTGGTGGTGGCAACACAGGGTGCTTCCTGACCCTGGCTTAACTAACGAGCACCAATCAACCTTCAGTCAACCCACAGTGAAGACAAGGTTTTTTAGTTTTGCCCAAATATTAACTCAATGAAATGGACATAATTCTGCTTATCAGGGAAAGACTCCCTGTGTTTACTTCAATGAACCACCAAAGAGTCCTGTCTTGACTGTGAGTTTTCCTGAGACAGTTGAAATGCATCAATCACTGCAGATAAAAACTACCAAACACACAAAAAGCCCATAGCTTTTTTTTTTCTTTTTTCCATTTTCTTTTTAAAAGCGAATCTCTACATGAAATTATTCAAGGGCTGAGACCAATATGTCAGTATTTGAGAAAGTTAATACAGGCGCAGAGTAAGAAGACAGTAAATTCAGTGCTGCAGTACAAGCCACCAGCTGCAGAAGGGACAGCAGTAACACTCCCAATGGAAGGGCAATAATGACCACCAGTGGTTTACTAATTTAGTTTGGGTTCCCAGTAGAAAACTGATTTCAGGTATGTGCAACTGTTTGATCATGCCTGGCAATACCATGGCAGTGGTGACTGCAGTCCCAAGTGTAAAAACACAGAGTCGTTTCCTGTCTTTTTAGATCACACCACCTTTCCATGGCACCACCTTTAACAAGAACAGCAGAGTCAGGTAAGACGTAGTGCACCATAAATCTGCTGCCATTGACTGGGAAGATCCCAAACTGGGTGCAAAAACTAAAGATTTAGTCTTTCAGGAATCACAGCTTGAAAACCAATGTCAACTAGGAACAAAACCAGCACCCAGAACATTCAAACAGTACATACTGCTCAGCCACACAGACACCCAGCCAGTACTCCTGTAGATTCTTTTGCTACAATTGACTTTTCCCTCTTTTGTTAAAGGATGCTGATATAAAACCCAGAGGCACACAAAAACATATACAAGGAGCTGATAAAAACAAGAAGCAGTGTATGACTGTCACTAGTCAGTCAGCACGTCCATTAATTACTCAAATGCCGCTCCCCTAAATATTTCCACATTACTTTGATATTTGGGAACTCATCCCCCTTTACTAGACTTGTAGCTCATCCAAGGTTGGGGGATATTCATGAGACAGATTATAGGGTAGCAGAGACCTGCAAAGGATCTTACTTTTGCAGCAATGTTGTTCTTGGTCTTCAAGCCAGTTCACCTACCTTTGTGCTAAATATGTCTTGAGAAAAGCCAAGTGACAGCTGAGGGGCAACTCTTTCTTTGACAGAGTTGGTCAGTGACTGTCCCAAGGACCTTCCTCAGTCATACTCTCACCAGGATCAGTCCAGTCTCTGAGGTCTTGTTGGCATCCTGTGTCTCTGACCAGCAGAAAAATAAATCACGGCTTTTACAACCTTGGGATTCTTATGGGCTCTCTGTCGGGCCCTACAAAGGATCACATGGTTTGAGTTTACTACTATCCATAGCAAATCTCCCAGTAAAATTAAGGTCAAGCTTTGAAGGGAAAAATCATATTTTCCAGAGGACAGAAGCATAAAAGTACAACACTGATGCCTTTTGATCTGAGGTCTGCTTTGCTAATTGTGGTGAATCCTTGCCAGAACAATAGATCTTCAGAGTAGATTAATCCTAGAACATATATGACAAAGGCTTACCTAAGCTAAACATACCCAAGTACTTATATTATGTTCACAGCCATCTCATATGATTTTACAGGCCTTCATATGGTTGAATCACGCCTGCTCCTGAAGAGGCTGTTTGATTTTTAATCTTAATGGTTCATGTTTTTGCCTGAAAGTTGCTCCTATGAAAATATGGATTCCAGAAGATGATCCCATGGTGTTAGGAAAGCTTTCCATTTCCCCCTTATCCTATTAGCTTGTGAGATTAACCTTGCAGGTTTCAAAGGATAACACTACTTCACCAAGACGTGGTTGTTGCAGGAAGCCTGTGCTCACTGGAGTGCAATCCAGACACAGAAAATCACAGAATTGTTTAGCTTGGAAAACCTAAATCTAAATCTAAAATCATTGAGTCAAACACAGCTGATGCTAGTGACTAAATATAGGCTGATCTTAGAACACCCAAACTGCCTTGCAAAGCCAGACATGATGTCCTGTGGCTGCAGTGAAAAAGGCTCAATGTCCAATTTTCTCCTTGTTTTCCCCAGATTTCTATGCCCTCAAAACTCACTGATCAGAATCAAAGAAGAACTGAAAGATTTGGGGAGTAGAAAATGGAAACGTCACTAATTAATAAATTAAAAGGGAAATCTTGTGACCTACTTCACCATAGATGTTCTCCTGTTTTCCCAAGAGAGTTCTTTCATACAGCACACAGGCTACGGTACTCTCTCCACAGGCGATTTCATCAATTAAGATCCACATTATCTGCTGCCCTGTGTGACAGCATCAATCAGGCCCTGTCTTGGAACAAGTACTGCTCACTGCAGTTCAGGGAAGTCTTCCTCCTCCTCCTCACATCATCACTGAGAATTCTGAAGAGGTGAAGGATGAAGGAGACTGAGAAACATCAAATGGGCTAGGCTGTATTTATGGATCTTGGTAGATGATGGTTTAAAAATAACCATGTGGGTTTTTCTGGTGCTTAAATGGCACCCATTCTTCTTGCCTTGTAGAAAGTCTAGCATATTGTTTTCATAATCAAGTTATTTGAATAACACAACAGCAATTTAGATTAGGATTTGTTTACACAGCTAAACATGTTGAGTAATGAAATTAAAATGAGCTCTCTGCCTCTGTCACATCTGCAATAGTAACTGGCTTCTTATGGTTGAGTACAAGCCTGCTGCACAGATGTTTCTTGATAAGGTATAAATCAGTGTTAGATGCTGTTTATTGCAGCATTTTTACCACCTTCTTCCCTGAAGGAGGGAATGTTGCCTGCACAGCAACCAGATGTGACCTGCAAGACTGTATGAAATACCATCAGAAGCCAGGTCCCATATTCCACATCAGCATCTGCAATGGCTCATTCAAGTATTTGTCAGATCATTTGAGCATTTCTACAGGCCCTAGCATCATATCACCACCAGAATTTACTCATTATAACCTGCAATGAAAAAGGCAAGCATCCTGTAAAGCAACTGGAGCCTCCAACAGCAGAAGATCCCATTTTAGTTTGGTTTCCTACCTTAAAGGTCAAATTTGTGAGCAGATACTGCTGTTAGAAAGCAAGACACTGAGAGAGATCAAGGCAGCTGTTTTTCAGGGCATTGTAGGTAAGAGTTTCTATTTATTGCCATCCTGATATCAATACTTTGACAGTGACGGGGGAGGAGACTTATCTTCCACTGGTGTCTATGCAATGAGAAGTGAGACAAGGGAGCTTCTCCCCTGGTGAAGGGGGCACAGCTTGGAGCACCTCACTAAGCTCTTCTAAGCTCTGTGGGAGCAAGAGGATCTAACAGGAAAAACTTGCCACTGACCCAGTATTTGTAGACAGCAAAGCCTGGCCCAAGCCACACTGGCTCCTTCTCTGCAGCTGATGAAAGCAACACCCACGGGCTTCGAAGGTAAGAGAGCCAAACTTCACAAGAAGTACTTCTTGGAAGGTTTCTCGAAGCAAAATCTGACATCTCTTATTAAAATTAAATTAAAAAATAAAAGCTGGGAATGGGGGTGGGGTGGGATGGGTTTTTCTTCCCTGAACTAATCTGTGTCTCTGATTTGCTTCACTTGTTACATGGACAGAAGATCCTGTCAACACAGAAATAATGCCAAGTATTTACAGTTTAATGGAACCTAGGGACCAATTAACAACACAGAAAACCACCAGGCAGTGTATTTCTTATCGTAACAGGAGGGAAATCTTGCATTACTGCTGTTCCCCCATTTCCTAAAATAAAGCACCAGCACTTTGTGAATGGTTTCTCAGTAGTAATGTTTATTACCTGCTAGTTTTACCAATGCCCATTTATCAATCGCTTTCTGTCTTCAGTCACAAAACCTCTCTCTCTACTTGGGACCTAAAACCACCCCCCAGAAAAAGAAGAAGAAAAGAAAAAAAACCCAAAAAAAAGCAAGTGTCCTTGGGGCTCCAGAGCAGCAGTGCTAGAACCTGCCCTCCACTCCAAGCTCCCGAACTGCTGACTCCTCAATAGCTCGATGGATGTGATGCACCTCGTCCTGCGTGAGCGTCCTCTCCGGGTGCCGGTAAACGATACGGTAGCAGTGGCTGACCTTCTTCGTCCTACAAAACACAAACCAGGAGAGGACTCATAAATACATCTGCCTGCAAATGCAAATACATGAGGCCAAACACTTACCCTCTGGATCATTTTTATTTGCGGTCTAATTTTGCTCCTGTTGCTTGAAAATCACCTTAATGCTAAGACACACAGTTTGGAGAGGCAGGACTGAGCTGAATTTTAATTCTGGCAGAGGACTTTGCTGAGGTCCACCTTATACCTCAACTTGTATTGTGGTATGGTAGCTTCTTACCAGAGCAAACAGCCCCAGGAGGAGGGCTTCTTACTCTGTGCTATGGAAAGTAAAAGACAAAGGAGAACAGGGAACAGGAATAGAGAAAAGGGAATGATGGGGGAAAGAAAAGTATTTAAGAGTTGCTGGCTAGGTAAAAACAAGTTAATGAAAAATCAGGACAAACCATTGAGTTGAGTAAGAGTGAAAAAAATCTTCTTGCTCTCCATCAAAAGCAGGCAGGAGCACCTAGTTTTTTTTTTTTTTTTGCAAGGCCATCTCTGTAATTGCAGTGCCTGTGTTACTGAATTTAAATGGAAGTTTTGGCATCCTTTTTAGTTTCAAATGGAGCCCACACAGCTTCTTCTTTCAAAGGTGAACACTCCAATGAAAGAGAGAAAATCTGAGGGGGAAAATAATGGGAAACCAGACGGTACCAGGCAGAGGAAGCTTCCAGACTGGCAGAACGCTGCATTTAATGGTGCACAAAGGCAGTCAGCAAACTTTGGGTCATCTCTTTCCTGAAAATTGCTTCACATTAGAACCACATTTATGCTTATGACTATTTGATTAAATCTAAGGTTAGATGTGTTCATCCACAAAGACAACTCTCAAGATACTCATTTCAACCTCAAATCCTACTAGAAACAGGAACAGGTAATTTTTACCTCAGAATTGTTGTTTGATACCAATTTTGTGCCACCCAACAAGGGCGGGAGGTTTGCCCTGCTCCCACTGGCAGTTAACAACAAAAAAAGCTACCTCTAATTAAAGCATTCCTCCCTTTTTGCGTGCTCTGAAGATAAAGCAAGTTAAATCTGGCTAGCACCCGAAAGGGCAAACTGCATTTCATAAAATGTTAAGCTGACTGCAGTTAACTGCTAAAAGCCAGCCAAGAGCTTTCCCTGTGTGCAGGTTAAATGCTGCAGAAAAGTGATCTTTGAGAAAAGAGGGGGAGGTGTAACTGTGGGGAAGGTCTTGCTCTGCTCTGCTCCACCTCTTCAAAGCAGCCAAGAGGACAAACCCAGGGGAAGCAAGTAAATGGAATAACCAGGATTTGGTCAGATGCTACATTGCCAGTGAGAAATTTGAGTAAGAGAGAGGGATAATGCATTGGAGCTCAACAGAAATGATTTTCAAAACCAGGCTGGGAAATATTCTTAGAGCTGGTAGTATTTCAGTTTTTAAAGGTGCTACAGGAATACACCTGATCAAAAATATTTGCAAGTTGCTTTGGCTGAAAACTTATTTAGAAGGTGTATGGTCACAGGCTCAATCCTGAAGTTTTGCAAATATTGGGAATATATCCAATGACTGAAAATTCAATATCATTATTTAATGTGATGTAAACACAAGTTTGCTTAATGTGGATGTAAGCTGTGGTAGATGTAGCTGCAGCATTACTTTGTCACTGGCCTTGGTTAAAGGAAAGTGACAATTACTCCTGATTTAGATGTTTCTGTGTCACCCTCCCTCCATGCTAGAGAGTGGTTCTTTCCATTACAAATTATATATGGCAGACTAGGACACAATATTTTCTTGTGGGTGTTGTGGAAAAAACAGTAGCTTTAGGAGGTATTTAAATCAGGAAAGGGTAGAGCTTGTGGAGAACAGCACGGGACTAGAGATCTGCTAGCTGCAGCTGAAGTCAAGTATTGGTGTGAGAGAACTAAAATGGGGATTGCATTAAATGTAATTAATCTAGATTCAATTTTAGGCAAAAAAAAAGTTGCAACTACTAATATACAGAACTCCACATAACATGAATATTACATTGTATGCTACATTTTTCTTCCCCCTTTTAGCTAGGTTTATTTGCATCTCTGTTAATAATTAGAAAGAAGGAGTATAAGGGTTCAAAGCTATTTGAATAAAAAGACACACTGCAAGTTTCAAAACTTCAAGCATTGTATTCAGAGTACTAACTTTTCAAGGGATATTTGGAAGAGCACTTCTCAGCTCCTCCCTCCCCTAATATTTCTCCTGCTCCCAAATAAAGTATTAAGACACTGTGATCAATCCCTGCCATCAGCTGCAACTGGAAACAATTATTGTCAGCAAATAACACCTTTGTTCATTCAGTTTCTCACTTTCCTTTTGTTCTGCAGAGCCAAGAGTGTTTGCCTACCTTAGAGATGGCTCTGCTTATGCATAATGAAGTCTCTGCTGCATGTTGTGCTGCAGCCTGACGATACAGAAGCAGCGGCTCTCTATCCTGAGAAACAAAATTTTGAGGCCAACACCTGCAACAGCAGCTTCATGAGGTAAATAAAAGAATAAAAAGAAGAAAAAAAAATGTAGAAGCTTAACAGTGAGCATAGGGGGCTTTATTTACCCAAAGTGCACGGCCAGAGAAGTCAGTGTGGCTGCAGTCACGCGGACTGCTCTCCCATTAGGCTTCTGCTGATCTCAGTGTCACAAGTCTCCTCTGCACCAGCCTGCAGCTCCCAGGTAATGAAGCGCAGTGAATACAGGGAAGCACTGCTTAGAGGGAGAAGGAAGACAGGGACTCACTCTGATGACACAGGAGGAAACAGGATACAGACTGTGGACCAACACTGGAGCGAAATAACGCCTAATGCTCCTTCATACGATTTTTGGAGGAAAGAGCTTTGCCTCATGATTTTCAGGAATTGGCACTCAGCTGCCTTCATGTGCTAGGGAGCTGGTCCCTGCCAGGTCAGGGTCACTGTGTGGGCTCCATCTGAAGGTCAGTGTATATATTTGGGTATTTCAGCCTGATACCTAAGCAGAACAAGAAATTAAGAGGTCTTAGTGTGCCACTAGTTGAATAAAATCATCATGAAAACAACCTCAGCCTGGTGCCTGGGCTAGAATGAAAGGGTGTGTTAAGCAACAAAAATTAATACACGTGTGTTAGCTTTCCCTGCATGGAAAACCACTGAAGGATGCTTTAAATGCAATTTGGTTGGAAAGCTGACCCAGAAGCTACCAACAGCAAAACACTTCAGCGTTCTAGGGAACCTGTCTCAGGCATTACATAAGACCAACCACAGGGTCATTTGGTAAACAAAATGTTGTATAAAGAATAAATGCCTGGCATTGGCACTTATCTCTTCCACATGCAATGCCATAACAAGAATGAATATTTCTCCATCCTGTACTGGAAGAGGGAGATAAAAGGGGCAGCACTGAGTGGGAAACCTCTTACCTTTTAACTGTGGTCTACTTTCCATCTGCCTTAAATAAAGCACAGAGGCACAGAGAGTTCTGTATGGAGGTTACCCCTGCTCTTAAGTGGTGAGGACAACACAGAACCAGACATTTTTCCAGAGAGCTGGATTTACTTTGAGGAACAGAAAACTAGAGATGACAATCAGCCACAGCATGAAAGAGCGAAAAAGAGTACCATCCCTTTTGTATCCCGAGCAGTTCACTAAGCAGTACTACTCACCATGATATCTATACTGCACCTTTTCTACAAAATACTATTTAAAATGAAAGATCTACACGCATAGTAGTGCAAGAATTTGAATTTTTTTTCTCTCTGTTAAGTGAGTCATGATAATGAGGTTCCTTGAGGGTATCCCTGGCATGGAAATTTATGTCCTATATGCCCTCAAAAGATTCATCATGTAATTCCCTTACATAAACCTTCACACAGTACTCAGTGGCTGCTACACCCTTCACCGAGATCACACGCATGGAATGACCTCAGGGGAGAGAAAGGCTTGTTTTGTTTGCAACAATGGCCCAAAAGCAGTGATGAGGGGAAGAAACGAATAAACCATTTCATGTTACCAGCATCCTAATTGACAAAGCCATGCAGAGAGCACAGCTTTGGTTTTGCTTTGTGGCTCCAGCAGTTCCAGAATTGTTCACATTTTAAGTGGAAATGGGGCAGAGTATTAAACTGCAAGAAGAAGATGTAATAACCTGTTCCTTTTTGTTTCATGCTTTCAAACCACATCCATCTCTATGATAGTAGGCACAACTGCTAAATATCCTACCATAAATTTTAAACTGACAAATAGCACTCCTTGCTGGAAACCACATCATGGAAAATGGAAAAAGGCTTGTGCTGTATATCTTCTCATCAGTGGCAAATATTTCAATTACCATGGTGATATGCACATAGAATATAGCAGTAATTCTCTGAACAAAGGTCTTTCCAAAATATGCATTCTCATCTGTCCTTTCAAATTCTAATACTTCATCTCTCTGGAATAGCACATTGTACATTGTACTTTTTTTTTTTTAAGGTGATATTGATGCCAGTGAAAGGCACCAGATCACCTCCAGATGAAAGAATTGTTTTAAACCCACAGAAAGCAGGAAATGGTCATTTCTCTTGCATGTCTCCAGCTAATACCCACACCAGCAGAAGGGTGGTTCAGCTTCAAAAATAGTTCAGGCCAAGATATTCACGTTGAGAGTGTCCACTTTCTTGGGTTTTTTTAGTGGTCACTTCAAAAGAGATGCATATTCACTGACTGATGATTGGACCGAAATATTGTTCTATTTCACAAAACTGAGACAGTAATGGACTTTCTGCTCTTTCCTAATTGGACTTGATGAAATCTGTATCTGAATACCAAACCTGAAACCTGCTTGACCTTTTCATTCTTTCTTTAGTATTAATTCCATTTTAAGCTTCTCTCTTCATGTAGAAAAAAAAAAGTCAAAATTCTGTTATTGAGAGATAAAGAGCACAGTATGGGATACAATGCCAAAGGACATAAATTACACCTTCTAGTTAAGATAGTGAAAAGTGGATGAAAAATGAAAGCACTTTCAGCTTCTCAGTCACTGGACGCTGTTAGATAGCCGTAAGTACAATCTAAGTCATTGTCCAGTATTCAAAAACACAGGATTAATTCAAAAGCTTTGATTACTATTTTCCTTTTCTGCCTAAATCTATCAACTAATTTACTGCAAACAGGAACAAATATGAATAGATAAATACTGAAAAAAAAAATCTTTTCCTGCCTGTTAAGGTACTCAGTAAATGTTTAATGGAACAGTTCAAGCAATTAGTTGTGCTTTAGCTGAGCACTTTGGACCATAAAGACCTTTTCTCATTTCAACAGATCACCTTGGTTGCTTGACAGAGGCCAACGAAAGAACTACCATGAGCAGTGCAGGGCTCTCTTCTGCCAGCTCCCAAGCAGAGGGAACTCTTGCAAACAGACTGAGTTATACAAGAAACAGAGAGAGTATTTCCCCTGTGCACTGTTACAGTCCTCTCAGTAACCAGCCAAGGATACAGATAACCCATCTCAGATCCAAGCACTTCCTATTAAAAAGCTCTTAAGTCTCATAGCATCAGAAGTAATGGAATCCATTACATGCAGGCAGCAATGAAATATCACTAGGGTGAAGAAGAAAATCACCATTCCCCATTATGCTAAAAAAATCTAGAGTACCCACAGGATCATAAGCTATCTGTGACACAGACTTTTGCTGCCACCAAAGGGCAGAAAAAACCTACAAAGCCTTGAGATTTGGGATTGTGTTTTTTCTTTTCATTCTAAAAACAGTGACTCATTAATTCCTTGAAGAAGGCAATGATCAACGGTTGTAAAGCAGGTATGAAACCATTTCTCAAGGGGATGGATTCCAGCATCGATGATGGCTGCTTGTCCTCCAGTCTCCATCTCTTTGGAAAAACCATCTATCAAACTCAGGGGACAGAATTTCTACCATATTTTATCAATGCCAGTACTGACAAATCCATTTCATGTGGATTTAAAGCTGGATGTGACTGAGAGTTGTCCCTCTTGCAAGCTGGACTTTGTGCATTCACTTCACATTGGGCCTCTTCTGTTTATAGGGGCTCACCAGTCCATTGAGGGATTCAGTTCAAAATCCTGCTCTAAATCCAGGAAGGTTCAAGAGTGGGCTAGAGGCTGAATATCTTCAGGACTTGCCTAACTTTGAGCAGAGTAACCGCAGAGCGCTCACCATGCCACATAAGTTCAACACTATGCATGAAATGAGTCTCTCAACTTCCCAAGGCTGAGCCTTTGAGCAATGAAAGAAAGCCATGCACACAAAGATCAGAACATGTGCAAACCTGTGAGACTCAGAATAAGGTACAAACCCCTATTTTTAATTCAGGAGTATCACCATTACAGGATACAAGGACTGCACAGGTGAAATAAAGATGGGAGAAAGAAAACTTTCTGATATATACATACAAAAAGCGAAATAACTTCTACCCACTGCAGTGGCAAATAAGAGAATGTTGATTGGTAAAGTACATGAGACTTATTTTTATGTACTAAACAGAAAAATAATTGGATGCTGAAAGTAAGAGAGAAAAAAACAATAGTCTCAGCATGAGACAGGGCAGAATACCTGTTCTGTGAACAGCACAGGGTTTTATTTTGTTTCACTTTCCCTAGGTTTGGCTGAAAAAGGTTCATGTCAAAGGCTTTTCAAAGTCTAGTCTTGTTTTCACCAAAATAAAATGCAAGGAGTAATACTTTTCATTTTTTGCTTAAAAATTGACCACTGGAGACTTAAACACTCTCTAACCAAGCAAACAAAACAAAATAATTTGATTTGGATATTGCGTCTCAGGGGAATCACCATCTAAGTTTCTTGACTTTCTTCTTCCCTGTTTAGTTCAGAAACCATGGCAGGACTGCATTTCCCATGAGAGGCCAAGGCAAAAAGTTCCTGTGATGGATCACCTCCTCTCTCTGGAAAAGAAACTTGGCTGGCATAGCCGATACTGACACACTGAGGAGAACAGAAGCACACATTACCTGGAAGCTCTGGTAGCGCTGGCAGCTGAAGCATTTTGGCTACCAACCAGGAAATTCTTAGAAAAAAATCACATTTTCAGTGAGTAAACCCATAATAAATCAACACATTTTCTGCCACTGCTGGCTCTCCTGCTTTCTCCAAATTTTTCTTGACCTCCTAAATCCCTGGTAATTTAGCAGTGGAAGAAGGCATCTCTGGCAGCAACAGGGTCTGTGGTTCTGGCAGAACTTTGTGACTTGGGTATCTTATTCACAGCCCTGTTGTGACCTTCCAGGGCAACTGGCTGTACTGGAGAGGATGACACAACCTGTTTGCAAAGAGCAGCTCTGGAAAACACACTTTGTAGAGTTGTGCTTCTTGTACAAAGACATTGTATTCATCTCCCTCTGAGCCACAGCGTGTGAGTACGAGGATGCAAGAAGCTTTGGTCCTCCTTCTGTCAAACAGTGATGTTAATAATTCCATCCCTGGTCCTTAGCCACAGCAGGATCACTCTAAACCTTCCAACCACTGGCAACTACCTGTACTTGAGTGACAACCTATCCCAACATTCTGAACAAATCCAACATGAGAGGCGAACCTGGACTCTTTAAAATGCTTTCTAAAATATTTATAATAAAAATGTTAAGTGTGATACCTTTTCAGTTCTTCTGAGTGAAAGATCAAAGACAAGAAGTATAAATATTTAGCAGTTTTTTCTGCCAACTAGATGTTAATACTAAAGGCTACAAAAAGTATTACTAAAAATAACATTGCTGTCAAATTAAAACATATTTCATAATCAAGTAGATAGGGAATTTATATGAGAATTTAAAACAATTCATTCTCCTAAGAAATGAAGATGGATGGCAGTGACAGCTGGTTTGGATGTATCTCCACTGAGCACTAGTAGAAATCAGGGTCTACATAACAGACAAGTGCATGGGAAGGCCTGAATGCTGTTTTAGACTCTTACATAGATTTCATCACTGAGTTAGTGGTTTTGTCCTTGCCAGGAGGTAGGTGTTCAAGGTCCTTTTACACTTGTGAGTGAGAGTAAAGATGGACACAGCTCTGGACTCAGATAAGAACCTAAATGACTTGTCCAAGGCCCCACTGAAAACTGATGAGAGAGGGGGGGCTTGGACAAGTGCAGTCACAGACCCTTTGAGTTACTCTTCTTTCAAGTTACCCTTCCCATTCACCCACACTTCAGTCATCCTTCTTTACTGCAAATCGTACAACAATCCTGGAAACCAAAACAGGCAGGGCAGGAAAAAGCAACTCATCCAATACAGAGTGGACAGGGCAAGGAAGCGTGGAGAGACAATATCAGGATAACCAAATAGGCTGTTGCTTAACTGATAAACCAAAGCCAAACCAGGAGAAAACAGGATGGGAACAAGAAGTCACCAGGAACAACTGAGTTAACCTGAGACTAGAAGACAAGAGGGACTTTAAAACAGAAAGCAGAAGTTAAAGAAATAACTTGCCCATTTTTGGTTTTTTGTTTTTTTTTTTAGGAAAAGCCACACATTCAAAGCACCTGCCCCACTGGTCAGCACCAGAAGGCAACTTAAAAACATTTGTAGCTCTGTGTGTGCAAATAGAGGGAGTTTCTCAATGGGACTGCTTACAGTATCTGTCAAAGCTGGTGAACACCCTGTAGCCACTTGCACAATTAAGCGTTGCTTGCTATGTCCTTCCAGTTCATAAGTTATTTTTCCTCTCAGAATTGTCAGGTTTTACGAGCCTTAATCTGGCTAACTGGATTTGTTTTGGAGATGCAGAAATCCACCACTTTCCCTCCCTGAGGGCAGAGTGGTTCCACACTGACAGCCACAAGAAACCTGTTCTCATCCTTTTTCTGACAGCTGCTGCCTTGGAAGGACAACTCAGAGAAAGTCCTCAGAGTAAGGAGAACTACTGGCCAGCAGATTAAAGTACTGTTAACACACTGGAAAACTGTTAGGCTTTTCTCTTGTCAGATCCCATTTATACAGGCAATACATTTGGACCATGATGAGAGACAAAGAGTCTGGATCTTGTAGGTGAGGTTTTCCTGGTTATTTTGAATGGAACAATGGGGAAAATATTGCAGCACTATTGAAACTAGCCAAAAGATGACAGAATATGCCAATGAGGTGCACTGAAGTCAGAACTTTCACAGCTGTCAAAATGAGCATTTGTTTGGAAAACTCTAGCTGCCATTTTTGGCATGTTGCCCCCTTAATATTATGGTTGCTCTTTATGAAAATAAAAAATGTGTATATGATAGGAAGTATGCATAGTGCACACCTCCTACAGTGAGATAATATGAGCATCATGCAATAAGACACCCTGTGAGCATGAAGATTAAGAGGTCAGGGCACAAAATGAAATGCTTCATTCTGTGAGTAAAACAAGATTATTGGTCTGCCACTCAAGAAAGGAAAGCAAGCCATTGAGGCATTACACTAGGAAGATCAAAACACCATTTTTGCTCTGACTTTACTAAAAAAGGCCAAGCAGTCCTCCCACTAGCAGGAATTAGTATCAACAAAGAAGGAATAAGATCTCAGCCCAGAATAGGGATTTCACAGGGAGCATCAGAGTAAACCAAATGTTCTCAGATTGTCCAAGACACGAACTATGCCATAAAGCACTTCAGGAATGAGTGGAAGAAATCTCAAGGCTGCTATCAGTTGTCTTTGAGAGTTCACAGAGGACAAGTAAGATACCAAATGTTTCAAAAAGGTGGAGTGCTTATTTTTGGAAATGGAGAAAAACTCCAAAGCTAGGAAGCCATAGAAACTATGAACCATTTGTTTTTACTTTAATTTCCCAGAAAAACTCTGATGTAGCTAACTATCTCAGTTAGTGGGAGCATGGTGCTAATAATGCCAAGATTGTGGGTTTGATCCCTGTATGGGCCATTCACTTAAGAGTTGAGCTTGATGCTCCATGTGGGTCCCCTCCAACTCAGATTATTCTGTGAATCTGTGAAATGATTTGTAAGCACACAGTGGAAATGAAAAGAAAAAAGTAAAAAAATAGAAAACATGGATGTATTGATTAAATCTAGTTGAAACAACCTAATTTCCATATATATTCTATAAAGGGATAACAGGCTAATAAATCAATAATCAGTAAATGAAATGATAAATTGCAGGAAGTAGTATGGAGAGCAGGTGCATGTGTAGGTATGTGCATCTTCACAGGGAGTAAAAATGGTCTAAGATCAACGTGTCACAAAACATGGTTCCACTGGCAGTTGCAAGCGCTTTCAGACAAACTGCAAAATTTTAGGAAAACAACTTAAGCATTATAATGAAAATGAAAAACGCAAGAAAAATACTAAATCCAGTTCATAAAATTAGGTATTAAAAATCTATCTTCCTAAACGTTTTGCCATAGAGGGAACTACAAATAGATAGATGAGAAAACTGGTGATCGATACTGATGATTACTACAAAAAGGTGATCTTGCAAGTAGCTGTAGCACTTGTCAATAATCTGTTGTTCCTGGGAGTAGTTATCCCCAGTTCAGCCAAATCTGAAGGATCATTCTTGTAGGGTTCTTCAACCTGGCTCCTGGATGATGGAGTACTTTCACTAATGGAAGAGGTGACGCAGCAGAAGTGTTTGTTAACTGGCATATTACATTAAGTTGGGTAAAATACTAAGTATAACTAAAGACAAGGTTAGAATAATCCTGACAAACTGAAAAAGCTGGAGGATACAGTTCAACCAGACCAGGTGAAAGCTGGGCGAAAAGCAGCACTGCACAAAGCATCTCAGAACCACACAGAACCATGAGCTGAAGGTGAACCTGTGATGTTGCTGGACAACACAAGTTACAAGGCAAGACTGAGAGAATATAGGTGGCTCAGCCTAAAGAACAGAAAGCACGAAGACATGCTTTAAATACCTAAAGTGCTGCTGCACAGAGTTAGGTACTAATCTTTCATCAACATTCACAAGCAGCTGGAGACAAAAGTAATGAGCTCATATTCCAGAAATGTTCAGCTTGAAAATTCTCTCGGAAAGGTGGTTGGAGTCCCCTTTGCTGGAAGTCTTAAAGGACTGGTTATACAAGTGTCTGTCAGGAATGCTATAAGTAGAGCTGATCCTGTTTTGGAGTAGGAGGATGAACTAAGTGGCAGTACTCTTCAACTCTTTAGCATAACATAATGTAACAGTCTTTAAAATGCAGAAAGTTACTTGAGTAGCAAAGATAGCTCCCTACAGTTCCAGCTTAACACACATCCCATATTTGTTTAACACCCTGAAAGTGATGTAACCTCTTTAGGACAGCAGTCCTATCATTAACCTTACAGGCCAATGTTGAAACAGGGCATATAGGAAAGCAAAGTGCTGCTCAGTTACCTTTCACTTAGTCAACAAGGAAAACAAACAAAACAAACAAGCAAATCACCCAGAAAAGTCCACTCTATACAACATCATCCTAAAGGGGGAATGTCACTCAGCTCCTTGTCCCATTTGCTTCGGGGATGAGAGATGCCTTAGGAAAGCTCTAAGGAACAGCCACAGAAGATGCTGCGTATCTTTGATAGGCTGAACTGCATTCTTTCTTTTAAACATTTCTGAGTTTATATCAAGAGGTTAACCCTTTGCTTTCAGCTTTCCAAGTTCATATTAAACCACAGACAATCTTAAAATAAGGGCACGGTCTTTCTTCTAACAAAACAGTGTTGCAAAAAACCTGTTGAGATTCTTCGCCCCAAAGCAATTTTGGGACGTCCAGGGACTAGAAGACATCTGAGACACCAATCCTGAAATCAAGATTGCCTGGTTGGTCCAAATCTGGGGACTGTGGCCTTCTGACACAGAAGCTGATCAACTTTATGCCCTGCTGCAGGTGATGAGACTGAAAAACTACAGAGGAAATGGGATGTCCTAGGATATATGGCAGATCAGCTAATCTCATAATAGAAACACAGAAATCTCAGCTCACGGAGCCCCCAGTACAATGCTCTGAATAAGCAGCCATGATTCCCTCCTATTCCTACATGTTATCTTGGCCTCCCCATTCTCATTCACTCACTGTTCTGTATTCACTTACTGAGCCTATTCCTTATGTAGGTAATAGCTGTGAGGAAGGAGCTGCCTCTCATTTTACTTACCTATGCTGCCTTCCACAGCACAGAATGAGAAGCCACCATAACAATCCCATCTACTTGCGTAAGAATATGTGTATGTAAGTGTGTATATCCAACTCAGAATATTTTGTGACTCTCTGATACATTCCTAGCCATTGCTGGAAAGGCTAGGTTTTTTATTAACCTTCACAAGTTTGCTTGGACTGATAAGACCACTAGTTTTTGGGAATCCTTGATGTTTACTAAATCACTTTCAGGGATTAAATGCTGACCTCATAAAAGTGCCATTGCATGTGTGTTCTTCTGTTCTTACATGAAATACGAAGTTGCCAAGGAACAAATAAACTATTTATGACTTATCCTGTACAGTAACAAAGAATGGCTTAATGGGGGCACATACGACTTCTGAACATACTGCAGTCTGTTCTTCCCTGAACTAAAGAGTCTCTTAACCAAGTTTAAGATGTATACTCTCCTTTCCTCTCAAAAAGAGATCACATTCTTGACATGATTCTCTGAATCACAGAAGAAAGACGCACGTGCCGCAGGTTCCTGCACCACAGTCCCACAAAGCTGCCTTACTTGTAGGTAATTCAGTGTCGGTCACACAGAGCAACCATTAACTCAGATTGCTGACTGAAATGAACTCAAGTTATTCTTACATTACTGACTGTAGAGTTATAGAAGACAGGACTGCTATTATACATTAGATGTATACAATTTGATGGCATGACCTTAAACACCATCATCTCTGCTGGTAGAACTTCTTCATTTGAACTACAGTAACATAAAAGGAAGGAGACATTCCTTCTGAGATTATAGGGAGTTACACCTGAACAGTAGCCCTGCCAACTGTCCTCTCCATTGAGATCAGCAGAGTTTTTTTCTCTACTTTGCCTAATTTGACACACCTAGCCAGGCTGGCTGGTGTTCTAACATTATGTTTGAAAACATACTCAGTACCAAACAATTTGAAGATTATTGGGCATTCGGTGCTGAGAGGGTTGCAGAGCTATTCATGCACCCTTCTGCATCCACTGTGTCTCTCCACTGAACTCACATGGACAAAGTCCCCAGCCAGTGACACCTTCTCTCTATAGAGACTGCTGAACCAACACAGGTGCCACGTGTGTTCATTCAGTGAGAGAATATACCTCCCTAAAATGGAAGAGACGTCAGAAGTTCTGCTGTAGCCCTTATTGAGAAGAAGATGGAGACTAGAATAACCCTGTAACATTTTGCGATGTAGTCTCTACCAAAAGGTGAAGAGACAGAGACAGTTTGGACAATTCAGTGAAATCAGATTGCTGAGCAGCATGAAGAGAGACATCTGCAGAACTTGTTCCTGAAACCCACACACTTTTCATCCATAGTATATCATGATACTTGACACTACTGTGATTTTTCTTTAGCATCCACTTGGGAAAAGGTTAAAAGGATCTCACTCCTGACTGCAATAACCCCATCATAGAAGTTGAAGCACCAGTTCAAAGCACAGGTTGCATGGGCTTGGATAGTCAAAACATTTATAAGCACTTCTAAGCTGGATGAAAGTTTTCTTATATTACTGGCACATCTGCACTGGCAGGGACAAATTTAGTCTCCTGTATCTCAACAGATCTCAGTTCTGATGCTGTATATGTCACAACACATTGCAGAAACTCCACAGGGAAGCATGGAAAGAATCTGGATGAGGCTCAGCATCCATCTACAAAGCCCATGGTTAGATCCATACTGTGTTGGATCAATCTTTCAGTTTTGTTGCTGTTGTTTTTGTTTTTTAAAGGTTGAGTCTGTATCTACTTTTTCTTTCACAAACTGGGTAAACATTTCAGTAACACCTGGGTGAGGCAATAAAACTGAGCAGCAGTGCTGTTTGCACAAATCCTCCTCCAATCCCTTCCCCACGTGCTTCTCAGATTTGCCCTACTGTACCTAAATCAGCACATCTGCCTGAGTGGCTGCACATGTGAGGAACCATAATAATAAGCTGAAATAGGGTTGAAAAATGACTGAATTCCCAATCTGAGTCACTGAATGGCCTCCCCAGACACTCTGCCAGCACAGTGCCGGGGTAAGAACAGCACAAAGCAAGACTTAGGCTGCTGAGAGAAACACATGTGGAAACAAGGGCTAAAATCACAAGCTGGTAATTCACTGAATCCACATAAACAGTAATGCACATCCTCCTTTCTTCCCCAAGTTCACGTAAAACTGTGCTATGCATCAAAATGAGACTCAGATATAAGGGAGAGGAAAAAAAAACTGTCTGGATGTCCCCAAAAGTTGCTGAGTCAAAGCTCCTGACCTATTCCCACTGAAGGCAATGGGATGACATCCCTTTCTGCCAACTGAGGATTCAGCTGACGTTTCACAAAACAAGAGGGACAGGTCCCTCGGTAGCAATGTTTTCAAAACTGATGAGCAGAAGCAGCCAGTCAGATCCTCTTCTTAAAAAATGATGATACACCAGTTTAGTTAGGAAATGAATGAATGTGTTCAGGACAGCATGAGAAGAGGTAAGCAAAAACTGCTATGACAGCTGAACTTTGCAACACTGCAAAGTCTTTTGCCATCAGATAAGCCTGAGATCAGTGGTCTGAGCCAATCTTAGGTGTGTAGGGTCCCTTCACACACCTGTGTGCTTGGGCCTCTGTTCTAGCACAGACTTCATTCTGTGCTGGTGAAATTGTCCCTTCTGACAAACATAATGCACATCCTCAGAAAGGAGGACTCTGTAAGCTCATTCTCAGTATTTCATCAAATATAGCAAAAATACTTAAGAAGTTACAGCCATTAAATACTAATCTGTTCAAAATCATTGCCTTGAACTATTCCCCTGTATGGTGGGTCATCAGCCCAAGCTGACTGGTGGCTTTTGGACATTGAAAAACAAGGTTGGAAAAAAGTAGGGTGTGGGGATCAAGACTTGGAAATATTAACAGTGAATCACTCCTTTGCTGAGAGAAAGCATGACTGCCTTTAATGAACAGTTACATGGAGGATGTGAGATTATCTAAGTGGGACTGTTACGAAATTTAACTATGAGATACTTTGAGTCATGGTCTATAAAGCTGCTAACTGGGTTTAGTAAGTTGTTGAGTCATTACCATATAAGACTAGGCTGCTCTGAAATCCATCTGGCTAGAGGCATTGAGTGGTTTGCCTTTGGTTAGAGAAATGGAAACAAGCACACTTGCACATGAATTTTCAAGAATAGAAAATTAATAATAATAAAAAAATTAGCCACAATTACACACTAACCACACTAAAAGTATTGTGCCATTTTTATTTTAATTAAAGCTGTCCTGAGACTGAGAATTAGCAGGAATGAAATTAGCATGGATTTTTAAGGTTCTGAGAAAAAAATACAGTACATTCTCTGCACTTAAGTATCTCTTATGACATCAACTCAAAATAAAATGAGGACTGGGCAGAAGGATGCTGAGTACTACATATAAATCACTGATCTTCCACCTTTTAGAACATCTTCACACTCAAACTGAGATGCTAAACCAGCTTAGAACTCGACAGAAAGAAAAGAAAAAGAGAAGGATTTTAAAAACCACCACTACAGATCTAATTCATTCTGGAGTAACTACTCCAGCAAAGACCCAGGGCTGAGCTAGTCAGACAACCCTTATTATCTTTCATCTGAAGAAAGTGTGATTAGTGGAGGAAATGTCACATTTACACTTAAAAATTGTTTCAAAGGCAACTTGTATCTTTTGGCACAATTCAGCCACTTAAAAAATACTGCAAGAGAAAGAGGCAGATATAGCAAAGAGCACTCCTTTTTATGACTTCTCACCCTTGTATTAAGCCACAGGTTCAGCTTGAACATTCAGTGTCTCAGCAGTTGGCATTTCGCAGGCAGCAGGGCAGAACTGCTCTCTATTGAAGCTCAGGGATGCAGTGCCAGGGCTCCCAGAGATGAAGGCTCCCTGCACAGAGCCTGCCCCTTGGAGCACCAGACTGTGGTGCAGCACAGAGCAGCAGGACATGGAGCAAGCAGGAACTGCACCCTCTTCAACCCCTCTGCTGTGAAAAGGGAGAGATGGTCTCTGCAGCTGCTCTACAGTAGGAAGGGGACAAACGTGGTCAAACTGGATGGAGGAGGAGGAACATTTACTAACAAACACGTCTTCAGAGACTTTCCTCAAAGGTCACATTGACAATATCACATACAATTGAGTTTCTTCTGAAGATGTCCATGCACACTCACCACCAAAAGATCCACACTATTACTCCCAAGTGCAATGCTGTCTTGAGCAGTGCAACATTCATGATCATTACACATGGACACTCTTACAGCCCTTATGGGTTTTGTGGTTGGGTTTAGTTTGGTTTTTGGATTTTTTTCCTTTAAATAGCAACTACTCTCAGTCTTCTTTTTCTGGCTTTTCACCTTTTTTTTTTGTCCCCCTTCTATTTCCATTTTGGCTTGGCATTTGCTGACATTTAGCTGTGAAGCCTGTAAGTGGAGCCAACTAAAGTTTTGCGGGAAATTCGAAGGAAATGAGATGTAAAACTAACCAAGAAGTACTTTCAGCACAGAAGTGTAACTTCATGGTCACCCTCACTTGTAACCCCCTGGAAACATCACACTAACCGAGAAGCACAGGAGCTTGGAGAGGATTCACAACTCCACCTCTTTTGGAGAGTTTGTATTTGGCACCTCTCTTTCAGCTTCATGTTACTAGGACCTTTGACATCCCCCCGCCTTTTTTTTTTTTTACTTTTCAACCCATTTAACAACCTTTGATAAATGGAGGACCCTCCACCATTACATATTTCAAACAGAATATCACAAAAGATCAAGTTGATCTAGATGAATTTGATCTATCCACACTAAAATTCTGATGGTAAATGACCACAGCTGCTAAATTTGACTTATGGCATAAAGTCCCTATGCCTTCCACTCACTGGGCTGCAAAGGTTACGACTGTAAGAGTGAATGGACTGGGATGAAACTGCAGAGACTTGTTTCCATCAGGAAATGAACCAAA
This sequence comes from Cyanoderma ruficeps, assembly GCA_008694505.1. NCBI lineage: Eukaryota > Metazoa > Chordata > Aves > Passeriformes > Timaliidae > Cyanoderma > Cyanoderma ruficeps. The sequence goes on along the minus strand of VZDJ01007755.1, from coordinate 54,292,763 downwards.
CCATACTTTGCTGAAAATTTATCTTCTCCTGTGTTACAAACATACCAGCTCACGCACAGTAACCATGATGTTCACTGGGTTTGCCATTCTGTTCAGGACAAGCACACCTGCCTTCCCTCTGCCTTCTCAAGTGAGCAGAAACCAGGCACACTTGGTTTCAAGAGATAGCAGCACTGAGAGCAGGTTCAAGGAAGCACAGGACCAACAGAGAAGAACCAGCTGGTCTTTTGCTAGGAACCAAGAAGAGTATCTCAAGAATTGCAGACAAAGCCAAAAAATGAAATTTAAGTGTATTCATATATTGTGATGCTTGAGCTACAGAGAATTATTGAGTTACCATTCATCAGCTGAGCTGCTGAAAGCAACTATGTTCATGTTTCTACCATTCCCCCAATACAATAAAATACATTAGCATTAAGTGGCTCCTGTATAAAATATTTCAGAATGTGAAAACTTCCAAGCTATGCAGATGAGCAGAGAGGTGGCAATTCATTCAGCTACAAAAATGGGATCAATTCCAATTACAAGTTCATACTTTATTTATTGCAGCATCGCCTGCCTAAACTAACATATCCATCTCTGATAAACATCAGACATCTCTGACTATGGCTGGATATCGAAGCGGAAGCAGAGCCTAGTAGGACAGTGAGTGACAAGGACTTGCTGAATGTCATTCAATGAATCATTTAACTTCTTTGCAAGTGAAGAGGAATGCAGAATCTTCACTCAGCCTCACTAAGAAGCTCAATTCAATAGAAACTCCCATCCAAATAAAGGGCTTCAGAAATCTCTGAAGAATGAAATACAAGTATTTTACATACCTGGATTCCATGTGCAGGACCATCCCTGTCAGTACCTGTAGTCCTGCTGCAGGACTGCTCAACTCTTACATGTTAGACAATGTGCCTTCTGAAGGGTAATCTGGCAGTGTGGAAACACAGGCTGAGACAAAACTTCAGCTATGAACCTCAGAAAATAAAGAGGGTAAAACTTTGTGCATAAATGCTTTTCAATATATTGATTGAAGTAATATATTGTGTGTTTAAGTTTCCTCTTCATCAAATATTTCAATAGAGAAAAACCCAGTCTGTTGTGAAACAACAGGGTAGACTGGATGGGTGGTTTATCAGACTTGAGAGCAGTGACTAGCAGCTGATCTGTCACCCTCAAGCTTAACAGGCAAAAAAAAGTCTGTCTCCCTTCATCCATCACAGTGTAAAGAGCGATAGGTCTGAACACAGATATGATTAATCTAAACGGCAATCTTTGATAAAGCAATGCCTGCAAAGGTTACCTGCAAAACTGAAAGGCAGCAGCCAACTGTTTTTGCACGAAAAGGACAATCTCCAAGAGAAGATAAAGGGTATCTGTGTGACTTTCCTGCCAGACATCCTCCAAAGCCATGGACTATTCTTCCACCCACAGCAAATACCACAGCCTTTTCATCTGGAAATAACAGGTAGCAAGCTCTGCAAGAGCAGCAGCCCTTGCCCTCACTCCTGTGGCAGCACCATGCCTGCCTTGTGGCCAGACAGCTGGTTGTGCAGGCAAACAACACCCACTCAGTTGATGCACAACCCTCCCACCCTACTGGGTTTTTTTGGAGGACAGGTTCTCAGTTAAATCTGTCCCCTGATTTGGATGCCATAACACAGAGGATGGCATGAATGAAGGAGTGAAGACTGGGGATAGTTAATGAAAACACAAAACCACAAGTTTTTGGCACGGTCCATGATCGTGGTTCCAGGGCCAATCCCAGAGAATCTGCCAGCTCAGCTCCTACCTGCCTTGGGCTCTCCAAAGCAACTGCTAACTCAAGATGTGGGTACCACCAGGGACTGATGCTTGACCGTCTTTACCTGACCTTTCTTAAGTTTGACTGAAAACTTCCATGTGAATTACTGCAATGTGAATGATACTGCTAGCCTGTAACCCGCAAGAGAACCAAGAGAACACTGAGCTGGATTCACCTTGCAATACATTTACTTTTGTAAGCAATCCTTTTTCTGTTCGTCATAGTTACAGAGACTTATGGGAGACCAAGTAGAAGTTTGTGGGATTTGGGATGTTTGTCCGGCTGGAAGCATAAGAGAAACTAATTCATTCGTGTTTTCTTTCCAAAATGCAACAGCCATCTAGCAATCTTAAAATAGTGTCATTATTAAACAACTGATCACAGGCGACCATGGGGATGCCCACACACAGTAAATTTGCCCTGCTGCTTCCTGGGAAACTTTGCAGCCTGTGCCAGGGTCTGTACTGCTGTGTTAGACTGCTCCCTGTTCTCAAACTAGCTCATGCACAGGCTTTCTAAAAGCAAGGCAAACTCTTTATTTAGATCTTCCATTTCCATTTCCATTTTTAAAGAGACAATTGTGATTTTCCAAATAAATAACAGAGCTCAAAGAACACATACAAATATTGAAATTGAATTTGGTGGAAACAACTATGTATCTTGGTTTAACTTTCACACGGGTAGAATTCAGAAAGACAAAAAACCCAAGTACTTCCAATACTTTCGTGTTTGTTGAAAATTGCCAATAATTTTTGTTGCAAAAACATTTTCCTTCCACTTTCAATGTTCCTCTGAGACAAGAGCAAAAATAGTTTAACTGTGAAAATGATCCATTTTACAGGCATCAAACTATTTTTAAATCCTACTCCTCAGTCTGCTCCTCTATGCCTAGATCATTGGTAATTTATTTATGAAATTCCCTGAGGAAGGGAGTGTGCAAAGGAAAGGTAGGTGGGAAGCAAAAAAAGCCCTACATATATATATATGTGTGTGTGTGTGTGTATGTGCGTGTGTATATATATATATATGTATGTACATATATTTATTCCCTGGAGGGGAAGTTACTAGGTGTCAAATTCTGACCTCTGACACAACACTCACTACTAGCATGGTTTTGCTGAAGTCCATGAGATGCCCAGTACCACCATGACAACCAGAACCCAACCCTAACGCTGAACATGCAGAATTAGGGAGGAAGCAGCCGACCTAAGTGTCACATCTGTCTATTCCATGACATAAACCATGGTAAGGTCACAGGAAAATCAGTCAAGGGGTAAGTAGGAGGGCACACTCACTGAGTGCACTCGAGAGGAAAAGGAGTAACACCACAAAGTTTGCAGGTGGAGGGAGGTAGGTAAGCTGAAGGTAAACTGATAAGGGAGATGTGTGATGTATTGAGGGTCACTTGACGCACTCCCTGAAGCTGGTAACCATAACCAATATGCATTTAAGTCTTAAAATTGGAGCAAATCCAAGAGGGATATGATTGGAGGACTGGACTGGGCTCCTCCTCTGTTCAACAGAAGAAAATCAGGTGATATTGAGATTAGCTCACTACCAGGCTTTGGTCCTTCTGTGAGCCTCTTTTTCTTTCTGGTACACTAGGAGAGTGGGTGGCTGTACGGCTTTCCTCCTGCTCCTTTGCAGGGACAGTGCTGCAGAAAGTATTCTTTGTGAGGGGGAACTACACATGTACTCCTTTAAAAGGCACAAAACTACTACAGGATCAACAGCTTAAAGACAGCTAATAAACCTTTAACTTCAGTACTGTCTTTAAGTAGGAGCCTTGTGAAGCTATGATCCTATATCAGGGTGCAAAAGAAGCAAACTTCACTTCTGAACATCTGAATGACTCCAGGCACACCTGTCAAATGTGGGTGTTAAGAATTCCTGTCTGTATAAGGTATTTCCTGAAATCCAGAATGAAAATATTCTGTTAGTGGAATACAAGTCCAAGCTCATGTTTAAAGCAAGAACTGTTGATCCCAAATCAATGAAGCAGAAGATTTTCATTACATGGAGCACAGAAGGAAATGCTTGTCAGATACCTCTCTGGAAAATTTCCTTACAGGAGCAGGTCTGTGTCCACATAGAGAAAGGGCCTGTTTTTAGGAAAATATTCCATACATTTGTTTTGATGAACTGCCCTGGAGCTTTTCTGTATTGGTTTTCCAGAGGAGGAGGTTGTACAGAGTACTGTTCCGTAAAGAGTGCTACCGCTAGTAGAAAAACACGAACACTGAATGCACATTTTAATGTCACACAGGACACAGTTTCAACTATGGCAGCAAGAAAGGTAGAGTGAGAGGCATTTCAGAGCCTGTGCACCCCTTTACAAAGGCAAAAAACCAGACAAAAGGAAAGGAATTTAAATTCCTGCAATGCGAATTCTCTCTCTACTCTGGGTAGAACGAGGTGGCGCGAAAGCACAAAATCAAAGCAAATAGACTTGTTGAGAAAAGACAGGGAAAAAAGCATGGCGACTTAGCTTTCTAACTCCAAAGAGAGGCATAAACCTGTGAATTTCCACCTGTGAAATTCTCAAAATCCCAGTCCAGGGTTTCAAATCTGGCCTTTGGGAAAGGCCAAGCCCAAAGTCCTGCACCCACATGGTATCTAGAGAAACCTGATCTCAAAATGTGAGAAGAACCAACCTCCAGTCATTCCCTCTTCACATGAATTTCACTCAGGCAGTAACCACCCCCATTACAGTGCTGGCAGCAAGAGCCCTTTCACAAGTGTTTGCTTCCCTCCTGCAAGTAGCTCACAAACATGCTCCTGACTAAAAATGCTCTCTTTGTCAAGACAGCAATTTTTTCTTTTTGAAGACCACCAGAAAGACTTTTCCACAGTTTATTGTGGAGACAGAGGGGAAATGGACAGTTAAGGTGGCAATATCATCTGCTGTTTGGATGAGTTTAGTGTGTGTGCATCAGGATAAAAAGCCTAAGCACCAACTTGTGGAGGCTGCCTCCTGCACTTCAGCCCCTAGATGTAAGAATATATTTCACATGGATGTTCAACACACTTTTCTCTCTGCCTGCCATCTATCCCAAAGCTGTTTTATTGGCTCTAATGACATAACCTCCCTACTTAGCTATGCAAGGAAGCACATGGGCTATGAAATCGACTTCCACTGCTGGTTTGGATTCTTCTGCTAATTCATATGGGGTTTAATTCCATGCCCTTTAGGCTTATAATAAATATCACCCTTGATAAACCAGAGCAAGAATTAAGCTAATATTGAAAGAATCTGTCAGGCCACTTATTTATTGTTTTAATTTTATGACTGTCTTGATGTAAATCGTAACAGACATTGGCTAGGACCAAACAGAAATCACTAAATCACCCAGTGTACTAATTCAATGGGAAAGCAGAAAAAGTAGTATATTAAGCACGTTACAAATGAAGTTGTTAAATGATTCATTACTGGTTTTGAAATGTATTTTGTTGAGTTACAAATAAAACTAAAAACCTACCCAATAAAGCAGTATCTATTTTTCAGGACACATATGTTGGACTTATCTTCTGCACAATCAAGGCATTCTTTTATTAGGACTTAGATAAAGTGTATCTAGCATATTCTATGCTGTTAAAAATTGTCTTTGTTAAATACTTGGGTGAAGAAATACAATTGTATTCCTATTCATATTCAAGAAGAATTTACTTTGTGTGAATGTGGAATTTACTTTCATTGTGTACACCCTGCATAAGAATCTGATCTGCAACTTGCCATCATCTTCCCCTCCCTCCCTCTAGGTTCACTAAGAGCTGAAAGCATGTATCAGCTCACAGGATCAGACCCAGAGCTGGACATGAAAAACTGTTAATTAATTATTAATATTTTCTTTGTAAAACAAAAGTACCAGTCACCCAGAGGAGAATTTTTTTGCAGTTTTACCAATTCAAGTGGATTTGTTGAATGCAATTACAGATTATCTCTGATAATCCAGTTTGCTTTTCTGTGAACCCAACACAGAGCAAAGGGCTGAGGAAGGAAAATAGATCAGGATTCAGGCTGCATTTTAAATGCTCAGCTGTTGCAGTTACTGATATTAAGAATGTCCCTTTAATGAGGTCAGCATTTATGAAAACTGTGTAGTCACATTTACATGTTAGTCAAAGCTAAACTACATTGGTAACACCTACTCTCTGGGGTAAAAGTTTTCAACACTTCCATGACAGTATTAAAAAAAAAAAGTTAATGAACAAAGGAAAAGAAAGAGAGATGAAAATAAATAAATAAATAAATGGAAGAAAAGAAAGAAATTAAAGAAAGAGTGTTCAGAATGTCAGAGCTATTTTCATAAGTCTCTCTTTGTCACCAAAATCAGAAAAAATGGCCAATCCCTTTCCCTGTTAGGCCAAGGGAACTCCCCAACAGGCGACTCACTTTTCATCTTTGAAGAAGAACAAAAAGAGAGAAAAAAGTCACCTGGAAACTTTATCTTTGCAATCAGATGAGGAAAACTATTCTGTGATCTCTTAATGTCCCTGTGCTCCTGAAATGAGGATAAAATGTTGTAGAAGATGTTTCAAAACTTCTCTTTCACTGTTGCACTGGGGTTCACGTGCTCCAGCTTCACTGGCAGTCTGCTCAGGGAAAAAAGGAAAGCTCATCCTATCATGTCCCTGATGGCATACTGTTCTCTGAGGGAAGGGACAACACAAGATTTTTTTGTACTAAAGTCTAAAAATACAGATCCAGATTTTCTCCTTTAAACATAATACCTGGACACATGCTTTCATAAATGGACCTAATTGTGGAGAAACTTTTCACTGGGAAGCACCCTGCAGTCAAGCTGTTTTTTAGAACTCTGGGACAGAACATGCCAGGGGTTAAAAGGCACAGGCAATCTCTGCTGTATTAATGGCCTTCACAGAGCCCAGTGATGGCTGGAGCCAAGAGCATTCCTCAATGCAGCTGTCTCTGTCAGCCTCTGTAACCCCACAGCAATGCCAGAGGAGAGGAGGTAACATTGGAGAAGAGACAGCTGCAGCAGTGATGCTGAGAACTCCCCCTTTAAAACACTCTCGAGGCCATTCTGGTTTGTGTCAGCTCTCTTCCTCTGCCTCAACCACCCCAGCTGCTGATGAGGGGTTCGCTCCAGACCCCTGACCATCTCAGCAGCCTTTTGTGGGATTTGCTTTGTTAATGTCTTCCTTGTACTGCTAAAAATCAAAGTATTTGACTGAGTGGACCTTTCTGTGAAAAGGTATTTTTGAGCTGAAAAGAAACCCCAAATTCTGTTCGTTTCCATACAGTAGATGCTTCGGTATTTGAAAGGCCTATTTGCCCTTTCTGAGGGATTCCATTCTCTCCTGCTGCAGTGAGATGCCTTTAGGCTCTGGCTCTAAATTCAGAATAATGTGGAAGCTGCAACCATGTTTCCTTCAGTTTGTATCCTTGCACTGCCCAGTATTTTCACATCACATTAATCTTTGGTTCCGTATCACCTTAACTACGCAACAAAATGCCAACACTTTAATTTGTTACTTCAGCAACTGCCAGTCAACCAACAGATTTTAATTTATTAGAAAAATAGCTTCTTCCTGAACACCCTCAATCTAGCTAGTGACTCTAGTAATGGTATTGATTACTGAAAAGTTACCCTAAGATTAATCCAGCTCTCTGAGTTGAACTTCAAAAAAGAACTGTGTATTTCTTTAATGGTGAAGTAGTCATCTGCAGGTGAGTTTAAAAATTAGTGTTTTGCTAGGACACAGAAAGCAACCCTCAAATAGCAGGAGGTGAATATGGGGACTGAGTTTCAAACAACTTATAGCAATAGATGGCTTGGTGTTGTAAAACAGACCAAGAGCCCTCCGGTCCTTTCAAGCATCCAGTATTGGTTCATTGAGAAAGTTGTTCCAAGCCCAATAAAGGATATTCCCCTAATATCAAGCCAATGGTGGAAGATTTTTCCTATCCATTAATGACTGGGCTTATGCACCAAAGCAGAAAGATTTCATTCATACATTAGTCTAAACTGCTTACAAACCCACTGGAACTCTTTTGCTCAAGAGATTCTTGTGTCAGTGATTATTTATGCACTTCTGTCATAAAAGATTTCCTTTTAAATGTTTTGAATGTGCCTTCTAATTGCATTGGATGCGTTATACGTGCAAACCAGTAAGAACAAGAATGCAACAAGCCTTCTCTGCACTATTCATTATTTTTACATTCTGCTATGATGTCACTTATTGTCTGTTTCCTCCCCTACCTGAGCAGTTCTAAAACATTTCATTCATCCTCATGTCTCATGCATTTTCACATCTCTGACAACTGCTGCTGCCTGGATGTTTTTTCCTGATGTTCACTAAGATGCAAGGACCAGCTCTGAACACAGCTTCTCATAAGGGGGACATGACCACCATTTATAAAACAGAACCATAATAGTTACAGGCACATGTAACACTGAAGGAACAACCAAATAGAAATTAAATCAAAATGCAGGACATGTGATTTCATCTTCAGCAGAGAAATAGTCCTTAAGGACTGACAGTGAGTTGAAAAGACAACTCCTACACCAGCAGAACTACCTACACATACAAGAACTTACTGTGTTATGTAGCATCCTTCTTCATGTCAAAGTCATAAATCACAGCAATCCTGCCTCCTAGGCCATCAACAACAATTTGTTCCTGAAGTATATTTAAAATTCATTGACATCTACAAAACCTTCCTTTTCTGCTAGGCATTTATCCCTCTTAAGCCATGTTTCCCCAATGGATTTTATTGCTGTCATTGCTCTTCTTTCCTGCAATGAGTTTAGCTTGTTCTAAAATAAGGTTTAAGGACTTGTAGGTTGCACAGGAGCTGAATTTCACAAGGGATTATATATTTTCGTTATCAGCACAGTCACTTTATTCAGTCTGAGATTCCTTCAAAAATCCTGGCACCTTGCAGCAATTTACAGGTTTGTATTGCTCCAACCTTCTTCCTTCTCCAATACGTTTAAGCTTTATTACCCCTCCCAGAGCTGCTGTTTGCAGGTATCTTTCTGATAGATGGCACATTGGCAGTACAGAGAGCAGAACACTGCAGAGGTGCCTAAGATTGCAATATCAGACCTAGGTTTGGAGCAGAGGTAATCCAGTTGCAACAGGACAGTGCCTGGCACAGGGCAATTCACACTACTTGTACACAGGTAGAAGAACCTACACACGCACAGTCTTCTGTGCCCAGGGTGACAAACCTGGCTGAGGTGCTCTAGGGACTCAGAAGCCAATTGAAACAGATCTCCCATAAGCAAATCAGTTAGGTGTTGTGAAATATCCCAGGCATCCTTTAATGTCTCCCTGCTTTGATGGCTTACAGAATTTCAGTGGCATTTTGCATTTTTATCAGTCTCACTAACACTGCATGTACATATTCAGATGTTCCCCCTCCAAAGGCCCACGCTCTCTCTGCTGTCAGCAGACATCACAGGTGAAACGTCAATCTTGGCAAAGTCAAGAGTGAAATCCTGCTGACTTCTCTGGGGCCCACATTTCATCCCATAAGGTCAGGAAATGTTCATGTCTGAATCATATTCCGACTCATGATTGTACCAGCTCTCTCCCCAGAGACTAAATGGGGAAATGAAGGCACAAGGTTGAAGCAGGCTTGAAAATTAAGGCATCCAAGAGACCTCCAATTCCTTGTGACAGGATGATACCAGAGGTAAAACTGGAAACAAACAGTGATGCTTCTGCAGCCTCGTGCCCTCAGCAGCATGGGTGCAGCTGCAGCTGGGTTGCCTTGGAGGAACAAGCCATCTCTACAGACCCTTGCCCAGCATGCTCAGAGTCCATAACATGCAAGAGAGAGTCATGGGGTTGATGCTCATTAATGCAGAGACCCTGGTTTCCATTGGCCTCACAGTAATTTCATCCAGGAAATTTTTATTGCCATTTGTGGTAGCCAGCTTAGCTCAGCCTACTCTGTATGAGCAAGACAGATGGTGCTTTTGAAGAGAGCACATGCTGCTCTTCTTAAGTGTCCTTTTCAGGTAAATTCTAAATATAGACCAAGCTGGCACCTACAGGTCAAACTCTGCAGTTCCTTCAAAATCCAGAAAAACTAAAGCATGCCTCACACACAGCCACTGTAATTCCCCAGGCTGGCACTTAGTCATCAGTCAAAGCTACTCTCACAGCACAGAAGTAGATTTCTTTCCCCTCCATTGCTCTCTAATGTTATTGAAATACAAATAGGTGGAACTGTGATTTTTTCCCATCTTGTCTAAGCACTAAACTTTGGTTTCTTTCAGAAAAGGTATTGTCTATAAAAATACACTACTTTGTGATGGGGATTTCTTCATAGTGCAGAGAAAGTTAGCAGCTGCTACAGTCTGCTGCACACACACTGACCTGCTTCATGCCACTGACCACAATGAGAGATTCATTCACACTTTGTATTTCCTTTATGCAATAGCCTCCAATTCTTTTGCCAACAGTAACAATAGATTTCAACAAGTCAGTCCTTCTTCCACAGTCAGGCGTTTTAGCTTGAGTGCCCACACTTCAAAACTAACAGAGCAGGGGAGAGATCAGTGAGCACAGAGAGCCGCAACCTCTGATCCTTTTGGCATTATCTGTTCTGCAAGGCATCCAAGTTTCATTATATACAACATGGAACATGACAAGTTTGACGGGAAATATATAGGATAGGGCTTGACTCTGGATTTACTGAAAATGTACATTTTCAGAAGGTCCTTTGAGAGCATACGAAAGTCAGTTCTGCTTCCAAAGAGTCTGAGGCCCAAATGCACAAGGATATACAAATGCAGACATCCAGATGACTTCAGAAGCAGGAATACCATTGGTGACCTAAGCTGATGGTAAAGTCACTTGGGAAACTTTTACTCACTATCTCAAACATAATTATTCTTTCACAACATCACTTGCTTCCAAGTGAACAAAATACACAATTCAGCTACCCACACTGAAATTGTTCAAAACCAACACATCAAACAGAAAAATCCCTTTGCTTAGATGCTATTACTAATGCAACAACTTCATATATTCTGCAGTGAAAAAAAAAAGTTTTTGTAACTTTTTCATAAATTTAAATAACTTTATGAGGAAATGTGGTGTTATAATCATATGGGAATCATAAATACCAAAAGATAAATAAAGATTTGACTTATAAATAAATTACACTTAAATCAACAAATAAAATTTAGGGATCATAAATAAATAGATAAATAAATAAAACCCTAATGCTGAAGTTTCAGTTGAAATTTGCTTTAAGCTTTTTTGGGTTTCTTTCTCTTTGCACAAGACCCAGGAGATGTGGACCCATGCGAATGGGAATAAGCTTTACCTGACTTCCTATGATCTAAAAACACCATATTTTATTCAGTGTAATAAATAGTGGTAATATTAATGTTTTGCCTAGAAGACATGTTTACAATACTACAAGGATTTCATGAAATCATATCACTTTTCTGTAACTGATGACACTTAACATTCTGTTTCAAAAATGCATTGCTTTATATTCTTTGAGTTTCCCTCATAGCCAATGAGTTTTCCTCTTCACTTTTGCCAGTTCCATCTGTGAATTTAATTTGCACTAGCTACTATACCAACGTGCCTCATTTTAATTTTACAGGTATGTGTAAAGAGTTATTGCTTGAAGGTAGTTTACCATACCAGCATGTGAAAGAAAGCATTCAGTGGAAAGCTATAGGCATTCAGGAGGGAAACATAGCCAAAAAATACAGTGGCTTTTCCTCTGCATGACCTGAAGGATCACAATTCAGCCAGCATCTATGCGAAAGACATTTTGAAAAATTATGTTGAAAGTAGAGGGACCAATATTCTGACACAGCAGCTCCTGTAGTAAGATAAAGCAGCACCTCTGTATGTTGTAGAAAACCAAACCACCCCTGTCTTGTACACGGTTAATTTTTTTTATTAATTTTAACATCTGCTGTCTGTTCCTTTTCTCAGGGATGTACCAAGCTAGTCTGGCTTTGTCCTTGTGAGTACATCCATGACCTCCTCTTTATTAGGTTCCTGTTCCCCATACTGTAGACTTTACACCTCAGTCTTTATCTGAACCGGCTGCACAGTCCATTTCTGCATCAGGAGGCTGCCATGGCAGACACTTGTACAGGTGGTAACACTGGCTTGCCAAATAAAATCTTACTCTCAGTTACTTCAAGTGCACCTCTTTGGCTCAACTTTTGCTCATTTGCTCATTGACGGGAGCATTTTAATTAACATGTGAGAAAAAAAATGAGCAAGACCAAAGCTGTGTGCATTGAAAATACTAACTGCAGTTTCCAGGCTGGGAAATCTGGCATTTCCAAGGCTTCTGATACCATATGTTGCAAATGCAAAAGAAACAAAGATCATTAATTATGCTGAGCCCCTGGTAGCCACGCCCTTAGTACACCATGGGTCCACAATTATCCAGCCCTGTATTTTTCTCTCACTGATAGGATTGCTGATGGTACAGCTCATTCTGGAGGCCATCTCAAGGTATGTGAAGACAAGAGGGTGAGCAAGAGTAGTCAGCATTGATTTGAGAAAGGGAAATCACACTTAACCAACCTGATTGCCTTCTATGATGGGACAGCTGGCTGGATAGATGAGAAAAGAGCAAAGGATGTTGTCTATCTGTATTTCAGCAAGGCTTTTGACACTGTCGCCCACAGTGCCCTCATAGGCAAATCCAGGGAGTGCAGGCTGGATGAGTGGACGGTGAGATGGCTCTGAGAACTGGCTGAATGGCAGCTCTCAGAGGGCTGTGATCAGTGGCACTAAGTTGGCTGGAGGTCTGTAACTAGTACTGTCCCTCCAAGGATCAATACTAGGCTCAGCATTGTTTAACCTTTTAATCAATGGCTTGGATGAAGGAATGGAGTGCCTCCTCAGCAAATTCACTGCTGGTACAAAACTGGGTCCCTTCCAATCTTAACAATTCTGTGATTTTGTGGTTCTGTGACGGTATTAAGTCCAGTCTGTTCATCCTCTATACATCATTACCTAAAACCAGAATTTCTTCATCTTTCATCTTCTCTACCCCTTTTTGTCCATGTGACCTCTGTCCATTTACTTGTACAATTTATCTCCCATTGAAGACCTGCTCTCCAACACCATCTGTGGAAGTTACACAACACTGTTTATCTACAGCACCTGGACAAGAGGAGCAAAATCTGCCTCTGTGAAGTTCTTGATGGAGGAAGGGATCACCCTTCAGCTGACCTGCCATCCTAAGACTGATCAAAGCCTTCCTCGCAGAAGACCAAATGCTCAGTAAAAGCTGTGCAGAATCAATATGTGACGGCGGATGGTGCGATATCAAGTCTTAGTCCACGTGGGGTTGATACACAGAGACTGAGTCTGGCGTTTTCCCACAGGAACACAGGGAGAACATTCAAATCCCTGAGAATGAATAGCTCAACAAATGAGTTATTAGGAATTTAACTACACAAGTCCCAAGAGAAAACCATTGAAGCCTAATAAAATGAATTTGAAATTGCTTCTTTATATGGAAAATACACTAAGTGCCAATATTGCAGGACCTCCCTGGATTAGGAGAACGTGTTTACGGGCCACGGGGAAGTTTCTACTGCAGGAAGCCTGAGACACCACTACTGAAAGAATCCACTCTGCCTTGAGGGGAAAGTGCCAGATTTGGAGCAACACCCCTTGAAGTAATCCACTGATTACTTCAGAAAAGCTCTCCTAAGATTTAAACTGAGCTTGCTAACATCAAAATCTGGTCCTTAATAAAGTTAAGCAGCTCAGGAGCCAGGTCAGCTTCTCTGATTTGGGAATAACTTCCTGCTTGGCCAGGCCAATCCCCTTGTGATTACTGCGGCCATGTCAGCCCTGGGAGACACCAAACATTTTGGGGCTGAACAAGCTGATGATGCCAAGTGCATCGTGTACTGTCTGGTCCCTGGCACACTGCTTGGTATGTAGGCAATGGCAGATGTACACAGAAGTCAAGCCCACGCTTTCAAAGACAGCTTTTCTGTAGGAATATAATGAAAACACCTACACTTACATGGTGCACTTCTCCAGCTACCGTTTTCAGGGAGATTGTGTCATTTACATCTAGGCACTCTACTTACTTCTTCAACCTCTACTTTTTCATTCACCTCAAGACAGTTCTGCTTGAAAATAGTCTGATTACAGGAACACCTAATTTCATTCTGCCACTACAGTGAAGAACAAGATGAGCTCTCTGTGTGGCAGACTTCATGCCCTCTGTGTCACTGCTAATGCCTTTCTCACTTGAACAACCTGCCTCTAGGATTCAAGGATCACCAAGGGGTTTGCTTCGCCTTTGGAGTGGCTCAGGCTGTGATGGGCTTTGTTTTACAACAGTTTCCAGAACAAGACACATAGGTCCCCTGACAAAGTTCTTTGTACCTTTTAAAGAATGCAAACTGAAGACTGTAGAGTCCTGAAATGCATTTTTCAGGAACACTGTGCAGACATTTCCAGCAAGTGCTTTTAATGGAAGCTTCTTTGCCAAGTATTGCCTCCTTTCCTAGCTGTGGTTTTGAGAAAACACATTTGTTCACAATAGCAAAAGGCAGAGCAAAACTATCAGTACTGTACACTCAATCACTCTATCCCCTGGTAGATGAACTAGAAGGGCTTCTTTTTTCCCCCATAGGGTTTACACATGTCAGCATTTAGTACTGAGCTCATACCTACCAGGATGGTAAGAAGCAGTGAAATTCAAATCAAAATCAATGATAGTGATAGCATTAGACCCAGCAATTCAAAATCAAGGGTCAAAGAGATGTAAGTGCAGCAGAATCATTTCTAAAAAAGCACAGGAAAAATAAGACAGAGGAGCTAAAATTGTGGGATGATCAGAATACAGAAAGCAGAAAAGAGGAGAGCTCCCAGCCATATTCCAGAGCACACTTTGGAATGGCCTATGCTGCTAAAAAAAAAGACAGGCCATTTATTTATTTACCCAACTCATATTGATCTGGAAAACTAGCAAGAGTACTGCAAAATAAAAACAGCATTAGAACAGCCTACATTTTCATTAGCTTGTGCTGCCATAATTTGCAGAAGCGCATTGACATTATGTGTGATGGGACTCAATAAACAAAATTAATATAACATGGCTACCACTCAACATTTCCATAACATTTTATGCCTTCACACCACTTTGCAATATAAACTTAATAAATTAATCTCCATAAGGTAGGCAAATCTGATTATCCTGATTTTACAGATGAGTTAACTGAAGCTTAGGAGAAGTGATGTCACCCAAAGTAGCACAGAGAGTTGAGGGGAAGGAGTAGCAATTAGCAGCCAGTTTGGGGTTACAGAGATTCTGCCATTCCATTATTATGCAGGACTCCCTCACTGCTACTGCAGCAGAAAATTTAGAGATCAGTGCATCTGTCTGTTAGCATTTCCATGTTCCCTCAAATCATTATTAATAAGCACACACAGAGTCTGACTGAGGGACCTATTTCTGCTGCACAAACCCACACCAGACCCTGTAGTCCTCTGACTTAGCCTGCAAAATTAACCTAGACAGAGGAAGAGGTCTCCTGACCTCCTCCAGCCAGCAGAAATCTGGGCAGTCACAAAGACAAGTAAAAAGGAATTATTCCCAGGGAAGAAGGAACCCATCTCATTCACATCTTCCCTTCATCAGACATCACTGTGGGCCATGCCCAGCTTCACTGGAGGTACTTAGACACGTTCCCCTCTCACTGCTTGGCTCTCCCACTGAACACCCTGTTTGACACAATGACAGCTGCTCTGCCAGTCTTCCACCCAACCACCGCGGAGCCACAGCTTCCCAGATTCATGGAGGTGCTTCAGTTTTTCCTGAAAGATTTATTTTGCCACTGGCATTTATTTTGACTGAATATCATGTCACATCAGTTCAGTGGAAAGGAGAAGAGAGGATTCCTCTTAGCAATTTTATTTTCTATTATGGCAAAACAGCTGCCGAGGGGAAGGTACATCCAAAGGGAAAAAGAGGGTCTTTCCAACAGGCATTCAAAACACTTAAATCAGGGGTGACATAGAATGACTTACTCCCACCTAAATATACATTTCCAGATTTGCAACTTTTCCTACAGGTAATAAAATTCTCTGCAGGCCTTCAGGATATAAAAATGTCAACCACTATTATACTAGTCCAAAAATGTGACAGAAGTGTCGCTCAGAAAGCAGAAGTAAAAAGCCTGCAAAGAATAGGGTTTGTGAACAAGTAAAAATTGTGAAATACAACCTAAATATTTGCACATCACAAAACGGTCTTGCCTGCTGGTTGTACCACAGGTGGGTAATCAAGTAAGCACAGAACTATCCTCAGTACCATCATTCAGAAGAACAAAGAGGAAATAACAATATTTTAACAGCTTTTGTACTGGATACAGGAAAAGTGTGTGTTGTACACTAGAGCATCAAAGGTGACTTCTAAGAGCACAGGAACACTAAAAAAACTTATTTTGCCTAGATTTTCCTCTGCTCATATCCCAGGTCACCTGGTTTTGTGACATTTTACTGGTAGTAATATCAGACTGGGGCTTTACCTATGCCCCAAGAGAAAAAAAGGTAAAAAGTAGATCCAAATTCTTCTTTCATTTGAAATACCTCTGCTTTAGGTAGAGAAGGTGATTTATGGGAGAGCTGAAAGAACTTATGGAGAGAAGAATGGAGTTTTTTGCACAAGCAACAGGGATAAAATACCACTGTAAATAAAACCTGAGCTTACTTTTACCTGATCTCTCCTCTCTTTAGATTTAGCTACTGGCATTGATACAGAACAGAATCTGTTTGACAAAGACGACATATTTGGTCACAGACTCTCACTGGAATGATTCTAAATGGAGAAAAACATTACAAATATGGAGAAAATGTGGCCAGTGGAATATTTTAACTGTTGATATCCTTCATACATACACCCAGACAAACATACATTAGCCGAGAGCAGACACCACTTACTTACTTACTGAGCATCTTAAAATCTAAAGTAGGAGCTTAGGTGTAGTCTGAAATCTTTGTTTACTCTATGTGTTAAGTATCTTCCCTACAAAAAAGACAGAATGGAAAAGCTGTTTCATGCATAGAGGGGAAGATGATCAGACTGGGCCATTTCCTGCACACTTGAAGCAAAGTTCACTGCAGAGAGAATTTACTTCATCAGAGCCCAAAGTGAACAAGTGTAAATGGCTGGGACTAGCCAAGAGATGGAAAAAAAGAACAAATTGGCTCAACTATCCTTATGGGAAAGAGCTTACCTCAAAATATCTCATTTACTGGAAGTGCTCTGGTCTGGAAAAAAAAATGCTCCACTCAAACCTAGGACAACAGACCACCACTCACATGACTGACTGCTGGAAAGAACTTATCCACTAACCTTAGGTCAATCATCTCAATAAAGAAACAAAGGCAGTCTCAGTGTAGTGCTGGTATTCAGCTACATGAGTTACTGTCAGCAAGGTTTAGGAAGACGCTTTGCTTGCCCAGTGTGGGCTTTTGGAATTTCATGAAGAGATTGGGCCAATTCAGAGAAGCAGGAGCTGATCATTAAGGGTCAGGCCAGTCCAGTTAATTCTTTTACCCTTCTGCAAACTTTGGAATCTGCACTCCTTTTTGGTTTTTTTTCCCTTTCTTTTCAGAGTTTGGTTCAGTTCAATCAACTGAGAGGGATGACAGCCCCTCAAAATGCTGAGAGGAAAGTTTGTTTTTTTACCAAATGATCAAACACAAGGAAAGTATAAGTATATATGAAGTATCAAGGTTTGAAGTTTGCATGTTAAGATAAGCTTTTCTTGAGGAGCTTATGGCATTAAGGACACAGTCACTCAAAGAGCATTTCAAATGTCTATTCACAAACTTCACCAATTCTAACATACTTTAAATCAATTTACGACTTAAAGATATGGGAAACTAAAATGGCTTGACTGAACTGAAAACATCTCAAAACAGCCTGCTCTTCCTTTCAGCCTGAAACAAACTTATCCTGTTAGACCTTGCTAGATTTTAAAGGTGCTGACAGACAATAAAAAGAAAACAAACTCAAACAAGCGCTTAGAGGTTTCTTGAATCATTTAATGCAGACCTTATGTGACATGAGGTGTGCTTTATGTCTTCAAACTGGCAGTGCAAACTAAGTAATTAATCTTCACAACACGGGGCAGGTCAGTAATATCATACTGAGACAGACAGGCTGACATTAAAACTCAGGACTACTTCAGTGCCACAAATGGCATCCTGGGCCCTTCTGGCTGTGTCTCAAAGGCTTCAAAACCAAATGGTCTCATTTTGCATGTAATAAAATTATTTGATATTTTGCTTCAAAACCAGCTCTAAATATTTCTGAGTGGGCTTTCAAAGAGAGAGGACTGTTCTTTTTGTACATTCATTCTCATGACATCTGTCCTGCTACTTTGTTTCAGATTATGTTCTCAATACAACTTGATCCACACAATTTCTGATGCTTAGCAATCTTGAACACTGGGCCACTTATGTCTGAAGGCTGTTTACGTTTACTGGAAATAAGAAATTTTTATCAGGCAATTATGGCCTGAACATTTCTCATTTTAACTCACGACAGGTTTTTTTCACTCGCTTCAGGGAAAGTGTTAAAGTGCTACTCTGCTCCTGCCACCAACTCTAAAGTTACACTGCAGGGTTCCAGTTTTGATTCCATCATTTATTAATTTGTCAGTCTTCAAAGAAAGACATTTTGCTAAATGCCAGTCTCCTCCTGGAGCCTCTTCAACATTTGTGTTATCTTTCCAGATATCTTTCCCACCAATCCTGCTACTAGAGGACCGCACAACAAAGACTACAGCTCACTCTCCCACAGCTGTGCCACCTCCGCAGCACTCACCACACTCAAAATAAATTCACTGCAACTGGCAGCCAGGAGGGCCAACCCTGTCCTGGGGGCATCAGGCACAGCATGGCCAGGTGGGCAAGGGAGGGGATTGTCCTGCTCTCTTCTGCTCTGGGACAGCCTCACCTTGAGTGCTGGGGGCAGTTTTGGCCGCTACCATAAAAGAAAGTCACTAAGGTTTTAGAGACCATCCAAAAGAGGGCCACAAGGATGGTGAAGGGCCTTAAGGGGAAACCATATGAGGAGCTGAGGACACTTCATCTGTTCAGCTTGGAGAAGAGGAGACAGAGGGGAGACCTCATCACAGTCTGCAGCTCCCTTGTGAGGGGTAGAGGAGGGGCAGGCACTGATCTCTTCTCTGCAGTGACCGCTGACAAGACCTGAGGGAATGGCCTAAAGTTGTCTCAGGGAAGTTTTAGGTTGGCTATCAGGAAAAGGTTTTTCACCCAGAGAGTGGATGGTCACTGGAATGGACTTCCCAGGGGAGTGGTGACAGCACCAAGCCTGACAGAGTTCAAGAAGTGTTTGGATAATACCCTTGGGCACATTGTGTGATTCTTGGGATGTCCTGGGAGCTGGACACAATCCTGATGGGTCCCTTTTGAAGTCAGAACATTCTTTTTTATTATGCTTCTAATTCTGAACCAATCCACTGGTGAGGAAAGTGCTGCTGTTTTCAGACAGTTCAGTATCAAGCTGGGCCAGGGGAAAGAGTTGCAAAAGTAGCTGAGTGAGTGCATACTGCACTGTTAGAGACAGTATAAAATCCTATAGCAGTAAATTCTGCAGAAAGCTGAGACTGATATGATATATCCAGATTCGCTGCAGGGAAAGGAGAATGGAGCCAAGGACTGGATCCAAGAGAAACTGCTGCAGAAGATGCTAAACCAGGGCCCTTGGGGATTTCAGAAAATTTCTCACAGTTCTGCTTGGACCATCTTTCCTCAAACTTGCTGGATCCTGCCTCTTCACTCTGCTTGCTTCACCTCAGCTTCATTCTGCCTCAGAGTGTTTTAAATCATTTTAGTATTTGTCTACTTCTCAGTTGCTTGGTCTTTAGGCTACTTTTTCAAGCACACATTTTTTTTTCAGCAGCTACTGTCACAAATGGGATCCTGCTCTCAGTTGCTCTTCAGGCATCATTGTTTTATGTGTAGTCAGTCACTCCTCAACAGGGGCACTGATAACATAATCCTTACAAATGGATTTGTAAGTGTTAGGAACAGAAAGAAAGGTATAAACTAAATGATGCTAAAACAAAAGATGGTCTTATGTCAGCTAGGGCATTGGCCAAGATGTTCCTGAATTGCATCCGCTCTGGGTATTGCTTGCGCAACCATGCATTTCCTGAAATAAACAGGAGCGTCCTGGAATGAGTCTCCTTAGAAAAGCAGTGTTCAATCACTGTCTGCTTGTCTGCTGGGAAGAACTGCCCAGCCATTTTGGTAGGCCTGCTGATCATGGAGGACAGCATCCTATCTGCTATTTGTTGCATTAAGTTAATGGCTTCTAGCTGGTGTTCCAGGCAACTGCTCACTCTACCACAGAGCGAGGGAAAGGGTCAGGCCAAACGCCCCAAATTCACTTTTTTAAAGCATTGATCATACTACAGAAATATGAAAAGATATGTCAGTCAACAGGTTGACAGTGGGACTATGACTTTTTTTGGTTTGTCCGTGTACGAACCCAGTCTTCACCAAGACTGCTGAACCAGCTCGGTTACTCATGGTTCCCCAGGCCAGCAGAACTGCTTCCAAACTGAGTTCTGGATGGAGTTCATGAGGAAAGGGGAAATTGGCACTTCTGAGGAAGGGGGAAATTTGCACTGGCTGTGCTTAATATGGCATTTGGGCTGCCTCCTGAACTGTCTTGCTTGAGAGAGGCTGATTCCCAAGGAATCCTTCACATTCCACCATACTGGCCCACAGATGATCCTCAGTGTGTTACAGAGCCTCTTTCACAGCTATTGCTAGCTGTCTGTTTTGATGGGGACCATCAAATCTTTGAGCCTATTGATTCAGACCTGCTGATATGCCCAGTTTACTTATTCTCTGTTCAGCCCATTTGTTGGCCTAAAAAGACACCTTTTCAAAAACGTAATACAAATTGGAATGTTCTTATTGATCTTTTGCATTAAAAAGCCTAAATTTCCAGATAAATTGCAGGTGGGCATTTTATTTCAGGAGGAATTTTTCACATGAAAGAAAACTGAGCTGAATGGTTTCAATGTCGACAGTGATTATTAAAAAATAACAACCATATTAATTCCTGTATAGAAAACAATAGAATTGTTTAGGTTGGAAAAGATCATTTAGTCCAACCCCTAAGCTAGTTCTGTCAAGTCCAGCACTAAACCATATCCCTAAGTGCCATATCTACATGTCTTTTGAACACTTTCAGGGATGGTGACTCCAGCGTTTTTCTGGGCAGTCTGTTTCAATGCTTTACAAATCTGTCTATGGAGAACTTTTCCTAATTCAATGGTGCAATTTGAGGCCATTTCCTGTCATCCTGTCACTTATTACCTTGGAGAGGAACCTGACATGCAGCTCACTATAACCTCCTTTCAGGTAATTGTAGGAAGCAAGGTCTCCCCTTGGGCTCTTTTTCCCCCATCCCCCAGCTCCCTCAGCTGCTCCTCACAGGACTTGTGCAGATCCTTCAACAGCTCCACTGCCCTTCTCTCGACACACTCTGGCACATCAATGCCCTTCTTGCAGTGAGGGGCCCAAAACTGAACACAGGATTCGAGGTGTGGCCTCACCAGTGCCAAGTACAGGGGGCAATCACTGTCCTGCTCCTGCTGGCCACACTACTGCTGATACAGGCCAGGGTGCCATTGGCCTTCTTGGCCACCTGGGCACATGCTGGTGTGTCCCTATTCAGCAGGCTGTTGATGAATTCCCCCAGGTCCTTTTCCAATGGGCGGTCTTCCAGCCACTCTGCCCCAGGCCTCTGGGCTTGCATGGATTTGTTGTGACACAAGTGCAGGACGCTGCACTTGGCCTTGTTGAACTTCATACTGTTGGCCTTGGCCCATCAATCCAGCCTGTCCAGGTCCCTCTGCAGAGCCTTCCTACCCTCCAGAAGATCAATGCTCCTGCCCAAGTTGGTGTCATAAAAACAACCAGCAAGATTTATGTGGATCCATATATGTAGATGAATGCGCGTTACCCTCTTTGGCTTCAGTCCTCTCACATTCCCTATTTACTCTGGGATTTACTGAATCTCTGCTTTCCACATCTTGGTGAAAGCAGAGCTATAATTTTTAACCTCTGATACAACTCTTAGGGAAGCTATTTCCAAGGTAACATTCACCATTTTCACACTATAGCTGTGCAGCAATTTTCACTAACTGATTAGATAAACATGTTCATTTGCTTTGTGCTTGTCATTACCATTTAAGTATCTGTTCTTAGGACACATAACCTTACAACCAATGCTACCATGTCACCTTGTAGATTGATTCAACTCTGTTTTGAAGTCTTGTTACAGGAATACATTTCTGCAAACTGGTACCAATAGTCACTCTACAGTTCTTACGCAATCAGTCTCCTCAAACCACTGGCCTCTCTGACACCATCCAGTAATACACCAGGCAACGTAAACTCCTAATGAGAATGAAGAAACAGGGGAGAGAAAAGTAAAGATACTGACAGCTTTCTCTGGGGACCCTTGTACACATATAGGTACAGCACTACTTTGGAAATACTGATACCATATAAGTTGTTTTATATTTAAATTCTAAAAAATAAAAAGTGGGGTTGAAAAACCACAGAACATCAGAGAATTCATTCTGAATGTGACTAATTTTATGCTCCACAGAAATCTGAAGTTATAAACTCTATACATAGACTGAAACTGTGACTTCAAAGAATTGCTACATATTCTGTTTCTGACAGCAGATTTGGTTTCCACATCTGGGTAATGCCAGCGTGTGGTTTATTCTTCAATAGATAATGAAAAGAGTGGGTTTCTATCAGCAAAAGCTACATCATCCTGCAGTGCTGGAGCTAGACACATGCTGCTAAGTCAAGACAGGGTATTGGCAGGAAACTGCTGTGATAGATTTGTTTCCCCAAGCAAATGTGACAACAAGGTGATGATCCCAAGCACTGCCTGATGCAGGGGAGTAAGGAAAACAAAGGAAGGAAAAAAACCACCAACCCAAGAACAAGTCCAAAGAATTGGGATGTGTTCATAAGCTCTGCTACCTTTTCTATTTTAGGCATAATTGTATTTGTTTGAGGGTTTTTTTTGGTCACATATAAGATGGCTTTACTCAGAACCCATCAAATGACATCTTTTTTCATCCAGTGATAAAAAACTCTGCAGCAAATGTACTGAAGGATTTAACTCAAATGAGGCTTCTCCCATTACTGCTTCAAACTGTTCTGAAACACTGGCTTGTAGTTTTCCCTGATGATCATCCCAACTACAGATAAGGGGGATTGTCCCTACCACTTTCCAGTTTCTGATGCTGGGTTTTCCCCTTTCACTCAGTCAGGATCTTTCTCCCTACTTAGTCAGGAGACTTAGTCAGTCAGGATCCTTACCCTACTTAACAAGTTCCAGCTTGAGGGCTGAGGGCCTAGAGATAGCAGGATGCTGCTGTTCTCCCACAGAAATAAAAAACCATCTCTACTAAATGTGCCAAATAAGTTAGAACCACAAGGCACAAACAAATACAGGACATTTATGCATTAAATAAAACCATGACCCATGAGATCAACTAATCTGGGCTGCAGAGACGTCCAAACTGGGCTACAGAGGCAGACAAAGCCATTATCTCCCCAAAACTGAGGAGGCAGATGGTACAGTTGAAATCAAGGGATCCCAAGAAGAAGTGGGGCTGTAAGAAACTGTGCCACAGATGGAGAGACGTCAGAGCTGGCCCCACGTCAGCTTTTCAGGCCCAGATGGGTTTATTCATTCAGAAACAATACTGCTGAATGCAACTTCCCTGCTTCTAGGGCCAACTCGTCTGTCCCAGGTGGTGCTGGGTGTTAACAAGCCCTTGCAGACCTGAGCTGTCACTGCTTTGCATAGCAGTCCCTGGCGAGTGTTGGCATTAGCCCCAGGGTGATCAGAAATTGTCCAGTGTTTGGGGTGCTTCTGTCTCCAGAGCCACAAGTCACAGAGAGTGTACAACCACTGAGTACACAGTGGTTGTATGCTCAGTTCATTGCATTGCTTCCACTCCTAAACAGCTTGACTGGGGAACAGAAATGCTGCTGACCACAGGGAAGGTTACTGTTCCTCTACTAACCCTTTCCTTATAGAAATATTGAAGGTTCTTTCAATATTTCTATAACACCATTATAAAATTATAAGTATACATAACAATACAACTTTTACAAACAGTCAAGACATGATGACAAGCACACTCACTCTTTGCTTTGGAAGCACCAGAGTGATAAATATACTTGCACTGTGTCTTCAGCAAACTAGCAACTGGGAGGAGTGCACTTATTAAAAAGCAGAGCCCAAACCCTACTGCTCTTAATGCTTTTTGAAGGCCTCCTGTAGAACAGGTCCAAGGGTGAAATCAGCCCAGCTGTCTGGGCAGATGAAAAGCCATCTGTGCCATGAAATTGAGCCTTTTTTGTCCAGGGCTAATAACTTGAATAGTAAGTAATAGTTCTGCAGAGCAGGAGAGATTCCCAACTAGAAATTTTGGGCTTATCATAACATGGTGCCTGCCTTCTCTCATTGCCCACATGATTTACAATGCACCTTGGAAAAAGGAGGTCTTGTTCCTTCCTGAGAAACAACTGCACCATCCTAGACCTTTGAAAGACTCACATTAATCAGGCAGCATAGTGATTTCTGACGGTAACATGTGAAACTTAATTACATGTTCACACACCACGCGAAAATAAAAGGAATTAATGGGAATTATTTGCCCCTTGGGCTGTGTATTTGCTTTCACATCTTTGCCCAGACAAAACACTGAATCTCTCAGATTCATGCATGTGAAAGCTAAGCAACTTTACTTTTCATAAACAAAAAAGGATGCCAGTACTGTAATGCAGAAAACATTAAACATAGATGTACGCCAATTATCTATTTGCTCTAATTTAAACATTCAGGGTTTCTTAAGGACCTGACTTCCAAGTTCAACTTCACTATGGTTTAATCACGAAGATTTCAAGTGCAGAAGCATTGACAGGCCTCATATTGGAAATGCTTTGGTTAACTGAAAACAAAGCTACCATCCTCTGGAGAAAATTTATCACTCCTTTCTGTGCCTTCAGACCTAGAGGCCTAGATTAAAGCCTGTCTTTCCTTGCTCATAATACTAGAATACATGTTAGTAAACTAAAAGGAAAACATTTTGAAAATGAAAGTAAATTAAAACTACCGAGGGACAGATCTATTTTATACTCCGGCAATTTTCCTGAGGTTTTACTTTTAATGTTTATTGTTCAACTTCATAAAATTGAGTAACTAGCATAATAGCACCTCAAATGCCTGAGAGAAACAGCCCATTAAAATATGAAGCATCTTGTTAATAAAATACACTCATCAGAACACACCACAATTCCCTACAAGCTCGTGTAGTTTTTAGGCTAGTAAACATTTCTAATGATCATCAGCAAACCCAAGTTTTCTTCAATGGTTTGTTAGATCACTTCTTTCAAAAAAGATGTTAACATCAAATGTAGTCACACAGTTTCCTAATCTTCCAGGGGTATGTAGAGTACAGATGCAAGAAAAGCCTGGCTGTAACACTACAGGTTTCCTCCACTCACTAGCTCCTGCTATGCCAGCCTGGAAAAGAGAGGGAAGAGGGAAGAGGGAAGAGGGAAGAGGGAAGAGGGAAGAGGGAAGAGGGAAGAGGGAAGAGGGAAGAGGGAAGAGGGAGAATCTTCACCAAGCCCAAAGCAGAAGGGGAGAAATTCAGTGTTTAAAACAGAAAACAAGCATCTCAGTTTTAGGTAATGTTGTGCTCCAGCTACTAGTAAACATTTTGAGGAAAAAGAAAGGGACCAAGTAGACCAAAAAGCACCTTTACTCTCCAGATCTGATATGCAGCACCAATGAGATGAGAAAAGTTCTTACCTGTACCAAATCTCTGAAGAACCAAAAAGACCTAGATAGATGATGTTAGTTTCTTTTAGGTCAGCAGTTTCAGCAGTTTGCCATCACAGATTGATCCAGCAAACTGAAAGCATTGACTCCAATGAAAACACTCTACCAAACATTTTATTTTTGCTGCTGTACAGCAAATGTCTGTTAAAGATCAGGAATTGACCACAGTTCCCATTTTCAGCACACCACATCTTCACAGTCTTTTCTTCCTCACCGTTTTTTTCCGAGGAACAATATTGCACAGGGCACTCGGAGCACAGAAAAAAAATCACATGTGCTCAAAGGGAGTGTAAGATACCAGACCCAGAGAAGGAGAAATGTATCCTCCTTAGCTAACCAAAGGCAGAGACTGAAATGTCTCTAACATCAAGGCCCAGAAGTGAAGGATTCCATAACAAGACTTTCAAGACTAATTAACAGTTTCCCTGCATGTATTTGGTTTGGATGTTTGGATGTCAAAACTGACATTTTTCTTTAAAGGTCTTAATTGTCAGAGGTCTGCTGCCCTTCAGCCTTCTGGGGAAAAAAGAAATCAGTCTTTTCAGTGTCAGCAGCATTTAACAAGTTAAGTTACGGGCTGGTTCCCAAGGTCTTTAGAAAACATGAGTCCAGCTCATTATTGATCTCCCTGTAGAAAGTTATTTCTTTTCCTTCTTTCTGGTTTATTTTATATAGAGACTGTTACAATTGCTTTTACCATTCCCCCTGGAGTCATTTCAGGTTAACTCACTTTACTGGTTACGCTTGCTTAAATACAGCTCACATTTGAAGGTTCTCTTTGAACAGGGGCTGGACAGAGAAATTCAGGATGAAAAGAGCAAAGTTTTGCACTCTGAATAGGTTGTCTTAATGACAGGGTAATCGCTTTTCTGAAAAAGCACAATCCTGAATTGTGGAATCTATGGTTAATTGCAAGAGCAACCCCAACTAAGCCTCATTCGTTTTATGAATCACTCTCTAATTTTTTTCTATCATATACTATTTCTCCATCTAAAAGTCACTTTTTACTAAAATGATATCAACTTGAAGTCTGATCTTCAAATTAAGAAAACTTCTATTTCAAAAACTTGCTCATAAAAGTGCAAATAGTCAGTAAATTTCCCCACAGAAAACTAGGTAACTTCTGCAGACTAATCTCTAACTCAGTATAGTTTTTCCATAACCCATTTGTACAGGAATCTTTTTTGTAATTCACAAGATTTGTTTCAGCATTGAGGATAATAGTTTCAGCTCCATTTCTAAACAAGTATTAAATGTGAAAATGAATGATGTATTTCAGGGACATGTCGTCTCCCCTCTAGAATTCACTCTGAAATTAGCCAGGGACTTTATATTTGAAGGCTGCAAATTGTTGTGGTTTAACCCCAGCCAGCAACTAAGCTCCACACAGCCACTCCCTCACTTCTCTGACAGAATGGGGGAAAGAATCAGAAGGGTAAAAGTGAGAAAACTCACTGGTTGAGATAGAATTTAATAGGTAAAGCAAGAACCACACAAGCAGGGCAAACCAAGGAATTCAGTCACATGTTGCCAGCTGTGTTTCCTCATTAGAAAAGCTTTTTGGATTGGGTCAGGAGGCTAAAGAGCACTGTCCATCTTGCATGCAGTTGCTCAGAAGGGTGTGTTTCATGTCCTACATCCAAACCAGGATGATCCTCGTCTGATCTCCATCCACAGCCCAGACAACAAAATTTCACCCAGTGGGGACTTGTTTTGAAACCACTGACTTAATGGGTTATACTGAAACATCTTTCAAATAATATTCAAAATTGAGTAAGAGAGATTTTCCCTCCATTAAGCTTTTTGAAAAATATATAGTTGCCCCTTTCCTTTTTCCTTGCTCAGTGGCTTGATATAGGATGCAGGAACTTTGTGATTTGCCACTGCCTGTAACAGCTTTTAAGAAAAATGGGCCATACAAGATCTGTTTGCATTAAAAAAAGAAGAAAACTTGTCGACCTCCTTTGGCCTTGAGTACTCTTTTCTTACAGACGTCCCACCCCAGTTCTTCATGGATTCTGTTAAAGAAAAAGAAGCAAACTTGAGTAGTGGCTTTCTCCCACCTCTGCTACATATTCGGAAGTATGTGCTGTTCAAGGAGCCATCCAGAATCCCAAGTTGTACAGTCACGTGTGCAAAGGGTAATTCTAGCACGTGAACTCTGTTCATTAACTGATCACACAACAAGAGGCCATGAGAGCTCCCTGAGCTGTGGGGCTGAGTGTTTGCATACAGCTACATCATGTATAACGCCAGAGAACATCATGTCATTTGTCCAATTCTTACAGGTACTGGAGCAGAATACTAAAAAGGAAGTCAAGGAATCACCTGCTTTTGTTCTCAATTTTCACCGACATCTATGTACACACAAATAGGATATCCAAGCCAAAAGCCAATTAAGTAAATACAACATATAGCAATGCTAAATGCAGACCTGGCCATGCGAGTCCAGTGATTGTAATTTAAAATGTTTCCATCCTCAAAAGGATCTGAAAGAAATAGAATGCAGCAAGGCTTTACTAACCAGATAAGTTCCCTCACACAGGCAGCTTTTTTTTCCTGCCCCAGATTCTTTCCTTATTAGTGCTGAAGCACCCAAGCATTTGGTCAGCTGTATTATATTTTTTGGTTGCATGTGGGTTTTTTTTTTTCCAAAGTACAACATCGCCAACTACAAAGAAGCCGCCTGACCAGATGTGCATTGTCAGTCCATCTTTATTCCCTTGTTCCCTGCTCCAGTTCTTCTGCAAAGGTTACCTAAGCAGCAGAAATCATAAGCAGGACACTGTCTGCAGTTTAAAATAATCACTGTCTAGTTCCTGCAATGCTAAGACAGTAGAGTAACACAATACTCATTAGTGAACGAAAATTGCTCTATACTCAATTACACAGCCCTTATAGCACAGAATAATGGCAGTCTTGGTGCTTTTCCCAGCTGCACTGTATGACACAAGCAGATCAAAACACTGATCACCTAGAAAAGAATTTCAGTGGGATAGGGCAGAACAAGAAAAATGCTGTTGAGAAGATTAATACAAACTAACATGTCACCCATATTTATTCATCTCACTATCTGATGCAGATCAACAAAACCCATAAAGACATTCACTTACTGAAAATATAGCGTGTGTAGAATTGTACAGAATTTACAATTCTGATCCACTTTACAAGAAGCTTGTAAAAAATATTCTTTAAGTATTTTAAAAACACCGATTATTGGTAAATGAATAAATTATTGATTATTTCAATAGTAGGATTTTGTATGGAACCTCAAATTTTTTTCTTTTTGAAAAGCTACTTTATTCTTCCACAGCAAATTACTTCGGCTGTATTTCAGTAGAGGCTATTTCACAAATGCAAAGATTAAATGAATCCCAAAAGCATTACAAAACTTCCGCTGTA
Organism: Cyanoderma ruficeps; assembly: GCA_008694505.1. Taxonomy (NCBI): domain Eukaryota; kingdom Metazoa; phylum Chordata; class Aves; order Passeriformes; family Timaliidae; genus Cyanoderma; species Cyanoderma ruficeps. Next base: position 54,263,637 of record VZDJ01007755.1, on the reverse strand, counting down.
AAAATGTAAATGGATTATCTCTCCATTAATATCTCACTAAACAGCAACACTTTAGAAGCAATCATTCTTCTGTTGCTCGCAACATAAAAGCCAAATGATATTTTCTCCATAAATCGTCCAGCTATTACAAGATTAGAGTAAAAAGGGGTGGGTCTAAGAAAATAATGTCTTTAGATTATCTTGAAACCAAGTTTACAACTGCTACATTGGTACTTCCATATCTTCTATGGTGGAAGTAACATCCAACATTTGTTCACATGACGGTTTTATACAAGAGAAGCCTTCTGCACTAGATTTTAAGTGCTGTCACCAGCTTGTCTCTACTTCATTTTCATATAACAGCAAATTAAAGTATAAAAAAAGCTTCTTTTATTACAGCTGTCCTGTAGCACATCTTTATGGAAGTGCTGGGACTACTGCTAGGGTGGGGGCACTAGAGAGAGAATGAAGAATAACAGTACTATAAAACCTCTCTGTGAGTCTTTGTGGCCACCACCAAGAGAAATTTCTTTATAGAAGCATTAGTTCCAGCAAACAATAGGTTTCTTAAAGACAAACAACCCACAATGGACAGGCAGATGCTTATTTCTAGGATGACACCAAACTACATTCCCCTCCAATGTTATTTTTTTCTGCCCATAGGGAAATGAGAAGGGCAATCTCTTTTTCCTATAAAACAAGTTATATCCAGTTAATTTCTGATCACCCACTTTCCACTTCTGTAGCATTTTTCTATGCCTATACCCAAAATGAAGACACACATTATGTGTTGACTTCCAATTGCATTAACCATCTGAATTGTACACACAATGGTCTCTCTTTGTTCTGGGGTAATGCATTGGAGTTCATATCCATGTTCTACTTCTAGCCTCAAAATTCATCCCACTCGTAACAAAGGCATTACTTCCCATAAAACTGTGGCTGACATGATAGTGTTTAAGCATACATCACTTCACTGGCATCTGTGTATGAACAAATAGCCAATTAACACACAGAGACACAAGCATGCAGAATCTTCTCTCTCCACTGGGAGCTGTCACTTCTCTTTTCTAGATTTTCACAATCCTTGGCTCTACCTTTCCTTTCAGCAATTAAAAGAGGTGAAGTATTTCAGGATCTAGCTACTTGGAGCAAAGCCATAATGCTTATTAATTGTATCAGTATTCAGCTGAGGTGTCTGCACACTCAGATTCACAGAAGTATCGACACAATCACCTCAATTCCAGTACCACAGATATAGGTCCTCTGCTGTAATTACTGCAAAGCAACTCAGAGCCACTCTGTCAAGGGGTGAGGGAGCAATGCTGGCCCTTGGCCACGTGGGCACCCATCCAGTAATGGCCTGACTGTGCCTGGATGCAGTCTCCCAACATATGTTGGAGTACCATGGATACTGCACTGACTTGCACCAGCAGGCAGGAATCAGCAGAAGTGGGGAAACCCATGTTGTGCTCTCTCTCCCCTTAGTCATCCTATTAACAGAGGCCACAGAAAGAGGAATGTGTCCCAGACATGATGACAAAAGGCTCTCAGCTATCAGGGAAGTTGCATACAGGTAATTGGATGGAGCAACTCCCTAGGAGCTGACAATGCCATAACATTTGTTATTGGATTCTTGTATATCCACATTGGCATACTTAAAATACTAAACCCTTTAAGCTTTCAATCTCTCATTGAGTTCATAATTTACAGTTTATAATTTACAATTTATAATTTATAATTCTAAGTTTATAATTTCTTTATAGCCGGCAAAGTATAGTTTTGCTCAACACAAAGAGTACCTTGCTGTAACTGCTGATCAAATCTATTTACTGGGTCAAGAAAGCCAAGTTACTTCTGCTACAAATGCACCACTAATCAGCCATAGAGCATTAGAGTTGTATTTTCATACACTCTTATGCATCAGTCAAAAAACTGCTTGCAAACTTCTGAGTTAAATATATTTGTTGATAGTGATGGTCAAAAAGGAGAAGAAAGCACATATGTTGATTTTAGACCACAGGTGGTGCAGCACAAGGTGTTAGAAATTTTCTCTTCCTGCAAAGTATAAACTGAGGAAATTTGGCATGCAAGTCATTGAGAGAGAATTTACCATGTCATTTTTACAGACATTTCTTGACTCACTTTAACTGCACAACTACAATTCTCTTTATATCATGTGATCTTTCTGATCAAGGTTGTGTATCTGGAACTCTCTTCTCCTTGGAAACTTATGTTTTAGATTCTCAAAGCACTGCAAACTTTTCCTAGGTTACTTTTTTTTGCTAATATTTCAGGACCGTCTTTCTCAAAACCGAGCTCTTATAGAGATGTATTTTGATGCTCTTCCTCATGTGGTGTATTTCTTTACCCATCAGCACTCTAACACATCCATTCAGTGGGGAAAGTTAAAGCATCAGTGTCTGACCTTCAGCTGCCCCTACTACTTCAACTGGCCACCACAAATTTGCATATTAAGGTCCATGTGATGAAGCAATGAGGATTTCCATTTTGAGCACCAATTTTTAATGATGCAGCTTCAAAACAGATAAATGCTTTCAAAATTTGACTGCTTTCTAATGGACAAAGACGCACCTCCTCATCCCCACAGGGCCCTTGGCTGGCACTGGATCTGAACTGGTAATCTTAAGATGCATGTTTTTGTGCAAGTTCACCAACTGACTGGTGTGTTCCCTGCCAGCCAGCTGGAATATGTAATTTTAAAAGGGATCTTTGGGTTAATAACAGTTTTCCAAACAATTGTCACTGAAGACTACGTGTGCAGACTAAATCAGATTAAATCTTAGAATAAGATCATAATCAGAAGTGAAACTCCAGCTAGAATATGTCTATATGTCCTAAAATGTTTCCTGTAAAATTAGGCAGCAAATCATCTAATGGTAATAAGGCTTGCAACACACAGGTCGTTCTGCCACACAGGCCTACGCAGGCAGCCTGATATTACCAGCTACCTACCCTTGAGCTGCCTTATTTATAGATTTCTGAAATGAGAGAAACTTAAGAACGTCGAACTATGTGAAACTACTCACGAATGCAGCCTGCACACACAGTTTTCAGAGGACTGGACACAAAGGTGATAACTGTGTATCACCATTTATACAAGCTCCACAGAAGGGAGTACCCCCAAGGACTACCCGTGCCATGAAACTTAACCCAGAGGGTCTGTGGATTGGAGCCACTCTATGGATTTGTACTGTAGCTTCTGCATGTAGCAAGATTGATACAAGCAGAGCACCACTTCTTTCAGGCATTGCTCCTCACTCCCCTGGGATTCAGAGCTGGCAGCTGGCAAGGAGGCTCCGCAGCCCCTGGCAAAGGCTTCACTGGAGCTCCCCTCAGAGTCCTTCAGAGACTGACTGCCAAGTGAGGGCTGTGTGTGTAAATCTCAGCTCGGGAGTAGGAGAGACGAGTTCCGGTAAGACGGAAAATAACAGACGATGATACTGTCACATGTCGTGGTCTGGGTGGTTTTTTCCACCTGTATTATCTAAATCCTGTGTTATCTAAAATTCTTAATTGGTGATTTGGTAGAGAAAAAAGATTGAAATTATCAGATGAGGCATTTTCAAGTTAGAAGCAGATATAAAATGAAAAGCATATTATACAGTTTGTCAAATGAAGGAGCGCATAATTCTTACTAGATTGTCTACTGCAATTTTTATTAAGAAACTCATGAAAGTAATTGGTATCATTTCTAATTGGAAGTTTAAATTTGCCATAATGAAAGACAGGTTAAGTTTGAATATAAAGAAAAGAGTCCATTTAACACTTGCTGAAGGAAGCTAAGCAGCTGTAGCATAATAAGCTCTCTTTTTGCAGAACTGGTAAGCATGTGGCAGTATTAGCCAAATTTTGATTATGTTAAAGATCTTCTCTGAGTCCTGAAGAAAACAGTTGCAGTCTAACACCTCAAGAAAAAAAAAAGGCTCAAGTAAGAACCTTCATATTCAGTTATTTTTAAGGAACACAAGTCAGACAAACAGCAAGCCAAGATTCTAGAAAATTGAATCTGTACTTTCACACTTGGAATTTTAAAGTTGTCAAGACTCTCAAAAAACACATGCTAAGTTTGGAGGGCCGTGGTAAAAGAGTTCTGGGGAAAAAAAAAATCTGTTGATAAAACTGGCTGGCAAATCATGCCACATAAGAAATCTCTGAAAATGGAGATTAAACTTTCAGACTTAAGATACAACCTTCTCTGAACATGCCTTGATTTAGTCTAATGCCTACCACTGTCTACAGAACAAAAGGAAAGTGAAATTTCAAAGTCAGAATCTCACCAGTGCCTCATGAATGAGCAGCAGGGAACAGAATCTTATTTTAGGACATATATGTACATGTGAAAAGAACAGAAAGGTAAGTAAAAGGTGAAGGAGCACCAAGACTTCTGCCTTTTGCCTATTTTTAAATTAACTATGAAATTTGCAACTGAGGCAGACCAAAATGATTTTGAAACTCATACAGTACTATGGATTTAAACAGCTTGTCAGGACTGAGTCTTTCTGCCTGAGTAACTATGATCTGTCTTTGGCCATGAACTGGGAAATGCATGTCCAAAAAAAGATTCAAGAGACCGACATTGATGCCGTTCAAAGTATTGAGAAAAGTCCTAGAGGCGCAAACCATGGCAGAAGACTGTGAAATATATGAACCTTTCTTTCTTTTCTCCTGTAACAGAGAGATTCACTGCACAGAAAATATGGAGAATAAATCCACTGCTGCCTTGGCCATCTCCCCAGAAAAGGGAGGCTTTGCAGGAAGAGCACAGGACCAGCAATCCCATCCCTGGGAATCTGCAGTACAGACTATCCCCAGCAGCGCATGTCCTGCACTAAAACAGTTTCCAAATTTGTGATATGACTTGGACAGAGTGGATTAACATTAAAATGACTAATTGCATCATTATTCAACTATTAAAGGAACCTAAATGAGAAGAGAAGCATGTTTTTAAAAAAATTAAACACAGAACCAAAGTCCCATTCAAAGTAATAACAATAATCACAGTATCACACCTGGGAGTCTAATTTGCCCCTGAATTAATTGATAAAATCATCATTTTTTCATTTAGCAGCAATCTTTATTAAATACCACCCATTACAATTAAAAGCACCATTGTAACTAAAGAAAACAAGAGTTTTAAAGTAAGATCTGGAAATGCAGTTTAATTCACAGGCTGTGAGGGGGAAAAAGCCATAAGAGAGAATTTTTGATAGCTGAAGAGCCTGAGTAAACAAACCCACTGTTGCAGTGAGGAAGGGGGAGCCAAGAGGAGAAAGAAAAGTGCGAGCTGGTAGTGGAGTAGGGGCACGCTGGGTCAGCAAGACAGAGAGAAAAATGTATAAAGAATTTTGAGGAGAATCTTATTCATCCTGTATAAGTTAGGTGTGCTTGCTAGAAATTGATTAAAATAATGTAATATATAATGGAAAAGTGAGTATTTCAATAGCTTGATGGGTTGCTGCCTAGACAATATAGACATTACTTATTTGAGCCCTTTCAATCAAAGCTTTTATGCATGAAATAACAGAGTTTACATGGTTCACAGAAACAAACATACCTAGACGGATGCAGAATACAAAAAAGCACCAGAGAAACAGCATTGTGAGTCACCAATTAACATTTCCTCACTTTAAAGGTACTGTAAGCTTCTACCTTTCCCATGCCACAAAAGGATTTTGCACAGTGCTCCTGCAGTAGTTCAGCTGAATTTCTTGAAAGATCAAGACCTTTGTCAATAAGATGTATCTTTAACAGTACTAACTCAATAGTCATTTTTCCTGGTAGAGCTGTAAGTATATTTTCATCTTCTGCTTAACTAAACTGCCTACATAACCAAACTACACTGCCTACATAACCAAACCTCCATTTGATCATGTGGACAGGTGCTAAATAAAATCAAGAACTTGACAAAAATGTAATAGCTGTTCCTAAGTCTGAGATTCAAGTTCAGGAATAGGGCTGGTTATGGTCAAAAGCCTGAAAGGAGAGAACAACCAAAATCCAAGCTGCAACCCAGAAAAACTGTGGACTTCTGCATTACAGTGAGTGGACAGTGGTTTCTGTCTCCCTTCCTCACATGGGGAGACAGATGGACTCAGACACATACATTTCTTTTATGTAGCAATCTAATATATAACCATTTATAGGCCATTCTGAAGTACATTTTGATCTTCTATCAAGATCATTCAGTTTGATATGAGAAAGAATTTTTTTTTACATTGAGAATAACCATTTACTGGAATAACTTCCCCAGAGGTATGGTAAAGGCCTCATCACTGTAGGTTTACAAGACATGATTGGACAGTGTGCTAGATAACCTCATCTAGGCTCCCTTCTCCACAAAAGGTTGGACCCAACACGGGCCGTTCTGTGATTTTCAGCAAAATAGGAGATTAGCCAATTAGAATGCTAAGACCTGTTTTTGCAAAGGTAAAGTGTAACAACTGGCTTGAGAAAAAATGTATGGGATGATCAACACAACCTGCTACAGGACTTTTAGTGGGAAATATGCTGGTTTTCCTTTTGTTGAGCTCTCCATTTGAAACAGTTGTTATTCTCATTTAATACACTATGAGGATTAGAATAATGTTGATAGTTATCTCTCTCGCAGGATGCTATGAAGACTGATATGTTCACATACATTATTCTAAAAATGCAATACATAAGAATAATGTTATGCATTATTAGCACTGGCAGAATAGTAATACAGTCTTATATTAACTCAGCATTCCACAAACAGCTAGTAAATTGCTATTCAAAAGGTCTCTTCTCCTTCTAGCATTCCTCACAGACTTCTTCCAACTCCCAAGCTGGTTATTGAGCAACTTGTAATGTCATTTTAAAAGACTAACAGGCTTCCCTTGAGGAAGAAAATTTCTGAAGACAAAACACTACAAGCAAGTTCTCCCATTAAAACACTTCTATGCAGATATACTTAAAAAAGCTGAAATAAAATGACAGTATAGACAATGTTGCTGCTGCTATATTCTCAACTGTGCTTAAAATGACCAAGAAATCTGACCCTGGATAATATGAGGCTAGCTTTAGAAGAGTATCTCTTGATTCCATTTAAAAGTAGATTGCTAATGAAAATCTACAAAATAGCAAAAGTTATTTTTTTTGCTCACATGTAACACATTTTCAAGTAGAAAACACAATAAATCGTGTGCCATTAAAACTATCACTTTGATAGGTAATTACCTGAGCATCATAATCAATAGATTTCTCTGTGTTGTCAAAATTAAACCTATCATCCTTCCATAATTTAGTGTTTTGTGATTAAATTTCTTGAGCCCTTTTTCATATTTTATTGATACACTTTGACTGCACAATTAAAGACAAATTATTTTAAATGCTAAGCTGCTCTCTCCAAAGGACTACACTGGTATTGTCACCCTGCTCAGGATGGTAGAGAGTCTGTGCCATGGATTGCCTGATCCACCTACATCCTTCTAGTCCTTGAGTAAAACTTCAGCCTTAAGGAGAAACTAAACACATGAGCCTTTGGCTCTCATACTTCTTGTCTTTATACCAGTTGGGCTCCTGTTTCATTTTCATCACCATCACCTTCTTCACCTACAGTGAAACCAGGACACAGATGATCCCATGCTCAAACAAAACAAGTTCTTCCAAAGAAAGGACATTCTGGTCAAGTATTTTATTTACATCTCATTAAACTAATAGGCATTTCAATTCCCATTCAGCTCTTTCTAGGTTTAAGGTGCTGCACTGAAATGATGGACTGATCTAACTGATTAAAAATATTGACTGCAGAGAAAATTCCACAGGTAACTGGACATAGAGATCAGTATGAAAGGCAAATAAATTAATATAGAAACAAATAGGGCAGTGATCGAGAATGCAAGGAAGATGGACGATGGATTAAATTAACTGAGGTTCAGATCAGATATCTGGAAAGACTTTTTCACCATGACCCACAAGCAGTGGAGCAGTTTGCCCAGAGAGGCTATATGATCTGGATCCCCAGTGGTTTCCAAGAGCAGACTGGATAAAACCCTGAGAGACCAAGCCTGAAATCAGTGTCTACTCCACTTTTAGGAGAAATTTGAACAACTGAACAAAATAAGGAACAGGTCTGAAGCCTCAGGGCAGGGGAAAGGCTCACAAATGAGTCAGGCAGAGGCAAAAGTATGTGCCTTCTGCAGCAACACGTTTTCTGGAAAGAGGGATTTTATCTAGGTTTGAAGGACTGTGAGGAGAAGAAAATTGCATAAACAGTTTGAATAGTTTAAACAACTTACTTTAACAGCAACACTAGGCAATACAATTCTAAGCACTAAGAAATAACATAGAATTCTTCAGAATTTTATTAGGTACAAAAATAATCAAGTTATAGAAAAGTATCAATGTTCAAAGATAATCACTTTAAAGAGTCCACAATTTAATAAAAAATGTAATGCAGAAGTTTACTGTAAAATTTAAATTCATGGTGTATAAATCGGGGGGGNGGGGGGGGGGGTGTTCTGTGTAAGTTCTACCTGTAAAGATTATTTTGTCTAGACAGTTTTATGGGACTGTTACAGAAAAATCTCCTTCAGCCTTGTTTTCTCCCAGTTCCGTGACTTTCACTCACACCAAATCTTTATTTCAAAACCACACCCACCCAAGTTTCCAGATACTAGAGGTGACTCTGTAGTTTTCCATGCAGTAGTGTCGCACTGGAAGTAATACAAAATCATCCTGGTACCTGGACTGCAGCTAAGGTGATGTCAGAAACAGAATTCTTTCAGATTGAGAGCACCAAGCAGTAGGACACTCATCTGTGAAGTAGTGGTTAAAACAGTAAGAGGATACTACCCAAAGTGAAGCCCAAAGTGAAGCTAAGCCATAGACTAAGGGCCTCCCTTTGGGTTGATTCTAGTGGGATGGAGGGGTTGCAGATCTTTGGATCCTGCATAAGAAATGTTATCAGAAAGCCAGAAGCTTTTGAGAAATCATAATGAATAAGGAGCTGAGTGACAGCAAGGACAACAGTCAGGGGAACACAGGTCCCACCAGGGAGAGAGGTCCAGAAATTACAAGCAAAGGAACTGCCTCTGTATCTAGCCCTACTGTGCTTGCAGACACTGAATTCTGCAGACTGCTGCAAGGAAAAAGTCTGGCTCAAATCCTGCGGCACCTTTCTAGGACCAATAACTCAATAAGGTCCTCAAAGTCCCCCTCTTTCAGACCAAAAAAAGGCAATACAGAAAGTGACCCAATTCTAGAAAGCTGATCTTACTAATTCTGAAAGCTGTGGGTTTCTTCAATGTTTGAAGAAGTCAGTAAGTCTCTTCCTGGAGTTCATTTTTTTCTAACGCCAGTACCGATATTCCCAGTTCCTCAGGAATGTTTGGATATGAATCACTAATACTTTAAAGAAGAAAGAAGGAATTTTGTCAGATAAAGCAGGGGGAAGAAACCTCAATGATTCAGTACTGTTATTATTTTCAAGAAATGCACAAACCTATTTGGATGTTTAGAGAGAAACTGAAATGAAAAGTGATTGTTAAAAAGACCAACCAAATAAAACGCAGCAAAACTCAAAAGGATTTCCAGTTATGTTTTAAATGCAATCTCTGCCATTTAATCTTTTTTCATAGGTGCTACTACATCACTGAGCAACAGGAGTGCAATGGGCAGTTAAGTGTTGGGGAGGAGAAGGGGACAGTGTAGGGATAACTACACACTGTTACAACAGCTGTTATCCTGAGGACACAGCCATGACAGCTGTATACAGTATTTTTTGGGTGATGCAGTTCATCCATCATTTATTCCCCCATTTAATCTCAAACACTGCCATTACACCATTCCCATCAAGCTGTGCTAAATGGCTCCTTCCTCAGAAGCTTGCAGGGCACGACCTGCTCCTCCTCTGCCACCACCACAGACATATCTCTGTTTGTAGCCCTGACGGCTTTCTACAGCCATCTTTAGCATCCTTTCAAACCAAAGTCTTTCTGCCTCTTTTGGAATTGCACAACAGGCAGAAGACAGGAAAGTGGGAAGATGCTAATTGCAAATCAGCTGTGCTGCAGGTCTTCCCCACCTCACATTTATCTCACCAGTACCTTCTCATCCCTTGCTTTTCTGGCTTGCACTAGACTGTATTTGATTGAATTCACAAAAACACTTGGAACCATTGCTGGTGTGACAGACAAACAGCAACCATATGTTTGGCTTGAAAAAGCAATTTCAAGTCTCTGTGTCCTAGGCATTTCTCAATTAAAGAAGCACAAAGTGGATTTAAACACTGCTTTTACACACCAGCCTTTAATGCAACCAGGTTTCAGGAGATCTTTTTTTTTTTATCAAAAACCAATATGAGGATACAGGGGAAAAATGGGCAGCAGCCTGCAGCAAAAATGCCCAGATTTCAAAGCCCTGGGAAAAAAAAAACAATTTCAAGTTACTGAATCACACCATACAAGAGGATATGAACAGCTCTTTTGGGCCAGACCAAAGTCTGCATAGCCCTGTCCTGTCTACAACAAAAAATACCAGCAGCCTGTCCTGGGGAGGACTACACCCCACAGAAGAGAGACACATACCGCAGCAGTTTTGGGAAGACTGCTGCCCATGGGATTGATTCACACTGCAGCAGTTTTGGGAGGACTGTTGCTCATGAGATGGAGCCACACTGGAGAAGCTCACAAAGAACTGTCTCCCATGGGAGGGACCTCACAGGGCAGCAGAGGAAGGACTCCTCCCTCTGAGCAGTGAGAGAAATCACAGGTGATAAAGTGACCAAAACCCCCATGGCTCCTGTCCCACTCTGACCAAAACCCCCATGGCTCCTGTCCCACTGTGCTGTCAGGAAGGAGGGACGGGTTAGGGGGGAAAAAGGTGAGTTTTTTCAAGGGCATATTTTACTTCTCGTTATCCTGCTCTGATTCTGTTAGTAATAAATCCCCTTTATGTCTCTAGTTTGAACTCTTGGAGTGTTTTCTCCCGGTCCTTATCTCAACTCATGAACCCTTTGTTAAATCTCTCCTCTGCCCAGCTGTACCAGGGGAGGATGAGTGAGCAGTTTTAGTGGGTGCCTGGCATCTGGCCAGTGACAAATCATGACAGCCCATCACACCACACTCTCTTAAACAGTCTTGAGGACTGGATAGCTGAAGCTAAAAACTGAATCAATGTGCATGTGTATTAGCACGAGCGTCTCTGGGCTCCAATCCATTTTCAACACAAACCATTCCTGAGATGCTTCTGTGTGTCTTTCATGTGTCAGTATATTCCTCTGCATTAACTCAGTCTCCCCACATAAGTCTTTGGCATCTCTGTCACCCTCGTGCAAAGGGTTCCTCCTTGCTGTGGAGCTGGTTCCCAGCAGTTTCACTTGAAGCACGCTGCCTTCTGTACTAGAAGCCATGAAACCATCCTTCTCTACCCATCCTCTCTAACCAACCCACGATTTTCTAAATCTCTTCCATTTACCAAACTGTCTCTACCAGAATTGGTTTTCTCAGTCATTCCCTTGCTCTGACTATTCCTGTCAATTTTCTCTGAATTTCCTCCATATCTTTTTGAAATGGAAATCCTAGTCTGTGCACAGTGATCAGCCTACACACAAGAGGGAAGCATAAAAGCCCACAGCCTCATCTCCCTTCCCACATGCCATCCAAGGACTGCTAAAGCATCAGCAGCATGGTGGATCCACAGACACCTATTGTTGCCCCTGAGTATTAGCTTTCCAAAGATGAGAATGGAAACAACACGAAGCTTATGGCCACATCCGTGGCAAGAGCAGCACTGAAGCAAACATTTCCTTTGACAGATCTCAATGTGGCCCAGTGGGGATTTGGGGGTACCCTCCAACCCACCCTTTCCTCCACTAACTTGCCCCAAGGCATCAGAAGTCCCATGCATGCTTTGCAAATGCCTCTCTCTTCCAGGGAGAGGGTAGTATGCACACATCCCTCTCTCACTGACTATGCATCCAGATCTGTCTATAGATCTGACATCATGTTTATTTACTTAAAATGAGAATTCCAATTATAGCACCAAATTATTCTGAGGGGGTAACAACAAAGATGCTGCTTTTGGTCCAACGTGGATTTATTTCAAAGCGATTTCCAACATGCTGCTCAGCAGCAGAAGTTGTAGGATTGTACACCACAAGGCGGGCTGCCAAAACTGAGCTCTGCTGCAGCTGAGCAAGCAGAAGTTCAACATAAACAAAAATAATTGAAAATGAAAACTGGGGGGAGAGAAAGGGGAGGGGAATAGACAGACAAACAGGCAAGTGCCAACGCTGAGAAAGAAAATCCTAAAATCCACAAAAACATTCTCAGCAAGGAGGGAGTATACCCTCATTTTAAAAAACAGTGCAAAGAAGCAACCCAAAATGGGCTTATCTCGCTAGGAATTGTGAGAGCCAGTAGATGATTTTAGATTCAGCTCAGATGAGCTTCTTCACATGCTCAGAAAGTGGTCACACATTTTCCAAATGTAGGAGCTCAAACATCAGTGTGGCTTAAACTGAAGCCCCCTGAAAGCAGGAGCAGAATTAGTATCATATTTTCTAACTCTTATTAAAAGAACAGCATTTAGCTCACAGAGCTAACTGCTTAAAAACTAAATGGAACTATTAAGTCACTTTTACAACTTTGGCTGCTCAGGTGTTTGTGCCGCTCACTGGGAAAAGCCACAGAACTGTAATATCAGAGAGACTTTGGAATTATGGATAAAGTAAGAGTAATGTAACTTGTGTGGAACAGGTTGGGCTCTGCAGACAATTCACTGAGGTTATTTACTTTGACAACATCTGCTATGTCGATACTGTAGTCAAACCTAACAAAAAAGTGTTTGCTAGAGACTACTCCTTGATGGGATCTGCAGCCACAGCCTGATGAACAGTGTTGGAGGATCAGCTGCTAGAAACTGTGTAGGAAAATATGGAGACACAGATTCCATACTGGGACAAAGGGATGATCTGAGGTGGTCACAAAGAACTGAATTGTCTTCAATGCATCCAGCCCAGAAGAAAAACTGTTTTGGTACACTAAGCACTCTTTTTATTGAGTTCTTATCATTAGTTGCTGTTTTGGGGCATTAAAACATTGCACCTGTGCAGAAATTCAATGGAATTTCAGAGGAAAAGGCACCCAAATAGACACTACTGCAACAGAGGAGCCAGTCTGAGCTCAGGAAGCACTTGGATAAAAGATCTTAGATTGTCTTAAGGAAGTGGTAGGAAATTCTCTGAAAAAGTGTCAGGTTAATAAATTTTATTATTTGCTACTAGTTCCATTTATGATTTAGATAGTGTTTCTCAGCCTGTTTCCAACACACTACTGAAATGATCAGAGAAAAAAAACCCATGTGCTTACTTCTGCACACACAGAAACAAAGTCTGAAAGAAAAATAACCTCACAACAGAGCATTCCAAGTATAGCACAAACATTTATTGACAATAAATGAAAAAATCCCAGATACTTGAGGCAATACTGCTTGAGATGAATGGTGGCTTTTCCTTTACTCCTATCTCTTCATCCCAACATCCAGTCCAGCTTTTAACTTAGACTAGAAACACTGGTAAAAAAAAGTGTTGACATTGTTCACTCACTCCCCACTGCACCAGGACAGAGGAGAGGAAATTTAACAAGGGGTTCATGAGTTGAGATAAGGCCTGGGAGAGATTGTTCAATAAACACCACTTTGGGCAAATGAGGCTCAACTTAGATATGAAGTGAATTTATTACAAACAAAATCAGAGCAGGATTATGAGAAGTAAAATAAGCCCTTAAAAGAACACCTTTCCCCCAACCTTTCTTCCTTCCCACTCCTACCTCCTACCCAAGCAGCACAAGGAGACAGGGAATGGGGGTTATGGTCAGTTCATCATCCAAGGCTCCTACCGCTGCTCAGGGGGAGGAGTCCTTCCTCTGCTGCACTGTGGCGTCCATCCCACAGCAGACAGTTCTCTGTGAACTTCTCCAACGTGGCTCCAATCTCAAGAGCAACAGCTCCCTGCAAACTGCTGCAGAGTGAGTCCCTCCCACGGGCAACAGCCCTCCCAAAACTGCTGCAGTGTGGGTCACTCCTTCCACAGGGTGCAGTCCTCCAGGGACAGGCTCCTCCAGCCTGGAAGCAGGGCCCCCTCTCTCCACCAGATGTCCCACAGGATCACAGCCTCCTCCAGGCATTCACCTGCTCCAGCACGGATTCCTCCATGGAATGGAGGTGGATCTCTGCATCCTCCATGGATCCCCATGGGCTGCAGGGGCACAGCTGCTTCACCATGGTCTGCACCACAGCCTGCAGAGGAATCTTGGCTCTGGTGCCTAGGGCACCTCCTGCCCTTCCTTCTGCACTGACCTTGGTTCCTGCACGTTGCTTTCCTCTCATGTTCTCATTCCACTCTTCTCTAGCCACAATCAAAACTGTGCCCCAACTTTGTTTTGATTTTCTTCATAAATATGTAATCATGGAGGTGTTACCATCATCTCTAATTGGCCCAGCCTTGGCCAGCTGTACGTCCATCTTTGGAGCCATCAGGATTGGATCTGCTGGACATGGTGGAAGCTTCTGGCAGCTTCTCACAGAAGCCACCTCTGTGCCCCCCTCCACTACCAAAAAACAGGCCATGCAAAACCAATACAAGTGTAAATAACCATATTACAATGTAAATAACCATATTACAAAACTTATTGTCAAAAAATAGATAGAAATAAAATCCAGCAACATAATAAGAGAGTTCACTGCAGGAAAGCCTGTCACACCATCTCCCAACAGATCAAGAATTTTGCTCAGCACAAACACAGTAAACAAAAGTTGTAATCTTCCCAAAGGAACAAGAAAAACAAAACACTTTAAATATTATAACATAAAAGTCAGCATAAAAGTCAATGCTGTGGATACCAGCTCACTCTGACCTCCATATCTAAAAAATATATGGAGATAATAAAGGATCCTTGAGTCAGACAGCAAAAGTTATTAGTCAAGAAAGATGACTGAATTAGGAAGGACTGACAAGATCAGGGCTGTTTATCTGAAAGAACAATAGGATTAAATAAATATACACAGTATGATGAAAGTTAATTAAGGAGTATTTTTTTCCTTGCCCTCCTACTGCAAAGTCAAACAGAGCCAAACCACTTTTCAAATTGATACTTTAAAAAGAATGGGTGGATAACTTTTAGGACTCAATGACACAAAATCCTAGTGATGACAAGAGCCAAGAGGATTAAACTGCAATTGGCTATGTATATGAACAGTCCCTGCCATTCCACTATAAGGAATCACTAACAGACAGGGATTAGGGAGACCTTCTGTAACAGAGGTATCATTTCCTAACAGTTTAGAGAAGGATTTCATACACCACCCTCTGTAGAATCCTAGTTGTGCTCCTGCTGGCCACATGGCACCCAGCTAGAGGGACACGCACCAGATCACTCCAGCATTCCATATTCTGCTACCTGAACTGTCTGGTGGCAACAGCTGTGAGTTTCATGACAGATCTTCCACTGAGAAAGCGTGTGTATCCTTTAAGGCATGCCTGTTATCAAGCAGCCTTAATTAGAGCAGTCAAACTTCTGCAGTGAAGGTAAATTTTTTGTAATCTCAGTTGCAGTGCTTAATAATGCTTAGGCAAACTGGCCTTCACTTTTTAGTCTTTTTAGTCATCTGAGAGTTTACCTTCCATTGTGTCACTACATCTTTTAGTTTAATGTAAAAAGTTACTAATCTTAGAATTTATTTTTTTTTTTGAGACATGGGAACAAACAACTACAGGCAAGAACAAACCCAAGAACACCATGATTGCATCTTTCTGACACTACTTAAGGAAACTCACAGAGCCTCTTCCAAAGCAAGTATGTTTCTTTTTAAGACAGGCTCCCCACAACGTAATACAACTCTTTGTGAAAGTGGACATTCTTTATCCTTCAGTAATGGAAAAGCTGTTAGTCCTCCCAGGAGCCCAAATGCCTGTCCACAGCGAACAGTAAACCAAACAACATGATGAAGGAGTATTTCCTAGCCAGACAAACCAGGTGTGCTTGTAATACAAAGTCAAAGTCCAACTTGGCAAAGGCAAGGTCAGCAGTGGCTGGTTACCTCCTCCATCCCTTCCTTCCTAGCCCCATGCTTGCAAGTGTTGACATTACCATGCATAAGGAAAACCCCCACATTCTTAGGTACAGCTTCAGCTGCTCTTTCAAGTACTATGCTTGACTGGCCTGGTGCTGCAGTATGAGAACATTTCATAATAAATCTATATTTTCATTTATCCTTAGTAAAGTTGGGCATGATTGATGTTTCAGTCAGAGTTGAGCAATTTTCACAATGCATAAAAATGTGGCTAAGCACAGTATAAGTGTATTCCTATAACATCTAGGTGCCTCCTGTAGTTCCAAAATACCAGAAAACTGGAAGGACTTCTGAATGCAACTGTAATGCAAATCTCATTATTAACTACCACTTTACTGAGAAAATATCAACATCTCCCTCCTGAATAACAAGAGCATTTCTAACAACAGTCATCGTATTTCTTAATGGAGAACCAAATTCACAGGCAATAAAGTCCAGGTTCCCGGAAGAAAAATTACTCTGTGCTCTCTGTAGACAGACTGGGTTTTAATGAGCAAGGAAACCACAAAGGGCCTGATCCTAAGCCCACACAACTCAATGGGATGGCTTCTACTGACTTCAGTGGGCTTTGGATGGAGATCTAAGGTCCTGATTTTGCATTTGTCGCACGGTCAGCTTCACTGAAAGCCACAGAGAGTTTCAGTGTCATTCAAAGAAGAAAGGTTATTCAAGAACTAATATTATCCCTTTCCCCAATATGGAAAATTCCCCATTATAAGTAGGAAAAAGAATAATGAGTTGTTGAGAATTTCAGATTGCATTTTCAAAAAAAAAGAAGAATTCCTTGGGACGACACTCAGGAGCCTCATTGTGTGCCAACCCTGATTGCGACGAAAGTTAAGTGCTCCAAATGTATTATAATCTTTCCCAATATCACTTACAAGTGACTTGCTGACAGCACATTTGATTTTCAAGTCTTCTTTTTTTAGTAATCATGTTTTCCAGCACCAAAATGATCCCGTTCATGTGGAACTGGTAGAATGTGTTGGAACAAACTAATACACCGGAATAGCAATTTACCACGGATGACAGGTTGCATGGGGCTCTTTCATTTACAGAGCTTAAAATACATAACATTTTCCCCCTGCATGGTATTTTTCTTTCTACTGTTGTGCTCTGCAAGACATTACTCCAGTATACGCCTTCTTTAATGACCTTAATAAATTACTTGTAAGCTTTGAGGTAAGGACACAATTCTTCAATTAAAACTAATAGCCATAATTGCAGCATCTCTCTAAGGTGCTGCTGCTCTCTGTTGGCTGCCTACTATGGAAACACAGCTGGGGTCAACAAAAAAGTGTTCTTCAGGACCAAGCACAGCATTTCCTCCATTTGATAGTCTGACCAGTCACAGATTTTAGCTCTTGCCCATCAAACTTGCAGCACCACTGGCTACTTGGTTATCACAGAATGTGTGCACATATATTATTTCCCTGTGGATGCTTCTTTTTATTCCTAATTACAATGAAAATGAGTTCCCACAGTACCCAGTGATTTCAGTGGGAGCTGCTAACACTTAGAAGCCCTGAAAATAAGGACTCATCTTATAAAGCCAAACCCAAGAATATCTGTATTAGCAGACACTACGAAAAATGTCTGCCTGTGTGACACAATTAAACACCTGGCTTTGTGTAATTGAGCCTAACCACTGACTTCCAGAAAAACTTGCATCTGCTGCACCATCCTAGTTGAGCTTCACTTGCCCAATGCATATCCCATCTCCCCAACACAACTGAAAGCAATGTTCTGACCAAAACTGTTAAAATTCCATTGTGACTTGTCACATGTGTCACTTAATACTTCAGTCTGTGTGTCGCTGGCCCACAGGATGAGGGTGGCAATATCTCAGCTGAGAACCATGAGTCCTTCATGTATCAAGGTAACAAAAAACCCCACAAAAACTACATTAAATCAGTCTTTGTCTATCTCCTTTGTGGTGTTCATTCACAAAGAATGAAAAGTAATTCATTTCCTTACTATTCATCTGTCCCACATGTGTACTAATAGGCATGAAAATACTAAACATAAATCTTTTCTACATCCTCAGAATGATTTTTAAAAGGCACCCTTCCCTTACATTTCTGTGTGATGCCTGATAAATAATAGATCAGTTGCATGGTGTTAGTTTTAATATTAATGTTATCAGACAGCATTTGAGAGAAGTGGGGCAGAAACCTGAATTCTGGAAGAATTTGGTATGGCAGCAGTCACCATCCAGACGTGTTTTTTTCAGCTCAGGTCCATCTCTATAATATACAGACCTTATGGAGTGTAGTGGACCATGAATTTCCCTTCAATTTACCCAGAAACAAGGATGCTGGCTGCAATTTTTTAAAATGAATTATTTAAAATTAACTGGTAGGTGAAAATAAAATATCCATTGAGCACAAAAATAATGGGAAGATACTGTGATCTGCTTCAGAAATCCTGACCTTTTTTTGTTCTGAAATTAAAGAAAACCTTGTTTCCTCAGCCTAAATGTTGACATTTGCCAGTGTGGAGATAAGCAACCTTTGAGCTACATAATGCTTTGATTCATCTTAAGAAATTCTTCCTAGCTATAGGGCTTTATTTATCCCTACAAAAAACACGTTCTGGATCCATAAAATATAAAAACTAGGATTAATTATTTAGTGCCATATTCATCACTCTTCCATGCAGTACTAGGAAGCATATAAGGATGTTTTCCTCCCATCTGCTATGCTGGCAGCTTTATAGAATGCATGTTTAGCTGAATCTAGTCTAAGAATTAGGGGGCCAGGCCACCTTGTTATCCCACTCTACATTCTGAGAAAGGCCTTGTGGTGAGTGCAAACATGTGTAGGCATCCACACACGCAATTCCCAATACACAGAGGACAGCGATGTCCTTCATCACCCCAAGGAAAGCATGCTGTGGCTGCCTTGGTACTGCAGCCGCTTTCCATGGCCACAAAGATTGTTGAAGCCATGAGCAAACAGAGCCACTTTCACCTTCCCTTGCAGATCTCTAGTCAAGAATTCCAGAGAATCTGAGAGAGCTCGGGATGTGGTACAGATGTGTTGTTTCTCCACATTGCTCGGACACTGCAGAAAACAAACATACAATACTTGCACACTAACATTCATTTAAAAGCTGATTTAGGAGGAGAGGGATAAAAGTTGCATGAAGGATGCATCTATTACATTAAAGAAAAACTACTTTCAGGTACAGACCTGACACCCAGCCAGAACACATTTCTGTCCCTTGCCCATACTCCTTTCCAGGGATTCTCAGCCTGCAGTGTTGTCATCCATCACTGGTGGCCTTGACAGGACTGCTCCACCTTGACTTCCTAGACTGTACTGTTACTGTGGGAGAACAAATAGGGCAGGGATGGAGACCAAGACAAGAAGGGAAGGGTATGGAATCCCACCCTCAGACAGACAGCAGAGCAGAACCGTGAGCACCCCAGACAGCAGCAGACAGTCAGAGCACTGGCACAGGCAGAGAAAACAATTTCAGTGAGTAGAGAGGGACAATACCCACCATCTAACAAATGTGATTACAAAACCTTTCCCTCTCTGACATACTCACATCCACGGCAATGCTTCTCAAACTCTAGTATGCTCAGAAGTGCAGACTAGGAAAAACAGCTCTGCACAGAAGTAGCCTCTACCTCTGTTCTACAAGGTCAGCAATTACTAGGATTTCTCTGAACTCAGAAGCACTCATGAGCCTATTGCTATCCCTTGTGCATCCTGTGGCAGCTGACTCCTTTAGCCATTTTTCACCATCCCACTGCTTGTCAATAAATCACCGTGCTAATTCCTGTGACACATCCTGTGAAGTGCTCTGGGAATTGTGGCAAAGATTTCTGGGCTGCATCTGAGAACTGGTGGTGAATGGCTGACTTCAGGTTGACATGATGAAGAAAGGTTACCTCTTCAGCTGAGCAGCCTCTTAGAAATGATTCATTGTGATTCCAGCTATCCCTTTTCTATATAGCAAGTCTATCCTCTGCATCTGCCTGAACACGTAAGAGACTTGACACTTGTCTTCTGTGTTGCTCACGTACTTAAGTTTTCCTCTCTTCTCATTACCTGTGAAGGGTGATTACATTTCCTATGGAATATAACCAGTGATACATCACGTGTCAGGGCTGTGTTTCCCCCCCCCTCTAATGGGAGCCTGTGGCTGCTTCATCCTTTTCCTTTCTTGAATATCAATCCTCCCACAAGCCTGTGTGTTAGCCACCAGCCTCCCACCAAAGAATAATGGGACTCCTACTGACGCTCATTAATAGTAAATTATTTTCAGTTAGTAAAGACAATTCTCTCGGTGATGGCTCTGGAGAGCCAGGGATGGTACAGCAGAATTGTCTGCCCCACAATTGACTCGAATATAGTGGTTTGAAGGAAACCTCAGACTTCAATAGGAACCCATTAAGAACAGCTATTTGCATGGTGCCTGTCTGAACACTGAGGACAGCAAAGAAAGTAGAATCTGTCTATCATGGTCAGCTGATTATTCTTTTTCTTTCTTCCCCAATTAGATGGTCTTCAAATAAACACTGGCATCAGAGATCTGAACTAGCAGTCACAAGCTGTGTAAAAAAATGTAAGCTACAGAACTCACTTGATTTTTGTATAACACAGGAAATTTTGGGGTTTCTTTCTTTTCTTTTTCTTTTNTTTTTTTTTTTTTTTGGTAGAACAGTTCAAGTACTTGCTTTTTCTACAGGAGGGACTTCCCTGCTACTCTTCTCATTCCTCTCATAGTTCTTCATGACAATTGGATTTGGACAGAGAACTGCTATCTAGGAATTTCTTAAAGCAACCCAAAGGAATTAAGTATCTAAATTCAAAAGCTGTAGGCCAAGCAGTTAAAAACCTTTGAAAAGGGTGCTTAATGAAAGTATGCAGACAGATTCCAAGTCTACACATATACAGATAACAAATACAGCACTGAAAAAGTCTGCTTCCATATCAAACAATACTTTCTAGCTTGTGCTATTGAAGTGCATGCTCATTTTTGCTGTCTCTAACTTCACCCTATTTTGTACCTCAAAAAAGGTGGAACAAGGGTGTTTGAAATTTGGAATTTCTAAAATACCTGGAAGTCTTTTCTAAACAAATATAGGTGCATATTTACTCAATTAATTCTCTATATTAATTTCAATCAGGGATGGTTTTGCTGGGGAGGAAATGGAAGAATTACAAGCTTTTCAGTTCAGTTTCCTCAAAAAAAGAGAATACCCAAAACAATAAACCCTAGCAGATGGGTACTTTGGGCTCCATGAATGCCCTCGCCACAGTGCAGGATATCTGGGAAAGCTAAACTCCAACAGACTCAGGCCTGGCAGGGAGTAGCAGGGCATCATGACTGCTTTAAAGCAGGGAGTGCAAGATCTGCTGAAGCCATGTATCAATCGGCATGGCAGGGTTACCTTGGAGTTACTGACATGGAGTACAACTCCTGGCTCCTTTAAATTTCCTTTAGGCAGTCGGGATGAAAACCTTATCACCTGAGAGCTTATCTCAGCTCTGCTGGGACATGAACAGAACCCATATGTCTTCATAAAGCACCTCTTTCTGAGCAGTCCAGTGTTTACTCTAAATTAATTTGGCCAGAAAGTCCCTGACCACCTCCAAGCAGGGGCTGCTGTGAGAATGGAGCTGCTATTGCTACACAGCTGCTCTTCTCAAGGAAAAAAGGCAGCAAAGAGGAAGAGCCTGAAGAGTTGCTGGGGCCACTCTGACTGTGAATCAAGCAAACAGCACTGCCTGTTGGGTTGGTCTGGGGCATAGGGAATGCCTGATACCCACCAGGAGTGAAATGTGCTGAAACTCCACTCCACACACATCTCCTAAGCTGAAGCCCACAAGGCAAAAGAATCATAAAATTATAATTAAATGGTTTGGGCTGAAAGGAACCTTAAATATTATCTAATTCCCAACCACCTGCCATGGATAGGAACACCTTCCACTAGATCAGGTTGCTCAAAGCCCTGTATAACCTGGGCTTGAATATGTCCAGGAATGGTGTTAAGATGCGGTTATTAAAATTATTAGAGAGATGCTTCTGCCTGAATTAAGGAGCAAACAACACCATATGCTATAGTCAGTAGTACAGATTTTTATTTAACTGTAAATGTGAGGGAGAGACAAATAAATAGGAAAGAGAGGGGTAGAGGGGGGAGAAAGAGATTAACAATCAAAAAAAATATCACCACTGTGGATGCTGATGGCATCCCATTGGTCCTTTTCTTCTGATCGTGTCAGTGGGGATGGTCACCTCCACCAGAGGTGGGGAAGCCCACAAAACAGAGCTCAGTGGCTTTATATTCACTCAGGTTCAGGTGGGAACACTCAGGCACCTCTGGAGTGGGGAGGTTTACACTGGATGATGCAATATTTTGGATCAGGGGACACTTCAGGAGTGTTTGATGGTTTATGACACCTTCTAAGACATTACAGCAATTATGGCACATCAGCAGGGATGAATACCTTCAAGCTATGTGTGAATGTCCTGATACTACTCCAGAAGGGATTTTTCACAGCTGAGCCACTTGCATAAGTACTTTGGCATGATAAAAAACATTATCCTGCTTCCAAGGATTTGCCTCTTATCAGCCTCTTCCTTTATCTGGTTCAACACCCAGCTGTAGCCTGTAGTGATGGGTATACACACCCATCTGCACCTGGGTAAAATGGACATTGTTGGAGTCATTAACCATTGACAGTCCAGTCTCTCAGAACAGGGCATCCACAACTTCTCTGGACAGCCTGTTCCAGTGCCTCACCACTCTCATAGCAAAGAATTTCTTTCTAATTAAACATAGCCTCTCTCAGTTTAAAGCCATTCCCCCTTGTCCTGTCACTACAGGAAGTCCCTCTCTAGCTCTCCTGCAGGCCCCCTTTAGGTATTGAAAGGTGGTCTAAGATCTCCCTGGGGTCTTCACTTCTTCAGGCTGAACAACCCCTCAGCCTGTCTTTGTAGGAGAGGTGCTCCAGCCCTCTGATCATCTTTGTGGCCTTGGTCTGGACTTGCATCAACAGATCCACATCTTTCTCATGTTGGGCTGGATGCAGCACAGCAGGTGGGGTCTCACACAGGTAGAACAGAAGGGCAGAATCCCCTCCCTCACTGCTGGCCACGCTGCTTTGGATGCAGCCCAGGATACAATTGGCTTTCCAGGAGGCAAGTGCACGGTGCCATGTCACATGGAGCTTCTCATCAACCAACACCCAAAATCTTTCTCTGCAGGGTTGCTCCCAAGCCATTCTCTGCCCAGCCTGCATTTGTGCTTGGCATTGCTCCGACACATGTAGACAACCTTGGCATCAGCATGACTGTAGCAGGAAGGACAGAAAAGATTCTTATTCTCCAGAAAAACCAGGTGGCATTGATCTTGGTTGGGACCAGAGGGGGAAAAGAGAGGAGGAGTGGGGGTACTACTGTAGTGTTTTAACTAGCCACTATGTGGCCATGCTCTACTGTGACAGCTGAAAAGAGGCTCAGAAGTGAACGAGAATCCTCTGACAGAGCCTACCATGAACAGTTAATCTGTTTCAAAAGTATTATAGTCTTACATTCATTCATGTGACCAAATGAAGAGGGAAAAAAGAGCTGGAGAACATTCTTCATTAATTGAAAACCAATCCTCTGGTAGCTCCTGTCAAAAGCAGGTTCTGGGATGTTTTTTTCTGCAGTGAAGCTGCTGCTGGGACTTTGCCAGTTCAGCAGTTAAAGGTAATCTCAAAGAATCCCTGAGCAAATTGTAAAGTGCTTGGGCTGAAGAACAACAAAGTGTTTGGGGACTGACTTGATTGTTTTAATTTGCGTAATACTAGCAGCAAGCAGCACTTAAGAATTATTCTGCTTAATTCACCTATTCCAGAAGCAAGACAAAACCAAGCCAGCTTTAATGAATAAACCAGACCTAAAGTTATTTGATTTTATCCCCATGTAGATAAGGAAAAGGGCAAAATCTGGCATCTGGAAAGTGATGTTCTTACATTCTATTTTCTGTATACAAACAAGGAGCTAGGGGCATGCATTGACACAACACAGCAGTCAATAGGATCTGACTCTTTGCTGCCAGATCTGTTCCTTTTACTGTTTGGAAAAGAAGAGACACAGGTCGTCTGAGAACTCCCAAAGTCTCTAAAGCTGGTGCCACAGTGCACCTGCCTTCCTCCTTCACAGCAGCCAATACATTTCCTCTCACTTCATTTAACAGACTTTGACAAATGTGCAGATCTCACCCCAGAAGTGTGCAAGTAATTGACTCAAAGGCAAGAATAAATCCTTTCTTACCTATTCCCCACTTATATTTTTAACAGCACAGCCGTCAAAATGCAGCAAATCAATTTTTCCCTCTTACTGTCTCCACTCTGCCTTTTCAGAATATTTTTAGTTGCTCTGATTAAAAATTTACCTCTTAAGTACCACTGAGGACACAGTGCATGTCTTGATTACAATTCTGTATAACTTTTTCAGCCTACCTATGTATCTTCCTTGCAAAGGAAGATGTGGAGCCCTATCTTTCCTTACTTGCCTTATCCTTCTAACAAAACAAAAATATTAGTAACTAACTTTGGAAGACCAATAGGAAAAAAATCTCACAGCAAAATGCAGAAAATACATTTTCAGAATGAAGATGTGAGGCTGTCACATGTGATGGGATTACACAAGATACCTTAGAAAAGAGAAACATGGCCTGCTAAGCTAAAAAACACATTTGCAGGTCTTGCCCGAAGCAAAGATAAACAACCTCAGCATTTCTGTATTCTGTCTCTGGTGCTGCATTGTAGGGGACAGCCACTCTCCCCCGGACTCTTATCTCTCTCCCCTCTTCATTGGGGACAATGTGGGTCACAAATGCCTTGTGCCATTTCTATCACTTATTCTGCCATGTGTGATTAACCAGTACTTCCTCTATTATTTTGTCCAGATATGCTTTAATTACCATCCCTGAAATTCTACTTTCCCTGAAAAAATGTGCGCAGCCACAGTACTTATCTGTGCTTACCAAAATATAAGACTGTATGAATGAAGGAATGTAAATCCCTCTTCCTGGGATTCTCTGCATGGCAGCAGTTTTGATTTGCTTATTCATAGCAGGCAGAGACCTTTCTACCTTTTGACTGCCATTCAGCCACCATTTCTTTTTTTTCCATGACATCTGTTTCCTATCCAAAGGTGGAGAAGTCTTGACCACTGAAAAAGAGATTACTTTCTGATTTAATTTCTGAAGGTCATTCACATTGACTAGACAGCTTAGACAAGTTGAGTAGTAAAAGGCCTAAACTTAAAGATAAGGAGGATAAAACAGCCATTGCAAAAAGTAAGGGAAACACCCATTTCTTTTCTTCTTTTAGTATCAACATAGTCCAAAACATTCTCTCTCTTTTTTTTTTTTTTTTTTTTGCAAATGTTTGTTCACTAAAATGTTCCAGGGGGGAAAATGTCAGCTACAAATCCTCACTCATCACGTATTTGCACAGCAACGCTTAAAGGTCCTTAAAGATCTCCAAGGATTTGAAAGAAATAATTCAGTCAGGTAGCAAAAACAGTGCCACTGCCTTCCAGTGTCTGGTTACACGGCTCATGCGACATTTGACAACTCCAGGCAAGTCACAGTGAACTCACTTCACACATCATGCATGGAGAAATATATTCCACCATCCAAATGCATGAAAGTCTAACTGTTTGAAGCTAATGCATCAAGCAAAAATAGCTGCAATACACAGGATGGACTGTGGAAAACGTTTTCCTCACTGCAAAGACACTTCTTCTCTGCTTGTCTTACAGATGGCCTGTTCCTGTTCTTGCCAAAACCACCACAGCTTCACTCAGTTTCCTTGGCACTTAGAGAAGTCACAACTTTTCCCTCACATATGCTGGCTGATTCTTTATATACCTGAGCAACAGGTGTGTTACAGCCATGTTTTGCATTATTCATCTGGGATGAAGTTAAACCCTGACAGTGTGACACATCACACATTACTCAGTTTACCACAAGGTTGTATTTTGATTTTGCTCAGTTAAGTTTACCTAAGACACATTTAGGCTGGAACAGTTCTTAATTACCCCGGCACAGAAACTTGGCATTCTCCTAAATTTGTGCTTTTCAGCAATGAGACACCTTTCTGCTGTATCTTTAAATTGCCTGCGCTTCCCTAAAAGTTGTCTCAATATTATTACCTTACAAAGCTTATAATCAAGATTTACTTGGTTTCAGGCATCTCTTCCTTGCTTAAACAATTACTTGTGCCATGCTTTTTGCTGCCCCCATTTTCCTTTTACCTGTAGTGAAATACATTTTTACACCATAACTGCAATGTACTGGAGAATGGGTATCAGTCCAATGCCCAGTGAAATCTTGAAAGGTTTCCGAACCACAGAAAAAGCAACTATGCAGTATTACACAGACAGCCTCTATAAAGGATCTTAAAGACCTCTTTTTTGTGTTGTAAATTGGTTTTATTTGTGTAATATTTTCTATTTTCAGATCTTTATAGTCCTATAACTAAGAAAAGTAGTTTAAGAAGGAAAATAAGACTACCAAATGTCCTAATTCCTTATGAAACTGGTGTTATTTTAAAAAAATCTGAATTTTAAATTCTAGAAGTGATTAACTCCAAGCATAAACTCATTAAGCTGCTTGTAAGTAACTAACATTCAAAACAGCAGCACTGCAGCTTTTCCAATCCTAGACACTTTTCTCCCATCCTCCACAACAGATTCACTAAAATTTCAAGATAATGATTACAAGTACCTAGATCTGTAACATACAGATCCATAGCAACGCTGAGGATCTCTTATGTTAATTTCTGTGCCCAGAGGCTTTTCTGTAACACTGAATTAAAGAAGCCACTGTATCATTCCCATAACAAGATGATTATCTAGGAATTAAGACTAAATAGAAAACTCTTTTCAAAACGTCAGTCTTCCAAGGTCTTTAGAAATCAAACAAAATTACTTATGTGGCTCACATCATCAGTTCTCAAAAGTTAAATATCTGCACACATCTTGTTCTAAGAAGGAAGAGCAAAGTAACCATTATGTTTTAGTCTTCATTTATGACTCCTTGTTAATGCAGTAGATAATCTCATTGGAATTACTGATTTTTAATGGGACATTTGAAAAGATTTCTTTTACTATTGTTGCAGGGGAAAAAAAACAAGAGGACTACATCACTTATCAATAACCCATTAGTGTCACTTCTCAAATTCCTCAGATATAAAGGTGAGAAATTTTTCCTCCTTATAGCGTGAAAACATTTTTGGATGTCTGCTGAGTGAGGTTTAAGTGGTTATAGAGAACAAAACTAGCAACGGTCCTAAACCTGTGTGACAATTCTCTGTGAGCAATCAACTTTCCCATCTATTTGCAGAAGTCACAGAGGGAACCAGAGGCGTATTCCTTGAGGAGGAACAACTGTCATCCCTGGACTATGTTCTGGATGCGTCAAAGCATACCAAAGGAGGAAGCACACACAGTAGAAACCCAGAGTAGCAAATCCTGTCCCTACCTCACCACTCTATGAGTATGGAAGACAATATTCTCAGCAAAGAAGAGAAGCATAACCTGTGAGTTGAGCCATGACTGATGCAGTGCTGCTGGCAGGCTGTCACAGCCTATGTGGATTTCCCCAGTAAGATGCCAAGAGTAATCACAGAATAATACTGCCACTGTTTGAGGAAAAAGGGAACAAGATTTCTCCAAACTTTCAGAACTGGAAGAGCTGCTTGCACCACACATAGGATTTTCCCCTAAGAGATGACATAACAACAAAGATAATTGCTGGTTTGTTATCACTGAGGAGAATGTAGACAAAAAGTGGCTGTAAGCATAGAGGTGCTACACATACAATAAACTTTCAGCATGAATGAATGGAAGGACCAGTTCCAGAAAGGGGTTCAACAACCCAGTTTTTACAAAAAAATGTTGATTCTACTGTATCAGAATCATCATGATAGAAGACAGCAGGATCTGTGTGCAGAGCCTTCAGTGTCTGTCGCAGGGGGAAGCTGGGCGTGTCCTAATTTAGGAACACTGAAATGAATTTCAGGAGACGGCTGTTGTAGAAAAACTCTTTCAACTTTATTTTGACTCCAGTATTTATAGATATGTACAGAGGTCAAGGGATTGGCTACACAGGTCGCCACCCCTTCAACCTGGATGGTGGGCATCACCATCAATCATTTCTTCTCTCACAGGAGAAGTATGTAAACATTCTAAGAATAGACATTATTTACATCAAGGCTGTGTGTGAAAGTTCTACAGAAAGACTAAAGACAGAAAACTCAATGCAACAAGTGTCTATGTACTTGTGGTAACTGATACTACGGTGCACTCCAAGAGACAATAAGAAGTTATCCATACCTGCAATAAACTAGCAAGTTCTCGATTTCCCTGAAAGATGTAGTCTGCTCTTTACAATGAAAAGTACTCATTAACTTACCCTAACCTGTATTCCTTTTCTGCACACACCATCTTGAGTAAAGGGTTAAGATCATTTTGCATGCTTAGCATGTGAGAAAGACTCAAGAATTAATGACTCAAAGCTTTAAGATGCCCACACAAATTTCATTTCCATTTCTGTTTCTTCACACAGCACAAACAGTCTCATATAACACTACACAAACAGGGTAAAAAGGAAAAAAACCCTCCAAAAATAAAAACCCACTGGAACACCATGAAAACTAGCCCATAGAACAATCTATTCACCTGGCCTGCAAATTCAAAAGAACAACAGGTTTAATACCTGGATGTAGAAAGAAGAAAATAAAAAATCTATAGGTGTTGGAGAACAACATGAAGCATTTTCCTGTCATCTCCATAAAAAGGTTTATTATCTGCCTTCCTACAGCACTTGAAAAAGTCTCAAGACAAATTATTTCAAATCTTTGTTTTAGAAAGCTAGATATCCAGCAGCTTTTCTACTTCTTGATTTGGTAACAGCAAATTGAAAAACAGTACATATGTAATAGCTGACACTTGTCTGGTTATGAGGCAACTGTTATTACCAGTTGGACAAATACCCTGTGCATTCCCTGGTCATGTCAGTGCTGCTATACCCATATGGTGTTCTGAAACCTGAGAGATTGTTCAACAGCATATAAATAAGTGTCAGAAAGAAATGAACAAGGTCTTGGGTTTTTTTTCTCCCAGTTGAACACTAATAGCATTCTGCAACAAACCATTATTAGCACTGACGTTATAGTAAAGGTCCACTAGTGTGTCAGGACTAGAAAAAGGAAGGAAGAGAACAAGGAGACAAACATCAGTCACTTAGCAAAGAGCAGGACTAGAATGTCAGACACATTATGGACAGGAGTGTCACGCACTGCCAGATGTATTGAGGAAGGCAGCTGTTCACTGTTGCTGTCAGAACCTGAGCACAAAGCATTGGGGTAGTCTGAATACCAGGAGCTCAGTACTAGTGGAAAACTGAAAAATAGGTAGCAGTTCTTTTAAGTAAAAAGTTGTGTGTTTTTTTTGCTGCAGGAAGGTTTTGGAGCTAAAAAATGCAATGTGCAAATATTGTAAGAATCAAGAACTTCTTAGTATATAGAACTAAAATATTCACAAAATATTTACACTGTGACCACAGGAAAAAGGTGTTAAAATTTTTACTTACTTTGGATGGGCAAATTCATCCAGTAGGACAACTTTTTCTATCAAATCTCCACCAATGTTTCGAACCAAATCATAGAAGTCATTCTGAGAGTATGTCTCAGAAGGCAGCCAAAAGGAGATGTCATTGATCAAAGGCGGATATCTGCTGAGTGGCTAAAAGAAATTAAAAAACATACCTTTATACGTGGTTGGACTTGATAACTATATCTACAACTGTTCTGAACTTACATAACACACAAAGTACACAGTTTAGAGGCTTTTTGAAATGCTCTTTGAAGTGCAAACTGACCTCATAAACAACTGAGACAGAAGACTTTTTACTAGGAAATGTCTTTTAAAGATCCCCTCATAACAACTTTGATTTATTCATTCAGAACAAAAAACTTGGTTTTGTTTGCTAAAATCATTGTTTATGACACTGAACACACTTTTGCAACAGAGCTGTTTTGAAGGAAGAGATAATGTAAGGTGGTTTTCCACTGGGTAGAATTGCAGTTTTTAAAAGCATTTTTCAGACTTTTTGCAGATTCAAAACTTCTTATCACATTCAGGTATAAAATTTACATGTATTTTATAGGATTCTTATATTACACAACATATTAATCATTTTTACTGTCAAATTTTTAACAAAGTCTTATAAACAGGCACCTTCTTACTAAAATATTATAAGAAGAAACACACTTTGGCTTAAAAAGAGGGATCAGTTCACTTTCCAGTGGTGTTTATAGACATCCAAACATCGAGAACAACAAAAAAGGTATGGCTGTTAACATAATTATTCATTCCACAAGTACTACAACAGGCTTTTAAACACAAAGGGGCATCTTTGCTGCATGCATAAAAGTGGGCAGACAGCATAACTTGTCATTTGTAGAAACAGGAAGAGAAAGAGAAATGAAACCAGACAATTCACTTCTCAGATTTGATGGAATTTCCCAGGACTCTGTGGGTTTCAGATCTCGCCTTTGGTGAGATGTTTCTCCCTCTGAAGAACAGAAAATGGTAACGTTCTCCTTTCATAACCTCTAGGTTATACAGTATCTTACTTCTGCCTTGCATTAATTCCCTGCAGTTGAAAAAAGTACTTTTGCACAAGATTGTTGGAGTCTGCAGGAGAAAACATCTATTTTATTATTTTGTTTATATGTACAAGAGATCCCATGTGTACACCTTGGTCTATACAACACAATATCTCACTCAAAAATGTATTCCATGGCTGGGAATGTTTTATGATGGAGCAGTGGAAATATAAGTGAGTACCTGCTAAAGCAATAAACCCGTTAATAAGGCAAGTTTATAGCATTCTGATTTACTCAAATACTGTTCTGTAGAGTGTAAACTTGTCAATAATATCTGATAAGGAATACAGTGCAAGTTTTAAATTAATAACCCCCCCAGCAAATAAAATTTTGAATCGCTAATGATTATTGAACTTGTTAAAGGAATAAACTTGTCAAATGAATTCATATCCTGTACATCAAATCAAAAAAAGGAAACTTGCACACCAAATCCATTGCAAAAGAGCTTTTGATAAAACACTAATGAATGAAATGCAAAGGTATCTCCTATACAAAAGTTTCAGCTGCAAATGCTGGAGATGCTCTTCGGACAACAACCTGGCACGTGTTAGTGTTAATAAAGTTATAATCCTGTAGTACACCCCTATATTCTCACATCATTCCTATCTACCACTTCATTTATCACTGCTATAGTTCAGGAATATACTGAACACCCTTCAAAGCCTGGCAGGACTAATGCAGAACTCACTGAACTCACAGCTTAAGACATTTAATCATTCAACCAGAAGATGTGGCTCATGAGCCTCAGCATGATGAGGCACCTACTTTCATTCATACAGGTACAAGGACAATAAAGAAAAATAATCACATGTTCAGGTAACTCAGAAATGTCCCGTGCTGGTTTTGGCAAGAATTAATTGTCTTCACAGTGACCAGTGTGGGGCTGTGTTTTGGATCTGTGCTGAACACAGGGTTGATAACAGAGATGCATTTGTTATTGCTGGGCAGTATTTGCACAGAGCCAAAGCCTTTTCTGCTTTCCATACTCCCACACTGGCAAGAAAGCTGGGGGATTTGGGAGGAGACACAGCTGGGACAGGTGATCCCAAGAGACCAAAGGGATATTCCAGACCATATGATATCCTGCTCAGTATATAAAGTGGGGAGAAAAAGAGGGAAGGGGGCATATGTGGAGTGATGGTGTTTGTTTTCCCAGGTAGCCATTACCTGTGATAGGGCCCTGCTCCCCTGGAGATGGCCTGCCCATGGGAAGCAGGGAATTCATTTCTTGTGTGTGCAACTTTTTCTCTGTAATGTCACTAGCATGCATACAGAATTATTGTAATTTTGCGTGTGTATGCTTCTGTGTGTTACAAAGACTGGAAGGACAAATGCTTAAAACATAACATAAGCATAACTTTTTATTATTAGCTACTAACCTTTTCTCAGAGCCTTGTAATACAGAAAAATCTTTTATGGTAAAAGGCAAGGCAATAATCCCATATTATATTGTCCCTTCACCACCTGGCTGCAGTCAATATCATTGCAGTAAGTCTTATATCAACATTGAAGTTAGTATAAGGATAAAATTCCTAGTTCTCAAATGTATCGATCTGTTTGTTGTAGAGCTACATGAGTCACATAATAGTTTATTAGCTACACCTAAAATGGGAACAGGCTACTAAAGAGTCTCCAATTGGCAAGCCAAAATGAAGTTCCGAAATTTGTATTCAGGCACTCCAGCAAATACATACTGCGGTCTAACAGACTGCTTTGTCATTCTTTTAACCTAGCTAAACTCTTCTGCTCTTTAACAGCAGACTGGTCTAAAGTCCATTCACTTTGATCCTTTTTCAAGTTCAAGACAAATGCCAACTCTGGAGGCCATTTCCTTATGAATTTACAGACATTTCAAAGGCTCCCTTGAGAGAAACGTGTTCTTCCCACTAAATCTTCTACTCTGCTGTCATCTCCAGCCACTACTTCCAGCTACATTCTCTTCGTTGCTTAGGACTCCCGGAGCACAATGTTTGGAGAAGTTACCAGGACACATCTTGTTCTGCAGGCAGTGTGTTGGCTGGACCCCAGCACACTACCCAAGCCTGGAAGCCCTGCTGTTCCTGCTTTCACTTCCTGGTCACCCCCTTAGGTTTTTGAAGAACTGAAAAGAGGTTTAGGAAATGGTAGAACCGAGCCTACCTGGAGAGTGTGGCCTGCAGGGCACTGGCCAAGGGTGTCAGTAAGCACTGCTGATGCACAGACATCCTTTTGGTTCCATCAGAGCTTTGCCACCACAATGCTACTTTGAATGTTCTGTTTACCTTCGTTTCAAGCATTTCAGAGTACTATCACTGGCATTTTACAACAGCCTCAGAAAAGGAATCCTTGCCCCGAAATTACACTATCTTTAGGACTTCACTGAAACCATCTTGTAGAAAATATTGCAAATAATGACATCACATTTTTCTATCACCCAAGGTGAAAGAATTTAGGAGTGCTGAA
The DNA here is from genome assembly GCA_008694505.1 of Cyanoderma ruficeps. Taxonomy (NCBI): domain Eukaryota; kingdom Metazoa; phylum Chordata; class Aves; order Passeriformes; family Timaliidae; genus Cyanoderma; species Cyanoderma ruficeps. The sequence goes on along the minus strand of VZDJ01007755.1, from coordinate 54,230,410 downwards.
TTACTGTATTTTTTTAAAATAATAAAATGGAAGTTTATGGTGAGCCACCCTCAATGATATATGTTTACTAGTCATTAGTCAAAGTTCTTTCTCTGGTCAATAAATAAGCCAAGAACTTCCTAAAATTGCAAGCTTTACCCTCTCAGGATGCTAATTTTAGTACAGAAATGAGTAGTTGGACACCAGTGCTATAACCTGCTGCTCTGCCAGCCTGCCTTGCCCATGCCTAAATGCATCTGAGGAGTGCACCACAAAACACAGGGCTGTTACTCTTTCATATGGGTTGGTGATAATTTAGGGCATTCCTCATCTCCACCTCTCTGCTCTGCCTTTCTGTCCGAGATTACTGTCCCTGCAGCAGCTGATAAAACAAACATGCTCCTGTTCCTTCATCACTGCAGCTCACAGCCTGCTGTAGCCAGCTGAAAATTGCCCCCCTCATTGGCTTATGTTAATATGCGCTGGATGAAGAATTGCAGCAACTCGAGTCATTGGGGGACAGCTGTCCTAAGCAGCAATAGGATCTACCAGAACTCATTTGTCAGCATAAAATAGCAAACACTTGGGCTTTGTGTATGTTGCCACACCAGGGCACGACTCTGGATGCTTTGGTAGCAGGAATCAAGCGGTCACCAGAAGAGTGGTATCTGTTCATCCACACATGGCAAAGGATCATCACCTAGGCTGGATCCAGATACCTCACAGCTGTAAGGGAGAGAAACCCCCTCTGAGGGCAGAACCTCCCAAGCCACAGTAAAAACAGCTGGCAATAATGCACAGCCAGTGCCATTATTGTGTGGTTATTGTGTGAATAACCCACACAAGGCCATGGAGTATCTTTAGCCCAGAGTACCAAAACCAGGATGGACACCAGCACATTCCACAAATATTTGTTATTAGGAAAAAAAGCCACTTTTCCCCAGATGCAGTAACCATGGGTGCAACATGGCAAGGGGACAGGAGCAGTTTTGTGCTGTGGCTGCTCACTCCATTCCTTCCCTGCTGCCAGCTGCAGATGGGACAAAACAAACGAGTGACAAATACATTAGAGGAAAAAGCTGTACTTGTATTTTGACAGTGGCGACACAAATGCAAGGTTAACGACGACACGTACCAGAAACTGGGTTAGCAATTCCACGGCAGCCAGGCTATTAAAAAGTCAGCCATGCTTTACTGCCATCACCAGTCTAAGCCAGAAAAATATGAGACTTGGCAGCATCGTGGCTGCTAAGCTTTAACAGTCCTGCATTGCCCATGTTTTGGAGAAATATCTACATAAACTATACAGTTTTAATGCAACATCATATTCTCATCAAAATGAAAACTACAGTCCTGTAATAACTGAGCCTTTCTTAATATATTCCATGGTGAAACTACATTAATTCAGTGTTATCATAGGAAATTTAAACACGTAACAGGCATGAAATTCAAATTTGCAAATTTACAGCAGTAACTTAACCCCCATGCACATAATGAAGTTTCCTGTATTAGTGTGTATGCTTCTAGATTTACACTTCCGTATTTATGACCAGTGTAGACAAATTACAGTTGCTGCAGGGAACATAATTTTGAATTTCTTGGCTGCCATGGCTTAAAATTCAGTCACAATATTCCCCATTATTAAAAGTTTTCTACCCTCCTTATAAAATTGACTTTTTCCTTATTATATATAGTAAATTCTATATATTCATACATGCATACACACACATATATATACATTTTCATGTTTAAACACACACACCTTCAAAAGAGGAAATGTACATTTCAACAGACAATTACCATAAAGTCTGATGAGCAGATATAAAATATGTTTTGGGATTAAGCTTTTAAAACCAAAGCAAACGGACTAGTCTGGGATCAATGCACTGCTCTGTCCTCCTGCAGGGAGTGACAGTAGCATGTTAGCCTCCACTGATGCTCTGAGATTTTTGGTGAATGAACATAGAAGTATGAACAGCCCTTTTTAGACACCAATCTGCTCACCCCAACAGAGTTCTTAACTTTGAAAGCTCACATACAGGTACAGGGAACACCGTATGTTCATGGGAACATCAAGTGCTCCATGGATCTCAGGCACTCTGCTAGTACATGGACCATTCTGAGTGGAGGAGGTTTTCTTTGCATATGGAGATATTCAAGAACTCTCTGGATGCAATCCTGCCCCATGTGCTCTGGGACGATGCTGTTTGAGCAGGGAGGTTGGACCAGATGACCTGCTGTGGTGCCTTCCAACCCGACCCATCCTGTGGTTCTGACATTCTGCATCCAGGTTGAACAAGGAGGTGCCCTGGGGCCACAGACTTGTCTTCCTAGCTAAGTCTCAGCCTTCATTGTGAGATGACACAAACCTGTGGACCAGGTCCTCCTCTGCTGTGCATGTCACCAGAGAGCTCTGTCCCCTTCCCTCCTAAACTATGCCCTATGGGGTCTTGTTGGAGATAACAATTCCTTTCTTGAGCCCCATTCCAGGTTCCCTGAAGGTGCAAAGCAAAAAGAGTTTAATTGCTTATATTCTGCCTAAGCAGTCACCAGGTATCTCTCCATATCATCCCACTTAGTCACCTTCCTCAATGCTCGTCAAGCACCTTTGATCAGGTAAACCCCCTTAAGACACAAAATAAATGCACACACATGTGCACGTGCACAGGAAACAAGCACAACCTTTCTTGCACACTAAAAGTTACAGCTTATATAGAGGAACCTGCCTGACAAAGGAAAGTCAATATCTAATATGACGCTGAAAAAATTAAGATGTCTAAAAGCCAGTGAAGAGATTAAACTTCGTTGATGAGCTCCACCTTTTCCAAGCTGCAGGAAGAATGCATAAGAGGGCTGGTGCTGTGGCAGAATGAGTGAGTAGAATGTTTGGCTTTACACATATTCACCCAAAAGCAATGCTGATTATTAAACCTCTGCAGCCCCACTGGAAAGGGACGCTGTGTTCTTACAACATTTTATTAAAATGCAGTAACTTTATTTAAAGTCAAGCTTATTTGAATTTATAATGAAAAATGCATCAAGTTTAAAGTCACAATATACTTCCCTGAGTGCAAATATGCATTTTAAACTGACCTGTGGTCAGAAAGCCGAGAAATAAGGCACGGCTTTTGAGAAGAATTTCAGACACAAAAGAGCACTTGTATTGCTACTGGAAGGTTATGATTCTAAATGATTAGTAAGGAATTGAAAAAAAAGTCAGGAAAGACATAAAGAAGACAAAAGTACTGACCTAATGCATTTGAAAGCAAGGATGTTACAGCGTACACAGCAGAGATATTCCCAGACACCTTTTCCCTTGGGCATTTGGATATGCCTTGCTTCTTGTGATCTGATTATAAAACCCACCAAAGGATAAATATAAATTATTCCTAAATACCAGTGATGGACTCCATGCTCCATGTTTAATGAGGCAAAAATGATGTCTCATTTCCATAGAACAAAGTAGGACTCACAAGGAGAATCACCAAAAAGGATGGCTCTCTAATACTCACTCCCACACCACAGCTCCTTACAAACCCCTTTTGAAAGTATCAGGGTGAAGAAGTGATTAGCCAGATGTTTTCCTTCAGCAGTTCTATGTCCACTGTGGAAAAAACTGCATTTTCCTCATGCTTCTTTCCCAGCCTCCTAGCTGATGGCTTATCAAGCTAGTTGGTTTCACAGTGCTCATCTTCCCTCATTTCAATCACAGATATACCACTGAAAAACAACTAAAAAATGAGAAATGCTTTTCCTGTTACCACTTTTCCATTTGAGCAGTTGCTATCACAGAACTGATGTGACATCAAGTGGAACTGCTGGGACAATCCTTACTATGTTGTGATATTTCTTTGATAGAAAACAAGCAAACTTCTATCCTGGGAAAGGAATCCAGTGATTTGGAATGACCAAAATGGTAAAGTGGATTCACACACCAAACCTAGTAATTAACACTTATGACTACCTTTTGCACAGGCTGTCCATATTCTGTCTCTCCTCCCTATCCAAATATCCCATGGCACAGGCAAAATCACAGGCAAAGGTAAAAAGAAGAGATGACACAAACCTCAGAAAACAAATTGTCAATGCATAAAAAAATGTGTCCTGAACTTCTCTAAAAATACCTGCCATGCCTGCAAGGAACGGGTAATAAGCTGGTATAAGTCAGCAGAAACCCAGCTTCTCAGAAGATATCACAAGTTTTCTCTTCAGCAGTGCTGAGCACCTGCAATTCCTGTAGAAGGCTTTGGTTGCTGCAGGCATTTAGTGTTTGCCACAGTCAGAAGTCAGGTTTTCTCCTTTCTGATGGTTTGGTTTGTATATTTTTTCTCATTATGCTTAATAATAATGCTGAGATAAATAGCTCAGTGGAGTAAAATAGTGTACCCATCAACAACTCATATAAAAGAGTTATATCTAAATAAACAATCCAAGTATTTGGAAAGAGTCTGCAGCAATATGAAGATGTATTTCTTCCAAATACATAGCATAACAATGGAAACAAAGTGCACCCAATATTTTATTTTGGCTTATATGAAAAACCTCATATAAAACATTGTTGATTGTATTTCCTTTTCTGCTCATTAAATGCACCATTCCAGAGAATTACTCTTTAAATTGCAGAATCCCCAGAACACTTGAATGTGACTTACACTAAAATCAGCTGGCATTGTGAATCTTACAGGCACATGCAACATCTGAAAAAGCCCTTCTTCCCACCTAACAACCTATACTACTTTTTTTTCTCTCCTTCCTAAAAAAACACAGAGATTTCCAAGACAACAGCAATGACACTTCATATTTCTTGGCTATAACTTCACGTAATGCTCTGGACATTGCTATGCTACAAAGGAATTAATTTTCTACCCTTCCCAGAGCTAATCTGTACCATCTCACCATGTGCAGGTAACTGGTGGTTTTGAAATATTCTTATGACTTCCAGTACCACTGATATAGGTGGGTTTCCTTCTTGTCTTGGAAAAACTGCCCAAGTGGCAGTGGAAGAGGCTGCCCAAGGAAGTGGTGGAATCACTGTCCCTGGAAGTGTTCAAAAGGTAAGTGCATGTGGCATCTGGGGACATGGCTTCGCGGTGAATATGGTGATGATAGCATAACAGTGGATTTGGTGATCTAAGAGGTCCTCTCCAACCTTAAGGATTTATATGATTCTATGACTCTTGGCAAAATCCAGTATTTTTAGTTTCCAGAGTAGCCAACTTCACCTCTGCCAACACCCACCATCCCCGCCCCCCCTTAAGTACTACATTCACACAAATTACAATCTCTAAAGTTCAAAACTCATAATAAAACACCAAGGTAGTATAGCAAGCTAAAACTTTAAAGTACAGTAGGTAAGACAGAAACAGAAATAAAAGGCTCTACTTACTTGTCCAATACTCAGAAGAGGGACAAAAGCCTTTAATTTTTTTTCTGTCAGACAGACCCTGAGCATTCCTAAAGCTATACTCTTATTAAAGAGTAACAACACTTAGAAAGAGAAAACTACAGAGAAGCCCTAAGCTGAGAACAGACCAAGCACAAAAAGGCACAAAAAGTACACTAAGCATTTCAGTTTGCAATGACAAAATGTAAAGAACATTTAAATCTCTACAAGCAGAATCTTGGTGCAGAACAGATATTTCTTTAATGTGTTTCTTTATTTTACAAGAATCAGAAAATGGGTTCACGCTTGCTGATTTACGAGAACAGGTTACATGTGGGAATAATTATGCAAATTGGATTTAAAACTTGTGCACAGGCAGGAGGATGTAATTAATTCTCCAAAGAGGGCATCTCTTCCCATTATTAATTTTTCTAAAACTGCAAAGCCAAATCCTCTGCAGCACATGCACCCCAAAGCATTACTTATTTGTCACATTTTGTTTTAGGTTGTCACTGCAGTAGTTCATGCGTCTCTCACACTAGCAAGATGAAGGAAATCGATGATTGGTATGATAAGAATAATACAGTTCTTCCCAACTGTGCCTTCTGTTGTTTGACTATTCTCTGTAGCCTAATTCATATTCTGATCAGAGAAGTGGTAGCTGAAAATCAGGGGTTTTTTATTAACACCATGTACTTCAAAAGGTGCTTCTGTTCATGCATACACACATACAGAGATTGTTCTTCCCAGCCCTCAATTCCTAGGGACCATCCACAGCTCAGCTGCAATGTCTAATCATGCTACAGATGATGGCTGTAGAGGCTTAGGCATGATTTTAAAGATCACTTTATCAAAAGCCCTTTGCAAGGTGTATCTTTTACATGTAAAACATTGGCACCAGTGTTGAAAGAACTACTAAATAAACTCATGCAAGACAACCCTCATCTTTTTAGGTAACTCTGAAAAAATTAATAAGAGCTTATTTCCTACTAGTTTTGAGATTTTCTTTTTCCCCCCTTTATATTTCTGTGGTTGTGTATGCACACCAGCAAATAGCTTAATCTCTGAAGACACATACTCACACAGTGTGTGCTTGGACACATGTTAAACAGAGTTTATTCTTACATAAAATGCATAATGTATACTCACAAAGACATATTTAACCCTGCTACAGGCATGCACATATTCAAATTGTGGTAATTACCTAGGATGCCAGCCAGAAACCAGGGTCCCATTAGGTACACAGAGCACAAAATGCTAATTCCTGTCCTGAAGAACTTTCTACCTTAAGGTAGTTTGGAGAAGAGATGCCGAGGAAGGAGGTACAAGACCACTAGAGGAGGTACAAGACAACTACAGTTGTAAACAGCATGGAAAACAGAATTATTGAGTCACTGCTCAGGTCATGGCCAAAGACCAAAGTCAAGATATTTCCTGTGCCATCTTCCTAACCAGAATTTTATTACTCACAGTGTAATTGAACCAATATTGGAAAACCATTGGAAACGTGTAAGGGTTCCCCTCCTTACTAGCTACATACTTTTGCAGACAATAAACTGAAAGCTCTGAACATCTGTGGGCTCCTGTCAAAGTCACTAGCAGCTGGTTCTCACAGCTTCACACAACCTATGCAGAATCTATTGTTATTTTAGATTTCCAGGTTTACTCCTTCATCTAATACTTATTTAATGTGGGTTTCAGCACACATATCACTGCTGGAAATTGCTCCATGGCTTATTAAAGCATTTTGTATAACCATTATACTTCATCATTTGGGATGCAATAAAGATCGGTTGATATATTCAGCAGTGAAATTACTCATTTGTGAGCTATTTGTTTCAAAGAGCCTCAGTCAGTCAAACTGCAAATATATGAGGTTTAGAGATCAGAGCAAACCACTGTAACATATGGTTTTCGAAGCTTATTGCAGTTTTTGCTAAGTAATAATTTAGTATCAGGTGTACTTTGATTAGGGTGCATTGGCTTCTGCATAGGAAAAAAAGACATCAGCAATAAAATGGTTCTAATGACAGTAACTGTACAGTGCAGCAGCATTCATAACTGCAAAATCATTTTTTATCTACATCACATAGAGGCAATGCAGTCCAAATGCAGTCAAGGCTACAGTACCTTCTTTTTAAAAAAAAAAACCAAATTGGAAAGAAGTCCCTGGTGGTCTGTTCTCAGTTACTGGGAATGTCTTTCCCTAGTACTGAGGACACACCTGCTGGGTATATTCAGCCCTCACCTTCAATACTGCCTCCAAAAATGAAAGTACTGTCTCATCAGTTATACTGATGGCATGAAGCAACCCTGAGAAGTGAATCACGGAACTGATACAGCTTTAAGGAACTGCAGAGGAAAAAGCTCTCTGGTTCATCTCACAGTGTAGCCACAGAAGTAGCTTCTGTGGTACATGTAGAACAGCAAAGCAGACCAGCACATGGGAAACAAAAAATTCCTACACCTCTCATCCTAACACTGTGAGAAACAAGGCTCTGGGAGAGAGTGGTAATGAACAGCCCAAACCCACCAAAACCCTTCAAATGAAGAAAAGTCTCAACTGCTGTTTCTGGACCTGCTGTCAAAAGAGAGGACATCTTCCAGGTGGATATACTGGTATCCCACATAGCTAGCTTCCAAAATCCCCTGTGGCACTTGCTAGGTTTGTTAGTAAAGCCCTGGACTTCTCACATAATTGAAAATCTATAGGAAACACACATTTACATCCAGGTTTTAGAAATAGCTGCCATGACAAAAAAAATTTACTGGTGATTAAAGTGTGTGTTAGCATAGGCAACTGAAAGTAAGAATGAAACATTTTTGCTCTCTAAACATACACATACACACACACTCCACCCACTCTAAAACAAATTCCAGCTGTGACAGTTGTGCACAAAGCAGAAAACTCCTTAACATCCAAAAAAGAACAGCCCAAATCAGCTATTTTGCTTCGAGTCACCACCAGCTAAATCGAAACTAAATGTGCTATTGGGATGAGACAAGCTAACAGAGGTGATCAAGAGAGTTTTCAACTGTTCTAAGACTGTGAAAACAACATAGAAATACTTAAAGTATTTTCAAGAAACATAGATGAAAGAGAGGAAGAGAGTAGTGCTTTTGCTAATGAATGCCATGGGCTTGTCTGTACATCCAACTGTTATCAAGGTGGCTGCTAAATGGATGAAATGGATTTACTTTGCCCTTTGGTACTTCAGCAGACAACATAGCACATAAGATAAATATCACTAACTAATCTAGGCAGAAAGGGCTGTTGACATTTTTTATTTATTCATTTTATTTACTTAGAAAAGTACAAGCAGAAAGGAATTAAACTACTGCTGATTTATTCAGGTTCAATGGGAGGCTATCAGTAAGACTAGATTGCAGTGGGTGGGTGGAGGGATGAAAACAGGGTATGCAAGAAAATCTGCATCATAGGTATTAGCTCAGGAAGCAGCAGCTAGATTGTTGGGAGCCAAATCCCTTGTCAGTGCTTATTTTTACCAAGAGTTTCAGTAATATTCTCTCAGGCACATGGTGTAGTTCTTGGGTGGCCCCACAAAGCTGGACTTTGATGGTCCTTGTGGGTCCCTTCTGGCTCAGCATATTCTGAGATTCTGTGAATATCATCTCAGTACAGCCTTTGCCATGGGCCTGGGTTCTGACACACTAAGGGTTTCATAAATCCAGAAGCAAAATCGCAAGTCCCTCACACTCATCTCAAAACTGATGATAGTACTTTAAACACTTGCTTTGATGGCTAGTGGTCATAATTTTTGTGGTCCTTCATACTTGTTGATCTTTTAAAAGGTGATTAAGAGTAGATGTGCACAGTACAAAACCCAGGAAAACTTTCTGATTATCTAGAAGAAGACTTCTGCATCAGTCTCAACAGTTTTTTCCATACATCTCTTCTTCCCCGTGTCTTTCTTCCCCATTCCCCTCAATTTGCTTAAACTTAACTTTAAACCAGACTTTTTCATATTGTCCCTAATGCTTAAAGTACAGCACTTCTCTCTTCTGTTTCTTTCACTTTGTCTTATATGAGTATCAGTGCTTTGGGTTTTTTTGTATTCACTCCCACATGACTGTCCATCCCATTTCCTCATTCTGAGCCCCTACTTTCTTCTTTCCTTACTGTGTTTTCAGCCAGTCTTCTTTAGTTGAGAATGGGAATTCAAGTGCTGTTTACTCTCCAGAATTTTGCTTGTTGATTTTTTACCCAAGTGTTGATCAGTAAAACTGGCTTAGAACAAAGATTTTGCAAATTGAGTTTGTGGTTTGTCAGACCAAACTCTTCTTGCTTCTAACAGTCATTTTGAAAGTTTCCACTGCTTCAGCCCTGCAAGGTGCTGATCACTCTCAGTTGGATCCCGGAAATGTGGAGATCTCTGACCTGAAGCTATTTAGGCATTTGGGTCATGTTTGACTGAGCACAGGAATTATCCCATTGATTTAAATGGGACTGCTCGCAAGTTTAAAGCTCAGCATGTGCTTCAGTACTTTGCCTGGCTGGGGCCAGAGGGCTCAGTTTCCCAGAGCTTCAATACCAGCACTACCTACAAATGATACAAGATAGAACATCCTGATGATCAAGTGATTTCTAACCCAATCGTGCACTTAGTGCAGCATCTCTGCAATGAAGGAGGTATTTTTGCTCGCTTTCCATGCGTATCCAACACTAAAAAAGGAGTTTCATGGTGTTCTGCAGAGCATACAGACAAACCTGAGATAATATACAGTACTGTAAGGTTTTATTGATGTTCTCTTAAGATGATCTATGTAAGACACTCTTAGATATTCAACCTTCCCAAAGTCATGCCAGTAAAATGTTTATGCTACCACATCATCAACCTATTCTCTATTGTACCTCCACGTGCAGACACACACATCATATATCTTCAATTACATTAAAACTAATTAGACAGTAAGTCACAATTGAAGCTATAACTTATTTGCTCAAACATCCAAGTTAAATTTACATACTAATGGTTGCATATTTGGCTTTAATAAATGCACTATTAGAAAATAAACGTAATAAATGAATAACCATTTTAGCATGAAGTTACCTAATCTTGATAAAAAATATCTGAAAATGCAGCAACCAGGGAATCTATTTAATTTTTATTTGAAAATAACACTAATCACCGACTAAGGAGATAAATATAAATTATATGGCGTAGCATACTAATGATGGATCAGACTTGTGCAGTGCATGCAATAAGATCAAACAGGTTGAAATGGATGGCATATATTCTAGATACTCTCCTTCTCAGGCATGGAATAAAGGATATAGACTAGGATGGTTTAATTTGCTGAAGTTTCCCCTTACACTTAACAGTGCATTTTATTTTCAGCATCTTCTAAAGCTTCAGGATAAGCTCTGTGTCTCCCAGCAACAATCAGGCTTGTGCACAGGAAAGATGCACAGGGATGATTACTGTCCCTGAAAACTGGGAAGTGCACAGTAAGGTAGAAAAGTTGGACTGTCTAATGGTGTGAACAAGAGGGCTCACATATACAGCAAGCAGTGAAAACTGGGCTACTGTGTAAATCCTTTGTCATTAGTGCAGGAGCTTAATTCCTACAGCACACTGAGCAAAGGCAAATGGGAGCAAACAGGCCCAGCCTTTGCTCTCTTGCACAAGAGGAAGAGGAACCTGCTTTGATTTCCTTTCCAGTATAATAAATTGCTTCTTTCCACACAACTACATCTTTTTGATTATGCACTTCTTCTCATCTCTGCTATCCTTGACTGTTCACTTTCCAAAGCAGAAAGAGTGTCCTGGATTAGGGCCACATACACCACTCTGGCTACAGCTGTGCAGGAGGTGAACAGTGTCAATTCAAGTTGTTTATCAAGTCTCCTCACCCCACTGCCAAAGGCTACTGTCCCCTCAAGCTCCCAGAGCTGCTCCAGAAGCTCTGTCTCTTCTGGAGCCATTAAAATGACCCTGGTTAGAAAGTCTATTATTTTGAGTTTTGAAGCTACCAGGTAATTATGACAGAATTGAATTTTGAGGGACTGCATGTGCCAGCAGACACGAGGAAGGAGCAGCCCCTGGAGATGATGGAAGGGGATGATAAAAAACAGGCGATGCTAGGCCTATTGCAGATATTGCAGAATATTACAGATAATGCAGAGACGAGGAAATCAAGAACACAGCAATACCCATAATCTCACAGAGGGAGTCCGTAGTTTTGCTAGAAATCTGATCCAGATTCCCTCCGTACCAGTGCCAGAACAGCCATGATCATGCTTCTGCTTGACCTCAGTGCAGGCCACAAGGCTCCTCAGCAATCGAAATAAATAACTATTTAAAACAACAGCAGCCAGAGACACCAGCAGCGTCAAATCAAAGTGACTTTGTGAAGGGAGAGCACATCAGGAGTCACTCAACAAGATGTGCCACTTGCTTGCCTTGGCAGCAAAATGATGGAGGTTTCAGGATCCGTCCTGCTGCCAGAGAGCTTTCCTCTTAATCAACACCTCTGGGCACACCACACTGTATCTGAACCGTGCGTGCCTTCCTTCTCTAAATGTCATTTCATTTTTGTACCTTTCCTTGAGCGTTGTGAGCCCTTGGACATTATTTTTTTTGTAAGAATGCTGGCTCAGCATAAACCTCAAAGCGACTACATTGAACTGTGCTCAGGGCCCTGACAAACAGAGATATAACACAGCAGACTAGACAGATCAGAATGGAGCCATTTGTTTTATTACATTGTGCCTTGCAGGTTCTTGGTCCTTCTTGCCCTGTCCATCCTCAGCCTTTCATTTCACAGCCTGAGCAGAAGCCCTACACAAACAATGACAGCAAGACACCAGACCCTGATCCCCACACTGCTGTGACTTGTGTCAAATTATAGCTGGAGTGATTTGCTAATCCAAATCCAGGCAAAAATCTGATCTGTGGGGAGAAGCACTCTAATACTTCTGTGCTGAGTGGCCACAGTGGTACAAGCACGGTCAGCTTTTCCCAGCAGCTTTTTGACCTGCTGAAGCTTGCACGCACATACTGAGCAACTGATGACACAGGGAAAAGTCTGACACATTCAGGCTGTTAAAAGACACAAGACATATACTCTAAGTCCCAAGAAAATGCTCCAACTAAATGCAGTTTTTAAGCAAGAGTATATTTAGCCCAGCTAAAGGTAACTGCTATGTAGTGTGGACTTTACGTATTGGAAGAACATTTTAATGAAGAAAAAGAAAAATATTTATGTTGGTGGATCATATTCAGATTATAAGAAAGGATTTGGGGGAATACCCAAAGGTTGAGAGGTCTCTCTCAGTTAAGCACAGATGGACATTTACCTGGACCTTCTGAGCTGCAGATTCAATTTTTGTTGTGAAAGGCTCTCAAAACACTTGGACTGTCTTTGTTCAGTTCAGTCAGGCTGAAAAGTACTGCATGGTCTTGCATGCAGAAAATCTGACACTTTTAAAATATCCATTGAGATTTCTTACAACATCAACACTGGAAGACAGGCTAAAAGTTTTCTTTCAAATATCATATGAATAAACCATGTGATTCATTAATTATGACTCTTTAGCAAGTAGACAGGAACAGAAGGTCTGCTAGCTTGGTTTTAAAGCATACCCGAAAAATAACACAGAACAGAAGAAAAAAATGAAGATCTTAGGGTAGCACCGAAGAGTATTTCATAGTATTTTCATCTGAAGGGTCATTAACCCTTTAAAAAGCAATGCCAGTATGTACTAGAAGTATGTACAGCAGAAAGCTCAGAAAAGCTCAATGTTAAGATACTAGATGAAAGCTGGATATAGACAGACTTGCTTTCAAACAAAAACCTAAGCTTGCCTCTATTCTCTTATATTCAGATACAGAATTGAAAAATGTAAACTAAGAATTGGGGAGAATTACCAAAACTGAAAATGAAACATCCAAGTCGGGTAGGTGTATGTATGAATTAAAAGCGAAAAGAGGAAAAATGAAAAAAAGGAGAAAAAAGAATAAAAAATAAAATAAAAGAGAAATAACAATTCAAAAGTCCCTAAGCAGTTCTTGATACCAGAAAAAAAAATCTGTTTCTAAAATACTGGCCATACCCTTTTTTAGAAGAGAGAAAGACCAAAACTAAGGCTACCAAACACCACCAGTTTTTTAAAAAAAATCACTTTTAGCTTCCTAGAAACCATGTACTTTCCTCTGAGCTTATCCACAGTAACCTGTGTCTTTGACATCTTCAGATTGCTTCACTATACCTGAACCTAAAACTGAACATGAAACCTACGTGCAACTTAGAGAAGCCAGACACCCAGCCTTCTCTTTGACTCACCTTCAACACCAGTTCATAACATTCCAACAACCTAGACCTTTCCCCAAAAGCCCAATCTACTGCTAGTATCAGTTTGAAGTTTGGATTCACAATTTAAAGCAAACAAGAAATCTCATCTTAGCTCCCTCAGACTAGAATCTATAAACCAAACAAGCAGCTCAGGAGCAAAGCCAATCAGAAAGATAAGGGCTGAAAAGGAGAGTTGAGCATTTCTTATTGAAAAGAACAACAAACATACTGTAGGAGAGCAAGGAAGCTTACAAGCAGGCACACCTTCAGGAATAGTGGCAAAACCCTATCTTTCTGTAAGATAACTAACTACAAGCTGAAGGCACTAATTCCAGTTATCACCAAACAAATAAAAAAATCCAACGAACCAAAAAAATCCCCCAACCCCTACTCAAATCAAAAAAGCCAAAACTACCCCCCCAAACTTATCTCAAACAGTATTTTGATGCTACCAAACAAGATACGTGAGAATTGTCATGAATTAAAAACAAATGGATGAATGTTGCTGCTGACGTGGAGACTACTCAAATGTCACCTATCACTACTGATTTCCCCTTTAATAATTACAATTCTTAAAAAAACATAATCAAGCTGTACATAAAGAAACCAAACAAAATGGTACAAGGCAGCTTCAAAAAGCATTCTACTGCTTTAATGCTTCAGACTTCATCAAGCATCTGTGTCAGCTCAACTCCCCCAAGGACCAGCTGACACCACCTGACTTGAACCTCCCCATGCTCCCGCTGAAGAGTATTTTGGAAGTAGCATTTCCACTCAATCCACTCATGCCTGAGTGCTTTGCAAGTACAAAAAAGCAAGACGAGGTTGCTAACTACAAAAATCACCTCAGCAGAGGAGTTACAAAACAAATACAAGCTGAGCCTGCACTCTCCCCTGCAATAGCCAGCAGAAAAGAGCTGACATTGAAGACAGCAAGGCACATCCACAAAAATTTTGTCAAAGGTTAACTTTGAAACTCACATTGACATCAATGATTGTAGAGTGAAAACAATGGGGAAAATTGAGAATGTGTTATGATCTTTGAATGCTTTTCATCAAACAAATATTTAAAAGGAAACAGAATCACGGACACAACTTGAAGACATAACCAAACCGTAACATAACCAAACCACAGGCCTAAATCAAACCCTATTCTGGATAGATTTAAAAGTTAAATATGTGCTTAAGCATTACTCAGAACAGGGATGTTTACTGGGTATCAGCAGGAACTTACATTATCTGGTTGAAAAAAAACGTTATTATCAAAAGCTGGATTTTACTGCAGAACATCAGAGAATCATGATGGCTGTAAAGCTCTTGCTTTAAAACCTAATCTTTTAATGACACAGAACTTTAATTATGTGATATTCACTAGGGATGTGCATACATCACAGTAAATTACTAACACATATATGTTATTTTACCTGGAACTTTATTTTTTGCCAAATGTGAGGCCCAATAAATTGTTTCAAGAAGCGTTCATCTTCACTCCAGAACAGTCGGATGTCAGGGATATCGTACAGGATCATGGCCAGCCTCTCCAAACCCAAGCCAAATGCCCAGCCAATTTTATCCTGAGCACCAGCTGCAACACACAAACAAGATAAAAATTCAAGAGCTTAAGTTCACAACATGGAAAATTGCTGATAAAATGTTCACCTATTTATTAAGAGGAAATAAAGGAAAAGGTGAAATGGCAAATCAGAAAATCTTAAAAATAACCACCAAATGAATGATCTAAAGGCTACAGGACAGATCCTACTTAAATCAAAAACTGCAACATGACTGAGCACATCACCAAACCCAGGAACCAAGAATGGCAATAAAACAAAGCCACAGCCTTGACAATTTGTGTCCAAAGTTTCAGACAGTCTTGAGAAATGCTGCACAATGCTATACATCACTATCCTTTACTATGCTGACAGCTGAGCCTTTCCTTACTTGACTCTGCTGTGTTTTATAAGACACATAAACATGAATCCCCTGTTCAGAGTTTTTTTTCTTGGTCTGACAGACCAAGTCAAGCCTACAGAGCATTAACATCATTACCAACATTTCAAAAGACCATAACTGCCTCTTTTGAGGCTTCTGGAAGAAACAGAGCAATGGGATGTGAGGCACCGTTGCATTAGCATCACACCTCCAACCAGGGAAATCCTGAACTGCTGTTCCTGGGAAAAGCCACTGCTCTCACATAAACAAGTCTCTTTCATGCAGCACTAAATATAAAAGGACAAGAATATTTAATAAATAAAAGCTGTACAGATATTATTGATGCAACATTTCTGTCAGGAAAGTAAATATTCATACCTTCCTTCATTTACAGGGCAGGAGCACTGATTCATTCAAACAGGGATCTTTTCAACACAAGAAACTACGTCTATGTTTAGCCATCATCCTACTGATTTTGAAATAAGCTGAGAGCCCAGAAGCCCTGGCAAAGGCTCAGAGCTTTTAAAATCTTAAACAAATGCTTAAACAAACACACATGCTGAAAGGACGTGTGCACGTGTGACAGACTTGACTCCACACCATCAGTACTTGGAGTACACTCCTGAGTCACACAACATCACTGCACATCTCACAGGTATGCACCAGGGCCACAGCAGCCCCACCAGTATCAATTTAAACTAATTTTTTGGAAACTTTGCACTCAGCAGCTTCCCCATCTTCACACAGAAGGCTGGAAGTGCAAGTCTTCTTTCTGAGCCTTGTCTCTGCTATCAGAAAGGAAACAGCTCCTGTTATTTGGACACTGATGACAGACATCCTGAGTTATCCTGTTGTGTCCAATGCTGAGACTAAATGGGCCTGAGTTCTGTTCAAATAGAGGAAGGCAAACCAAGCTTGGGAAAAGAGACATATTCACGACTTCAATTCCATTCATTCCCTTGAACAATTCCATTCATTCCCTTGAACGTGCCTATTTTTCTGGAATAACAGGTCCTCAGCAGAACCTCTCTGTGTCTCACCTGTTGCATCAGCGGTATTACACTGCCACAGGAGTTACATCAGCCTGTAAGAGTATTTCACAGAGTACTCAGGATATTCTGCCTGTCCCTTCTCATGTGCTCAAAGACAAGACTTTGCATTTTCTGACATTTGAAAGCAGACAGTTCATCAGTTGAACTGTGGAAGTCCTAGGAAACAGAGGACTGTGTGTGAACTCAAAAGGTACCTCATGGCAGAGCTGCCAAACACAGTGCTTAGACCGACCAGCAGACTAGGAGCTAATCTGACTCTGGAAACCTACAATCCACGCTACGTTACATGAAGAACAGCGCAACTTGCTTCTGTTGATTTTTAGAGAAAGCAGAGTGACTACAAAGAAACTGAATACAAATTCAAATTTGTATTTGGGTGGGATTTTAACTTTTGACTTTAAGTATAAACTGTTTCTCCTCCATGCTGAAAGTACTATTTCTTTAAAGTACTACTTCTTTCCATACACCAGTATATTAAAGTAATTACATTTGTATGGCAGTGAAGAAAGGAAGATAATTCATTGCAATGGTGTTGGAGCTTCAAACTTCCAGCTTGCCTTTCCCAGATCAACAATTCCTGTCTCAGTGATGGAGCTCTTATGCATTTCAGAAGTACCAGATTTTCACATACACATGGGCATTTCTGTAGACCAAGCCCCCTCTTCCAGAGGTAAAGTAAACCACCAGGACCAGTATCCATGAGGGTTCTGAATGGTCACTGCTTAATCTCAACAGAGGCATTAAACCTGAAACCTAAAGATGCCAGATTAAGCACCAGCATTATTAATTCACAGATGCTCAATAAAGTATACATGATGGGGGTGATGATCCTCCTTCCCCATATTAGTGATGATTACTGGTAGATCAGACAAGGAAAAAAAAAGACAATATAAGAACAGGTGTATATTCTGATTATCAGAGCTTTGCATTTAAGACTTGGGATTTTTTAATATTTTGATATGAGAATGGTAACTGTAACACTTTTACTGTAATTTTTTTTCTTTATTGACTTGCCATGAACTTGAACTCTGCAATAAATGTCTTGATTTTATATCATCAACTTCTCTTCTGTCCTGGTTTTCTTGCTTTATGTGTTGGGGTTTTTTTCAGAAGGACTAGGACACAAGACAGGTTTTTTCACTTCGTAGCAGACAAAGAAATTCTGCTATCTGCCTAGCAGCTCAGAGCAGTGTCATCTGAGCTATGATTAAACACCTAGTCACCAAACTGAATTTGTCTTTCGGGTAATCCTTGTACAATTATCAGCCTTCAAACCACAAACTTCTCAAATGTCCCC
Source organism: Cyanoderma ruficeps (assembly GCA_008694505.1). Taxonomy (NCBI): domain Eukaryota; kingdom Metazoa; phylum Chordata; class Aves; order Passeriformes; family Timaliidae; genus Cyanoderma; species Cyanoderma ruficeps. The sequence continues at coordinate 54,212,451 of VZDJ01007755.1, read as the reverse complement.
AGTGAAAGCTGTATCAGTGAAGAATTACCTCTACTCAGACAAAATAATTGAAAGAAAAAGGAAAATTCAGACTATTAAAATTGCTCCTCAAATCAGCACTAGCAAATCTTCGCACTCTGAATCTTCAGTTGTCTCTGAGCTCTTCTCCAACTTTCTATTTGTAAAGGTCCAAGTCAATGCAGCATTGACTTAAGTCATTTGAACAACTGCCTTGGGGGACTCAACGAGATTAATGCATCCTTCTAAACATACTTCTGACTGGAAATGATCATGTGACTTAGAAATTATATGAACCAGTATCTCCTGTTGAGTGAGGGAGCAACCCATAGCGTACCCAACACAAACACATGTTAAATTGCACCCAATTTTGGCAAGTATTATGCAAAGAAGTCAAGTGAATATGAGTCAACAAGACAGGAAGAGTGAACACAGCACCGCATTAAATGTGGCAAAAAGCAATTTGAGGTTCTGATGAGGAGACCTGGCCAAAGCAGCAGATTCCAAGGACCTGGTGGGGCAATCATAGCATCACTGCTTGAAATAATATAGCCCAACAGATAAAGCCCTCCTAACATACGAGCTTTCCCTAACTGGCCATCAAAGGTTTTTACACTGCCAGGCTCCTGCTGCCTCACATGAAAGATTTGACTCCCCACCGAAGAAAATTGCTTGGAAGCTTTGCTTGTCTGGTAGCCAAAAATGGAGGAGGAAAGGATAAAACAATTTGAGTGGCTTTCCACACTGAGGGATAGGACAGCCCAAATCTGATGTGAGAAGGTTGCATCATTGCAACTCTGTCTTACAGAAAAACTCAAGAGTCCTTATCTTCCTTGATAAGTCATATCTCTTTGTCCTGGACTTCAGCTTCAAGCCCAGGTGAATCAGTTTACATGTAATATAGACAAAGCAAGTCATTCTCCAAAAAGCAACGTTAAACAAAAGTTAAATTTGCCCAGTCAGGATGGGAATCTTCCCAATTATTCACTACAGCATGAATAATGACCTGCCAGAATTAATGATTATATCACCCTGATCCTCACAAAAAAAACACAGACAGAAACACTCACCCTTCTCAAGGAGTGTGAGGCAAGACGTTCTGCTCTGTACAACAATTTTTAAACATAATTTGGAACATAGTAACAGGTTGACAGCTCTTTTGGTTTACATTCCAGTCATACTTATTTTTTATATCGATATCAGCTTTTATTTTAGTTTTTGCTACTTCTGTAAAACTGCCAATAAAAAAATCTTTGTTTTTCAGTAGACCCTAAATTGGGTCTTCAAATTGTCATACTCAGCAGTTACTGAAAAGTGAAAGAAATTAAATTTTGATCTTGGATTGAGGCAAAATCATGAATACACAACAGCCTGCAGACAAGGTGTTCTTCACAAAATGCACAAAAATTAATACACTCAAAGTATGAGTAGCTGAAATCTGGGATAAGTTCCAGAAGCAAAACCTGAATTTGATCTCCTTAGTTCAGTCCAAACTATGATTGCTAATGAAGCCAGTTCTAGAACTAAAATGGTGGGAAGAGGGGTGAAGAGATTCTCAAGGGCACACAGATTATATATCATGTTTTACAAAACAAATCAGTTTTAAACTGTGTAGAAAGTAAGTTATAGACATAATGAACATGTGACTTGACACAAAACACCACAAATTCTGGAAACAAATGCCAAGTCCCAGATTTGAGTTCTATGTGATTAATGGGCAGCTTACAAATCAGGCTTTGAAAAACAGGTTCTGCAAAAGAAATATTTACTTATTTCTAGAGACTAGGAAAGCATAGTCTACATAACTGCCACAGCAATGAGGCAAACTTATGTTAAAATAAGCCATTTTAAATTATTTCCTTATTATTTCCGTAACTTATTTCAGATAAAACACCCATATATTTGGAGTCAGAAGTTTTACATGGAAAAAAGTAATACTAAGGTATCAGTCTAACAGAGAAGAGCTTCTGAAATGGCAAGGTCATGTGGCTGGGATGTTAAGCAACTGAGGTCAAAAAGCTCACCAAAGTTTTCTCTGAACTCCTCTCCACTGAAAGCAAAAATCAAAACCATCACAGTGTTGCCTTGTAATTCAGTTAAATTGATGCATTCAGGCTCCTGTGAGCAACTCAGTTTAAATTACATCCTAAAATGAGGACTTGGTATTCAGACAATGCATGCTAAGAGAGCGCCTCTTCAAGATCTCAATAAAAGAAGTAAACATTCAATTATGCCTATTCTACCGAATGAGAACTTGTCTTTCTAAATCTCATGTGTGGAATAATTTTTTAACAATAATAGTCACACTGAGACCACATCTATGTCTCCTGGGTCAGACTGATCTTTTCTGTTCTCTTCATTTGAGAGAAGAGCAAAATAACTTTAAAGGCTTTGAAAAATTTTTAATAAGTATGTTTATTTTTGTTCTATAACCAAAAGAGCTATGTATATACTAAAAGAACAGCCTGCTTAAAAAATCTACCCAGGGAAGCCATCCACCAGATTCTACTGTCTTCTAATATGTAATTAACATTCACTCTACCATTTTACCAATATTTCAACAGGTCAAGAAGCTGGCAAGAAAAACATTTCTGATAGGGAGAAATGGATGACCAGAGTAGAAGAGAACAGAAAAACTACATTAGCAAGAAGAGGAGAGAATGAACCAAAGCAACAACAAGGAGGAGCTTTTCCTAATTTTTCCCACCTTCCACAGATACTTTTAGCTTCAATTTTTTTTTATCTTTCTGCTTCTGAAGTTATTAATTTCTCAGTCCCTCCTTCCTTGTTCCTTTCCATTTTCCTACTTTTGCCGAAGTCCATCTCTCTGATTCCTGCAAGCCCTCCTAAGCATTTCTAACAAAATCAATGACAAATCCACCATTAAACAGAATCTTACTTAAACCCTAGGATATTTTTTCAGAGTTCACAACCACACACTGCAATAGCAATCTACCTTTCAAATTATGCAAGATAAAGTATCCACTTGACTCCCAAGAGCAATACAAGACATTAGTCATTAACTATAAGTATTTTAATGGTATATGTTTCTCTTTTTCTCTGTATTTCAGCCTGCACAGCTGAAAGGTTTTGAGGTTTTTCTTTATCCCTGTCTCAAGGCTGAACATTTTCCATGGATGACAGTGCAATTTGCTGTCCTAATTTATGTCACAGAGCAAAAAATTAATTGACTCATTCGGTCTTCTTCCCCTGGCTCTGTCTGCAGGCTACAGTATTGCTCTTTTTGTTCTTTGTACGTAAAAGCAAACTCCAACTCCTTTCTTTTTGTTTTGTTCATTCAGGAAAAACTGGATTTTGAGGGTTTGGGCCTTTTAATATCTTCTAATACTGGTAGATCTCCCTAGACACTGGGGCCATGGAGATTTGAGAAAATAAGTGCTATAAAGACATACATGAGAGGCTCCCACTAGAGAGAAAGACCAAGCCTACAATACAGTTCAGAAGAAATTCAATTATGAATCTCATTTTTTCAGGGTGTAAGTACAGCTGGACAAATTCCCTTCACGTATATTCATTGCTCCCAGATGCAACTTTTTTGGTAAAATTTCACCAAAGTTGACTGCTAAATGCCTTTAAAAATGGCCTTTTCTTACAGAAAAAACAGAGCACAGAACAAGAACACAAAGATCATCACAATGTGGGACAATCTTCATGAGATTAAGACATTCTCAAAAGATACAGAGGTAGCAGTTTATCTGTCACAGCACAGGACACTGTTCAGCATGTTTGATATTCCTGTTCAAGAATCAGAACAGCCAGAACACCTGTATCTACATAAAAAGGTTAAAAAATATGTTCAGCTGGCAGCAGCACATTCTCATGATTACTCCGAAAGCTTGACACTGCACAATAAATTCAACTTCAACAGGCAGGGACTGATAACACATTTTGTTTTTCTACAGCATGTACCATAAAGAAGCCTTGAGCTTATGACTGGGGTTCCATGGCTTTACAATATATAAAAATAACAGACAGATAAGGTTTACGACTTAGCCCCTCTGCCACAAACTCATTCTTGAGAAGAAAGTCATGAAAAGCCTTATGATAACTTAGGCATCACTTGCCTTATAACTGGAGTTGGGGTAATAGTCCTTCCTTTCTAGAATGATTTAGGTAAGACACATAATAAATGTAAAACATTGAAGTTCAAAATCTTTCTGTCAATAGTTCTCCAGTACTATGATGGTAAAGCTGTAAGAAGATTTCATACTGAAGTACAGCATTTATAGCCCAACTTTAATGAACTCCATGTGTTTTGTATCAGCTCCTACAAGGTTCTGGGTACACATGATTTATTTGTTTTTAAGAAAGCACAACATAAACGGTCCAGGTGTATTTAAGTGTATTATCACATAGCACAGGATCAAAAAAAGTTGATCAGAAGCACTACTCCCAGTTTTCATTTTTTTCTTACTAGAGAACTACTCCATCAGCTCTGTGCTGTACCAGCTTGAAGGACATTTCTTACTTTTGTTCACATAGAACTCTTCAAAGAGTGGCTTCTCAACCCATGCATACTCATTGATCCCCATCTTAAAAAATTTGACCATTGCGTGTTCCTGGACAAAAATATTTTCTGTCAATAGGTCTCATGCTCTTAAAGACACAGATGTGATTTAAACACGTAATTACAGACATTATCAAATGGGATTTGAAGACAATGTCACAAAAGACCCTCTTGCATTTCTCTCTATATTGCTCCTGAGTCCAGTGTTTCCAGCTGGCATTTGTCAAACCTGAACACCTGCAAATACCTTTATCTGCATCTGTAACACAGCTATGGATGTTTAACTAGTCCTATGGTACATTTTGTACACAGACATGCATAAAAGGGAAAGTATATAGCTGTAGCACAGACACCTCAGGAGTCTCAATTCTGTGCCCCAGGAGAAGACATAGAGAGGCGTGACCGGCTCTTCCTGCTTGGCCTAAAATCTCCTGTTTCCTGTCTCATTTTCATGTTCCCAGGAACACTCAGATGGAGCAAAACCAGAACTTACAAATTAGGTTCTTTAGCTTGTAGTGTACTGCTTGACTTCTGTGAAACAACAACCCTTTGAAATGCATCACCAGGTAAAGGACTCGAGCTGTGCCTAATCCTACACCTGCTCAGTGGCACTGAGGAATGGCACTGCTATGTCCAGAGCTCTTCTGGGGCAGAAACTGAAGGGTTTCAGTCAAGGCAAAAGAGTTACAATTTCATGGCTGTTAATATATTCTCTTGGGATTTGGGGAGGCTTCCAAGCAGATGCAGAGATATCTGCAAGAAGATGCTGAGAAGCAGCATAATTCTGGGCAACACTGGTGGCTACTCAACCATTACACATTGTAAATTATCTGATCTAAATGACATCCTTCAGTTCTACTGTAAATAGGGAGAGAATACCACAAACAATTACTCACTCTATCATAAGAAATGTAGAGATAAACACTTAACTTTCAGACATGTAAATCAGATTTGACCCCATGTGTCCATTTCAGCTTCAAGTTTTACTATGAAACAAGCATCACTGTATAATTACAAGGAAAATAACAAAAATCTTTGATCTCAGAGCAATCACGTCATGTTAACATCTCTTTTAGATTTCACTCTCAGATTTCTTTTAATTAGTTTCCTCATTTCTAGCAACTTCTTTCATTATTTTGGTACTCATATGACACAAATGCAATGGAAATTATGTTTCAAGTACGCCCCAGTCCTTATTTCTCTCTTCCTGCACTGCACAAATTGTCTATAGCCACTTCTAAAAAAAAAGTAAATTACAACATACGTAATTTATTTCAAGTTATCTTATTCATCAGTAATACTACAGGACCATAGCCAGACCTCCATGCTTTTCTTGCTTATGGATAGAACATTCAAGTTAGTGATTATCTTTAAAATTAAACCACCATCTCCATATGAAGTAGGTGACAAAAAATGTTTAAGATGAAGTAATTTTTCCTTAAAGTTCAAAGTAACTCTCTTTCATTTACCTTGGGATTTGTACAAAATTCATGAGTTTCGGCAGCAGTACTTTTTTTTTCTCTGAAGTACAATGATTTTGTTAAGAAGTGACATAAATTGTATTAAAATTTGGCATGAAGTGGTTGAAGGAGCTTCACACAATACAATATTACCAGCTATTGGAGATGAAAGAAATGTAGCATTGTAAAGTCGCACCTAAACTGTATAAGAAAAGCTTAGGAAAAGACAGAAGAAAATGTTTTGCTTGAAGTCCTTGAAACAAATTGTGGAAGCACATTAGCTCTTTTTTGAAGAGGCTTCTTGCTTACTCTTGCCATGCAGTTGACAAGGCATGTAAAAGATGGTGGAAACAGATACACAAGCAAGTGAGGGACGGGTTGCAGGATGACCCTGCCACTACCCTCTGCCTAGGTATATGTACTCTATAGAACAGTTTACACCATTACACAGCGGCCAACAGCACAAAACAGACCAGCGTTATTTACCTGTGAACGAGGAAGGATTTTCCTTAGAAAAGATTCAAAGACAACAAAGACTGCCACATAAAGCACTCAGTCTTTCACAGCTATTTGAAGAAACCCCCCATGTTTCTCCCACTATGTTCATATAAATTCTCAATTTTGTCTAATATTTTGTATATGTAATAGAGGTATGTACACACAGAATTACTCTACAATACTTGTAATTATATTACACTGATGACTCATAAGAACGTGATGATATACAACAGAATACTTCCATTTTTCAGTTTTCAATTTAAAACATCCAGAAAATGGCCCACGAATGTAAGCCTTAACACAACACTTGGTGTTTCAATGAAACATTCAGATATTCTGAAAAAGTAGAATTAAGGTTGCCTGAGGAACACTAAAATGCTCGCATCTTAGCAATACATTACGATGCTGTCTGCAGTGAGACAAACAAGTATCAATCTTTCCACGAGAGTTTGCTCTGTTCAGCACAGAGAAGAGACAATGGTTAATGGTCCCTCCTTGCATTCCTTGCGTTGCTGAACACGTACCCCAAGTGTTTCCCACACCGAGCAATATTCCCGAGCTCTGAAGACACATTCTTTTATGAGCTTCTCAACGAAGCATTTGGTTCCACGATATTTAAATGTTTGCAAAATATTACACTTTTTTCTTTTTCTTCTTCTGCATGTCTTGGTAAGTTGGCAAGTGTTAGTGCCTCCTGTATTGAAGCTGGGCACTTTGGAGCTTTAAGATCAAAAGCATCTATTAATTTTGCTCCCAATCAGACGTACCTGGGGCCTGATGTTTCTGAGCACCAAGGATGTCATGAGGTTTAATGTGTTCAAAGTACAGCTCCCTATTGCTACAGGTGCTGCTGTGAGCACTTGACACTTCTGCAAATCAGACTCCATGGTTTCGAGTCAGGCACTGGGGCAACAAAAAGCACACAGTGAGTGGCCAGATGCGAAAAATTTAACTTCAAAGATGTTGGTACACTCAACTAGGAACATTTTCCTCAGGAAGGAAGAGATGGCAGAGCAGCATTCAAGAACAGACTGCTTTCCTGCTGTCATTAAAGGCACCCATTTCATGCTTTCCAACTACTGCCTTAGTGAGGCAGACACTTGTAAGAGCAGCATCCTCCACCAAAGCAGTTCAAATTCATCCACAGAGGAATGATTATCCTGGAAACTGAATCAGATAATGGTCCTTCCCAGGAGAAGCAGCAAACTCAGCAATGTCCTTTACTTTCTAAACATTCCCTTGCCCTGTTCTGCCCAGGATGCTGTAGGATGATGAAGGTTTCTCTCTCTGTCTCGTTGGGACACAGTACAAAATTGCAAGGGAACAAGTCTCCTGTGTCCTGGGAAAGTGCCAAGGGATGCCTACAGCCCTGGACTGAGCTGCGGAGAGCCTGACTCAGCCACATCCATCCTATGGTGAACATTGAATGAGCTCAGCTGACAGCAAGCAGGAACCAGGGAGGCCACACTGCCAGTCTGCAGAGGAAACCAGAGCTAACCAAACTCCTGGGGATGAACATGTCTGAACCCTCCACCCCAGCAGTGCTCTGATGTACCCAGCCTCTCAGGAAGACAGAACTGTTTACTGAACACAGACACACTTCTTGTGTGCCTTTTTGCCTCCCCACAAAACAACAGTCTCCTTCAATGAGCACAGAAACCTGCAAATAAGGTGGGCTAAATATGTAATTAGACTTGACTAGAAGTTGACTCAAAACTACAGCAGTATATAATCTGAAGCCCACTGAAGTCAACAGAAAAAACCCCAAACATTCAGACCTCAGTACAGCTCCTTCCTCACCAAACATCACCTCATTTCATGCACAGAGCAGGGACATGGAGGACAGACCCACTGTCTCTATCCCACTGTTGCTGCAGGGATGGAGAGATGCACCCAAGTAGGTTTTCTGTCTGTGTCACTATCACAGCAACTCAACGGGAAAGATCAGACCTTCACTCAGTGAGTTTTGTGTCTTCCTTGTGGACTATATGAATGGAAATATTCTGAGAAGCATAGAGCACAAATGAAAGGACACTGCTTTGATTAGATGGTATTTCAATTCATGGCTAAAATATTTAAATGAATTATCAGAAAAGGCTATTTATCTGCTTTTCTTTCCAGAATATAAGAAGAATAATTTCTCTTCCTCACTTGAAGAACTGCATTTTAAGACCCCTTATTAAAGAGATTCCTTTCTGTAAAAAAGTCACTAGTTCTCTAGATGATATTCCTTTTTCACAGTTGGTAATTAATCTCTTGTTATGCAGTGAAGTTAATTTTGTAAAGGTAGTGCACCACTGACACCTAAAGAAATGAATGATAAAGGAAATATTAGACCCCCTAAATCTATAATTCCTATGTAATGACAGTTAATAAAATAGTATTTTCTACTGAAATCTTTTTTAAGCACTAGATAAGGGGGATGCTGTGCTTTTAAGATTAACTCACATTACCAAATTGTCACTTTTATAGCTTTCAGAAATATAATTAAAAGAAGAATCTTTTTACAAAATAAACATACAGATAGTATTTAATTACATCTTTTTTCTTTACGGTTTGAAAATTGACAGCAATTGCTATAGAAACTCATAAACAGTCTGGTAATTTTCACCCTGCACTCATGTAGAGAAGTCCATCTTGAATATCAGTCCCACTTGTCAATAGAAGAGAATCTGAAATAAATTAACATTTAGTTTTACAGGACAGATACTAATTGGGTTGTTATTTTGTCACTGTGTAAATTTTCAGTGACCTTTCCAAAAAGAAAGAACAAGTCAATAGAAAATGTTTCTTCTTGACTTTCTCCACCCCCATTTTATTTTTTTTTTTAACAGCCATCTGGAGTTTCTTAATCCCTTTACAGAAACACATAGTTTCTCTTTTTTTGAATTTTTTTTAAGGTAGAAAGAATATACTAGGAAGTTCTGTTCCTTTTTTTTGTCTTTTGCATTTTACTTTAATGGAGGTTTTCTAAGGTTTTTGTTTTTTATCACAACTACCATATTTACAGCAAATGACATCAAGTTTTCCAGCACAAAGTAGCCTTAGATCTTGGTTCCCCTCCACTTTCTCCCTTGCTCAGGAAATGGAAAAAGAAAAAGCAGCAAAACAAAAATGCAGAGGGGTCACCTTTCAACAGCTGACACACATTTGTACATCTTGTAAAGAAATACCTGAACACATAATGAGTTTATCTACATATACCCACTGAAACCTACTGAATAACAGCATTTCTAAATAGAAGTTATATCAGCATAGCTGTGGATAAAGATTGAATCAGCTCAAATCCTATTACTCACTCTGTACTCTACGACCACAGCCTCTGAACTCTTCCCTCTGCTGGGCAAGGGATCTTGCTAATGTTAAAGGCAATGGAAACCCACAGGTCTTTCAAAGTGGCATGACCAGCTCTAGGAATCCTCTACCTCTCTCCTGAAAGCAAAATTGGATGCACATGCACGCAGCATGGGAAGCAAACAGGAGGAATTAAAAGTCTGAGCGCAGTTCCAGAGCCACGACCTCACCAGGATTACAGACATGACGGGACAGCTCACTCCACTGCAGTGATAAATGGGTACAGGCTCTGCTGGGAGCAATTTAAAACATGACTGAGCAAAGCCCAGGGCAAACTTCTGTCTGGACTTGTGCTGAGCAGGGGGTTGGACCACAGAGCTCAGGAGGCCCCCTCAGACACACATAATTCTGTGAGGATGGCTTTGTGTGTGTGCTCATAATTCTTTATAGGAAAATCATGCTCGACCTTTGCTTAGGAGGAATTTTCAGGTAGGAAAAAGCCCAAAATACTAACCCCAACAGAAAACTTCATACATAGGAATTGCACACAATTCCAGTGGGCTTCAAAATAAAAAGAGCCTGCAAGACTGTATCATCACATNAAAAAAAAAAAAAAAAAAAGGCTAAACATGGCAGTGTGATTTTCTTTCTCAATAGATTACATTTTAAACTAACACACCCCGAGGTAATTTACATGCAAACCCCCTGTCAATTCTTTCTGCAGTGAATTGTTAAGCACATCATCTGGGATTTTATATGGCAACATCCTTCAAGCAGCACATTTGGCTCACCTTCCTCATGAAACCACAATCAGAAGAACTTCTACAAATGTCACTTGTTATTTATGGAGCACTTCATCATTTCAAGGCAAAGTGGACAAACAAGTTAATATTTAACACAGCTCTTGGGATTATAGTACCATTTCAGAGATGAGAGAGAGAGGGCTGCAAAATCTCCTTTAAGAAAAGCTGATTTTGGGTGCCCATTCCTGTGCTTCTGTGGATTGTGAGACCTAACAAGTTCCTGCCATACAGGTTATGCAAACTGTCTAATAATTTATGATACATTCGAAGAACTCTTAGTCTTAGAGTTAGAACCCACTACTTAATGAATTCTTTTTCTTTAAATGAAAACAAAACTCCACACATGGACTCAAAACACTCCTAATTGTAGAACACTACAGTGAGATCTTTACAGTCAGCAAGATTTTAGGGGTCCCCACAAGTTACTAAAGATACCATATGTCAAATTAGACATGACACTGAATTCTGTGAAGGATCAGCTAACATGGTAAACTGCTGAGCTTCCCATCCTGTAAAATCTATGCAGTTCCTGAAAACAATGTTAAACAGTATTTTTTGCCTTCTTTCCTTCGATCTTTAGAAAGAATTATTTAGATTTTACTTTACTGTTTTGGAAAGCAGAAACCTGTGCCAAGAATACAATACTTCCTACCATAATCCTCATATAAATCACTCAAATCAAGTAGATGCTGATGAAAACGAACAAAAATTTAATTGAAATTAAATATACAAAATAATGGGAAATGCCAAATCGACACACAGGTATATAAAGCCATCTAGACCAAAGGGGATTACGTGCTGCAACAACTCCACTACTAGTAAGGGATTGGAAAATTGATAATGCAAAGCAGAAAACTCCCCTGGAAGGCAACCTCACCATCTGGCTTATCTCAAACCCAAAGGGAATTGAACAATAAAAGATAATAATTTTCCAGCAGTGATGGAGCAGTGCAGAGTGGGGGACAAGAACCAGGCACAGCTGAGAGACTAATGTTTATGAAGCATTTTTGTAACACAGTTCTTTATGTCTTTTAACAAACATCAAGCCTTAGGGAAGAGGCTACAACTAACCTCGTCTTATAAATGACGAAATTTGAAGTATACTAGTCATTCGCTCAAAGAAACCAAGTGACCAATTAACTAAGTGAACAATACAGTTCAGAATTATTCATTTCTAGAACTGATGTCAGAATCACAAAAATACACTTCCACAGAGGTTTCTCTACTCCACCCCAATTTTGTGAAGCTTTTGAACTTCCAGGTGTATTAAATTCCACAGGTTGATGCTACATTAACAGAATCTTAATTATACAGTCTTAAATTACTTAATCTAATCAATAACCTACTAATACTGTTTTTGAGGAATTTGCTATGACAAACTGAAAACAAGCAAGAATCCAGGATTTGGATTTAAAATTCTTAAACAGTTCATTTTATCAGAAGAGACTATAAACTTCCTGACTAATCTCAAGATTAGACATATATTGAAAAGCTACATTTAATAAAATTTATGATTGGAAGTGTGCAGTATACTGTCTGTGTGGGACAATAAACATCATCAGGTTTTGCCTTACCACCAAACTGCGAAGCATTCCCGGCTAGAAAAAAAGGTGTGAAATATTTGGTTACCACGTTTCTCTAGTGCAGGTTTTCCCCTTGTTTTTCTCTGATAGAAATGTTACTGGTCATGAGACAGAACAGAGAGACTGAGCATTCCTCAGCTGGAGCACAGTACTTGATAACCTTCATCATTGCTTTTTCATTAACATACTTTTAAAATATGCATCCCTCTAAGAATGCAAACCACAAAATCCTATAAAATTTTTATAGTTGCACAGGTATGACTTAAGATTAAATTATTATAAACACAACAGAATGATCACAATTTAATTTTATTTGTCAGTGTCTAAGATCTATTGCACACAAGTTGCACATAACTGTAAGAGGTTTCTAGCTTCTGAGTAGTTTTCATCATGACTGCATGCTTTCCTGAACAATTTAAAATATCATCAGCCTTTAGAATACAAACAGATTAATCAAAGTGTCCTCAGGTAATTATCACATGAAGTTTGCATATAAGTTAGCATAAGCTTTCTTTCTACAAAATATATCTAATTCTCCTAAGTCAGGTAAGGTGGGATAGGCTCTAAGACATAAGAGATCCTTAGATGAATATAAATCCTTCCTACTTTCTGTTGCCAAAATAGAAACATAAGCTCTTCTGCCAAACTCCAAGAAAGAATCACCGCTAGCAGCAGATTTTGGTACGTATTCATTTTGACTTTTCAAAAATCAAATTAAATAAATAGAGCTTGCCTATGCAGAAATGCATCCAGATATTAAAACTGGTATTTGTGTTGCATAAGTAAAAAAAAAGCTGTAGAAAAGAATAAATCCTCAATTTGGATTTAAAATAAATCCTTTACATATCTGTGCAACCTAGAATCAAAATAAATAAGTGTATGGATTCATGTGAAGAAGCTTTACTCTGAAACAATTTATATGCAATTGGCCAGAACTGGAACGAGCATGAAGGGCAGAACAAAAGATCCCCAAGCACAAGAGCACAAGATGGAAAGCAGAAGGGGAGGTAAAAAGGAGAAAAAACACCACCTCACAATTGCACAGACTGGACTGCATAACAAGCTCAGCTGGTGTGAATTAGTATAAAAGCTCCTCCAACATCACTGAAGCTGTGCCAATTCAGACCAGATGAGATCTAAGCTGTCACTAGCCAAATGGCAAAAGAAAAAAATATCAGCCCTGTTCTTATTTATTTCAAAATATACCATTGGCTTCACTGCTACTGTTCCTAGTTTCCTGCAGCACAAGTAGGAGAAGAATCAGAAATATTGTATTTCCACAAGAGTGCATATAAACATCTACTGACTGCACAACCAGTTAAGCTATCCAACACTGCCCGGTAACAACACTTCAGATCAGATGAAATTCACCTTATTTCAGATTCACAAAAAACCACCATAAAGTCAGGACAGAAAAAGAGCTGCAATTTTCATTAGAAGCCCTATGAATGACTTTGGAAAATTTCACTCATAAAGAAATCAAAAAAATTCAAAGGTGGTAAACACAGAGGAATCCAAGAATAAAACCAGGCCAGCATCAATGCCTTCCCCAATATGAGGAGATGAAAGAAAGTTTGCACCAGCATCTGCACTTTGTTCCTCTCCAACTTCTCGACAGAGTCCAGCCATGATGCAGTTCTGCACAGCTGACATTACCCTAATCACAGCACAGAAAGGAAGCTGAACTCAGTAAAATCACTGGTTCCATTGTTCATGCTCATGCCTTGTTTTAGCTTTAGTTGAAATTTACAGTACATTCAGACAAGCCCTTCAGATGAACAAAATTGCCCTTTACTCTCCCTACCATGCTGATAGAGACTGCAAGGTTGTCTCTGTGGTGCACAAAGGCTAAAGGTACCCAGCCTCCTGAGCAAGCTCATTCTGCTTCCTAGTCAGATCAACAGGAAGCTCCAGGAAGAACAATTTTTCCCACTTCTTTCTTGCTGAGGTCAACTAGCCAGCTCTGCTGCAGCTAGTCTGTGGCCAGCATATACTGAGGATTTACTCATCTGCCAAGATTGCAGAACACACCTGCCTCTTCCAGTGACCCAAAACCTAGTGTGCTATTCCCCACTCTTCTGCTCCTACCACTAATCTCAAGATAAACTAATCACTACATCAGCCTTTTTGAACCAGTTTAAACTGGCAAACCTGCCAGCTATTATCACGGAATCACAATTGTGTACTCATCCTCACAAATTTTTGACCTCAAAATTCAGACAGACACTATGATAGGAAAACTGCAGTGTCTGCCTTCATCAATCTCTCCTCCCTTTGAATCCACATAGTTAGAGTAAGAAAAGCAGGCGAATGCGTACAACTGCACTTCAGGCAATGCACACAAATAGTTACGAAGATGTACTGTTGTCTGTCCTTAAACGGGTCTGCATTTTATCATCATGAAGACTGCCAGAAAAGCCAAAAGACTACCAGAGTGAAATGTTGACAAAAACCTACATGCAAAACTTCTCCCACTCCTCGCAGCCACCACTGAAAAGATCAGATGTTTCCACCTGGGTTGGAAAGTTACTCTGGCCTGTCCACATGTGACAAAAAGGAACAGTATCAGAAGGCGATTGGAGGAACAAAAACATTATGCTGCAGGAAGCCTGCTGATAATTTCAACTTTGATACTCTTTGACTGAGCCAAGGAACATACACTTAAGTCTTCAATATCACTACGAGGCTCTTCTACGTATTTGCTATGGTTGATACACTTGTTTCTTAACACCTCTATAAATTAGATTCAATAATAAAAAGTAAGAGAAGAGTAAATCATCAATAAAGATTTAAAAGTATCCCAAAAGCTTACACTGGTCTCTTAAGGTAGCATAAGTGTAGTTCATTCACTGCTGAAATAAAGGCACAAGGCCATCACTCACGTTGTTAAATGGTGCTTGTCAAAAAAAAAGCCAGGTCTGATTATTTCAACAATAGCAGCCAAATCCATCTGCTGCTCAATGACCATTCAGAAATCACTTACAAGCTTCAAAGGACTGAGCTACTATGGCACATCCTCCAGATATATACACAAAATCATTACTAATCAATTTTTATTTTGCAAGAAGTTTTCTCTGGCCTTCTAACCTTAAAGCTCAGCTGAGTGACAACAAAGGTTCGTGGATGAATTCAGAGCAAAACTACACTAGGGGGTACTTCCAAAGCAAACAGTAAACACTCTGCACCCACAACTTAGTTCTAATTTTGTGAGATTTGATTTTACTGTTCAATAAAGTGTCTTCCCCAGATGTGCTTTCGGGGGAGCACAGACAAAAAAAAAACAAAAAAAGCAGCTGCACATCATAGAAGCTCTGGTTTTGTAAGCCTGACCGTTTCAAAATTCAGCAAATATTCACTTTTGGATTTTAAGTGGACTTAAGCTTCAGTCCTGTAACTAGAAGTGCCCAGCAAGTGAGCATCACTGAAACTGTTGATGGTCTGAGAAGGATAAGACTACAGAAACCTTGCAGAAGTAGAACCATGAAGATTTGTAATTGTCACAACTCAGCAGCAGAGCAGATCATAGTGGAACATACAAACATCAAAGCACCAAAAGGAAGAATTCTCTGAAAAACCTCTTTAGATTATCTAGTTCAATGGCCCTGGTTCAAGCTTGGCCACCTAGAGCTGCCTGCCCAGAACTGGGTCCAACTAGGTTTTGAGTATCTTTATAGGTGTTTTTATGAAAGACCTCAACAACAGTCAAAAGCAAAGCATTACTCTACAGAACTCTCAAATGCTCTTCCATATCATCACAAAGAAGAGACGAAAATATTTTTAATCCATCCCTCCTCACAAAATAGGCACAACCTAAAGTTTCAAAAGAATAAACAACACCTGTTTTGGATGGGGTAGATGGAGGTAAAAAACAAGAGCAAACCTGCAGATCACCTAAGTCCACGGATTTATAAGAGAGCATGATAAATGTGTGTTGATTATTTTCTTAATACATTTGCAATGTATTTCCTCATTTTTGCAAGATGATGGTATTGGGTTTTTTCCGCACAAAGAAAGATCCTCCACTGGGAGTTATAAAGGCAGTAATATTTTAGGAAGCTACTATTACACTAAGAATAGTTGAGATTGTCTTGCATTTTCTTGTTCACAGCTTTATAATTAACAAAGTAAAAATGTAGGCTGTTATGTTTGATGGAAGTTTCCCCAGAGAGATCAAATAATCTACAGCAGCAACAGCTTTCTATAATTCTGAATATAATTATAGGAGTGAATTTCTTTTTATGATGTAAACAGTCATAGTTAAGTAGATGGGTCTCAGTGATTGCCACTTGCATTTCTAAGGACACCTGCACAAAAGCTGTGTTGCTCTTTACCACATCTTAGGACACTTGCTAAAGTAATACTGTTAATAATACTGGGGTTACACAGGGTTCCATCCTTGACCTAGTCCTGGATGCAAGACTTGAAGGAATATGAAGCAAATTTCAATAATACCAAACTGGGAGGAGCTGTCAACTCCCTTGAGGGCAGAGAGGACCTTCAGAGCGACCTCGACAAACCAGAGAGATGAGTATCACCAGCTGTATGAAGATTAACAAGGGGAAGTGCCAGATTCTGCACCTGGGACAGGGCAACCCTGCTTCTGTGGATAGGCTGGGGAATGGGAAGCTGGAGAACTGAGCTGTGGAAAGGGATCTTGGAGGTCTGGTTGTTGGAAAATAGAATATGAGTCATCATGCCCTGGCAGCCAGGAGGGCCAACCCTGTCCTGGGGGGCATCAGGCCCAGCATGGCCTGGAGGGCAAGGGAGGGGATTGTCCCTCTCTGCTCTGCACTGGGGCGGCCTCACCTCCAGTGCTGGGGACAGTTGTGGGTGTCACAGTATAAAAAAGACAATGATCTATTAGAGAGTGTCCAAAGGAGAGCCACAAGGATGGTGAAGGGTCTGAAGGGGAAGCTACCTGAGGAGCAGCTGAGGTCACTTGGTCTGTTCAGCCTGGAAAAGAGGAGACTGAGGGGAGACTGAGGGGAGACCTCATTGCAGTCACAACTTCCTCGAGAGGGGAAGAGGAGGGGCAGGCGCTGACCTCTTCATTCTTGTGACCACTGACAGGATCCTAGGGAATGGCCTGAAGCTGAGTCAGGGGAGCTTTAGGCTGGATATCTGGAAAAGGTTTTTCACCCATAGGGTGGCTGGGCACAGGAACAGGCTTCCCAGGGAAGTGGTCACAGGACCAAGCCTCTCTCAGGTCAAGAAGCATTTGGACAATGCTTTCAGGTACATGGTGTGATTCTTGGGGTATCCTGTGCCAGGAGTTGGACTCAATGACCCTCACGGATCCCTTCCAACTCAGCATATTCTATGATTCTATGAATAATTCATGCCATATTAACAAATGCATGTTTACAGTTAGGGATACTTTATATCAACATTACAATGCTGTATCTGGCACCAGCAGTGCAAATTTAGAGGACTGTTAATCAGAAAAACGAGGACTGAACAAACCTTTACCCAGAAACATGTTTTTCCAAAATTTGATCCTTTTAACCATAGGGGGAAAAAAAAAAATCTCAGCTATGCGTAGTGGAGCTGTGTGATCACATATACAACAGTGCATATTAACAGATAAATAGATAGATAGATGTCTACACACCACACAGATACAATCTTTCTGAACTTGTATTTTTTGAGCTTTAAAGAAAAAGTTTTTTCAGCCAAAATGGCTGATAAAAATAAGCATGCTGATGAAACACACTTGGAATCAAGGCTTAGGAGGGGCGCTTTAGAAAATAACAGTACAGTACAATAGCTGAAAGGAGCAGCCTGAAGAATAATGCCAAGGACAGACAATACTTATCTCCTGATGGCCTAAAATAACACTAAACATCAGCCCATGCCCCAGGACTTTGAGGTATGAATTGAGGCTACTACAGAGAAAGTAGTGCCAGCATTTCTCGCTCAGTGCTGCAGGAGCATATGCTCCTACAACACTCAGGACCAACATCAAAGACGTCCAACATCTTCTACAGTTGTAGATACCACAGAAACTCCTCTCAGCCTGTATTTCTTCAAGAACATTAAATTTTCTGTCTTAGCCACACACAGCTGAAAAGCTCTTTCACCACTACAGCTCTTCTTCACAGAGAAAAATCTTCCTACACAATAAGATTCTATGCCCTGAAAATCTTTCCACCCTGAAGTTGTATCACCTGCCTGACTCCTGTACTTTCTCTCTCATGATTCACCTCACCTAAATCAGACTGCAGAGAGGTGGTGGCACAAGCTGAAAGCACAGACAGTAGTTAACTGTATATTAACACTTCTTATTTTGCTTGATTCCTCTACTCTTTGACAAACAGAAATAATGAAATTGAGTAACACAACAGCTATCAAGACCCCCCCGGATTTTCAAACATATAAAAACCTATAAAAAAACATACAGTTTAGCAGAACACTCTTTAAAATAAAATACAAAATTTAGATACATGACAATATTTCAAAAGAAAGACAAATCAACTCTTGTTGGCATTACTTTCAAAGGAAGTTTTGGATTTTGGCCCCTTAGAAAGAAGAATCTTTTTACTATGGGCACCAGTAGTAGGAATCAAAGATTAACAAGTATGGCCTTCTGACCTCTACCTCTTTTAAGTACTAATAGCTAAAAAATCAAGAGCACATAAGAATGAGATGGTACTGCAGGATTCCAGATACATGTTCCAAGGCAGCTGTGCTGCCATTACCACTAAAGCAGTTACTCATGACCCATTGTCACTACTCAGGTTTATCACCACACAACAGACACAAAATGCAAGATTTTCTTGCATGAGTTTCTTCTGTTGGAAATGAAGGAAGCATGTATGGTTCTGTTCATCTTTCCTGTCCTGATTCTCATTTGGGAAGCAGCTACAAAAACATGACAGCTTCAAGGCTCCCTCATGTTCTAATTGACTTCTGGCGTAAAATTTGATGACATGACTAAATATAAACATTTCTGCTGTAGTCGTGGTGTCTCGGGAGTCTCGTCCTGCTTTGCCTGGCTAGCTCTGACACCGGCCGCAGTGCGAGGTACGGCCCAGTATCCAGGGATACCTTCCCAATCCTGTGGGGCCTTGCCACAGCAGCAGCGTGAGCAATGACAAGGAATGAAGGAAGGACTCTGATGGGTCAACAGCTACTGGGGTTTATTGAAGTCCACGCAGGACCACCTCACCACCAGAGTGTCTGCCCAACAGAGCGCAGATCATCTCTGTGCAGCACCTTAAATGCAAGGGAGAAGCAAGGGGAAGGGTACAGTGTGGGACAAATCAGAACAAATCTGGGGGTGGCTCTGTACATAAAGGACAGACAGTGGAACAAATCAAGGAGGCAAGGGAGGAACCACAGGGAACCTATCCAATCACTTGATGCCCTTGATAGCATAGGGTTAAAATTATTTCTGAGGCAGCAAGGCCTGGGAACAGAACGCTAGCTTCACTGCAACCAGGATGTTCTTTTCATGCTATTGTTTTAACCAAATCAAGTATAACTTTGCCTAGGTAATAAATCAGGGGAGAGGGGGGATGAGTGTGATTCTTAGTTAAATACATAGGCCCTGGAAATAAAGTTAGGTATTCTTTACTAGGTCAGGTGGAACTGTACCTGCATAATCATCATATGATGAATGACATAATTGTCAATCGTAACGTTGGTTTGGTAGCTGAATATGACAATTATCTTAAACAAGAATCATGAGAATCGATAGTTACAAAATTCATCCTTGGGTAAAATCAATGGAACAACGAGGGTTTAATGATTAACGTGTATAATTATGTAATGAAAGAGCATCCATTCTGAACCCATGTTGGAGTCAGATTTGGGTACGTCCTGAACCCCTGATTCCCACAGCTCTTCAATAAAGCACTGCATATAATCATTCTGTGATTATGTGTTTTCTATGCTAACACCCTCACTGGAACTTTCTAGACACAGGGAGAGGCCCCGAAGTGACTGACAGGACTCGGGGGTTCCTTAACTGATGATTGACTGATAACAGTAACCAGGGTGAACCACAAGGGGTTAAACATGGGGGTACAAGGAACAAACCATTGGAACTTATACAAACAGCACAAAAGCATGGAACAAATACACACATGGAACTGAGAAAACTAAAATGACACCACTACACATTTCTGATAGGATCAGGTTTGGAACAATCCAGATCAGAAGAGAGATGGGGGATAACCCCGTAAAACAATAATGTAGAGAAGATACTAAAGCAAGTCGGATTCTACCTTGATGTTACTCTTGGCACCAAATAATATGGATATAGAAGAGCTACACTCTCATAGGCATCACCTTACTTGCTCTATTCTTCTGTGATATAAACCCTTTCTTTTCCCTGAGCTCCATTTAGGACTGTGGCCACAGAGGAGGACACAGCTGTCAGGCAGTACTGTTTTTGCAAACAGATCCCAAAGATTACACATTCAAAGGTCTGTTCTCCCCAAGTATCCTAGAAGAAATATATTGATGTTTCAGATACTATTTTGTTCTGCTTAAGAATAAACTTGTAGGAGAAAATTCATCAAAAGTAAACAATCATCAGATTTGTTCTTTTATTGAACTGGGAATATCTGTGAGTAAAACTTACGGTGCAATGTTCTTGCATCATGTGTGAATGTTTGACTGCAGTTATGCTTCTGAAACAGTGTGAATAAAGAATGTAAATAAAGAACACAAGAGGAGAACAGAGTATTTGGCAAAGACCTAAGGAAACCATCACATCAAATTCTGATACAGCTGTAAAGAAACTATGCTACACCAAAAAGGATAATTATACATTTTGCCTTAATTAAAAATGCTCTTAATAGTATAACAGAAAGTGTCTGTGCTCTTCTGTTGACAACAGCTGTGCACATTATAAAGAAAATAGAACTGATGTGCTCAACCTGCACAGTTCAGTACATTTTGGTCTTTTTGTTAACCTGTTACTCACAATTATGCTGAGTTTGAAGCATGATCATGCAATACAACCAGCAACTGAAGAGTATCCAAGATCACTGGTCATTCATACATTCCGTGATCCAGTAATTTGACCAGGTTCAGCAGAATACATGAAAGCACAGATGTATTTCATAACAACATTCACCACAATTATTGTACATAAAAAATGGTTCAGCAAAGGACCAAAATCTTTCTGAAAGCCTAAGGGCTGGTTTTTTTTGCCTCTGAAATGTAGCTAATTTATTACACACAGTTTGGTCAATATTTACACAAAAAATGGAAAAAATGCCATCTTGGTAGGAGTCAAGAAATAATTTAGCTATTCCACCATCCTTACAAAACTGTCACACAACATCAATATTGTCAATCAATGGTGTCAAATTTTGAAAGCATATCTTTTTCTTTTTCGATTGGTTAGTACTACTGCATTCTACAGAAAAAGGTTATCCGAGTCAGATTTCAAAGCTGACCAGCTCTTAAGATAATCTGAAACTTCAAGCAGCAGAGAACAGAGAGTGTTCAAGAGTGTAGCCTGCACAATAAAATCCTTTGTTGAGAATACAAAGCCTTTTTTTCAGTAGGAAAAAGTACAAAAGCATACATTCTTTAAATATACATTTTGCCTCTTAGCTTTACTCCACAAAGCTGCACTTCAGCACTGAGAGCACGGCCAATAATTTGTTGTTACAACCTGACTTTCCTGATATGGTCTTGCTTCTGTACTTCTAAAAGTGTTCTAAATTCCCAAATACTCTTGTCCCACTTCATGCAGCCTGTTCCATTTTTGGAACATAATTACTAAAAATAGTCTTAATTAGCCTTATATAACAGGAATAAAAAACAATAATTCAAAGGAAACAGCTCTGTAAATTTTGGGCATTGACTGAGAAACAGTATAGCTGATCCATCAACAATCTCTGAAGCAAACTGCCTGACTAGCAACATTAATTTCAGAATCAATCACAAACTGTTCTTTTAATTAAGCATATGTAACTAACAACACTGAATACTGAGGTATGACAAGCTATGAAATAGGAAGATAAGGGGAAAAAAAGAATTAACCATCTAGCATCAATATATAACATATCTTTCTTTCCCACCAAATATCTATACTGTGTTACCTTCTCCAAGAGTAAAGAACAATGTATCCAAAGCATTTTCATGCTGTCTTAATTGACTTATGTAAGTGTTGTATTTCTAGTCCAGACAAAGTGGTGTTTAAATTACTTATTGACTGGATAGAAATGATAAGGCCTATCATTTGAAGGTCCAAATCTGCTTGTACTCCCTCTGACAGCAAGGGAGTGCAGCTTAGGTTTGCCAAAGTATTCCTCAGTATATAATGAAAAAAAAACCATCTTCCTGATGCCAGGAGCTATAATTTTGGAGCAAAAGAACAGTTAACCCTTAGAATTTATTTTATTTGTTGTAATTGATTACTATCATTTTGACTTAATGTAGATAAAACTGTGCTGGAGTGATTGGTTACTTTGAACAACTATTCTTTATCCCTATTAAAATCTTAACCCTTAATAGTTTCTATAAATTAATTACCACAATGGGGGCATCATTCCACTAAGGTCCTTCTTTGAAGGAAGGGTAGAGAAGTAGGTCATCCTTCATTTTTCTTGTTCTTTTCCCCTACCCCTGACATTACCAACTCTCCTCCTGCTGGGATCAGCCATCTTTATCCCCAGAAATACATCTTGCACAATTGAGGATGGTGGTCAAACATCTTCCAGTCAATCGACTTCCAAGCCTGAAACTAAAACTGAACGCAATCTGACTCAGAATGCAAAAAAATGTCAGAGTGCAAGTAAGTCCTAAAGAGCACCTCCATGAGCAGACACATCATACACGGAGAACTTTTAGACCCCTCCTTATTTCAGACATTGTTGAGTGAAAAGTATTAGGTATCCTCTATTACCTGAAACCATCTCCTTCACAGAACAGCTACAGTGGGAAGAGACCTCTGGAGATTGTCTAGTTAAACCTTCCCTGCTCAAACCAGGGTTAGTTTAGAGCAGGTTACCCAGAACAATGTCACACAGTTCGGCTTTTAATATCTCCAAAAAGAAAGGTGTAGTTTTTTCTCCACAAATGTGGCATCATGTATTAACATCCTGAATTATCCCCAGCAGCATGACCAAAGTCCACCAAGTCATGAAATTACCACAACTTGAGCTGGGCCAAGGAAATGCCCCAAAAGCATGCTAGCCTACTCTGAATAATAAGCTGCTTGGAACTGCTATTTGATCAACTCATGCAGTAATCAGGAGAGATAAAAATACAAGGATCAATAAAGAGAACAATCTATTCTTGTTAGGTTAACATAGAAACAGGAATAGGAAGAAACAGAACTGTAAATAAGTGAAACAATAAAACCAATTCTGACTGACAACTGTACTTCATTTTTTGGTGTCAGAACAAGATTTCTCCCATACTCCTACAGCTGATGGCTTGTTCTGGCAAGTGTTCTTACTGATGGAACACTGCTTCAGAAAACTATTCCTTGTCCTGGTTATAGTCAACAATTCATACCTTTACTGAAGGACCCATGGAAAACAAACAGGAGATCAAAGGAAATCCTTGACGTCTTTTATGATTGTCTTTGGAGTTTCAGATCATGCCTCCCTTAATTCCCTACTAACTTTGGAAACCACTTAAAGTAATGATTTTGCTGATGGCAGCATGTGTGAAATGATACTAAGCTTTAAAATACATCTCTTTGATGAATGAAAGGAGACCCTGAAGTGCTAATTCCTCCAGCATTCTTTTCTGCTCATTTACCATTTCTTGAGAAGCTGACTGAAGAGCAGCCACGAAACACTGAGTTGTATCACTCTGCAATTCACATTCAGGAAGCGCTTCTGGGACAGTTTGCTTTACATGTTCTGATTATTTTATTAACGTAAACCTTTTAAAAATAAGGCACAGTCATTAGAATCCAGTTTCCCTTTTCACCATTCCCTGAATTTAGTTATGATTTATAAATACCATATGTGGGCTTTCTTCAGTAGGGAGGTTCCTTTGCAACTTCAGTTCTTTAGCAGTACAAAGGTAACTTCTTCTGCCTGTGGTAATGCTTTATAAAACACACCAGCTGGAAAACTGAAACTTGCACCTACTACACTATCTTATTACACTCTGGAGTTGTGTAATGGGAGTGAAATCCCATTAATCACAAAAAATGGAAGTGAAGCGCACAAGAACAGTCCCAAACTCTATTTCACTCACTACCACATTTTATCCAGGAAGCTAAAAGAAGTCTGCTTGTTAAATCCTCCTAAACAACGTACTTGTTCTCCTTTTATTACTATAACCATAGCCCAGTATGACAATTTTGAATGCAGGACTCATGTTAAAAAATATCTTGAAGCACGTCCAGACAGTTTCATGGATACACCTCTCTGGTTTTACTCCTTCACAGCTTTTACTTTGGGGCTTGAGTTTTGCTTTTAAGAAGTAGAGAGTCTAGGATGAATAGATGCCAGATCTAGAAACACTTCAGCATGGTAAGGATTAAGTTGTTTCAAATTTCTGAACCAGAAATAAAGAAAATGTCTTTCCATGCTGCCAGCTCACTTAGTTTCACCAAGTCTTTCCATATTTAGCCGACTTGGTTTTTTTCTCCCAGATTTTGACACGAGAATCTACAGCTTTCAGAGGTTTAAAGAGTGATGTTTAACTCTTGTCACAGTCTGAAGATATGGCTTAGAAGCAGAACCAAAGAAAATAACCCACGCCTAACATTTTAAAGCATGTTTTTAAATTGGCATCCTCTCTGATGTCTTTGACTACACCTTGCAATGCTTCTAGAGAGGCAAGTAGAGCTGGAAGCAGCTGTCTGACCCAGGCAGTAAGCTTGAATTGACTAGTTTCCTCCAAACATTAAAAATTCAGAACAAAAATTTTTCGTACCAGGCTGCAGTAGTGAGCAAATTCTGAAAAACTGACATGTATTAAAAATTAACAATGTGGAATCTATACGAAATGTAGTATTAAATACACACTCAGATTTTTAGGTTTTGAAATAAGGAACCAGCAGTACCACAGTTTTTTGCACTGAAGTGAGGTTCTGAAAACAGAGCTGGCTTAGTTGCACACCTGGCAAATGGAGAGGGGAGCGAAAACACAGAAACACACAAGAACTGTGAAGCTGCTCCAGATCACATCACAGAAAGCATTTTGATGCAGTGGCTAAAACAACAGCCTCCTCCCTCTTTCCAAAGGCCTGTCACTGGAATACTTTCCCAAGAAAAGGGACTTTAAGCACCTATGTAGGACAGTGCATGATAGTTGCTTGAGGAAGCTTTTAAAAAAATGTTAAATGGCTCTCAAGTGAGTCCAGACATTGCATTCTCTGCTGCTCCAACATTCAGACCATATAGAGCAAATATCACATATGCTTTGCTAAAAACTGTTCAAGAAAATCCAGATACTGCAGGCAGTTCTGATTGTCTTTATTACTGCAATGGCCTGGTGGAAAGGGATGTCTCATATGGGACTGCAGACCCATCTTCCCAAGTACTCCATAAACAAACTAAGCACTCCAAGGAGGTTACAGCCTAAATAGATGAGAGAAAAGAAACATTCTTAATCCCATTTTCCAGATGAAGAATTGAGTCATAAAGTGATATAACACGTGCTCCATAAGGGTGGTGAGGCCCTTCTGTGTGCAACTTGACAGCCCACCAAGGGCCATTTATCTCTTGGCGCTCCGTCATCCTTCACTTTTTGAAAGTTCCTAGGAGGCAAATTTCCCTCCCTTTACAGGAGCAAAACACCTCCTGCAGCACTAGGGAACCAACTCCCATTAGACACAGAGCATCACAACACTCAAATACCTCAGGGTAACTTGCCCTAAATGACCTAAAATCACATTAAAAAGCTACAGACTTTCTGACTCTTCGCCCACAACACTGCTATGGTTTTTGTGCTATTTTATGAATAATGATTTTCACTCTTGTGAGAGTTAACCTAACTCTTGTGTATAAGCTAAAAATTACTGAGTAAGTTGTGAGGTGACAGAGAATATGGAAGATGCCATCACTTAGGTGAGCTGCAAATCAAAGTACGGTTTGTGTCCTTTAAAGATGGTGCACTTCAAAAAAGGTCAGTATAGTACAAAGAAAATGTCATTTTTGCAGCATTACCTTCTACTTCACTCTTTTGCCATTTTGGATTTGTCCCATGCCATTGACATATTCTGTTTAAAAGTTTCAACGCTGCCAAAACATAGCCACAATCAGCAATCCAAGACAAAAACAAACAAAACTTTTACTTAGCGAGAGTTAAAAGATCTGAAAGGATTATACAATCAACCTCTTTGTTTCTGTAGCTTTGATGATTTGCCTGCCTAGAAAGGTAGGAAAAAAAAACCTAAAATAAATATTTCAAAAATAAGTCAAATTAAAAAGCTAAGCATCCAAAGATTTACATTCAGCTTGTTGCTTTGGAACCGCTTCTGCTGAGGATTAAAATCCATAAATTTCAGGAGAACTACTCTCGATTTTCAAGCATGCAAATTAAATAACTGCATCCAAGACCATCTTTGATCCTGCTGTTACTAAGTATGACTATCTTCTTCATCAAAAATACAAGAAATTCTGGATCCTACTCTGACAGTAGTTTTAACTTCTTACAACCCCATTAAAAATATCAGAAAAATAGCAAATTTTCTTTCTGAAAATGAAGCTGCAATGATTGGGCATATTATTGCTAAATTGGAGTCAACTTCAGCAGGATATGGGGAAATAGAAAAAAGAAAAGCAATTTGATTCCAAATGAAGCAATGTCAAACAAATTATTTGCTGGACAGATTTCAAATACTCCACTCAAATACTCAAATTCTCTATTCTTGGGAAATACAAAATGTAGTGACAAAAAAAGTTTCCTGAATTTTTTTAAGGGCATATAATTTCTCAGATCCCAAACTGAGACAGATTGGTACATTATACTGAGCACTTAAGAGATATTAGGGGAATTGAAAGAATTTTCAGTGATGCTGATGACATTCATTTTCAATGTTAATAACCTATTTACTATGATAGCAGCTTAATAAGCTTTTAACTGGCAGAACTGGAATTACACTGAAATATGGCATATTAACATTATGAAGAAAAAACCCTACAGTTCCTTGCCCTCATCATTCAAATATTTTTAATCTTTGTTTTAGGGAGATAATTAGGAGATATTTTCTCTCCTCTTTCTACCTACACAGGAAAATTCCAATTCCATTTGCTAGGATTCAAAATCTACTTGGGCATTGCAACAAGTGCAACCTGACTGTTATCTTTGCAAATTTACAATCCAGAGCAGCTTTTTCTGTCTGGTTTTCCCTCTGCACAAACCCACAAATACTAAATATCACTGTTAGGGGACATATAGGAAGTTCAAGCTATACAAAATAGCAAGTTTATCCCTCTCCACTAGAACTCAAGTGTTCAATTCTTGCCAAGTGAAAAGTCCACCTATCTTTGAAATCCTGATGTATGCAACATGGCTGGATCGAGCCTCCCACTTTTCTTATGTGACTTGCTCTTATTGTTTTACAAATCTTGTTGCAAAAGTTGAAAGTACAAGTGGCATCTCTGTAAGACACTTCCACCAGCTACTTCATCAACACAGACTGAATGGTCCATTTTACTGCAGACAGCCTATCACCACTGCCAGCTCTCTAAAACATCTCTGCCACAAAGAGAAACCACTGTACAGAAACCACCATATAAACTGCTTTATTTATGGGAACAAATTTCCTTTCTTGCGATAATCAAAAATAGCATTTTTCCCTACTTGCCTCCTAGGTGCAACATAGCACATGTACCATGTGGGGAATGCTTAGAAGCACGTATGCCAAATGCTTCCTCTTAAACTGAAAAAGAAAACTCTTTCTTTGTCTTAGAAATGTAATGACTTAATTTCACAAAGATTTTCAGAAAGTATTTCAAGAGAGAACTAACATGAGTTCGTTCAAACTGGCATTTCAGTAGCTGTATCTTAAAATGAAAAATATCAATCCGAGAAACTTTCAAATGTTTAAGCATTAGACATTTGTATACCTTACCCACCTGATCATTATACTAGCTTAATACTAGCTTAGAGTACTTCTAAATTCTTTTCATGAAATTTTAGAGATATTACCAAAGAAAGGTTATGATGAAAGTTCTCTACCTGGTAAAGGTTGATGTGGAATGTTTTCTAATTGTTCTGCATCCAAGATTGTTTCTGAACATATTTTATATGGACCAATATTATAAATGAAAGATACTTGGCCAACAAACTCCCTTTACCAGGACTCCCTGCATATTGCAGAGAGTCCATACATCTGAGATGGGCATGAGGACAGCTTCTGGCACCCTTCTGGTTTTGGGGCAAGAAAAAGC
The DNA here is from genome assembly GCA_008694505.1 of Cyanoderma ruficeps. Lineage (NCBI taxonomy): Eukaryota > Metazoa > Chordata > Aves > Passeriformes > Timaliidae > Cyanoderma > Cyanoderma ruficeps. The sequence goes on along the minus strand of VZDJ01007755.1, from coordinate 54,183,963 downwards.
TTGATTTGGTTTTGGCCTCCCTAAGGAAAACACAAAGGGTATTATCAATCACTGCCAATCGTTCCCAGGGTACTGGTGATACACCCAGCCTGCAAACATAAATGCATTTCACACAGGTCACTAAACAGCACCCATACAGTTATTTTTGGTCATCACCTACCTGGGCCAGATGCAGACTGGCAACCTGAGGATGAAAGGCTCTGGACCGAATTATTAATCCCCTAAACCACTGACTCCCCTGGCTTCTTATTTGTCAAACCCCTGATATTTATGAGAAAATTGAGAGGAATCAGTACAACAAACAGGCAAGGTGTTGATAGTTCCAATTTCATTTTTAATTACAGAAAATCTCTGGCAAGGTTACAAGTCCTTTTTGCACCATAACAAACTGCTAGTCCTCTGGTGCTTGAATTCGCACTGAGGAAAGAAAACAAACACCATCAAGTTTTGATTACACAGACAACGAAAAAGACAAATGCCACAGCACAGGCAACTGGACACTTACAGCTTTGTGCCTTGCACAGACACACTGCACTGGTTCCAAAGCAGTAATGGAAATTCTTCAGGGCATCAGAACATGCTTGACAGTCCTTCAAGTCCTTCACTCCTACTGCCTATTCTTGTCCAGCCAGAAGTCAGGTCTCGGGTTTGTCTCTGTCCTTTCCAAGATTCAAGATTGTTAAAAGTCCCCAGCCCTCTAAAAGCCCTGAGCCGTGTCACAGAAAGAAGGGGAGTCCTTCAAGGCCTTGTTCTCAGTTCTCATGCATTGTTTATTATTTGGTATCTCACAATTTGCTCTGCACCCAGCTGAGGTCCGGACAGCGGCTGGGACAAGACGCGACACGACTGCCCACTGATGGGGCGTTGTTTAGTTCTTATACAGATAATTACTGTAAATAGTGCCCACTATTTACTATTTTGTACCAATGTGTGATATCTACACTACAAGGGTCATTTCTACCCTAATCCAATAGCCTAGAACTACTTTGTGTCATCACCACCCCAGAGGATGGAGGACCAAGAAGAAGGAGAAGGATTTAGGGCAACACCCTAAATCCTCCATCTTGTCCCCCATTCATCTCTATTTTATGAATTCCTAAACTACAAAATTTCTCACCCCATGCTGTACTAAACTACTACTTTCACACTTTTGAGGTTTGTAATTCCTCTCTCAGTGTTGGAAGCTTCTCCCATGGACTAAAATCAAACTCGGTGTCTTTCTGGGCTCTGTGCCAAGGTCTTCAACCCCCCTGGACCAGCTCCACAGCCCCCTGCCCAGGGTCTGAATTCCCTTTCTCAGGTCCCAGGTCATCCAAAGGGATGCCCTGGACTCCAACAATCAGGTTTTCTCAGTTTCCAAGTGGAAGAAGGTCTACAGCATACTGCTTAAAAGCAAAACTCAAGCCCCAAAATAAAAGCTGTGAAGGAGTAAAACCAGAGAGGTGCATCCATGAAACTGTCTGGACGTGCTTAAGATGTTTTTTAACATGAGTCCTGCATTCAAAATTGTCATACTGGGCTATGGTTACAGTAATATTAGAGTAATCTACATTATTCCACCAAGTCATACGTCTATAAAACTCTGAAAGATACTGGTGAAGATCTCAAAATAGGCACCAAGCTGACCTGTGATTTAAATCCTTTCTAACTGCAATATAATTATTCCAATGATTTATGAAGAGACTTACCCCAAACAAGTCAGTTAAACTACTGCAAAGCCATTATTAGAGATGTTGAAACAATGACAGGCATAGGAAAATGAGCCATTACGTTTTTAGGACAAAATCTACAGCAAGAATTTGCTCAAGGGTTGAAAGAACTTAAGTTACCTCATGGTGAGGCAGCATCAGTTTCAAGCCTTTTAACCCAAGATATATTGATCCCCTCTGGCTCCTGGGTGGTGGGGAGACCCTAGGACCTCCTTGGGGAAGCACTCACCAATCTCCATTTCATTTCCCTCCCACTTGGAAAAGGTAGATGCCAAAGCTATGATCTTGAGAAGACATGGGCACTGCCTGCACACTGCCAGCAGCCCAAAGGAGGTTACCCATGCATTAGTCCTCTTGCTCGCCCATCCACTCAGAGAGCACATGTGACTCACATAAGGCCAGAGAGAAAGACCTTGCTATGCTTCTCAGAGCAAGCAAGCTGAGCAAGGCTCCACGATGAGCCACTCAGGTGGAGCATCAGGAGTTCCAATCATTTTTTTAACGGAGAGGTGCATCTGAAGCTCTCCTTTCTGCCACCAGAAACCTTCCCTCCAGTACCATGGGAAAACAATTCCGTTTCACAGCCGCAATGAAAGATGAGAAGAAAAAGAAATGCAGCAGAAAATGAAAGGCTATGAAAGTTGGGGCACAGACAGGGAATGAGGAAATTAGCACCTGAGATGAAATGAACTATCTGTAATGGGAAAGGACAGAGATAAAAGATACTGTAAGAGAAGCTAGCACAGCAGGAGGTGTTGATGCAAATGAATGGATGGGGTCAGTCCCATAAGACTGTTAGCCTGCTAGGACAGAGACGGGATACACTACATAAGACCCTAAATATAAACTGTTTAAAACTTTCAGACAGAAAGAGACCTATTAGTGACATACATCACAGTTTCAGGCAGTCTGGGTAAAAAAAAAAAGAAAAAAAAATTCACCACTAAACAAATTACATAAGTGCAAGGTTGCAAAAAGAAGAAAAAGTATTACCACAAATTGGTTTAGCTGTACAAGATTTATCAAGTTAAAATAAAGTATGTTTTCAGGCTACATTCATTCGACTTCAATTATATCAAGAAAGGCGCTGAAATAATCAAATTACGGAGCCCCAAAAGCATTTAATAATCACAAAAATGAAGCAGATGCACTAATAAAATTAACATTAATAAACTAGGTCAACACTGAGAAAAGAAAAGAGTGATGGAGGAGGAAGAGAGCTCCACCCAGAGCTGCTCCTCCAGGGTGCCAGCCCTGGCGCTGCGCTCCCCGCACTGCACTGTGCAGTAATGACTACAGATGATGCAGCTCTTTGACCTCTTTAACACACACATTGCTCACACTGTCTCCGTAGAATCTCTGCCTGCTGCAGCGAGCATCCAAATGGTTCCTTAATATAGAAACATGTGAGGAAATGCTCCCTCTGCCAGTAGTTTATCAACCCTCAGATTAGGAAAGGGGGCCTTTAAGCCTCACAGGCTTATCTGCAGTGCAGTAGGAGTCTGAAGAGGCGAGCAGAGGACAGTCAGGCTCTCGAGGCATCCCATGATCTGTGGCTCAGGAGGTGATTTCAGCTTTCCTCACCACGAGTATAAACACCACCTGCTCACCTTGCCTAAAATGATTAGAGAGAACAAACCTGAATCCAGCTGTGTCACCCCTACTCTGTTGCCCCTTCCCAAAGCTGGCCAACATTTTGTGTGAAAACAACTCCACAAAAATCAAAGGAATGAAAGGCAGTCCTCAAGGCTTTGGCTCCTGGTGTTTTAACAGATAAAACACTACATACAGTAAACACTGAGGCGTGATGAGGAGTGCTGGCTGAACCAGTAAATGCAGTGGAGAGTCAGAACTGCTCTGCTCCATCTCAGAATCTGACCCACTCATGTTACAAAACAGATGCATAAATGATTACAGTGATTATGCAGAGGAACAAGATTATGCAAGTGCTAAGCACTGCTGTTATAATACAGATACACAAACGAGTATAAAGGGGCCTAGGGATGTAACATTTCTCTTTAGCTTTCTTAGGAGGGTAAAGAAAGAATGAGAAACAAGGGGCTGAATAAATGCAGTCAGAGGGAATTATTTAGACAGGAAAGACAGAACTCCTGTCTTTCTGCCAAGTACTCCCTTGCTCACCTAGGGAAAGATCCAGCACAGCAGCAAAACCGCAGAGGTAGAAGCACAAAGGCAAAGAACTAAACTGTTCATTAAAACTCAGGATTGGAAAGAGCTGACAAGCAGTATAGTGCTGCAGAAGATGATTCTTCTCAACTTTCTGGCACAGAAAAATCAGGAACAACTGCCATCAGAAAAAAAGGAGAGGAAAAAACCCTCAAGGACAGAGAAGCAAAGGCACAGGCCAGCTCTGAAGAGCAGGGCATAGTAGTGCAGATGCACAACAGCTGTACATACAAGTGTGGAGGCTTTCTTAAAAGACAGACTAACTGTTATTACAAATACTGGCATTACCACCACTACTTTTAAATCCCCCTCCTCAATATGAAGGTTAATGCAAGATTACAAAGACTCCAAGATGCCTTTGGATGCAAAAACAGAACATTTAGTGATGTGGACAGAGGATAGAGGAGAAACCACTGACAGAAGCTCTAGCAAGTATTTCTAGAAACCAAGCTGGCTGCAGGCAGTCTGTCACGTCACACTATTATGTGTCAGTACAGAGAGGAAAGGTCAGGACAATCACACAAAAACCTAAAAAAAAAAAAAAAGAGTCAAGAACATTTAAGCTCATGAATACAAACCTCTAGCCTCAGAAGTGAAAGCAAGCTCCCCAGGAGTGCAGGGGCCATTCCCACTTCATGCACCCCAGCCTGTGCCCAGATCCCCCTCAGCAACCATCCCGGCCCTAGGAAGTGCCAAAGAAGCCCATACACACTCATTCACCAGCCTTCACCTCCTCACGGAGAGCTGCTGGGCAGGGAGCCTCAGGCTCTGAGTGTCCCTTCTGCTCTGTGGTGAGGCAGGATGTCACTGCTCCTCAGCCACTTATCCCTGCCTCTCCCCCATGAGGCCTCAAGGTGCCTCAAGCACAGGGTGCTTCCTGCTCTTCCCCCTGGGTCTGCCAGCACTAGGCTTTTGTGGGTGACTGGCCATCAACCAAGCTCCACCACCCTGGTCCCATTAACAGAGTGTTTACCTACTGCCTCCCAGGCAGGCCAGGGACCAGCCTGAAGGAAAGGAAAAACCTGTCATGGAAAGAAAACAATCAGCTGAAGTCAGGAACCTTTTCAACCAGAAGAACTTCAGCCCTCAGCTGAAACATCCGCAAAACCCTCAGGGCAGGAATCACTTCGGTCCTATTCCAAGATGGAATGAGGGATCTTTTAGCAACAGAAGAAAATCCCTGTCCCTTCTCTCTTTTCATTAAGAGTATCAACAGGTATTAGGATAATGAAATCACTAAGACACTACCTAAAGATTACACAGTATTTACTGGAATTACAGCACATTGCCTCAAAGGGATATGAACTTACTCAGGCAACATAACAGAAGATCAGAAAGATATATTTTAATCCTCACCCCATATTTTCAGTGCTGCTGCTCCTGAAAGCACATATTCCTTGCCTCTTACAGAATGCATGGTCAGTATGCTGATATTATAAATCCATATTTTCAGATCATTTTCCCCCCATTTTGATGAATAGTGTTAAATCATGCTTAAAATAGCACATGTTTAATATTATACTGTGTGAAATTCAAGACATTCGCAGGTAACTTTGGTAAATTAGAAAAAATAGTGTTCCTCTGCTACAAAAATTGCCAAAATCCTCCAAAACTTCCTATCTTGAATTCCTCTTGTCCCCTGTTGCCTGAGCCTTCAGCCCAGCTAACTACTGCTGTCACAGAAAACCTCCTCTGTAGAAATTTTCACTATTAAAGGAAAAGCTCATGGATAAATTAAGTATCAAAGGCAATAGATTTAAGAGAAACTCCTACAGTATTGCTTTTACCCAAGCTTTTGAAGATTTCCTTCCCATTCCTCAACTTCCCCAAACAACTAAAAGGTTTGAAAGATTAATGTGACCCTAGATTACTTCTTAGTGATGTTGAATGCCAGAAGCAAAGCCTAAGGTGAAATACAGAGATACGGAAAGACTATTTTGGACAGGGTTTATTATTGTTACATGTCAAATTACTGCTCATATTCCTCTTGCTTGTTTCCTCATAATGATGGCTTAAATACCTTGTCTTCAAAAACTACCAAAGATGCACTGTCAACACATATAAATATGACTGTAAGGCATTAAGAGCCAGTTTTCTGAATTTTTTTAAGGGTGGCATACGGTTAGGAGGTAATTTATATCTCTATTTTACTGCAAGGTCTTCAGAGAATTTAACTGTCACTTGAGACTGCGGTAAGCACCTAGCAAGGAGTAGGTGCACCATAAATTTATTAATGTGCCATTGTTTATTGTCCTGTCTTCTAGAAGTTCAAATAACATCCTGTGTGTAGGACAATGCATTTAGTTCAATTAAAAATCACTATATCTTTTCTATTAAGTTTTCAGCTGCCAGAAGTATCAATGGATTTTAGAACATCCCCTCCTCTAAAAGGACATCTCAAAGATGAACCTAGAAAGGCCATGCCAATTTTCCTTCATCTGAAACCTCTGCAGATAAACTTCATACATTTCTTTGCCAGGAGAAAACAAACAAAAAACAAATAAACAAACTTTTTTTTCCACCTTCCGCCTGTTAGATGCAGCTTCTACAAATATTTTTGGTCTACAGGAGCAAATAGATTGCGAATGCAGTATCCTTGCAGATTACCTAAATGAATCAACAAAAGCCCCCAAACCTAACAAAATATAGAAATGATTTGACCCAAAGGGAGGAAGAGTTACAAGTGATTTACATAACAGTGTACATGCCAGGACTGATCTCTGGATATTTTTCACTAATACCATCATATCAATACAGAAAGTGCAGGGTTTTGTGCTCCTTAATAGCCCAACAGCCTCAAGCTCCTATTAGTTTGGAACCTGAGGGATTTTGTATTACATATGTCAGTAAAAGTAAAAGCCTCAAATGAACTTTTCAAAACTTAGGTAAAAAGGCAGAACTAAACATTATTTTCAGTGTGCTGGTGCAGCAAGCAGGGGAAGACCCTTAAGCAATTCCTGTATATATGATTCTGTGGCACAGTCAATGGCAAAGCCAGTCAGAACAGCACCGCTGTATTTTATAAGTAAGGCAAATTCAGTCATATCAAAAAAGATATGCAATAGAGGCAAAACTTGAATGCTGCTTACCTATCAATTAATTGATCTGCAGATTGCAGCTTCAATTCTGTACTTTGTTTTTATTAAAGTTACTATTCTTTTCATTCTCCAAAGAGATTAAATGCAGCTCTTTTGTTTCATTCACATCTTACAAAAGCCTCAGCTGCAGAGTTTCATCTTCTCCAATACCTACACCTCACCTCTTTTCTCTAGCAACTTCAACCTCCAAGCAGATGGATGTGATTCTTTCTAAAGTCATGTATACACAATACACTTGAAGTCTCAGAGCCTCCCTTTCTCATTCAAGTTTGACAGAATTCTCCTTTTTGCTGCCCAGCTCTTTAAGTTGCCTTTTTTTTCTTTTTTTTTTACATTGAAGTATCCAATGCTTTGGTATGATGTTACAGCACTCTGGATCAGATCATGGTATTTTACAGCACCTCCTTGTGCTCCCACACTATCCAAGTAAGAACAAAGAACACAGGAGTGGAAAAGAAGTTCTGTCCTCATATACTGTCACACAGGATGATAGAATCATTCAGGTTGGACAGAACCTCAAGATGTCATCTAATACAACCACGTGAGCATTTATATACTCCTGTTTCTTTTGGGCCAATCAACTAAACAGTGGCATAAAAATCTGTCCTTAATGAAGTGTGTTTTAAAAGCTTTCTTTTTTTCAGGATCTGTTAGAAACAGCATTCAGGAAATGTGATCTTTCAACCTTCATTATGGTTTACAATGAAAAAAAAAGTCAAAACATTTCATAACAAGAAGTGACTCAATAATTCAGAAATACATGTGTTACCACAAACATTTTCTCGCAAATCAACCATATTCTTTTAGAGGTTAAATTTTGAATAAAAGTAACATTTTCACCTCAAAACAACCTTTTAAAGAGAAAATCCATTAACAGTCCCAAACCTTGCCCTGACAACTAGTGTTTGCATCTAGTGAAAGCTGTGCATGTTTGGATGCATAGATGTTTCTGCTGATGTTTTGTAGTAGCAAAGCCCTTTGGGGGCCACTCATTCTGCTGTCTCTGGGCCTTCCAGCATCATTACATCTGTCAATCCAAAAATCTAAGCCAAGCCTGGCTGCCAAGCAGTCAAGAGCACGTGCACACAGACACAGACTAATCAATACAGTTCTGATGGTAATTCCTTTATGAACAAAAGTAAAACACTAATTTACTCAAAAACTCAGGCTGCAGAATATTCTCCCTCATGATCTGAACTTTTTGCTCTTACACCTGCCTGGCCTTCTTAGGATGAACAAATATTTGTAGCTGATAGCTCAAGGAATTATCACAGGGCAAGTAATGTTGTAACAACTACCAGAATATGATGTTAAAAAGGATGAGAGACATAACAGACAGACCTGTAATCTTCAAAGCAGTTTTACATGGGAACAAACGAAAGCATCCAGGCCACTCATGACTTGTCAGTTAATAATGCAATCACTTCTTGTTCTAATACTGCACTGTAGCACAAGCCAAACATTTATTCTGTGAGTCTTCTAACAAAACTGTTTAAACAACAATACCTCTCCTCCAAAGATGACATTTTTATTTCGTGCTGTACGTGAATTAATTGAAATTCAAATCCAAATGCTTTCTGCATGCACAGTTGGAAGCTTGTCCTGTCTCCTAGCAAAGCGTGAGCTCCAGCAACCAAACACTACCATGCAAAGTTGTCAGATAAGCTAGTAAGGAAATTCCAAATAAATTTTTTTCAAGGCACTGTCTTTATTTTAAGCAAGGAAGAAGTATTTATGCAGTGAGTCCTTAGCTACAGACAAGCCTTCTTATGAAGGAAGAACTCACGCCAACATAAAGCTTCATTTATTTCTAGATATGAAAAAAATAAAAAATGCAAAATGGAAGAATGTCTTCCACCTGAAGCAGCTCTTAGCCCATATGATACAGGGGCTGTAGTGTGACATTACCACTAGACTGAGCCAAAAGTTTATTTCACTATGTTCTACCTGACTCTACCCTAAATGCCAACAAAGCTGGAGGGGAAGCCAAAGCTGCTGCTCGTGTGGGAGGTGAATCTGCTGCACCACAAGGGGAAAGCTGAGCTGGGGCTGATAGAGGAGGTCCTTGTGCCTGCTGAGGGGCACAAAGGGATAGAAGGAGAAATGCTGAAGTGTAGGTTGGATTTTTCTATGTTGCAAACACAAACCAGGACTGGAGAAAACATGATGAGAGAGGGCTGCAAATCTACTTCCCCTGCATGTGATCAGAACACATACTGCACTTACTGGTAGCAATGAGGATGAGATCCTCATCCCCTTCTTATCTTCCCCTGCTCCCCATGAGTCTGTCCATCAGCAACAAGGACTCTAATTTTAGAGCAACTGTTTGCTAACCCACTACAACGAACCTGCACAAGCAGACAGGCCTGAAAAGGAAATAAACTACCTACTCAAGTAAGAGTGGAATCTTCACCTGGATAACACCTGGTAAAAAACTTCGTTGACTGTTGGATAGAAGAAACATCAGACATTACCCTTACTATTCTGATTTATTTGAGAGGACATTTTCCAAGAATAAGTAGTCAAATGAAAGAGTTATCAATTTAATCTCCTGTTTAATGTTGCAGTTGTTTTCACTCTTAGCCTGTAAGGCATAGACTAAATGGGAGCACAACTGAGAAAGTGTGTCTAGACAAAGAAACCACAGTATGAAAAAACTGGATAACTGGAGAGGACCAAACTGCAAGACCATAATGCTAAAATGGAAGCTCTGAGAGAAAAAAGAAAGAGTTTAATAAGATTAAGATTATACAAGTCAATTACCAGTCAACTGAAAATTACCCATCCTCAATAAAAGTCACAAACACTAATTAGCTTGTGTATTTCCAGCAAGTTGATGTTAAAGAACTTTGTTGTGGAATTATTTTTAAAACACTAAGGTATTACTCACACTGAACATGTGTTTCCAGACAAACATTTGATCATTAAAGGTGTCAAAATCAGATAGAGGCTTTCAGTCTGACAGCAAAATTATTTTTCTCTTTCTTAAACAAAAAATAATAGAAATATTTAAAACACAACATGGATTTTTAGCAGATGAAAACAGTCTCAGCTTTGGTCCCTTCTGGGATATTTTTTCCTTTGTAGAGAAGAAAGTAAGCTAGTAATTACAACATGCAGCTCTAAGACCAATTAACAATCTGCAACATGCCCCACTTCTTTTATCCTCCACTGGTAACGCTACAGGCAGCATTAGCTGTCTAATAAATAGGTGAGCACTGCTTAACACTTTGCAAGGTTTCAGCATTTCTCTTCACCCCTGGCATCAATTCTCTCTCTCCCTTGGCTATTAGCAGATCAGTCTGGCAGTATGCAGATGCTGTTCTGTTGTGTGCTCCAAGACACACACTGCCTTTAGGCTCCCTTGGGCTATGAAAGGCAGGTGGCTTATTCATGTTCTGAAGAGAAAGCTCCACTAATGACCTCGCAAAGGTCTCCAAGAGATATTTTTTTCCTAGTTAATCAGCGAGACAAAGAATTTACTTCTGCTTAGGAAGGGTGGATATTTGTAAGGCAGCTACGAGTAGGAAAGGGCAAATGTTAAAAGTATTTTTAATATACTTGCATTTCCTGAGAGCTAAATAGGCCCATGCCCAGCACTGTGAGGAAATATTAAAACTGAATGCAATCTTTGTATCAGGCTATACAGGGACCAAGCATATAAGCATTGGTCTATACAAACCTCTGAACTGCATTAGCAACTGCAATTTTTTATGCTTCAAATATATATGCCAAGCAGCTTTTTCAAGGCTGTAGTATTTGGGTTCTTTCTTCTTGGAGTAATTATGGAGGTGTACAGCTAATACAAAAGCATGCAGGTGAATTTCCTAGCACCACATGCTAATGCTGCTACCAGGAAAATCTGTACAGGCAGATCTGTTTCTTCTAAGAGTCCTGCTAGGCACTATATGAACAAGCACAAGATAAATGCTTTCTTTGCCTGTAATAACAAATTCACATCCACGCAGAATTGACTAGCTTGTCGTGGTGTGACAGAACGCACAAAGAAGGTGTCTATCAAAAACATATCACCTGAAAATCTGCATCCTACTTATGAATGTCTTCAGAAAGTTGTAGCAAATGCACCTTGAGAATCTAAAGTATATAGTGACTATTATATTATATCCTCCTTGCAAGTTTAGCAACAGCTGTTTTCCTGTAATAAAACCAGATATGAATAAGCCAGGCTTTTCAGTCAAATATATTAATTAGTTACGCCCATTAACATAAGTAAAAACAAATAGACAGCTTACAACAAGTCATTTATCTTTCCTCTCCGCTTCTTTAGTCATCCAATTCTACATATACATTTTAAGAAAGGCTGATACTAACACCCACAGTCTTTATTTGGATGTTATCTGTAGAAAACATTTTTGGCACTTCAAATAAATAGGAAGAGTGTGCGTGCATATACTCAAATACATAAACACATACAGACACATAAACAGGTATTTACATACTTTCTATATATTGTCTGCTTTTTAACAACTGTTTCAAATAAAAAATTATAACTTCATTCTCAATTTACTTTAATAGAAACATTATTTTAAAAGATCACATTTTGGTTGTTTTGTCTACAATCTGTTCTCTTTCCCAGTTGGCTAAAGAAAAAGAGAACTTTATGAAAGTCAATAGCTGGGAACCTGGTCCTTTACACTGGCTTGCTATATCCCTAAAGTATCGTAAGTGCACCAACAACCCTTCAGTAAAATATGATACTCTGCCTTTTCATTCACCCCATCTCCACCCTTGTAGATCATATTCTACACTTGTGGATACAACAATGTCCACAGATCATGAAATCTGTCCAAGGGATGGTCTGAACTCTTCTACAACTAGAACTATTCAATAGACCATATGGAACTGTTCTGGACTACCACAAGGTGTGTCGTACTTTAGTCTTTGTTTCACATGGCAAAAAATTGTTTTAATTACCACCAACTTGATGCCCAAAAGAAGGTAAGAAAACCATCTTCTCCAAATAGAGAAACCTCAAGGTAGCAAATTAAGAGAAGCGATCCTGCCCCTCTACTCTGCTCTAGTGAGATCCCACCTGGACTGCTGCATCCCACTCTGGGGTGCCCACCATAGGAAGGACTTGAACCCATTGGAGCAAGTCTAGAGGAAGCCACAAAGGTGATCAGAGGGAGAGAGCACCTCTCCTATGAGAAAAGGCTGAGAGAATTGGGATTGCTCAGTCTGGAAAGGAGAAGGCTTTGGGGTGACCTAATTGCAGCCTTCCAGTCCATGAAGGGAGCCAGCAGGAAAGATGGAGAGAGACTTTTACAAAGAGTTGTAGTGACAGAACAAGGGGGAATGGATTCAAACTAAAAGAGACTAGGTTTAGATTAGCTATTAGGAAGAAATTCTTTACTGTGAGGGTAGAGAGACACTGAAACAGGTTATTCAAAGAAGTTGTGGAAGCCCTGTTTCTGGAAGTGTTCAAGGCCAGGCTGGATGGGGCTTTGAGCAAACCGGTGTAGCGGAGCAAGGGGGCTTGGAACTAGATAAGGATAGACTTTAAGGTCCCTTCCAACCCAAACCATTTTCTGAATCTGCGATTCTGTGTCTCCTTACTTCCTACCCAGTTCAAATTCTCCTTGAATTGACAGCAATAGTCAAGCAACTCAAAGTCCAGAAAGACAGAACTTACTGCCAAAGGCACTGGCAAATGCTGTTATGTCTTTACTGGCTTCCAGACCGGAGCTGGCTTGCAACAGTGAGCACACAGCCTAAGGTAACACACCACTGTTAAACACAGGCCCCCATATTTGAGTCAACAAATATACTCCTCTCCACTGCTCTTCCTAAGATGGCCAAGCTAAAGGTACATTAACAATGCCACAAGCCTTTGGAATCTGCATCCACATATCTCACAAAAGAACTATTAATACTGCACCCACAGAAGCACAGTGTTTTCTCCACACATTCAATCCAGCACTTATTCTTGTCACTTTACTGTCACTTCGCCCTCTGAGAAGAATATGTAACATTCAGGTGGGGATCCAAATAGTGTTTTGCAGCCAAAACTCAAAGAGAAAAAAAAAAAAAGTAAAATTTAGCTTTGGTTAGGAGGGGAGAGGGGAAAGAAGAATGTGAACACTTCATCAACTGTTTTAATTTGAAAGTTTTGGGGCTTTTTCTCGTGCACTGCTTCCCCTTGTGCTGACTCAGAAGGACGCTTGGATTATTATATTCTTCTTGACATTGAATAACCTTAAGAAATTCTATTCTCACAACCAGACTGAGATAATTTTCAGCACTTGAGGCATTGCACTGTTCCTATTCAGCTCCATGTATGCGAAGGGAAAAGAAAAACACATATTGGGGCAGGAGGGGAAGATGATGAAAAAAAAATATTCCTCTTTGCAGATCATGACTTGAAAATCATCTAGGGAAGAAATACTTTCATTGAAAAGGTCAAAAAAATCCCCTCAATGCTTCAGGTTTGGGTACCAGGGAGTTCACCATCTCACTCTTTAGTTCTATGCACTCAGAGCACTCCCTCTCCTGTTGGCAGGCCTCTTCCCTCATTTCCATTCCAAACTCATCTCTTCTGCCAGTGAGCAAACACGGGTTTGATTTGTACATTGATCCAAGCAATCATCACGTGCACACACTCCACCACGCTCCTTGACCCCACATGCACAAAATGCTTAACAATGCTCTCGCCCAGGGCTCTGACATGGATCACAAGCACTGCCACTTGTGGGGCGCTCACTCATGACTTCAAGTGTGCCAACAGCACTTGCTGAGCCTGTAACTGCACAAGGCAGCTCAATTCTTGTCAATCAAACTTAAGCCAGTCACACTGTATTTATAAAGCAGGCACAGCAAATCAGTCTGATGAATCTTAACTAAATTTAAATAATCTTTGCTTGGTGCAAAATGTAATGTAACGTGCATTTGGCCAATGGACCACCTAGTGTAAGAAGCCTGAAGCAGTAATGTTTTAATGCATCACACTCCTGTGATTTGAAGTCTCAAAGTAAACAAAACAAAGTTTGCTTCAAAAGTGCATCTCAAATCACCTCATTCTTTCCTCCTACCAATGTAATCAACTATTGGTGTTATCTTAATAGAGTCAACATAAATGGTCTCCTAATCACTTGATAAATTGCTTAATAAAGAAGTAACTTCCATAGTTGTCAATTAGTTACATAATCAGCAAGTATTTGCTATCCATCAAACTTGCAGCAGCAAGTTCAACTGCAAAACACCAGACTGTTCCAGGGGAATGGAGGAGCAGGGAGAAGACAAGAGAAGAAATTAAATTAATATTATTAGCATTTTATGTCACCTGTACAGACAGTATTTTGATATTGACGTAAAGTCAGTTTTATTCCTGCTGTCCAGCAGAGCTACCAATCCCTTTTTAGACATTTGTAATACACTCAGCTCCTCTTCTGAGATGCCAGAAGCTATGAGCAGATCAGAAGCTAAAACTGATCTTACCACATGAAAAAAGAAATCTACAAAAAACCAAATCACCATCACCAAAAACAACCCTGAAAGAAACGTTTTTCCTATTGTTTTGGACAATCAAACTATTGCCAGACCAGACGTAATGTCCACTACTTACTATACTTCTTTTCAGCACCAGCATTTGGTGATAAATTATTTCAAATCTTCCTCACTCAAAATACTTTTGGTTGTTATTTCCCCGGAAATTTTAAACAGACAACAAAAAAAAAAGTAACTGCAACCAAATCCAGACACAGTCCCCAGACGCAGAAGGATAAAAAGTGGAAGAAATGACTGGAAGACTGAAAGATACAATGAAAGACGCAGTTCTGACTGACATCTCAAACTTGGCTTTATTTCAGCTATTATGTCCAGTATTACTGCTGAGGGTGAGGTTGAGATTCTGACTAGAATGTGCTGCAATTCTTCTGGTGTGCTAGAGGTACGAGACCTAGTTTCTTCTGACCTTTACTTAGTACGTGTCTATCAGTGAACAGGACATCTATTCTGTCCACACTGCGGTGTGCTACCGTCCCACACAAACAGATGCAGGAAGCAAAATTCACGTCCTCCAGCTGCACGCACCTACCCCTGAACAATCTTTTGAAAGCTACATTGTCAGCAGAAAGACAAGGTTCCCTAGGGCAGTGAACTACACAGCAAGGCCACCGATATCTTGACTGCCCACTGACTTCACAGGACCTGCTCATTTCTTTGTGGGTAAGCCCACAGGTCAGAACAGGAGGACAAGTTGTGTTCTGTGGCAACAACAGGACAAGAACCATTACCCTAAAAGATGGTTCAGCTCAACTTTATTTTGTGTTTTCCTGTTACTGCTAATAGAAGAGTCTGGATAAAAAACCTTGACAGTATAAACAAGCAGGAATTTTATTTATTTTCCATGGAAGCACTTATACCTTTAAGTCACCTTGTTAAAGAACACAGTTATGTATTCCACATGTTTTCACTAGGATTTTAAAAGTCAGGAAAGGTCTGACAGTTAGAGTAGCAATCCAAATGATTAAAATAATGTTAACCATTGCAGACCACAACATTAACATGTGGCAGTAAAACTGAAACTTTACAGCATGACTAGATACATCTCCAGTCAAAGTGAGTTCAAAGTTACAATGAATTCTTTAGAGATCACAAAATAAAGCCAAGAAATGTCTGATGATGAGAGAAGAAAGAAGAGAGAGGTCTGCAGCAACTACAGGCAAAATTAAGTTGTGTTTAGTTCAATCCATGAGGTGGCATTTGCCATTTTGTGAACAAGAGACTTGTGAGGGAGCAGGGCCAGCAACAGTGCAGTCAGCAAACTACCTTTCCTGTGCTAGAGGGGGCACACAGTTGGCTGATCTCAGCAGATTCTCTACTGACACACACTGATTCTCCTTCAAGGCTTCAGCAGTGTACGGCAAACATTGGTCCTTCTTTTCCTTTAAAAGTCTTAATTTTTCAAAAATTCATGCCAGATCTTCTATACCTGCCGTCTCAGGTTTGTGTACCAATTATTCTTCCACTTCCAGTCTGGAAAGTAACATAACATTGAAACACTACGGAAGTGTTGCTTTTGCTCCCTCAAAATAAAATCATGAGCACAAGAACCACCAATGAATGTGCACCAAATTTTACCCAATGGCAACATAAATGCACAAGCAAAGCATTACTTGTGTGTCTGCATGTCTGGCTGGCTGGACAGACAGGCACAATGAGATCTACCCAGTGAGAATACTGGGTGAACAAACATTTATTGAGAATTACTCAGCTGTGATACAGAAGGGGATTCATGGCATGGTGCATCTGGACTCTGCTCATTTTTTATGAGATAATTGTGCCACGGACTACCTCAAACACGGCATGACTGAAGGATTTGCCTTTTAAATTTAAGAACATGGAACGGACAGGAATTAAATCCGTCATGCCTCTGTGTGGCACACAATGGAGGAAGAACATAAATAAACAGGCAACCAGAATGGTGCAATAAGAACAGGATTAATCCAAGTGTGATTAATTCAGTGTCAGATTAAAATTGATAGTGCCAGCTGTATCGGGTCCATTCTGCCACATTATTCTCGCCTGTCATTTTTTTTATGTCCATCTTCTTCCCATTTCCTTGGTGGATAAACCTGCAGGAGAGTTAATTGTCACATACATGGATTTAATCACATTGTCCACACTGTTTGGGGGCCTTGCCTTCAGCGATCCATGACTAATTGTTGTGGTAATTTTTCAATCATTAACAGCACCGCATATGCTGCGGACAAATCCCACGGCACCCACTAAAGCCCCGGCGGCCAGCGGCGCACACGCCTCCATCAAAGCCCCGCGCCCCGGCCGCCGCCCCCCTCGCCCACCGCCGGCTGCATCCCGCCCTCGGGGGCCGGCTCGGCGCCGGTACTGCTGCCTTGAAGGAGCCCTGCCAAAGGGAGGGAGGGGAGGCGTGGGGGCGAGAAAGGACATTAAAACTCGATCTGGGAAGGGCTGTCGGGGCTCTCGCTGTCCGCCCGGCGCCCGCAGCTGCCGCCCCGCTCCCCCCAGAGCCGCCGCGGGGGGGCCCGTGGGACGGGAGCGGCCCCGGGGGAGCCCTCGGGGGGATGGAGGCACGGCTCTAATCACCTCGGCAGCCCGGCGAACCCGCTCGCCTTTCACCTCTCCGGTAATTACATGCGTTTCATAAGGCACAAAAAGGCGAGCCAAAAGCTCCCCTCCTGCTCCAAAGGCAAGTAACAACCAGAACGTAACAAATCGCTGCACCAGCAGCCCTGCAGCAGCGGGAAGGATCAGTGCCACGGAGGAAGCCGCGAGGATCATATGTGAGTGCCACTGCCGGTCCAAGCTACGTGAACCAAGTGACCCCAGCTCAGCTGGCAAAGAGCTCGTCTGGGGAACGAGGCGGCCGGCATTCCCAGTCACCTTCTGACTTCTTGTTCCCGGAGCAATTTATTCACTGACGGAGATGTACGACACCCTCCAATGGTGTAACGCCTGGGTCCCTGCAAAAACCAGTATTGGGTTTGCAGCGTGGAATGGACCGATTGGAAAATGTCACGTTCTCCTCTCGCTCACCACCCCGTTTCCAAACACATTAACATATTAAGCTGTTTTATGCGCCTGGAACGTCACACTTATAGATTATGCATATCAGCATCCTCAAAGAAGGCTCGGATGGGGGAAGGAAAAAATCAGATGAGAGTCTGCAGCACTTCTGCCTTGAAGAGACCACTTTAAAACAAGGTGGCATTACAGCAGTCACCCAGGTGGCTTTAGAAAACGCTGATAGAACATTTAATTATTGAAAGCTACGGCAGCAGCAATAGTAACTATCAAAATATAAATGCAGGCAAAGGAGAAAAGAAAAAAAAAAGAAAAAAAGAACGAGAAAAATAAGAATTAAGAGCAAAACAAGGCAGGATTAAACAAAGGCAGGACCTTCTTTGCTCCCTCGGAGTGGGAGAGAGACTCCCCAGCTACACAGGGGAGTAAACAACAGCATCTTAGACTTGGCTTCTGATTCAAGCCATAAAGAAGAGAAGGGAGGGAAAAATCCCGTCCTTCCCACAAGTTTCTTACAGTCACAGCACCGGCACTCTTATGCAATGGTTACATAAGTTGTGACAGGACCGGCGCCTTCCCTGTTCCGTGCCCAGGCGCAGGGCAGGCAGGGCACCCCCGCCTCCCCACCACCGCATCACGCTCTGCTCGGCTCGACCCGGGGCCGCAGCTGCGGGGTGACACAAAAATACAGAATAATCCTCAGCACTTTTTATTCTTTTTGACATCTTTCTCCCACCGTCCATGAGAGGCTTTCTGCAAGGGTGGGGGAACACTTAGTGGCACACAACTGGAATAACCTTTCTTGCTTTTTTCTCTCCCCTCTCGCTATCCCAAAGAATACTGCCCTCTCAAACCGAAGGAAAGGGTGACAACATGTAAATAGTTTCTTAATTAATTTCTGCACGTCGCAGTGCTGCTGCTATTACCACACTGCATTGAGCCGGTGTCACTGACTGAAGAACCACATGAAGTTTATGGAACCGCCTATAGCCTACCAGAGATGACAAAAGATCCCAGCAATGGCAGATGGCATGTGAATCACTGCACAGGCAATTAGCAGCTAGCTGACGGATTTTGACATGCTGGGGAGGACAGAGGGGGTTTTCTCTGCTCCTAGCAGTTCTCACCAGAGGGGATGGAAATAGGCATTAGTCTCACTTTGCCCCCACAGAGTCTTTGCAACCATTCTTGCTGGGTTTGAGGCTGCTGTATTGCTAGGCACTTATAAGCACCCAGTGCAGAAAGATTTGCAGCAGCAATAAAAATGCTGTCTTTTTACCTTGAGGAGATCAAGTCACAGCTGCTGCAAAGCGGAGTGGTTTAGGCAGAGTAAATTAAAAAAACAAAACCAAACCAAAACCACAAAATACCCACCTATGCAGCAAAGGACCACAGCCACCAAGCCAAGTGCTGTGAAAACATTACAGTGCTGTAAACAGTGATTGAAAATGCATCAAAAACAGCAAGTGCTTCTAAGCTACAATGACAAATACATTCTGGAACAGTTCAAGTTGGATACCTCTCAAAATTAATTTTTACGGTAGACAACGGTACTAAATTTTGATCAGAGAGCTAATGCAGAACCCTTCAGGATGAGCCTAGTCAGCATATATCTTTATCTTCAAGTCAGTAAAAAGAATAATATGAAAATGTTCTAGTAAAATAATGCCCCGCAAAGGTCTCCTCTGTGTGGCTGCAGTGCAGACCTTGGATAACACTGAAGCAGGGACATTATTCTGAGCAGGCTGACTGGCAGCATTGTGAGCAGTGACACTCAGAAGGCTACTACCTTAAAAACCCAAGGTGACAACTTACATTATTTTTCCTAACATTTTTTAGTTTGTTTGCTCATTAGTTGCCAGTTCAGTGCTAGTTTTCGTGAGTGCTGCAGTGGGGATTCTTTCTGTACTTTTTTACTTGCTCAGTACATGCCCAGGAACAGTAATCCCTTTTGGGGGGCTCCTTGCACTGATGCAATTATTACTATTAAAAACCCCTCCAGCCTCACAGCGCAGGTGCTCTGCCTCTGGAAGCACAGCATCTAAGTAACCCTTTTTGCTGGAGGAAAAGCTCTACCAGCCATCACTACCTGGACTAAGCAAGGTTAGGCACTTAAGAAGGACAGCATACCAGCCTGTATTTTTCCATCCCAAACTGGGCATGCTGGTGGGGATTCAGAAGAGACCAGATGATGGTCCCTTGCAAAGCGACAAGATGTTGACAGTAAGACTTCCATCAACATCTTGCTTCCACATCAGACAGCTCTTCCTATGACCTACTCAGTTTTGCATTTCCCAGGAGCCAGAGGCTGTGTCTGTTTTCCAGTGCCTGTGCTTCCAACGTTGTGCCAGGTCTACAGCACACCATTCGGAACCTGATTACAAGCTACTCTATGCTATAGGTTGCCCACTCCTCACTAAAATCCACATCTGGGCCACTCTACTTCTACCAGCTAGAGATTTACTGAATACACTTGCTGACTTCCCAGCCTACTTTGCAATTGCTGACTGACTTCCATTGGTAGGTAGACAGCATTTTGCAACTCCTGATCAAGCCTGAAGCAACACTGAAAAGTCGATAGGTTATTATCTCCATTTCATACACAAGTAAATTGAAGATGACCATGACTGCAACAGAGATGTTAAGTTCAAGAAAATGCTACTGAATAGTTTTAATACAGATATCATGTCTTCCATGCAGTTAACTATGCAAGTTTTGTAAAGAAAGCAAACACCAAATCAAATAAATCAATTTTCAGCTGTAAGCATGCCTAGGATCTAATCTTATTCAGTGCAGAAAACGTGCTACATACTTCATGTACATGATTACTAATCATCAGGACAGAGACAAATGGTATATCACTATGAAATTGCATGCCATTCTGCAGATGGAACCAAGACTACAAATATATTTAGAATGTTTGAGAACTGATTTGAAAACCAAGTAATTTTATCATATATCAGAACCTTCTACAACAGGAACAGATCTAAGGATCTGGTGGTTTAGGCATTTTGCCAGCCACTGAGAGCAGAAGCTGTAATTATGCAATGATATGGCTACAGGTGATGTTCCAGCAGCTGTAACTCAGGTAGTCGATGATCATCTTGACAAACACGGAATGATACCCCACGTACATCTTAATCTTGCCTAGTTTGACAGCACTTAATCATATGAACTATAATGTAACACATGGAATTTGAGTGCCATTGCATTCCAGATAAATCGTTAACATGCAGTTTCAGAGGATTTTCCAAACCTTTTCTAATGCATCAGTTTACAGGAAAGGAAAACAAGACATATGTTGTCATATTAAAAAATGTCTTATGAATCTCAGGGAGCTTTCACATTACATTGGGACACACTTTACTGAACGCTGAATGTTTGTTTTGCTTCCCCCAGCTCAGAGCTTCCCAAGTAAAAAAATAAAAAA